>CM066032.1:529418759-530618759 GCA_033557465.1 Ichthyophis bannanicus
TTTGTAGATGGGAAGCAGTCTTGTCTTTTGTATGAGCTATGTTCTTGCATCCTGTGTTGTGGTTCCTTTAACGACCCCCTCGTTTCTCTTACGATTTGTAGTTCCTTTCTTTTTCTTTTCTTGCTATGGTTTTATGATTGTTTTTACTTGTTTTTTTTTTATTGTTTTATGTGCTTTTTATATTGTAAACCGCTCTGATCTTCTTGAATGGTCTGTATAGTACAATTGTTAATAAACATAAACATTAATGGACATTGTTGTGCCGGGTATTCAGTGGTGACCCTTGATCTGGTGGTTGAGTCCCATCACAGCTCTGGTCCCCAGGAACTCTGCACATAAGCTGAACTGATAGCTCTTACTATAGCACGTGACAATAGGAAAAGGGCTCTGGTGCTAAATGTGTCCCACAGACTTCCAATGTCATGCCCTTCCAAACATGCATGCACATGGGGACCTGTACAAAGAATGATGGTTGATAACCTCTGTAGGCAAGTACATTTATTATGACCCTGAGATATTGTCATTATCATATGCATACTTATACTGCCAATACAGATCTCAGAATTTAGTAAAAGTCAGAATGTATGAATAGAACCCTTAAATCTCAGTTTTCCAAACTTTGCCAATAAGTTCACCTGAAGATGGCCCCATGATTCTTCACTATAGCCCTTCGTAGGATACTACTTAGCCCCGACTAAGTCTTTCGGAGTTTCCCCTTTTGAGATTCTGTATGGTCGACCACCGGCCTATTGTAGACGGGAATAAAAGTAGATATGGAACAGATTGGATCTGAAATTACTAGACCCGAACTATTGGTTTTAATTTCTGTTTTGCAGAGGCTTCATCATGTGGTTACACAGACCAGCTTATTGCCCCTCCATCTAACAGAACCCCTGCATCCTCTCAAGCCTGTAGTCTCGGTGGGGATCAAAGAGTGGATAAAGACAACCGTTGTTGGCACCGGGGGACATTGGACGGGGACCCGTTAATGTCATGTTATATAGTACCCCCAACAGCAGAGTTAAAAGTTGGCAAGAACTCGAACTGAACCTGGAGATTCATCACAGGTCGAGTAAAGTCAGCAGCAGCCATTTGATAGCATTTGTAGTAAAGGAAGGCTGCATATAAAAAGTGTTTAGCTGTGTGGCCAATCTTACCTATCTATACCCCAAAAAAAATGGATGCCTTTTTACCCCAAGTATAGTAGTAACTATGTTGATGTTAAATCTCACCGCCTTTCATCACTTTGTGCGGTGTCGACGAATAAATCAATAGGGGGGAATTGGTTGTGGCAGGCTAATGTAACCTATAAATAGTCCTGCAAAAATATGAGAAAGGCCTCTAAATGTAGGCCCTGAGCCAACCCCCATCTAACGGAAAGAGAAAGAACCAAAGTCCTGTAAAGTCTGAGAAAGCCTGTTGTTAAAATTGCTTTAATAAGAAGTTTTCCATGAGGGCATGACATCTTCCATTAGTCCTTTGTGTGTTCTGATGGATAGAAATGTTTTCAATACAATTGCATTCCTAGGGAGCTAGAAATGACCTCGGAGCAGGATAGTATCATGCCTAGAAACTGCACCTTTGTTAGAACAGTCCGGGAAGGGGGAGCAGGAGCTAGGCCCAGAAAGGATCTCTGATTGGACAAGTGCAGGGGGCGTTGGAACCAATTGAAATCTGCATGTATCAAAGCTGAAGAAAAATGTATAATTAATATGTTTCTGTAAGAACTTTGCTCAGTCCTTTTTGAAGCTTTGACTAACTGAGCCATGTGCACAATAAATTGGCTTGGATCTTTGAACTGACTCCTGTTAATTATTTATTGCATGCTTATGTCGGCTGCTGCACTATCACTCACCTCTCCTGCTGAATTTCACCACTTACTGCTAAGACTCAGGCCTCAGACACTCAGCATCTCTTGCATAAGTCTGCTCTCTTTGAAGTTCCATGGTGGTCTCTAAGGTAAACATCTGCATGGCTACAAGAATGGCTTCACTTGCCCCCTCCCAAGCAGTGGTCGCCATGACATCGTGTGACTTTTCCCAAGGACCCATCAATAGCTGTCGAGTGCAAGGCTTCACGTTTGGCTTGGGTGCTCAGAATTCCGTGCTGTTCAGTTTAGAATTTTTCATGCCTTTCAATTTTCTCTATACTAGTATCTATATAAGCTATAATTAAAAAATTGTCCCTTTTTAATATATAATTTACTCAAAACACACAAAAAAAAATATCACTCAAATACTCCCAAAAATAAATTGCTAAAATTTCTGAACTCCAATGACTCCTGTGTTGGCTTTGGCACTTCACCAACAGTGCTGTAGTTTTAAGCCTCTTAAAACCTTTTTCCTTCTGTCCTCCCATTCTCTCTACAGCCCTCTCACTCCACTTCTATTATTTCCCCAGCCAGTTCCTCACTAGCTCTCAGTTGGCTGCCCCTGCTTGCATCATTCACTTTAATATACCTCATGAGGGAGGAGTGGCTCAGTGGTTGGGACAGTTACCTCAGGCTGGAAGGCCGGGATTCAATTCCCACATGGGGACAAGCAACTTCAGGCCAGAGGGACTGGGGTCTCTAGTCCCATGGCCACTCCTTGTGGCCTTGGGCAAGCCACGTACCCCTCCATTGCCGTCAGGTACACTTAGATTGTGAGCCCTTTGGGGACAAGGGAATAAAAAGTACCTGTTTGTATACATGTAAACCACAATGATTCTAAAGAGCATGGTATAATAAATAAATAAATCATCACCTTAAAGACAACTCTGGCCCTTTAAAACTTTGGCCTGCTGGGCTCCCTAACTCCATGCTCTCTTCTCTGTCTCTCTACACTCACCCTGCAATAGGGAAATCCCCTATTAACAACCAAACTGCTAGTTTTATTATAACAGCTGCTGACCCTTTAAATAACCACCGCTATCTGAGCTCTCTTTAGCCATGTTTCCCTGCAGCCTGGTACAATCCAGAGAGCGCACATCTTACATTCAGCTTAATGCTATCCAAGAGAAGGGAGGAGTGGTCTAGTGGTTGGGGCAAGTTATTGCAGCTGGAAGGTCAGGGGTTCAAATCCTACTAGATGACAGCACCTTGGGCCAGAAGGACTGGGGTTTCTAGTCCCACAGGTGCCCCTTGTGGTCTTGGCCACTTAACCCTCCATTGCCCATGTTCCCTGTAAGTATTACTGTTGTGTTGTTGTAAGTGCCGTCGAGTCGGAGTCGGACTCATGGCGACCCTCTGGATAGCTATCCTAAATAGTGTTCGGTCTTCAGTCAGGCGGCTCATTGTTGACAGACTGGTACCCGTAGCTGCTGTTATTGTATCGATCCATCTCATTGCTGGCCTTCCTCTTTTGCATTGACCTTCTATCTTGCCAAGCATAATGTCTTTCTCTAATGATCTCTCTCTTCGCATGATGTGTCCAAAGAATGAAAGTCGAAGTCTTGTCATCTGAGCTTCTAAAGAAAGCTTAGGTTTGATCTCCTCTAGTACCGACTGGTTTGTTCTTCGGGCAGTCCATGGTATACACAGTATTCGCCGCCAGCACCATAATTCAAAGGCATCAATTTTCTTCCTGTCTATCTTTTTCCACTGTCCAGCTTTCAAATCCATATGATGTTATTGAAAATACCATGGCTTGAACAAGTCGAATCTTTGTATGGAGAGAGACATCTCTGCTCTTGAGAATCTTATCTAGGTCTGTCATAGCCATTCTGCCAAGAGCAATGCGAGACATCTCTGCTCTTGAGAATCTTATCTAGGTCTGTCTTAGCCATTCTGCCAAGAGCAATGCGTCATCTGATTTCTTGGCTGCTTGTTGCTTCTTTATTGATAGTTGATCCAAGTAGGTTAAAGTTGTTCACAATTTCAATTTCTTCTCCTTCAACGATGAACCTGTTGATTATGCCAGTTGTCATGATCTTTATCTTCTTTACATTAAGGTGCAGGCCCATTTTGAGACTATGTTCTTTGATTGTGAGAAGCAAATGTTTCAGATCATCTTCACTTTCAGCCAGTAATGTGGTATCATCAGCATAGTGAAGGTTGTTGATGAGTCTTCCACCAATCTTCACACCTCTGTTGTCTTCACAAAATCCTGTGTCTTGTATCCCCAATTGTGTTGTGACCACTTTGATTGAAGGATAAGTTGGCATACAAAGCTGTCTAAATAAATCCAGGCCCCTGACTCTTTTTATGATGCTGTGATTGAGGCCTGTCTCCCTCACTCATTCCGGCCACTGCCGCTGCAGCAGCCCATGGGGATTTTTTATTTTTAACTATCTTCCCTCATGCAGTTCCACTTCTACAAAGGCTGCCAAGCGCAACCTTACCTGCCTCCGTATGCAGGTCATGAACTGCTGCAGGAGGACAGTTCTACCTGCACTCTACTGCTGCTCCCTAGCTGGATTTATTTTAATTTAAATTAACATCATATGTCTGACCATTGACGAATACCACAACAATACAAATGTATAGAAAGTTCATATATATTGATCACAAACTTATTCTTCTTGAGTGTCAAAGGCGGTTTACATTGAACAAAACATGTTACTAAGAACTTATAACTACAGTGAAACAATTAACCAAAGCAGATAGTTACAGATAACTGGGTTAAACAAGTAATAAGAGAAATTACATCTTCAAACAAAAATTATTTACAACATGGTTATTTACAGGTAAGATACGTTCAACATGGGCTACTTCAGATATCAGAGGTGGTGACTGATAAATGCGGTGCAAGAGGGCGGGGTAAGTAAGATTTATTAGAAGAGGGTTCTATAGTTATCTATCAAACATCCATTCCTAAAGGAAAGGAAAGCAGCATCAAGGTCCATTATGGTGTCTCACAGTAACAGATCATGCTCCTCTCTGTATGTTAGCATTCAAAACCCCCTAAATTTAAAATCTCCAATAGCCAATCAAAAAATCCCTCCAATTACTGAAACTACCAATGAAATACTACCATAGCTCACTGGTCCACATTGGAAATCGTTACTGACTTTAAAAGGCCCTAATCTGTAGTATCTTGGTGAGTTGAATACGAATATAACATTTAAAAAAATTTGTTGGCTCTCGTTTTGAAGATATTGCATGTAGTTCATTTTTGACATTTTCACCGTGTAAATTTATCCAGTAGGACATCAAACAACATCCCAAATAAGCCTTGAATGATGTAATATTGCATCACATTGCATAATACCAGCATACACACATCATCCAGAGTTGATTGCATCATTTTCTGATGCAATGCAATACTACTGCCAGACGGCTGCTGAAGCCATCTGACATCAGCAGTGTACTATACGCAGTCGGAAAGGTTGAGCAGTTAAAATCTTTCAGACTGTGTGCAAGACAGTTAAGCTACTGTTACATGTAACTTTTATTAATCATATAATTTAAGCCATTTAGGTACAATACAGAACAGTAATACTGCGAAAGTGCATTAATATCATTGACAATTTCTGCTACATTTGTGGGGAAGTGACATTTGCCAACCAGAAGAAAAGTATCACTTCTCAACTGAGAAGGCATGTCATCTTTACTTCGGATGCAAGATTGGTGACCAAGACAAGCCTTGGGCCCCGCATATATGCTGTGCTACATGTACAACACAGCTTTCACAGTGGGTGTTGAATTGCAAAAGACCATCAATGCCGTTTGCAGTCCCCATGATGTGGAGAGAGCCAAGAAACCACATAAATGACTGTTACTTCTTCTTGGTTCCTCCTCTTTCCAGCAGAATAACGAAGCATAAGAAGTCGAGCATAGTCTACCCAAACATTCCATCTGCATTGAGACCAGTTCCACATGGTGAGGGACGTCCTATTCCAGAACCTCCATCAGAATATTCTCTTGATTCATTTGATGAGGACAAGGGTGAGCTGACCTGTTCTTCTCCTGGTCCGTCAGCATGCAGTGACCCAGATTTTCACTGGGATGCATATCAACTCCACACAGAATAACACAGGAAGAACTAAATGACCTGGTTCATGATTTGGACTTATCCAAGAACAAGGCAGAATTGCTAGGATCAAGACTCCAACAATGGAATCTTCTAGAAGAAGATGTCAACATTACTTAATATCGAAAGCGCCACCAGCAGTTGGAGTCTTTCTTCAGAAAAGAAAGTAATCTGGTATTCTGTTCCAATATTGAAAGCCTCATGAATGCCTTAAAAATCACTCATGACCCACAAGACTGGAAACTATTTATAGACTCTTCGAAACTGAGTCTGAAGGCTGTGCTTTTGAACAATGGAAACCGTCTTCCATCTATTCCAGTAGTGCATGCTGTCCACATGAAAGAGACGTACAATAACTTAAAGCATCTACTGACTTCCATTAACTATAACAAGTACAGCTGGCACCTCTGTGGTGACTTGAAGGTAGTTGCCCTTTTAATGGGACTGCAGCAGGGATATATATAATACATGTGTTTCTTATGTGAGTGGGATAGCCGAGCAAGGGATTGACACTACTTGCGGAAGGAATGGAATCACAGACAAAATGTAAGTCGGAGAGAAGAATATCCAGTACCCAGCTCTGGTTAAGGCTCACAAAATCCTGCTACCACCCCTTCACATCAAATTAGGTTTGATGAAAAACTTCGTGAAAGTCATGGTCCACACTTCTCCAGCTTTCCGATACCTGCATGAAAAATTCCCTTGACTCAGTGAAGCAAAGATTAAAGAGGGAGTTTTTGTGGGTCCTCAGATTCGAGAGCTCTTCAAAGATGACCGGTTCAACAACTTGCTGCAGGGTGATGCGAAACAAGCATGGAATGCTTTTCGCCTAGTGTCAACAAACTTTCTCGGGAATGTTAGGGCAGAAAACTACAAGGAACTAGTAGAAGACATGCTGATGCAGTAACAGAAACTTGGCTGCAATATGTCTCTAAAGATCCATTTCCTTGATTCCCTTCTCGATTTCTTTCCTGACAACTGTGGTATGGTTAGTGATGAACAGGGTGAATGTTTTCACCAGGATATCGCAATGATGGAGCAAAGATACCAGGGAAAATGGTCCACTACAATGCTGGCTGACTACTGCTAGACACTCCCTAGAGAAGCTCCCGAACAGCTGTACAAGAGACAGGCAAAAAAAATCTAAGAAGTAGTCTATGACTTGGTTTTTTACAGGTATTAACCAAAGGCCTATTATATTTACTATTGACATGCATTTCATGATGTAAACATTAATTCTTGTAGATTACAAAAAAAACTAGAGCCAACTTTGCAATTTCACTGTCATATTCATGTTCAGCATATAAAAATTGATAAGAAATGACTATTTTTATTTCAGTAACATGACCTTTGTAAAAAATTTGTTGACCAGTGAGACAGCTAAAAGCTCACCAATCACAAATAAAACATCAAGACCCACACCCCTCTCATTCATATTCTCCCACAAAAAAGAGATATCCAATCACAGAGCACTCTGTTTTCAGCCAATCTCTATAAAGAAAATATACTAACATCATCCCCATTCATAAAACCAACCACAACAATATCACATTAAAATACAACTCCACACATACTGTGCTTATTCATCTGATGCCAAATAAGTGAAAAATAAACACATCACAAGCAAATCAATATTTCACAAACTTATCCAAAGCCTATTAAAAAGACAACCCAGACTGAAAAAACACTTTATTCAAACCACAACTATTACATGTCCGGCATCCATGATGCTAATGCACATCCTCCTGCTCTGAAGGATAGTTTGCCATTTTCACAGTTTGTTCGCTACCGTCTGAATTCTAGCTCCCAAGGGGAGTTAGAGGATTAATCCAAGACCTTCTGGATGATTTTATACATTGAGGTTATCCTCCTAAACTAGTGCAAAAAGCGAGATCATGGGCTCTATATGAGTATAATGACCAGGATCTCCTATTAAGTGGGCACCAGTATGAAAAGATCCCTAAGGATGAACAATTTGTTAATTTTGTTACTCAGTTTTCTCTTTTGAGTACTAGAATCAGTAAAATAATTGGTAAACACTCAGCTATATTAAATTTATTTATTTATTTAACATTTTTTTTCTCTACCACTTTTTAATGAGTCAAAGTGGTTTACAAGGAACATTTCAGAACTCATAGGAAACATCAGAGACTGTATCATTATGTAACTATAATTTAGCATAAGGGTTGGATTAACATGGTGGTTGACAAGGCCTGTTTACAAGGAGTGCTTGAAGAGGACTATGGAACTTATACCGTTAATGTAAAGTGTGGCTTGTCACATACTCGTATTAAATGTTGTACCGGCCCTGCAGGACATCAAGGCCAGAATAGTTTTTTCAAGAGATATTAAAGAAATGGTGAGTCCAGTGACATTTCCTCAGGGCAGAAACTTAAGTTCAACTAAGGCGGGCCATGAGAAATGTGGGCATTGCCAAATTTGTGATTTATCCCTGGAACTCTGTGAGTTTTCCCATAAGGGACAGAGTTATAAATTGTGTTGGCATATGTCATGTAGGTCCACCTTTGTTGTTTATATCATCAGGTGCCCATGTGACCTACTTTATATTGGCCAAACTATGAGGGAGTTGTGAGTCCAGATGTTAGAACACAAGAGCCGGTTGAATTGAAGAGTGGTTGAGGCTCCGATTGTTGACCACTGTGTTGTCCCAAATCAATCTTTTGAGGAGTTGAATATCTTTGGTCTGGATCATGTTCCCCCTAATTCTCAGGGAGATAATAGAAGCAAGATTCTTATTCACAAAGAGCAGCGATGGATTTTTAAGTTAGGTACAGTTCATACTGATGTCCTTAACAATGCCATGGATTGGCATTTGTGTTGAAGGAATTATCATGATAGGAACAGCTTGGATGATGTGTGATTGTTTTTGGGTAGTGGGATATGAATTATGAATACCGGTAGTTTAAACAAGGTTGTTTCTCTCTCTGTGTTCAGCCCTTTGTGAGCCCTCATGATATGTAGGTTCAGGTGGATGGATTTTGTGTTCCAGGGTTTTATATCTGGGTTGTAATATGGCTGTAATATTTGATTGAATATGAGTTTCTGGACATTGGACAAACTTGCCCACTGCTGTGCTTTATTTTGTGTGGGTCTGACAAAGAGTTGATACCATTAGTTGTCGACAAGAGTTCGTATGGCACAAATGGGCCTTTAAGATTCATGGCTTAGAGCTTTAGTGTTTTTGGAGCTGAGTTTTGATGTTTTTGAATACTGTGTTTGATATATTAATACATGGGATTGCTAATAAGTCTTTGGCTTTCCTTATTTCCCCTACATTTTAACTAAAAATAACTACATCATGTCGAATGACATTGTTTTGAAAGTGACTGGACAAAATTTCATGATTGTAACTCGTACACTTTTTTTCTGTAGGTCTAAAGCCAGAATGTCACAAAACAATGGAGATTTCAAGACAAAAGAGTGCCAAGCAGTGATGAAATATCTTTTTTAAAAGGGAACTCAGTCAAACAAATCTACGATGATATGTTGGTTACATTAGGTGGTAAGTGTCCTTCCTTCTCTACAGTCAAGAACTGGGTTGCTAAGTTTAGGACAGGACATTTCAGCACTGAAGACTAAGAATATCCTGGGAGACCATGTGAGGTGACAATTCCAGAAAACGTGGATGTTGTTCATTCCATGATCCTGGAAGATCAAAGAATATCAGCTAAAAAATAGCAGAGACACTGAAGATATCCCAAGAATGTGTGGGCTATTTCATCCATGACATTTTAGACATGGATTCCCAAATGCCTCAATGCCGACCAGGAGTGTGATCGAGTGGTTGCTTCACATGCCATTTTGGATTGATTTCATAGGAATGCTGTGGGATTTTTGGATCATCTTGTCACTATGGATGAAACTTGGATCCATGTGTATGATCCAGAGACCAAAAAACAATTCAAAGAGTGGAGACACAGTGGTTCCCCACATTCTAAGAAATCAACAAGCAAGTTGATGGCATCTGTCTTCTGGGACAAAGATGGAATTTTGCTTGTTGATTACCTGGAAAAGGATGCAACCATCATGGCAAGCTAGCATGTTTCACTTCTGGATAAATTGAAGTGGGAACTGGTCTCCAAACATCGAGGCAAGCTTTCAAAAGCTGTCTTGTTTCTGCAGGACAATGCCTCTCCTCACACTGCAGCCATCATGCAGTAGAAATAGGCTGATTTACACTTTGAAGTGCTGAAACACCCGGCACACTCACCTGACCTGGCCCCTTCTGACTATTACCTGTTCTCTAACCTCAAAACACTTGAAGGGAAGAAAGTTTTCAAGCATTGAAGAGGCTGCATCTGCTGCTGATGAGAGGTTTGCAGAGCAACCACCAGAGTTTTATTTGGAAGGTTTGAAGAAGTAGGAGCAACAAAGTAGTAAGAGTGTGGAGGTCAGGAGGCAATATGTTCAGTAAATAAATATTTTTGTTTTCTTTACAAAGTCAAAGACTTATATTGGTATGAGTTTTTTATCTTTTGGATCATAGTAGTAGTTTTTAGGGGTTAATTTGGAAGCTGGACTTATTATAGTTGTGGTTTCAATAAAGTGTTTTTTTCAATCTGGGCTGTCTTTTTAATAAGCGGAGGAAGCGGAAGCAGCTGTGGTTCCTCCCGGGGTGGACATGTCTTTACTAAACCATCTTAACGTCGCAGCGGTGGTATTATCGTGTGATAAGTGATGTTATCTCGCGATAATGTAACATTATCGTGCGATAACGTCACTTAGCACGCGATAATGCGGCTGCAGTGTTAAGGCACACTAACGCTGTGAAATCCGGCTCTGAAGGGTGGAGTAAGGCTTCGCAGAGGGCGGAGAGAAGGGGTCAATGGGCGGAGAGTGGGAGGGGAGAGGCTCCAGGCACACTAACGCTGTGAAATCCAGGTCTGAATACTAACCCCAGTGAAACCCTCGCGTTAAGGCACATTTGCAGGAAAGAGAAACCATTTCAGTCAGCAATGAGCAGAAAAGCCAGGGAAACCCAAAAACGTGATAGTAGTGATACATGTGCATGGAACAAAAAGGCAAATAAACACAGAAAATGACCTGAACCACATTTAAAATTCCAATAACCAAGCTGGTCAAAAGTTATATTAATGATAAACATAAAGCAACACCACTGACAAAGCTCAAAAAATAAGATATCATGTTTGGAAGGGTCTATTCTCTATCCCCCTACAAAGTGAATGATCCCACATTGAAATAGTGCTGATCAGGGAATATATACGTCTATATTGGGCAGGTTTCTTATGGCGTGCACATGTGCAATAACAGCAGAGTGGGCATGTAGGAAAGGGCAACTGTACAGATGCTGGAAATGGGATATAGAGGGCTGCAGGTGGAACATGCTGTGGTCCAGCTGGGGCACAGTGCGTGTTAGGCAGATGCCTAGGTGGCACATAGGAATGCTGAAACTGTAAAGCAGCAAGACAACAACTGACGAGGGTTCAACATGGGCATGAGTGTGTGTCTCACAGTGTCACAGGGGAGATTATCCAGAAGGTACCCCCAAGGGCACATAACATTGGCAGGTGGTGTGTGGGGGGGAAGCATGCATGTCCATGTAGGCACCCCTACCCAAGAACCAACACCATAGGCAGCTGCCTACCGGCATACTGGATGGCCTGGGACTGCGCACCACCAGTACCACCGGCATAATGGCATGGCAGCATGTTGGCGGAGGGGTGCTGGTGGCAGAGGGGGCAGTGGCATCTGCCCACAGCAGACCATAGCCTAGCCCCGTGTAGGTGGATGCCGTGCACTGCAAAAGACAGGGTCTGTCTAACGAACAGTCATTGTATCCCCAGGGAATGAACTGTCCCTGTGGCAACAGTGTGGTGCAGTACACACAGCCAGTGTGTTCAGGAGCAGAAGGTCACAAGTTCAAGTCCCAGCTGTGGCTCCTGCCAACCCTTTCCCAATATTTTACCCAGTACTAAACCGTGGTAATAAAGACAGAACCTTTATTGCAGATAACATAAACATGCCTGAAACACCTATATTTTACCCTACAGAGCACAGACACCATAAACATGTGCAATACCTAGAGCAGAGTTTCCCAACTGCAGTCCTGGAGGGCCAAACGACATTCAGGTGTCATGCTTTCTCTAATACATATGCCTGTGCTGCATTTTATGTGCCGCCCCCATGGTATGCAAATGTATCTCATGCATATTCATTAGGGACAGCATGAAAACCTGAACAGTGTTTGCCCCACCAGGACCGGAGTTGGGAACCTCTGCCCTAGAGCAGCGGCCAACAGGGGCATAAACACCCACACCCACAGGCTCCACTATCCAAAGCCTCATGGAGAGTCAGGCTGTTAGGCCCTGTGTGCAGCAGCATCTCCCAATACTAGGATTTGCATACCTTAGCAATGCTGCCCTAATCTTGGGAATACGTTACACATATATCAAAAGGTTGCTATGATTAATGGCAGATATCAATTACTAAGTTAAGCACAATTTGCTGATCGAGCTGCATCATAGCAACCTTTCTGATATCTGTGGAGTGTGTTTCAGTTTTTTTTTTCTGACAGTGTTTACCACCCCGGGGAGTGACCCCAACAGTATTGCGTACCATAGCCATGCCTGCACTGTGCCCAGGACTGGTGTGGTGGCCAGGGCTGCCAAAAGCCTCTATATTTGCACAATACTGGCATAGGTGTGGGAGTGTGTGTCTGTCTATCCAGTGTGTTGTGGCTGCCTACACCTTATTCAGCCCACACTGCTTGCACTTTTTCCAGTGTTAGCCTGCCAGTGTGCATAATGAGGAGCAAGGTATTGTGGGCATGGCCTGGGCAGGATGCATCTGCACAGGGCATAGGGCAATGGCTGGGACATTGTAGTGCCCGGCTACCACCTGCACGGACAGGGTGGCCACAGCATGTCCTGCTGGGAGGTCACTCTCACCCTGACTGAGCAGTGACCACGGCATTGTTAGGTTCCCCCATAGTGCTATATAGTATTCTTCTCAAGTGATATTTATGGGTTCTCTTTTTTGGGGCCCAATCACTGACTTATCTGCTTGGTGTGTTTCTCACATCCCAGTTTTGGGTGCATGCATCTTCTCCAGGAACATACACTATGGACTAGCTAGCAGACTGTCTGCAGTTAGTATGTGTATGGCTGGAACACCTTGCAGGGTGCAGCGGCTGGAGACTCACTGTGCTTGCTGCTGGAGAATGTCAGATAGTGCTGAGGGGCAGCTGAGCATTTCCAGGCCTACTGTCTGCCATTGCCTTATGGATGTGTTCAGATCTGCATTGACTGCCCTGTAGGGTGCCTGTTCCCCAGCAGGACTGGGGGTGATGGTCCCCTCTACTGCCACCATTGCAGGGATGTAGAATGTGGATGTGTTGGTGGGAGATCCTGTCCCCCACTCTGAGCCCCAGAGGGTGAGTTGGGTGGTGCTACATAATCCGCCTATGGGTCCAAACACCCCCCTTCACTTAAATCATGTGACTATTCTGGGTGCATCATAGTCCACAATGGCTAGACGTGACTGGGAAATACAGATGTATCCTAGGTGTGTCTGCAAGGACTACCTATCACACACTGGCACTGATGGCGACCTGCAGCATAGCCTATCTCAGCTAAGCCAGGTGCTGCAGACCAGTTGATGGGTGCCCCACCTCGCCCTCAGGGTGAGCACAATACCCCACACAATGTGACGGTCTGTAGCTACTCTGTGCCAGTAACACACACGGTCAGTTCCCCCTACCAGGCCGAGGTGCTGTGGGGGTGCATATCCCATCTTGTGATCATCTGTAGACTGCTGATCTGCATGTGCAGTGCATCATGGGTAGGGGTGGGTTAACCCTATCCTGGTAACCACAGCAGACAGTTTGTGTGGTGACTTGCAGTCCTTCTGTAGCAAGCCAGGGGTTTGTTAGCAGCTATAGAGATGTAGCCCACTGGTTACTTCACTGACTGTGGAGGCAGAGGTCATGGGTTTGGTCCCACAGTGGTATTATTTGATAGGGCTGTCTGAGGCATTTCCTTTTTTAATTTAAACTAGTGCTGCCAGCGAAAACACCCTCACGGTGCTGTAACCTTAAGGTGCCTCATAAGGCGCCCTATAAAGCGCCATATAAGGCGCCTTATAAGGCGCCCTATAGGGAACATTATAAGTTGCCTTGGCGGACAGTGCACTTTATAATGTGCCCTCTGGAGTGCCTTATAGGGCGCCTTATTCGGCACCTTAGGTTACAGCACTGTAAGGGTGTGTTTGCTGGCAGCACTAATTTAAATTAAAAAAGAAAATGCCTCAGACAGCACTGATTTAAAGTAAAGGGCAATGCCTCAGACAGCCTTACTCATTAAGCCCACTGGGGGATTGAATTCATGACCCCTGTTTCATCAGTCAATGTATTAACCAATGTGCTACACCTCTGTTGCTGTGGTTGTAGGTCAGCGCGCCTAATTAAGGCTAACGCACGTTAATGTGCCACGGCTCCCTCTATCGCGTGATAACGGACTTTATCGCACGATAACACAAAATGCTACCTTAAGACCGGAACGCCCACTCCTTTTATGGCATTCGTCACATTATCGCTGGAGCTAACGCCAGTAACATTAAGACAGTTTAGTAGACATACCCCTAAGTTTGTGAAATATTGATTTGCTTGTAATGCATTCATTTTTTACCTATTTGGCATCAAATAAATAAGCACTGAATGTGTGGAGTTGTATTTTAAAGTGATATTATTGTGGTTGGTTTTATGAAAGGGATGATGTCAGTATGTTTTCTATGTAGAGATTGACTGTCATAGGATACAAAAAGATTGACTATTTGAAAACAGAGTGTGCTGTGATTGGATATCTCTTTTTTGTGTGAGAATATGAATGAGAGTGTGCAGCTGCGGCCATGAGAGCAAATAGAATGCTAGGTATCATAAGGAAAGGAATGGAAAATAAAACAAAGAATATTATAATGCCTCTGTATCGTTCCATGGTGCGACCACACCTTGAATATTGTGTACAATTCTGGTTGTTGTATCTTAAAAAGAATATAGCATTATTAGAAAAGGTACAAAGAAGAGCCATCAAAATGGTAAAGGTGATGGAAGGCTACCCCTATGAAGAGAGGCTAAAAAGGTTAAGGCTCTTCAACTTGGAAAAGAGGCAGCTGAGGGGAGATATGATAGAGGTCTATAAATTAATGAATGGAGTGGAACAGGTAAACGTAGATCGATTGTTTATGCCATCAAAATATAGAAAGACTAGGGGAAATGCGATGAAGCTAAAGGTAACCTATTTAAGACTAATATAGATTTTAGAAAGGTAAGTTATTGATTTGTAATTTATAGGAACATTACTTGGATCTTCATTTAGAAGAAGTGTTCTTCCTGTTATTAGCCATTGTGGTGTTAAATCTGTTTACTTGATCGAATTATTTTTGCAGTTTACCAGATGTTGGTGGAGAGAAGTTAACTGAGCCAAAAATTGGTCACTCCATCTGGACCATGATTCTTCCAATTTGGGGTCCTTTTAACCTGTTTTCTCAATCTTTTGTAGTTACTTAAGACCATTCCATGATTGGCTTTTCCAAATTCTCCCATATGTTGGTTAGCCCTTCTGCTTCTTGGTTGTGTTCTACAGAGTCTTTGTATAACTTTCTCCACATCTTTTATGTCTCAGCTTCACTTGGTAGTATTTTGACTATACTGATGCTCTTTCTCAGTTTCTTGAAGAGATACTTTGGGTTCTTTCTAGTTTCTTTTGATAGCTGTCGTCTCTGTTTTCTTCACATCTCTACCGTTTTTGTGCTTTCCCCGCTACTTTCAGTGTTTTGCTGCAGGATATGAATTTAAGGTCTTCTATTAATACAACATGTTTCAGTTTGATGATTAGGATCCTTATCTTTGGTGATCTTGATCCTCTGAAATGCCCATCTATCATGAATACCTCAGCATGCAATGTTTTCATTGTTCCCTCAATGCATTTTTTCCAAGGAAGAATTGTTATCTTTTATTCTGGCTCTGTGTCTTGGTTGGGAAAATTCTATCAATTGTTTTCTGCACAGTATCGTATCTGATTTATTTCCAGGATGTCAATAGATGGTCCCCTTTATGCAAGTTATGGCCTTATTTAGCTTATTATACTTTTTGATTTACTTGTGTCAGCTTGGGTGGTCTTTCCCTCTCCTGGAATCCAACACATCTATCTATTTCAACATAGGCTATATTTATCTTTGTTTATTTATATTTGCTATACTGCTATTCCTTCATGCACCTCCAGGTCTTTCTGTTGCCTTTCCTCTCTCTCTCTCTCTCTCACTCCATTTGGCTTATTGGCCCGTCCTATGTTAATCTCACACACTTGTGTCTCCAGATTTCCTCTCTCCATCTCTGCCTCAGTCTTCCTTCCGGAAGCGGATGTTTGAATGACATCAGACACTAAGATGCAGAGATGTCGAGCAGAATGTCAAGTGAATGCTGAGCTGCAAAAAGGTTCTGGTTTCTCGTTGATAAATGAAGATCGGTCTTCCTTCCAGCACTCCTTTCTGAGCTTCCTCTTTCTGAATTAGTCTTTTTTCTGGTGCTTCTTTCCAGAACCCTTTTTGTCTCTCCATCAGCCTTCTTGTTCTCCTTTCAATGTCCTCTTCTCCATGTATACCTGCCTTTTCAGACCCTCAGCTTGTCTGTCCACACAAACCTTTCTTCTGGTGCTCATTTCTGAGACTCCTCTTTTTTTTTTCTTTTTTCTAAGTTGCTTCTTTTTCTATTTCTATAGAAGCCTTCAATTGTGTTAAGATGTTATCACTTACATATTTCTTTTCATTGATCTTTAGAAATAGGGATTTTAAATTTGTATTGACTATTTTTTGCAGCTTTTCCTGTAATAGTATTCCTCTTCCAATTTTTGATGGACTCTGTATGCTTTTGATGTAAATATAGGGATTGCAGCATAAAAATAGCAGTGTATTGTTTGTTCTTGATCTGTAGTTTATCCTCTTGATCTGTAGTTAATCCTCTTAGCTTTTTAATTAGCACCTGTAGTTTATCTCCTGCTGCAGTGGGTCCATGAACAAGTTCATCATGACCTATATTTGCAGCAGGAATATTATCTTCATCTGCCATGTCTGCACTATCACTACCACTATCTCTAGCCCTAGTGCATAAGCTACAGGTGGGCATCTAGTTATCCTGAGCAATATACGACCAATATGTATTCTTTGCTTCCTACCAGACTGTAATTATAGCGTCATCTTGTTGAGACCTGGTGTAGATATAATACAGTGAGGTCACAACTGAAGGTACTCACCAAGACCTTGGGAGAGTAACATTCTCTTCCTCTCTGAGAGAAATAGCAATTCTACTACTACTACTACTACTATTAATAATTTATATAGCACTACAAGGCTTACACAGCACTGTACGTATACACGAAGAAAGACAGTCCCTTCTCAATAGAGCTTGCAATCTAAACAAGATAGACAATATAATAGGTGAGAATAGGGGTGCAAATAGGGAAGGGTAAGGAGACAGATGGAGAACAAGGGATCAGGATCCAAAAGCAGCCTCGAAAAGGTAGCTTTTGCTTCTGCTAAAGCTTATGTATTGCCCTCTGTTACCTTTCCAATGTTGAGAAGCAGGTAGTCCTTTTCCAGACCAAGTGAAGTATTTATCTACACTACTTGATTTCACTCCCCATCAATAAGCCTGGAGCATGCTGAGTGATGCTGGAGACCATCTTTCCCCTAGCACTCACAGTTCCAGAGCCATTTTTTTGTGGTTGACCATTTTTCCAAGACCTGCAGACTTAAGGTATTACTGTGGATTTCCTCTCATATGGCATTCTAGGTCTTTCTAAACATCATGTCATTCTGTCACTTTCCTAGTAGATGCAAGCTCTTGTCTAGGATAACTGGGATCTGCCCACTGAAAACTCATGAGGCACCTTTGCTGCCTGCCAGCTTTTCCTTTTTCTCTCTCCTCCAACTATGTCCTTCTCTACTCTCCCCCTTTTTTCCCATATGTCCCCCTCTTCCTTCCTTCTGTCCTTAACTCCTCTGACATTCACCAACTTTACCAGATTATTTCTCCCACTAACTCACCCTTTCCCATTCAAGATTCTTGTCTGCACCCCTGTCTTCTCAGTTTATTTTTGTCTGATTGAACCAAATTGGACCTCCCTCATTGCAAAGTTCTTGACCCGAGAAAGTACATGCTAACCATGTTACATACATTAGACTTGTTCACGCTCTTGTCTTAGAGACACCCCCCTCCCCAATACCTCTGTATGGTGGAAGTTCCAGGCCTCAGGTTCACATCACTGACCTACTACTCCTTGTGTACATTCCTCCTACTACTATTCCTTGGCATCACTCAACAGTGCTGTTTCCCCTTCTAGACTCTCACAAGGGAAAGGATTTCTGCTTGCCTATCCATGTTCACACCTGGTTAAAGGAGCAGTGTCTGAACCCTTCTCTCCCTCACAATGCACATGACCATCTCCCACCTCCATGGAATGCACCTGATAGATGCACATACATGGGCAGATATGGCAAAGGCAATGGACAAGTTTGCTAGCTCAGAAAATGCATCTAAAAAAAGGAGGCATCCTAGACCTCATATTCACAACTGAGCCAACCCTCATCACTCCAACCACCCTGGAGCTATCAATCAACCCAGTTCCATGGTCTGATCACAAGTTAATCCTATTCAAAATTCCCCTTCCCAGATGTAACCAAAAGGAAGAAAGAGGACTGAATGGCCATCACAATGTCCCCCTGAGACAGTTCCAGCCTTTCGACAAAGACCTAATACTGAAAACGATGCTTCCACTAACTATCCCACCGGCACACAACCCAGATGAGTTAGTCACCGACTGGAATAATAAACTCAGTTCGATCGCCATTTGTCCATCAAATAACAAACTCCATGGAAAGCGACACTCTGCAACCTGGTATTCAACAGAGCTGAAGGCCTCACGCACAACCCTAAGGAAACTTGAGAGACGATGGAGATGCTCACACTCAGAGTAAGACAGAACTGCATATATGTCACAACTAGTAGCTCATCGCACCAGGTGACAGAATCAATGCGACGCTACCACGCAGACACGCTGAAAAGATCTCTCAACAAACCTCATGACTTGTTTGCTATCGTCAAGCGTTTGACAAATGAACCCACCTCTCAACATACTAGCGAAATCCACCCTCAAACTTTCGCTAACTATTTACAATCCAAACTCTGCCAGATTGACAATATCCCAACACCTTGCAAGATCCTTGAACCATACGATCAGACTCTACTCACTACTTTCAAAATACCACCCAAACTGCGCATCGAGGACACCATTGCTGGCATCAACATGACCACTGCCCAAACTGATCCATGCCCTGCGTTCTGGATCAAGGAACTACGAAACCACCTGAGCCCATTCATATCCAGCCTCATGGAACTTTCGTTCACAACAGGAACTTTCCCACGTACCCTCAAACGCACATCCATAAAGCCATTGCTAAAAAACAACAAGCTTGACCCTCTGAAACCAGAATCCTATAGGCCAATATCAAGCATACCGTTGCTGGCAAAAATAATGGAAAAGGAGGTACAAAGACAAATCGAAGAGCATATAGAAACTAACGCACCACTTGACCCTTGTCAACACGGCTTTAGAGAAGCCCACGGTGTGGAAACACTGCTCACTACTCTCTTCAGCAACATATTAACAGGCATCAACAATATCCGCCAAGGGTTCGTCCTGGTCTTCCTAGACATAGCAGCGGCATTCAACTCCGTGAGCCACGAACGCCTCCTGGAACGACTCGAGGGTAAGGGAATTACCGATAAAGCACTCAAGTGGTGCAGATCCTACCTTTCTGACAGGTGGCAGCAGGTGTGATCCAACAATACTGCATCAGATCTGTTCCATCAAAAGCAGGGGGTCCCACAAGGCTCCTCCCTCTCCACCCTCATGTTCAATATATACATGCAGCCTATCTGCAATCTGGTACGGTCCTTCAGTATCAACTGCATGATATACGCGGATGATGTGCTGTTATACATGCCTTTTACAACAGAGAACCCCAACCTCACTCCATTAACAAACTGCATAAATGAAGTATCCAACTGGCTGCGATCCCAAAACCTCAAGATCCAACACAAGAAAACGGAGGTGTTGTTCATCACAAAAGACCGAAACTTCATTGCTCCGTCTTTCTTGAAGGTGAAGGAAGCAGACCTCCAGACCAAACCCACTATCAGATACCTCAGCGTCACTCTAGACCAGCACTTGGATATGAAGGCACACATAGGAAACATTGTAAGAGCGGTATACCATAAAATCCGTTCCCTTAGATACCTATGATCCCTCCTAGAGCCGGATGATTTCAGAACCATCTATCAGGCCCTAATCATACCACATTTTGATTATGCGAACTCAATCTTACAAGGGCTCCCTCAAGCCACCTTACAACCACTGCAACTGGCAATGAACGCCGCAGCAAGAGTCCTACACGGAGCATCCAGGAAAGACCATGTCTCACCCATCCTAAAACAACTCCATTGGCTTCTGGTACGAAGTAGACTCACTTACAAGTCATTACTACTTACATTCAAGGCCATCAAAGGGCTCTCATCTGAGTCACTAACGGATCTGATCCAGATGACACCTCAAAATAGGGACAGACGGTCAGTAACACTCAACACACTTGTAGTCCCAAAATCAATTTCACACTGCACCAAAGCAACAGCATACAGGGCTTTCAAGTTCTGTGCCCCAAGGTGCTGGAACAGCCTCCCTCAAGACATCCGAGCAATCCCAGATCTATTGCAATTCAGAAAAGCCTTGAAACACCACCTCTTCCTCTTGTATTACCCAGTAACCAATGCAGTTATTTCAACCACCTCACAGACCTCCCAAAACCCCTAAGGCTGAAACCAAGAAAAGTTCATGATTATGTTTTAATTTGTAAATAGTTACCCCTGTTATCCAAGTTACTTTTGCCTGTTCAACTGTAAACACAAAGTACCATCGGAAATGTGTAAATTCTTTGCTCACTGTAAACCGCGCTGATGCTGAATAGTGCAATATAGAAGAGACTATAAATAAATAAATAAATAAATAAATAAAAATTGGATTAGGTCATTCTGTAATCACATACATTTCAACTTTACATAAAGACCTTTGAAGGCATGTTTTAGGTAGGACGTGGAGATCAGACTTGAAATGTCAAGGTCACCATGTTAACAATTGTGTCTGAATTTTAGAAACAGATCTGCTAACTAGGGAGCCGCTTCTACAATATACATCCATGGGCTGTGGGAGGAAAGATTTCAGAAAAATACACTTGGGGAAAAATCAATAGGGGAAACCTGGCAATGTCCTCTTTACAAACAGCAGCATTTAATAAAATGAACGTACTAATGTTGGTACTGACATGTCTACTCTAGGCCAATTTGCAAGCACAGATATGCAGATTTTCTTAATTATAGGACACTCTCTTGTCCCCATTTCAGTTCAGAAAGGGAAATAAACATTGGTGGATTAAGGGAGATACACCCCTGTAAAGGGATAGACAAAAAGAGCACTTTCAAAATCCATATATGTGCCAGGGAGCAGGTGTAAAGCCGGACATGGATTATTATAGGCTTACAAGTATATACCTTATATGAAATGGGGAATGCATGTGTAGAATTTGTCCAGTCCAGAGCATGCCCTCCGTTTACTTTTGTCATGGTGCAGTCAGCCACATGTAAATGTCACCATTTCTAAAATGGCAATTTACATGTGGATGCGATTTTCATGCTTGTTCATGCTTAAATCACAAATAGCGCTTCTAGAATAACACCCACTGTAAACCGTTGAAAACAAATGTTCTATACCTGGATAGGAGGGAATTGATGCCCTGACCCCAATGTGCTGTTTTGCTCTCCAGGCACTTAAGGGGCTAGAATGCAGTGGTCTAGTCATGAACCCAGCTGCCACAGGAGGCGAGAGAAAGGCAGAGAAGAGTCGCTGCCAAAGGGACCCGCCACAGCGCAAACAGCAGTAGCGAGAGTGATGGTGATGGCAATGAGAGACAGGGTGACGGCCACAGCAGTGGGAGGCAGAACATACTGCACTGAGCTGATCAGTCGTGGGCAGCAGACAGCAAGGGCACCCAGAGCAGCACTGGGCGGGGCAAGGGGGTTGCACAAGGGCCCTAGTGAGAAACCCAGAGGCTCTACAAAGAGGAGAAAGATTGGTTCCCCAGAAGGGGAGAAAAGGAACCTGTTTGCTAGACTGGCTTTAGGCATAGGCAACATAGTCAACTAACTATACCTATGGTGCCAAATTTTGAAGGCTGCGAATAGCCAGGCTAAAGAGGCATGCTGCGCTTTGCTTGAGGGGCATGTACTTCAAAGGAGCACTGTCATGACGTTCTAACCTCCTCTACCTCTAGGCACCAGAATTTTAAATCTCACTCTGCCTTTTTGATGCAGCACCAACAGTAAAAAAAAAAGGGGGGAAGGAAAAAGCCAAATAGTATCCCCAGTGCTGATATTCAACAGTGGCGTCTAGCACTTGTTTAAAATTAGACCTGGATGTTCAATGTCTAAGTCATATCCAGCCACTGGCATTGAATATCTGGGCTACCTGGATAGCATTTTTGCTAACTGGGCAGCAAGGATATTCAGCTGCTGGTCAGATAGCTAAAGCAGCTAAAGGTAGGCCAGCCTCTTATGTGCCTATCCTTAGCTGGTTTATGTTAACTGGCCAGCAGCTGACTATCACCCCTGGAATGTCCGCTTAGCATCGGAGCATGCAGCAGCTGTAGACGGGGCTAGAACGGCTATGTGATGCTGAATATCCCGATTAGTGGGATTAACGTGGTTAGGAGGTCTGCTAACCATGTTCATCCTTTTGAAATCCCCCCACCCCATGCCTACAGAAGAAAAAAACTCCATGGAGCTAATGTGTCAAAGGCAAATAGCTCATGGAAGGGGAAGAACCAGAGAGAAGGTACAAAAAGAGCCCCCATCCAGAAGAGAACCAAAATAGCAAAGAATGGAAAAACCGAACTGCTGCAGGAGGCCGGAGAGGAGATGAGGGACTCTGGACCACGTTAGTGGCTAAAGAGAGCTAACCAGGAGAGGACCAGAGCAGCTAAAGGCGATGAGACCCATGAAGAGTCCCTAGATAGCAAAGAAAAGGGAGATCATGAGACGGTAGATGGGAGGAAGCCACTTGAAGCTGTGATAAGCTGCAGAATGGCAGAGTCCCTAAAACTGAAAAGCATCCACTTAAGAGAGTGCCAGTTTACATCTACTAGTGTTGAGTAAAAGAGAATAGCTAGTTACAGATAGAAAATGTTTTTTTGTTCTATTCCCAGTTTGGTGAAACAGTGCAGTTCATACACACAGGACAGGCAGGCAGGCAGGCCTTCACATGAAAAACCTGGAAGACCACGTGGTCCACCAATTAAAGATTAGAAAGTATTCATTTTTTTAGTTTTTGTAGTGCTAAGTGCATTGAGGGGGAAAAGGGCATTTTAGCCCACATCGTGGGAGCTGTCTATGATATGGGAGAAGATCCTTGTGGTATTCAACTCTGTCTTTTTAAGACATGGATCTTCAAGGCACCCAGCAGTAAATCTCTCCAAGCAGAAACACATCTGACTAGAACATTGTAGACTTAATCGAGCTTGACTAAAACATAAGTAAAGTGAACAGTTTGGGCTGTTACAGAATTACTATGACATACACATAAAAGACTCTACTTACCTTGGGTCACATTCCAATAGTTGAGTTACATTTTTTCTGCCCACACCTTTATAACCGGAGAGCGTTTCCTGAAAAACAAGTCAAGGGGAATTTACTTAGAATCCAGATCTTTGCTTAATTTTATATGTATTATTATAACCTGCTGATCAATGAAATTTGAGCAGGAAGTAAATGTGTTAAAATGTATTCTGCTGAAAACAAGACCAGTAGTGAACTCAGGGCCTGATAGAGCGATTGATGCATTCCAGGGGTGCAGCGGAGATGGCGCCTGGTGATAACTGGGCAGCTATGCTATTTAGCCGCTGCCTGTTTATCCTTAAGCAGTGAAGGTTAGACACTTTAAAGGCTGGCCTAACTTTCACTATAGAAGTTGATCGGCAGCAGCTGACTATATTGCCACTGCGCAGTTAGCTTCACCGCCATATAGCAGACCCTGCTATTCAATGCTGGTGCCAGATATGGTCCTGACATGGAATAACCAGGTTTGAAGTTCAGCTGTGACGGCTAGCCACTTTACAATGCTAGCTGCCACTGCTGAATATCAGGCCTTCAGTTTTCATAAGATGTTGCTAGTTTTGTTGTATATTGCTAGAAAATCCTGCGTAAAAGGTGAAAGAACCTTTTACTGCAGAATGGTGGCCTGGTCCTGTGGAGCATATATATAGGTTTCTGGTGATTTGGGGGCCTGTTGTCCTACTGAAATAAAACAGTGGTATTTAAAGTTGATGTCTTTGTCGGCTACTGTTTCAGATATTTGCCTGTCTTATTTCCATGTGCTTCGTTTGCTATTCACTTATCTGACCCCAAGAGAGACAATAACAATTTGGTTAAGTGCCACCTTTGTTTGGGGTTTCTCAGAGTTGCCAAGTTACCCAGTTCCAGGAGTGAGATATTTTGCCAGTTCTGGTTTACATTTGTATTGTAATGCACTATGGTATATGTAGTCCGTGATTTTACCCATTGACATCAGTGTTGCATATCTCATGATGCATCAGGATCAGATTGTCAGAAATCCAGGAACGGCTTCAAGTCTCACTCCTGGAAGTGGGTAACTTGACAATTCTGTTTTCCTGCTAGTCACACACACACACACCCAACCCTTCTGAGAGAAACCATTTATTACAGTTATAATAAACGTAATATTCCATCCTTTGTAGGGAAACATACAGAGCGGCTTACAATAGAATTTTAAAATGCTTAAGAAAGGAACGCCAATGTTAAAACAAAGAGAAATATACAGATAAAGAAGTAGAGAAGGTTAGTGCTTGCCAAGCTGTCAACTGTCTTCTGGGCCCGGCCCTATATTGAACGTCTGCCCAAACAGTTGAGTCTTAAAAAGTGTTTTGAACTTTTTTAAAAATGAGGGCTCCAAGTAGATGGGAACAGGTAGACAACTCCATAAAGATGGGGGCAATAATAAAAAAAAGCAGAATGCCTAGTAAACTCATATTTAACCTTAGAGGGGGTGGGAATAATCCATCTCTTCCCATGAAGAGAACACAGACAATGTGCTGTGGCATATGGAATGATGAGTACAGAAAGGTATTGTAGGGCATTTTCACGGAGAGCTTTATGGCTCAAAGAGAATCTTAATTGGTATGCACTGCTGTACTGGAAGCCAATGGTGGTGAATAAGCAGAGGGGTGACATAGTCAAATGTTTTAGCTTGTGGCACAATATGAATCACGATGTTTTGAATAGACAGGAACATTTTTAGTTGGCATTATGGCGGTCCTGCATAGATAATATTGCCATAGCCCACATGGGTTATCACCGTACTAAGCAGGATTGATGTTTGAGCTGAGAGGACTAGTAGTGAGCGAAGAGCGTGGAACCAGCGAAGTGCTAAGAGTAGACTTGGAAACATGGGAATTTGGATATTGAACAAAAGCTCAATCAAATACACCGAAATATTTAAAGGAAGATGTTACAAAGATAGGGGTGGAAACCAAAGATGGGGCCAGTGAGAGAGGATGATGGATGATGAACCAATAATCCAAGTAGCTGTAGTTTTCTGACGATTGAGCCTGAGGGCATGTATGTGCAGCCAAGATGCTATTTTCTCAAGATAAACACTAATTGGAGAGAGATATGGGTGAAGTCAATTTGAGTTACCAAAAGAATATCATTAGCATATGTATAAAACAAGATTGGCATACGTATAAAACAAGATTCCCATAGCTTGAATAAGATTTGCTAGAGGGTTATGGAAAATGTTGAATAATGGGGGACATGCTTTATCTTAGCACCAGCCCCTTGCCCCTACCTCTTGGGAGATTATGCATGATTATGCATAATAACATGGAAGCGTGGTATCTTGCTGTTCCTTGCCCTGCAGGTAGGTTAGTGCCCAGAAGTTAAACTGTGCTACTTGACACACAGAGGAACACAAATCACTAACTGTGCCTTTCTTGGTGTAAATGTCACAGTATCGTGACATAAAACAAAACATCAAAACTTCAGGAAAATTGAAGTGGCAAATGAATAATTTATTTTTTAATTCATAATTTGCACACTGCTGCATGTCGCTTATATGAAGCTAATTTTTCTTAATTTTAATTAAAGTTCCTTTTCATCCCACTAAACAGCTACACTTTGCTAACTAGAATTAATCAGTGATTGAAAAGAATCTTATTATCCAGATTACTCTTCACTGTACTAGAACAGAACAAATAACTGCCATTAAGAGATGTCTCTCAGAACAAATGATCCCCTACCCTGTGGGGTTTTTCTGTTTTATTTTGAGACTGCTGTGTCTGTGCATACGCATACGCGCATTTGTATGGGTGTCAGTGTGTGAATGCGTATATGCAGCATGTGTGTTTGGAGGGCGTCTGTGTGAATGCATCTGCATGGGGGAGTGTTGGTATAGAAACATAGAAAAATGACGACAGAAAAAGACCACATGGCCTATCTAGTCTGTCCTTCCATATCAACCACTACAACAGTCCCCTTTTTTCCTTTAGAGATCCTCTGTGTTTGTCTCATGCTTTTTTGAATTCAGAAACTGTCCTCATCTCTACCACCTCCACTGGGAGACTATTCCACGGATCCACTACTCTTTCCGTAAAGAAATATTTCCACATATCACTCCTGAATCTATCTCCCTTCACCCTCATCCCATGTCCCCTCGTAGCAGAACTTGCTTTCAATTGAAAGAGGCTCTCTCCCTGAACATTTATGCCACGGAGGTATTTAAACGTCTCAATCATATCACCTCTATCCCGCCTTTCCTCTAAGGTGTACATATTAAGATCCTTAAGTCTGTCCTCATATGCTTTATAATGAAGACCACTATCTCCTTTCTTCTGCTGGCCATTCTTTTCCCTATCCCTATTCACCCAAGCATCCTTCTAGCTTTTGCTGTCGCCTTTTCTACCTGTTTAGCTACTTTAAAATCATCAAACATAACCACGCCTAGGTCCCGCTCTTCTTTAGTGGACAAAAGTACTGAACCCCCTATACTATATTGCTCCCTTGGATTGCTGCAGCCCAAATGCATGACCTTACATTTTTTAACATTAAATCCTAGCTGCCAAATTCTAGACCATTCTGCAAGCTTAGCTAGATCCCTCCTTATGTTATCTACACCTTCCTGGGTGTCTACTCTATGGCAGATTTTGGTATCATCCGCAAAGAGGCAAACCTTACCCGACAGCTCTTCCGCTATGTCACTAACAAAGATGTTAAAAAGAATCGGACCACGGACAGATCCCTGGGGCACATGTGTGCGAATGCATGGGTGTGACATGGGTGTGTATGTGAATGCATGTGTGTGGGAGGGGTTCTGTATCTGTGTGAGTGTGTGTGTGTGTGTCCATTCCTCTTTATCTGTATCACAAACTTCCCTTGCCTATGATCTTGCTTGTCGTCACCACTCCGTTTCTGCCCTCCTGTTCCTTCTCACTCCCCCAGGGTCACCGCCCTCCTTCTCCCAGCCCCAGCATTACTATCTGCCGGCATCAGTTTCCCTCCTCCTTCTCTCAGCATCTGCCTCTGGAATGCTCTCCCACAAGACATCAGGATCACATCAGATCTTATGACCTTCCACAAACTTGTAAAAACCTTTCTCTTTACCGACCACTTCAAAAACAACTGAATCAATCGATGTACCTCATCAGTCTCCCCTAGGACAACTCCCACTCTTCCTATTAACTAGATTATCATAGCCCTTCCCATCAGAGCTCACCACTCCCTGCTTCCCCGACCCTACCAGCCCCTGCTTCCCCCCTACCTTACCACTACTTCACGATCAGTTTCATCTAAGTTATCCCCATCCCATTTACAATGCCTCTGTTTTGTTAATTTCCCACCCCATGGCCGGGTTACATTGTTACTGAGATTGTTACATTGCTCTCTTTATAGTTACATGTTTTACTGTAATTGTTATAATGTTCATTGTAGAGTTCTAATTAAGTTTCATGTAAACTGCCTTGATCTTTCGAAATGCGGTATATAAACCTGTTAAATAAAATAAATAAATAAATATGCCCCCTTCTCCCACTTGCTCCCAGCATTAGCCCATTTCCCCCCCCCCCCCCATCCTTACCATCTCGCAGCGTCAGCCCCCTCGGTCCATCCCCAGCAACTCAGGCGATGACTCTTTTGAGCTGCAGGATATTGCATCTTTCCTCCCTGCTGCTCTCAGTCTCCAGGCCAGTTCAAGCACATTTTAAATGTTAGGACAGACACTTCCTATATGTCATGACAAAAAAGAATTAAGTGTGCACCATATTTGGCAGCTTAACAGCAACAGTGTCTAGGGATCACTTCTGCCCACTCTAACCTTCCAAGGAAACCCCCGAGGTTGGGGAGGGTGGGGGATGGCCAGATGCCTTTTGGGAGGTGAGTGTGGGAGGTTCGTGCTGGAACTGATCAGAAGATGAAGGGAGGGTCAGGATGTGGATGCTGATGGGTGGAGTGGTGATCGGGACTCGATGACGTCTACCTCATGGGGACATGGTAAGTGTTTGCCCTGTGCGGTAACTGTAGGACAAATGCTGGGCATGTGCCCAGCAGTTACCATTCAAGCTTTTTACTTACCACCAATGTTCCCTCTAAGCTGCGCTGGGTCCGCCGCCAACATTCCTGCTGGCGGGGGGGGGAGTGCAATCAATCGCTACGCTCCTCCCTCCACCGGCGAGAATGACGGCGGAGGACCCAGCACAGATGAAAGGGAACAGTGCAAGGGTGCTGCGGCGTGTGTTAGACACAGGGTTTTTTCATTTTTGTAGTGCACCCACGCAATGCGGACCCAGCGCATCTTAGGGGGAACATTGCTTACCACATGTTATATTTTGCACTTAGCATGTGGTAAGTGCAAAAACATACCACACTTTAGTAAAAAAAAAAAACTCATAATTTGCCACGGGGTTTTTTGGGGGGTTTTTTAGTGCCATCAAGTCAGTGTTGACTCATAGTGACCCAGCTACCTCTGGGTTTTCTTGGCAATATATCACCAGAACCTGGCTTTTAAAAAGAAGTGCTGACTGTTGCTGCTAAATATTGACCCATACAATTTTTATTTTTTACCTGAGAGCCTTGTGAAAGTACCACTCAAATTTCAGTATGACTTTTTTGGGGTAAAGAGACATTTCTCGTAGACTGCTAGCTATCAGTTTGATAAATCCTTCAGTCTGAGCTTTAATGTTGTCTCTGAGAGGGTCCAATCAGTCCTAACCAGTGACTGTTTTACCTCTAGTGATCCAGCACACCCTCTGTTCAACTGAGGCTATTGAAGAACCCAGTAATTAGAACCTATCTCTCAATCAAGGGTTACATGTATTATCACTATAAATACCATGAAATCTATATAAATAGGCAACATAAATCAACATGTTCACTATGTGTAGTTGAGAAAGAAGGGGCAGAGCATCTAGAGAGAAGGATGTTAAAGTAGGAAGAAGATTGACATTACCAAAAGCACAACAAAGTGATCTTAATAAAATATTGAAAACTGTAGGGACGTACATAATCATGACATGGATATAGGGACATGAGGGAAATTAATATTACAAACAGCTGATTATCTTAATCATACAAATGCAAGAAGCTTAAGGAATATATGGAGAAAAACAGACTTAATTTACACACCTGAGACTCGGTGCTATAGTTTGCATGACAGGAGTATTTGTCTAGAATGGTATAGTTCGTTAAACATGGACCAGTTAGGTATAAAATAGACCGTGGAGACTTGCTTGGAGATCCAGGAAAACATGGGGGAGGGGGAGTTAAACCTGTATAAAAATTGGAGGTAAATATGAAAGGGAGAGAGAATGAGGATGATGCCTTAGTAAGGTTCTACAATGGTACACCAACCCAAACAGGCAGGGTAAAGACATTTTTTAAATTATTTGTTATGCTTTCAAATATAGTATTAAGAATACATCTGAGAAAGAAGTAAATGTACATAGTCAGAAATTTTTTCAAATATTAAGAAACAGCAAAAACTCTTGTGTGAGAATAATGCACATTCAGACCACAATGAGGAGGATCCAAGAATAGACGAATAAGCAAATGGGCAACATTGGCGAGCCAGAGCAAGATGGCGGGTGTGTGGTGCTGTCCGCTGTGGCTCCTAGATGGCTGAGAAAAGAACGCAAAGAGGAAGATCTGCTTGGCAGCGTCAGGTCCCATTGATCAGTTTCTTGTGCTATGACTTCCCTTCTCCCCAAAAAAATCCTTGAGATGACTCCTCCACTGCAGAGCAATTAGCCCAGTATTTCCATAAGATCCCAAATCTTCAGGGTGAATTACCCCAAGACTCACCTGCTAATAGCACTCACACAATCCTTAACCCTACGTCTGTCTCACCTGATTCCTTTTCTCATGTCTGAACCACCTTCAACCCCATTTCCCTTGAAACCCTTAAAAGATCCATTACATCCTCTCATAAAGCCACTTGTGTTTCTGATCCCATCCCTTCCTCTTGGCTCGCCATCAGCTCATTGGCCCTGCTACCAAGAGTTCTCTCTATTATCAATAACAGCCTGGCTACAGGCATCTTCCTCCTCTGCTGAAAGACTGCCCTGGTATGATCCATCCTGAAGAACTCCTCACTAAACATTGCTTCCCCTGCACACTACCACCCAGTTTTCAACCTTCCATTTTTATCCAAAATTTTTGAAAAACTTTTTTTCACTCAACTCTCAGAACATCTGCAGAAGACAAACACCTTTCACCTACAACAGGATTTCACCCCAGAAATTTATTTATTTATTTTATTTATTTGGTTTTATATACCGTGCTATTTCACATTCAGTGCCGTTTACAAGGAACAAGAACATAAATTATATAGAACAAGTTTAGAGCAAAACCTATTCGATTGGAGGTTAACAGTGTAACCATTTATAACTTAGGTAGGTATAACTTGGGTCGTAACAAGGAAACTATATACATTATAGTTGTATAATAAATATACTTTGAGCTTCATAGAAGGTTTGAAATAATACAGAAATGGCAGTGGTGGGATTCGTCCAGTTCAGCCCAGTTCATGCAAACCGGTTTCTGCTGTGGCCTGCATTTGCAAACCAGGCCAAACATCAGTGGTGGGAATCCCCTCGCCTTACAATGTTTGACGGCATCAGTGGATTGGTGCTTGAGGAGAAGCCCCCGATGCCATTGGCAGGCAGGAGATCAGGCCACAGGGCAATAGCCAGGTAGCTGCAGCTCAGTGGAGGGCAGCGGCCCAAGTAAACGGCCACTGCAATGCCTCCATGCAATGTGCAGCAACCCAGCCATCACGCATGTGGGAGGGCTGAGATCAAACCGGTTCCTTGTCGTTTCAGATCCCACCACTGAGAAATGGTCCTTCCTTCTTTTCTCAGTGAAACTCGCAGAGCCATTTACAAAGGTGCCATCTCCCTCTCTTTCCTCTGCTTTTGACCTGGCCTATCACTCCATTCTACTCTCTAGGCTGCAAAGCATTGGTCTTCATGGTACCATTCTTTAATAGTTTCACTAATGCTGATATTCTGTCCTTTTCAATCCTCTGCTTCTACAAGTTTCCCCCTCAATTGTGGTATAGCCCAGGATTCGGTTCTTGCCCCTCTTCTTTTTTAACATCTTTTTAGCTCTGCTAGCCACTCTCATCCAACAGTTTAGTATCTCCATATGTTACTATGCAGATGACATTCTACTACTTTCTCATGCTCACCCAACATCTCCTGATCTCTCCACAGTAAACAACTATCTTTCTCAGATTGTTCTTTGGCTAAACAGCAATCGTCTGAAGCTCAACACATCTAAAACCTCTGCCTACCTAAGGGTCTTACTTGACTGCGCACTTACATTCCATGACCACATTATTCTTGTGGTAAAGCATTCCTTCTATACCCTCTATCAAATCGAAGCCATCCATCCATTCCTTTCCACCTCTGCTCTAATTACACTGCAGTACATTAGTCCTTTCACATCTAGACTCTGTAGTGTGGTCTATTCAGGTCTCCCCAGTTTTCAGTTCAAATGTTTACAAACAGTCCAGAACACAGTCATTAGACTACTAGCTCATGCCTCTAAATTCGACCACATTACTCCTCTGTTTATTCATCTTCATTGGTTACCCATTCAATACCAGATTCTCACATTGCTCCATAAGATCATACAGTCGGGTTCATCCCCCTATCTTTCATCCTGCATCATTCTTCATACCCCTTCACATATCTTATGTTCTATTCATGCTAACCATGTTAATCTCCACCCCCCCCCCCCCCCCATCCTCTGCATGATAAGAATCTCCCCGACATTCAGCTTTTTATTTCCTTGGTCCAAATTTATGGAACACTCTCCCACTCGATTTCTGCTTAGAGTTGTCCTACTCTAAATTCAAATCACTTCTTAAGACTTTTTAAATTAGCCTTTGGCTTAGCCCCCTCTGTAATGCTAGATCCACTCTCCTCCCACTCCTCTCCCCCTCCCTTGATTTTACTATGCACTCCTCTTGGCCTACACTCCTCCTCCCTCATGTCCTCTGTCTTGTCAGTTTGTGTTTATTCCTTTCCTATTTTATTGGCGTTCCTTTCCTAATTTTTTAAAGTTTCATTGTACATCGCTCTGCTATTCTGAAGAGTGGTATAGCAAATTCTAATAAAACCATAAACCAGGGTAAGGGACCAGAACATCAATTAGAGTTATTCCTGTCTCTTTCCTTGATCTTTGAGGATAGATTGCAGCCACCACAACTGACAATCATAGGAACACCAGAGATTTCTTTAACCTCAGTGCTAGTTGATGATGTCAGAGGCTGCTAGGAGAAGAGGCCAGACAGAATAAGTGCAAGGGGGATGTTCTGGAGGAATTGCAGATTGCTGCATTGAGCTTAAGGTCTATACAGTTGCAGGATGGCTCAGCTGAGCTGACAGCTGACTCCTTAAAGAGGGTGAATGATATTATTTCTTCAGTGGCAAGAGTACCACGAGTTCTAATTTCTGTCCCTAAAGTAATCAAGTTTGTGACCTTTCCTCAAATTTCTGCTACTGTTTTCATTAATGATTGACCAGGCATTGTTCTTTGAATGTGGATATGTTTGTGACTTTTCAATGTAATTTGTCCATTATTTATTGGCTGTTATATAATAGATTTTCTTACTTTTGAAGTTCAATGAACTTATGTTCTGTTTTCTAGATGCAAGGCTTTTGACTGTGTAAACCATGAGAAACTCTGGGCCACATTAAGAAGTATGGGTATACCAGAACAACTGATAGTTCTTTTGCACAACCTTTACATTGATCAAGAAGCAATAGTTCAAACAGGAGAAACAGAATGGTTTAAAATCAGCAAAGGTGTACAAGGCTGCATACTTTCTCCCTACCTGTATAATTTATATGCAAAACAAATCATTTGAGAAACAGGACTGTATGAAGACAACAGAGGTGTGAAGATTGGTGGAAGGCTCAACATACTTAGCTATGCTGATACCACATTACTGGCGAAAGTGAAGACTATCTGAAACATTTGCTTCCCAAAATCAAGGAACATAATCTTAAAATGCGCCTGCACTTTAATGTAAAGAAGACAAAGACCCTGACAACTGTCAAAATCAATAAGTTCATCATTGATGGAGAAGAAAATAGTTGACAACTTTAACCTACTTGGATCAAAGAAACGACAAGCAGTCAAGAAATCCAATGACGCATTACTCTTGGCAGAATGGCTATGAAGGACCTAGATAAGACTGTCAAGAGCAGAGATGTCTCTCCATAAAGATTTGACTTGTTCAAGCCATGATATTTTCAATAATGTTATATGAATGTGAAAGTTGGACAGCAATAAAGATGTTAAGGCCCCTCGAGTCAGTGTCCATAAAAGACAGACAATAAGAAAATCAATGCTTTGAAATTATGGTGCTGGCGATGAATACTGTGTATACCATAGATTGCCCAATCGGTACTAGAAGAGATCAAACCTAAACTTTCTTTAGAAGCTCAGATGACAAGACTTTGACTTTCATACATTGGATACATCATGCGAAGAGAGATCATTAGAGAAAGACATCATGCTTGGCCTGTTAGGAAGTCAATGCAAAAGTGGAAGACCAGCAATGAGATGGATCAATACAATAACAGCAGCTATAGGTACCACTCTTATCAACAATAAGCTGCCTGACTGAAGACTGAACTGTTTAGGACAATTATCCAAAGGTTCGCCATGAGTCAACACAAAGACTCAGTGGCACTTAACAATATGTTAAATGCAAGAATTAAAAACAGACTCCAGTGGTACACTCTAACTACACTGCTTAGTTCATTAGTCCTTTCATATCTAGACTCTGTGTAGTGTGGTCTTTGCAGGTCTCCCCAGTTATCGGCTCAAATGTTTACAAACAGTCCAGAATACATTACTCCTCTGTTTATTCATCTACATTGGTTACCCATTTTCTTGAGATGACTCTCCCAGTTTGCTGCTTGTGTCAGGGTCAACATTGAACTTTACCAGCTGTGTGACTCAAACAATAAATATCCGTGTACACAACAACCATTTATTTTTTGTTTCAATTTTTTATTAAATGGGACTTGCAATGATTAATGTTTTGGATATGACACATGAAAATATATAGTTGGCATAAATAGTCACATTGATCTCTTAAGTCTCAGTAAGATTTATCTGTGCTCCAAATTAAGACCTGAGCCTATTTAATTGGCCAGTGGACTCTATGCTGTATTTTGGCTATTTTTAACCATAGGAGTAATTCTGTAACAGGGCACTTATGTCCAAGCGGGAAAGAGGCACACATTTTGGGGGTAATTTTACAAGGAGTCGCTTAGATTTCTGTGCAGAAAATGCGTAAATGCCAGCATTTTAATCATTTATGCAAGCAAGTAGCAATCTCTGGGCATAAATGACCTCTTGTAAAATAGCAGCTAGCAGGAGGGTGCATGCAGTTTGTATTGCAGGTGCTTTCACTCTGGGTATCCACATGGGCAGAGTCTGGCCAGAGTGTGGATGGTGTAAGCAATTGTGCACATTGATTTATAAAATTCTTTCATTTACATGCCTAATTGCAAAAAGTAAGTTGGTCATTTGTAGCAGCTTTAGGGCTGGTGCACGTGATCATGCTTTAACATACGTGTTTACTTTTGCACTTATGCCTTATTTTATAAAACAGGTGAATAGTACATGTATAAAAATGAGTGTTAACTAGGTGTCAGTTTATTAAGAGGGGTCCTTTAGTAATAGACAGTAGCTGGCAACAAGTGTTCAGGCATGCATTGAAGGTAGACCCGCATTGCCAGCTATCATGGGGTCATGACTGTTAGCGTGGGACAATTCCTGTGCTAACAGTACACCTGCATTAGGTTGTGAGTGGACAGGTTAGGGGTGCCGTTAGTGCGTGGTGTGAACCCAACACTAACGCCTCCTGAATAGCTGGAGATAAGTGCACCTGTGCAAATACCATACAAGTGAGGGGGAAGTGCTCTACTTTAACTGCTATGGATGTGCTTTCCACACCCCCAACAGTTAATGTGGTGGTAATGTACCTAAAGCAGTATAGTTTCAGGGCTTTCGGCACATTAGGTGCAACACCTTAATGCCCTTTAGTAAAAGGACCCCTAAATTGCCTTCTTTCAGTCTATTATATAGAGAGAGTAGGCAAAACAGGTGTGAGCACTCCTGGATTTTCCGCTTTTGTACTATTGAACCTTGGGAGTTAAACCAGGCTATTGATTGGATGATAACAACATAAGAACATAAGATATGCCATACTGGGTCAGACCAAGGTCCATCAAGCCCAGTATTCTGTTTCTAACAGTGGCCAATCTAGGTCATATGTACCTAGCAGTTTCCCCAAGAGACACAAGTTCCACAATGCTTGTACTGGGTCAAGAATTGATATCTTCGGTCACTTCTTAATAATGGTTTATGGACCTTTCCTCCAGGAACTTGTCCAAACCTTTTTTAAACCCAGCTACACTAACAGCCTTTACTACATCCTCCGGTAACAAATTCCAGAGTTTGATTACACGTTGAGTGAAAAAATATTTTCTTTTATTAGTCTTAAATAGTTTACCCTGTAGCTTCATTGCATGTCCCCTAGTCTTTCTATATTCTGATAACGTAAACAATCGATCTACGTTTACCCGTTCCACTCCGTTCATTAATTTATAGACTTCTATCATATCTCCCCTCAGCCGTCTCTTTTCCAGGTTAAAGAGCCCTAACCTTTTTAGCCTTTCTTCATAGGAGTATCCTTCCATCCCCTTTACCATTTTGGTGGCTCTTCTCTGAACCTTTTCTAAAATCGCTATATCCTTTTTAAGATACGGCGACCAGAATTGCACACAATATTCAAGGTGCGGTCTCACCATGGAACGATACAGAGGCATTATAATATCTTTTGTTTTATTTTCCGTTCCTTTCCTTATCATACCTAGCATTCTATTTGCTCTCTTGGCCGCCGCGGCACACTGGGCCGAGGGTTTTAACATGGTATCCACAATGACGCCTAAATCTTTTTCCTGGGTGGTGGTTCCTAATGTGGAACCTTGCATCGTGTAACCATAGTTTGGGTTGTTCTTCCCTAGGTGCATAACTTTGCACTTGTCCACATTAAATTTCATCTGCCATTTTGATGCCCAGTCTTCCAATTTATCAAGATCCTCTTGCAATTTTTCACAGTCCTCTTGGGTTTTAACAACTTTAAATAGTTTTGTTTCATCTGCAAATTTGATCACCTCACTCGTTATTCCACTTTCCAGGTCATTTATGAATATGTCAAAAAGCAGCGGACCCAGCACAGATCCCTGGGGTACACCACTATTCACCTTTCTCCATTGGGAAAATTGGCCATTTAGCCCTACCCTCTGCTTTCTATCTTTTAACCAGTTCCTGATCCTGTTAGTCTGATTCTGATGCCTTGAGTCTTCAGTACACACCTGCTATTGGTTGTCTCTGCATGTGACCACTGGACACCCGGGAGGTCATTCCGTAATATGAATAAGTCAGTTGGATGTGCATGGTAGATGTTTTTCTAGCGAAAACATCTACGATCATATTTTGAAACTGCCGTGGCCATGCATGTCCATAGTGCTAGCACGGGGATCTCTGAATATGGGTGGGAATGAGTAGAATGGGGGCATGGTCAGCCGCAGAGACCTATAAAGTGTATTTAGGAAAGGACAGTGTATGTCTTCAGTGTTTCCCAGAAACATGAAATAAGGGCAGGACTTAGAAATTTTCTGCTTTGCTCTTCAATGTGTCCCATATTGAAGAATGGTTGGTTGTGACAATTATGTTTTCAACTGTTGTGACTGCAGTCTGGAAGAACACAAGATGCAGTTTGAAAGAACAGAAAACAGAAGTGAGGGAAGGTTGTAAGCTGAGCGGATGCTGGCTGGCTTGTTTCTCTAAGGGGAGGGGTTGTTTGGGGGAGGGGCAGCAGTAAGCACTGGCACTCCTTCTGATCTCAGCAGGGGAGCCGCCGTCCTGTTTCGTTCTCTTTTCTCTTAGTAACGAGTCTCCCGGCTCTTTACTTTCATTATTGTGAGCTAAATAAAAAGATAACAGCAACATCTTTTTATTAGTTCAAGGTATTAAAATAAGATACAGAGGGTATTTTTTCTTGTGCCTGGCCAAGGCTTGGTATCATCGTCATTCTCTCGGCTCCAGCTGTGGATTACTCTGGGTACCTGTGAAATACCTCTGTGAATATGCTCAGACTTCACTGATATCTAATAGCATTGGTGATGAAGTGTGTCCTAGGTACGTTGGGCTAGACGTATGTAAACTAGTGGCAGTGGACCACCTTTTTGCTTTCGTGAGGCCAAATAAACCAATTTCTGTCCCTGTCCCCAAGCATTCTAGTTGCAGAGGCTGTGTTAGGCAAAATATTGGTAGGGCCATGGCCCGCCCACTAACCTATGTTACCACATGTACTACTTTCCTGTGTCATGCAGATTTCGTTTTTTTTTTAATAGGGGAAGCAAGTTGGGATTTGACTAAAAATAAACACGGCAATAAACCAAAATATTAATGACCATTCGTTCTATAGTGTGTTTCAACTTTTAAATAATTTAATGATCCATAAAGCATGAAAGCACGTTAGAAGCAACACCTACCATTTGCTTTCCATGGTTCGAGTGCCGTTGTCATAGTACCAAGACATTCTTGATATATGGGATGCTTTTTGTTGGACACAGGGACAGTATTGGTAATAGAAATTCTATACAGAGAAAGGGGGTGAGAAGGTCCTCTAGCATCAAAGGTGCAGTCAGAACAAGAAAATGTAGTAGAATGGGCCAAAATAGTCTCATTTGAATTTGGGCCTTCAACCTGATTAAAAAAATAATTCTAAGCACACCTTGATAATGCCTTTGTGTAGTATATGGATTTCAGAAGGAAGCTGTATTTGGCACAATGCAAGCATTAAGACATGCATAAGGTTTCCACTTTCACCCCCCCCCCCCCTCCAATCAGATACCATTTCTCCCTCCATGGGCAAATGAATCTCCTTTTTCTTTTTCTTTCCCCCTTGTGTTATCCCTGTCTACACCTTCTGTGTTGTCTGTCTTGACTAGATTGTAAGCTCAGATGAGCAGGGACTGTCTCTTACATGTCTGTGCAGCGCTGCGTACCACTTGTAATGCTATACCAATGCTCAGTAGTAGTAGTAGTAAGGAAAAGAAACATTAATAAACACCCCTACAGAAATATTAAGATGAGCAATAGTGCTTGTTCTGGCTATGCTGACATTTGCTGTTTGTGCCAATGGAGCTAGTCAAGGTTTCCTTAACAATTCCTTTGTTCTGAAAAATGGGACTGTTGATGTAGGGCTAGTGTGTGAGTGAGTATGGAAAAGTTCTTGCTTGGGTGAGAGACGCAGATCAGACTTGCAGTACTTGGACACCATGGGACATCCATCCCCGCTATTCACCCCCCTGCTGGCCCCGGCAAAAGCCTCTCCGTATGAACAATGCATTTGTACAGGGGGGTAGGAGGGGGAATCACAGAGGCAGAGTGTGCGGCAAGAGCAGGAAGCAACTCCGGACATTCAGGGCTGATTCAGAGGTCGGCCCTGCACATTCAGGGCCATGAACTTAGACGAGAGACTTATTCCACTGCAGAGGTGGAATAAGTCCTCCTGGATGTCAGGGGGATCAAGCTGCTGGGCCGGAACGGAGAGATAGGGAGATGCAGAAAGTTTCCCACAGCCAGACCCTGACCATGGGAGGCCAGATCGAGGTACCATGGCGATGGGATGCCATGGCACTGCGGCTCCATTCAGGAACCTGACTGAGGTAGCCGGACATGTGGCTTGGCATACAAGCCGATCAGAATCGGGGCCCAGCCTGCACATTCAGACCAGAGTCCCAATTCTGATCCTGCGGGCACATCTAGCCCCCATGTGATCATGAATGCTTGGACAGTAGGGATGACTGAAGTGTCACCAGGTGCCAGCGTGACTGGGCAGAAAGAATCAGGAACATTTTTAGAGACCGATGATGGGGCTTTTGGGCATGTCTTAGTGCTGTTTCCACTGTTGCATGCTGTCTTTCTCAGGGTTCCTTATTGACAGGGATATGTTTTGACATTTAGTTGTAGTGAAGCTTTTCTGGGGGGGAGGGGGGGGCGGTTCTGGTCCATACCTAGCATTGTTCAGACTGTTTTCAGAGATGACCAATGCATGTATAACTAAGGAGTTCTATTGCCATGTATGTTTTGATGCAGAGTATGTCAGGAAAGATATACCTCTTTCTACTTGCTTTTATAATCTCTTTGGGTGCACTAAGATTACTTTGCACTGTTCTGGGCATGCAACAGACTAGTATATCTAGTCCTTTTTGCATCACCATTTATGAGTATTCATATGTAGTTTGTATGAGCACAACACTGTCAGCTGCCATGTGGAGACGGGAAAGATTGGAAATGTGCATCTTTTCAGAATACAGTGAGCACAGGGACATCCAGGCCATTTGCTGCATATACCCATGTCCCGTTATAACAGTGAGGGCCCGTGTTTCTCCATAGTGGTTTGCACATGCCACACCGGAAACATATGTCCCTGATTCTGGAATCGTGGGCGCGTTTATACCTGCAGTTGAGGAATCAGGTTTAAATTGGGCCTGTCTTCAATTTGGATGTCCCCGCAGGCACGGCATGCATGTTATGGAACTGGGCTCCACATATATATATATATATATATATATATATATATATATATATAATGAATGATTTGTATTCCTCATTGTAGGCTTAGCGACTGCTTACAGCTGTTGAGAGTAGCAATGCTTTTGGATTGTTTGACGCAGCCTGTAATGTTTGGAAGAAGATATTCCTGATGCAGATAAGATTATTTGAAATACAATATTGTGTCGGATATGGATATGCCAACAATTTTTGCCTAATTCTATTTATTGAAAGGAAATTATATATATATTTTTTTTTTTACAAAAAGGTTGGAGTATGAATTGTCCTAATGAATATGAATAAGGATTGGGCTTCATGGGCCGATGATGGCATTTGAACAAAACTGGCGCGGTAGCCTTAAGTTTCTTAGGCTCTCATACTAGAAGCAGCTTTTGCTCATATTATTTGAGGTCCTTTAAAATAATATTGCATTAACTTTTCAGGGTATTGTATATATTTTTTTATTGATGACCCTGATTTACTGAGGCTTTGTTTCTGCTTATTATATAAAGGCAACATTTCAGGTATTTCAGTGAATTTGCTTATGAATTTTTATTTCAGTTTTTTATATACCGTCTTTAGGAGGACCAGCAAGGTCACTTACGAATTAAAAGCATAACAAAGGTCTAGTGAAAAAAAGAATGCCGTAGTGGAAAGGAAAGAGAATCAATCTGGAGATTGACGTGCAGGCAGTCCTTTTTGGCTTCTTGACCAAGATCACACTGATATCAGTCTGCATACACTCAGTGGTTCATGATTTTTTGATAGGAGATCGATGTTACCAGAGTAGCTTTCCATTGAATAGTGAAGTTTATGCATAGAGAAATGGGGAAGCGAATACATTCTGCAGCTTCATGCAGAGCAGGCCCAAAATGCTTCATTATACCCTAATTTTCACTGATTTTTCTCACTATTCAGCATCCTGCACAGGCCATGTTCTAATTCAACAGCAAATATTTATATTTGCCAGCCTTCCTAAATAACTATTCAGCTCTGACTGTTTCTTGCTTGCAAAATGATTCATCCCGTAAGATTTTTTGTATTTCATATTAATAATTGATCTAAAAGAGATTCTTAAAAATAGCTAAGTTTCCATGTTGCAATGCCTGTATAGCAGCTTTACTATATGTCTAATCATTAGCCATCGCATCTTACCCTCATTTCAAGGAATTAGGAAAAAAATAATGCTTTAAGAAGATTACAGGGTTGTACTAAGCTGTTCTTTAAAAACTTAATTCATCGGTACCTGACATCTCTATTAAAAGAGAAGCTGAATAACTTGCAGTTTTGGTAACAATGTACGCATAAATCTAAATTCATGGTCACCTTCATTCACAACTGCTTTATCTCTAATACACTCCATCTTCTTGCTGTAATTGAGACCTAGCTTCTCCTCAAAGACTCTACTTCAGCTGCTGCCCTCTGTAATAGGGGCTACCAATTTTACATATGCCTCACTCCATTGGGCATGGTGTTGAGTTTCGACTCTCTCATTCCTGCCAATTTCAACCCCACCTTCTGCCTCAGTCTCACTCCTTTCCTTCCTTTGAAGTCCACTCCACCCACTTCTACTCCACCTCTACCTTTCTCACTGACTTTGACTCGTGGCTCTTCCTGAATGCATCTTTCTCCTCACTTATTCTTGTGGATTTTAACGTTTATGTTGATAACCCCTCTGACCCTCATGCCTTAAAGCTACTTTCCCTTACCATCTCGTTCAACCTCCAGCTATGCTCTACTGCCCCTACTCACCAGCTAGGTCACTGCTTTGACCTTGTCTTCTCTAGCTGCTTGCCCTCAAATTTCTGCACCTTAGTTCTTCCCTTATCTGACCATCACCTGTTAAGTTTCACTCTTCATCACCCCCCACTCGTTTTCACCTAATCTCCTCCAACATTTTTAGAAATCTTTGTGCTATCAACCCATCAGCTCTCTGCACTACTGTCTCACAACCTTTTTCCTTCACTATGTCATCTAAGTTTGTTGATGAGGCCGTATCATCCTATAACACTGTATTCTCCCTGCTCTGGATGCTCTTGCTCCTCCCACTTCATGTCCTGTGAGGTGTACTATTCGTCAGCCCACTACCTATGTTCTTGCTCCCGCTCAGCTGAGCACCTTTGTCTCAAATCTCATACCCTTGTGGACCTAGATTTAAATTCATGCTAGCATCTCCTCCGACCCCCTCCTTTCCTTCCTGTCCAGACTTTGGCTGATTACTTCCATGACAAAGTCCACAAGATTACTCTTGAGTTCCCCTGGAATCATCTCAATCTCCCTTTCCCCCTCTTCATTCCCTACTCCTTCCCTCAATCTTTATCACCCTTTCCTCCTCTTTTAAGATCACTGAGAAAGAAACCACACATCTCCTCTCCTCCTCTAAACTTACTACCTGCTCCTCTGGTCCTACCCCCACCCATTTACTAAAGTCCATCCCCTCCACTGTTGTCCCTTCCATCTGTCATATCCTCAATTTATCGTTTTATTCCAGGATTGTTCCTGCAGCACTCATGCATGCTGTAGTTACACTTCACTTCAAGAAACCATCCTTTGAGCCTACCTATCATTCTAATTATTGACCCATCTCTCTCCTCTCCTTTATTCATAAACTACTTGAATGTGCTGTTCACTGCCACTATTTTGACTTTCTCAACTCAGTCCCTTCTAAATCCACTGCAATCTGGCTTTTGCCCTCTACATTCTACTGAGATGGCTCTTGCCAAAGTCTCCAATAACTTGTTCCTTGCCAAATCCAAGGGCCTTGATCGTCATCCTTCTTGACCTTTCTGCTACTTTTGACATTGTTGATCACCACCTTCTCCTCAATACCCTCGCCACGCTTAGATTTAGAGGTTCTCTCCTGTCCTGGTTTACCTCCTATCTCTCCCACTGCATTTTCATTGTATGTTCTTGTGGATCATCCTCTACTGCTATCCTGCTTTCAGTCAGTGTACCCCATGGCTCTGTCTTAGGACCTCTCCTTTTCTCTGTACACTCAGTCCCTTGGTGCACTCATCTCCTCCCATGGTTTCCAGTGCCATCTCTATGCTGAAGACTCTCAGATCTACCTCTCTGCACCTGAAATCTCTCCAGGAATCCATCCCTGGATTTCTGCCTGCTTATCTGACATTAATGCCCGGATGTCTCATCATCATCTGAAATTGAACATGGCCAAAACCTTATCTTCCCCCTAAGCCCACCTCCCTCTTCCTCTATTTCTGTGGATGACACTCTACTCCTCCCTGTTTCCTCTGCTCCTCCCTCTCCTTCTCCACGCACATCCAACAGATAGCTAAAACCTGTCACTTCTTTCTCTATAAAATTAGCAAAATGTGTCTCTTCCTTTCTGAACACACTACTAAGACCCATATCCATTCTCTAGTCACCTGCCATCTAGACTATTGCAACCTCCTCTTAGCTGGCCTTTCTCTGAATCCTCTCTCCCCACTCCAATACGTCCAAAGCTCAACTGCATAGCTAACCTTCCACCAGTGTCACTATACTCATGTCACCCTCTACCAAGTCATTTCATTGGCTCCCTATCTATTTCTACATCCAGTTGAACTTCTATTACTGACCTATAAGTGCCTTCATTGAGCTGCTCTTCACTACCTTTCCTCTTATCTCTCCCTACTCCCCTCTTCGGGAACTCTGCTCTTCTATCAGATCCCTTCTATCTGTGCCCTTCTCTTCCCCTGCCAACTCCAGCTTTTGATCTGTCTACCTTGCTGCTCATTATACCTAGCACAAACTACATGAGTCAGTACATCAGGCTACATCTGTGGCCCTGTTCAAATCCAGGCTAAAAACTCACTTCAATATTGCTTTTGGATCCTGATCTCTGGTTCGCCTCCTACGTGTTTCCTTACCATTCCCCTAGATATATCCCAGTCCCCAGTTATTGTGTTGTCTATTTTGACTAGAATGTAAAGGCCTGATTATTGTATGGAGATGGCTTTGTGCTGCTATGGTGCATAGCTGTCACCGCTGACCTCTAACCTCGGATATTCAGTGCCAGGGTCATATGGAGCCCTAGCATTGAATATCCAGCGTCACTACATAGCCTCCCATGCTGTAGAAGCTAACCAGGTAGCAGCGATATTGCACTACTACCCGGTTAGATCCTGCTGGTAAAACTAGGCCAGCTTTTGCTTTGCCTAGTTTTACCCTAGGTTGCTAACCAGGTAGAAGTGCAATATCACTGCTAACCAGTTAGTGACTGTCCATCCACAACACGCCCTGGAATGACCATGACACACCTCGATGCTAAGCAGTTAGCATCGGGGTATATAGCGGCTTTTTGGGGATATTCAGGAGCACTGTGTTAGTGCCATTGAATATCCCGTTCAGCAGCATTTACAGTTTACAGGTTCTTGAGTGGTTCTCTGTTGTTTTTGCATGAACGAAAATGTACTGTTCAAGTTAAGGTAGAATGTTCAAGGTCATGGAAACCAGAATGTGGGATCCCTTAGGGATCACCATTGTTCCCGGTATTGTTTAATGTACTGTTGATATCTGTGGGTTGGTTGTTGGATAAGGAAGATTTAAAATATTATGTTTATGCAGATGATATTTTAGTTATCCTTTCCTAGATGTTTAGGGCACGATCCATGAAGGCAAATAGCGGGGATATCCAGCCCCGCTATCCACCTTCAGCCTATACTGCCTCCTGGCCCCAATGCACATATAGAGTCGCTGTGCATGCTGCGAGGAATGGGGTTGGCACAGGGGGTGGAGATTTGGTCGAGCATGGGCAGGACCGACCCCCAGCTGATTCCAGTGATAGTCATGTACTTCTGGGTATCGCTGGGAGGATGCCCTGCTTATTCCACCTCTGAGGTGAAATAAGAATGTGGTGCTCCTTGCCGGCAGCCCCCCTGAGGCCCAGCAGTCCCTCCATCAGAGCAACAGGATGCTTACAGTGAATCCCTACCACCCAATCAGGGCCCCAGCCGGGGTCAGGCGATGTGGAATCAGGGGTCACAAAGACAGCAGGCAAGTTGTGCCGCAGGAAAGACATCCCTGCGGTGATGTCAGGGCATGTCAGGCCATCCCAGGGCCCGATCCTGCACCCGCAGAGTCATCTTACTCCTGCAGCACAGAATCAGGTCATAATGGGCCCATCCTGCCCAGGGGTGCCCTGATGGCCCAGACATGCCCCTTCAGGGATCAGGCTCTTAATGAATTATTGTTCATCATTAAACGGTATGTTCTCAGTTTTGGACAAATGGGCAGGCTTGCTTCACTTCCAACTAAAGGTGGCCAAAACAAAAGTGCTTTGTTTAAATAATGGTCAGTTAATTCCTAGGTCACTATTGGAGGTTATAGAGAATCTTCATTTTCAAAGGGAATCGGTGCTCTGTGTATTGTGGATTTTTTTTGGATGAGGATCTTTCTCTGGAAGTTCATGCTAATTTGACTGTGTCAAAATGTTTCTTTAAAATGCAGCAACTTCGTAGGCTACGCCCTTATTTTGTTCCACAACTTTTTCTATTACTAGTGTTGAACGTTTTGGATTATTGTAATATAATCCTGTTAAACTGTTTGCAACGGCAGTTAAAGAGGTTACAATTTTGTCAGAATACAGCAGCAAGGCTGATATTTGGTGTTCGGAAACATGATCCGGTTTCCCATTTATTTAAACTGTTACATTGGCTTTAGATGTCAGAGCAGATATATTTTAAGTTTCATTTGTTATATTTTTTTTAGTTTGTCCCAGTCCGTTTCTCTGATATGTTACTTTTACCTTTAAGGATTAGGTCTAGACGTCTGCAGGAAACTATGGTTCTTCTTTTCCCTTTGAGTGGGGGGATTGTTAGTAAGTGGAGGTCTGGGTACACTATTGCATATAGGGCAACGTAACTTTGGCCAGGTTGCCTATAAGGTTGAAGGAAATTGAATCAATTACCGTGTTTCATAAGAAACTTAGAACTTGGTGGTTTTCTTCATGTATATGGATTTTAATTCTCTGTAACATAAAGCAACACAACTGACAAAGCGTAAAAATTAAGATATCATGTTTGGAAGGGTCTATGCTCTGTTCCCCTACAAAGTGAATGATCCCACATTGAAATAGCGCTGATCAGGCTTTCTGTCGTTTAGATTGGGCAGGTTTGTTATGGCATGCACATGTGCAGCAACAGCAGAGTGGGCACGTAGGAAAGGGCAACTGTACTGATGCTGTAAATGGGATATAGGGGGCTGCAGGCGGCACATGCTGTGGTCCAGCTAGGGCACAGTGTGGACTAGGCAGATGCCAAGGTGGCACATAGGAATGCCGAAACTGTAAAGCAGCAAGAAAGCAACTGATGAGGGTCCAACATGGACATGAGTGTGTCCCACAGTGTCATAGGGGATATTACCCAGCAGGTACCCCCAAGGCACATAACATTGGCAGGCGGTGCTGGGGGAAAGCGCGTATGTCCATGTAGGCACCCCTACGCAAGAACCCACACCATAGGTAGCTGCCTATCAGCACACTAGATGGCCTGGGACTGTGCACCACCAGCACCACCGGCATAATGGCATGGCAGCATGGTGACGGAGGGGTGCTGGTGGCAGAGGGGGCAGTGGCATCTGCCCACAGCAGACAATGGCCAAGCCCCGTTTAGGTGGGTGCCGTGCACTGCAACAGACAGGGTCTGTCTGATGAACAGTCATGGTATCCCCAGGGAATGATCCATCCCTGTGGCAACAGTGTGGTGCAGTACACACAGCCAGTGTGTTCAGGAGCAGAAAGTCACAAGTTCAAGTCCCAACTGTGGCTCCTGCCAACTCTGTCTCCATACTTTACCCAGTACTAAACTATGGTAATAAAAACGGAATCTTTATTGCAGATAAAATAAACATGCCTGAAACACCTATATTTTACCCTACAGAGCACAGACACCATAAACATGTGCAATCTCTAGAGCAGAGTTTCCCAACTGCAGTCCTGGAGGGCCAAACACCATTCAGGTTTCATGCTGTCCCTAATAAATATGCCTGTGCTGCATTTGTATGCGCCGCCCCCATTGTATGCAAATGTAGCTCATGCATATTCATTAGGGACAGCATGAAAACCTGAACAGTGTTTGGCCCACCAGGACCGGAGTTGGGAACCTCTGCCCTAGAGCAGCGGCCAACAGGGGCAGAAACACCCACACCCACAAGCTCCACTATCCAAAGCCTCATGGAGAGTCAGGCTGTTGGGCCCTTTGCGGAGCAGCACCACCCAATACTGGCACCTGCATACCTTAACAATGCCGTCCTAAACTTGGGAACACGTTCCACATATATCAAAAGGTTGCTATGATTAATGTCAGCTAACAAATCCTAAGTTAAACACAATTTGTTGATAGGGATTCATCATAGCAACCTTTCTGATATCTGTGGAGTGTGTTTCAGTTATTGATTCTGACAGTGTTTACCACCCTTGGTAGTGACCCTAACAGTACTGAGTACCATAGCAATGCCCGCACTGTACCCAGGACTGGTGTGACGGCCAGGGCTGCCACAAACCTCTATATTTGCACAATGCTGGCATAGGTGTGAGAGTGTGTGTATGTCTGTCTAGTGTGTTGTGGCTGCTTACACCTTACTGAGCCCACATTGCTTGCACTGTTTCCAAGGTTAGCCTGCCAATGTGCATAATGAGGAGAAAGGTACTGTGGGTATGGCCAGGACAGGGTGGCATGGGCAGGATGCATCTGCACAGGGTATAGGGCAATGGCTGGGACATTGTAGTGCCCGACCACCAGCTGCACGGACAGTGTGGCCACAGCATGTCATGCTGGGAGGTCGCTCTCACCCTGACTGAGCAGTGACCATGGCATGGCTAGGTTCCTCCATAGTGCTAGATAGTATTTCTCTTAAGTGATGTTTATGGGTTCTCTTTTCTGGGGCCCAATCACTGACATAACTGCGTGGTGTGTGTGTTGACATCCCAGTTTTGGGTGCACACAGTTCTTCCAGGAACATGCACTATGTACTAGCTAGCAGACTGTCTGCAGTTAGCATCTGTATGGCTGCACCACCTCGCAGGGTGCAGCAGGTGCACACTGACTGCACTCTGCTGGTGAATGTCAGATCATAGTGGGGGGAAGCTGAGCTGACTGGGCCTACTACATATCTGCCAGTGGCCCTGTCCCAAGTGCAGATCTTCAGCAGCTGTCTGTTTGCCACCAGGACTGGGGTGGCTGGTCCCACAGCCTGTCCTCATGTACCTCTACTGCCCCCCTTACAAAGGGGTGAGAGTGCAGGTCTGTTGGGGGCAGATCATGTCCCCCACCCTGACCCAGAGAGGGTGGTTTGCTAATTCCAATGTCGCCATGTGAGCCCCTGACACACCCCTGCTCCCTAAACAGGTGACCATAGAAAACACAGTGGATATGCACTATGTTGTGTGCATCATGGTCCACAAGGGCCAGACATGACTAGCAATTACAAAATGACACAGAGACCTCCTAAAGGTGTCTGAAACAAATACCTGTCACACACTAGCACTGATGGAGACCTGCAGCACAACCCACCTCAACCAACCCGGGTACTGCGGAGCTGGTGCTGGCCACTCCACCTCACCCTCAGGGTGAGCACAGAACACGCACCTTGGCATGGCCTGTGGGTACTCTGTGCCAGTAACATGCACGGTCATTCCCCCTACCAAGCTGACGTGCTGTGGAGGTGCATACCCCATCTGGTGAGCAGGTGTAGACTGCTGTTCTGCATGTGAATTGCATTATGAGTACTGTTGGTTCTATCCTATCCTGGTAGCCACAGCAGACAGTTTTATGGTGACATGCACTCTTTCTGTAGCTAGCCATTGGCATGATAGCCCCCATAGTGATGTAGCACAGTGGTTAATGCAATAACTTCAGTAGCAGAGGTCATGGGTTCAATTCCTCTCTGTTCCCTTTTTTTTAATGGCTGTCCTACACAACTACGTTTCATTCGTGTAACAGTCATATCTGTGCAGATCTGTGCTGCCGCCACATTATACCCTCATCACTGTTGCCATCCATCCTTCTGCCCAACTATATGTGTGTGCCAGCTGTGTGGCATCCTGCCCTAATGTGCAGGCTGCTACCCCATGTCCTACCCTGGCACACCTTTCTGCATTGTGGCTCTTCATGCTTGCCTCTCCTGTGTCTGCTCTGCATGGCACTGCTCTCCTCTGTCCCCCTGTCATTGCACTTATCCTGCCACCTCTACCTCCTCTGGTGGACACGTATCCCCATCCTCTGCCACACACTGTCATTGTTGCACTGTATATTACCATCACCCTGTACATCGGTACAGCTGTCCCTGATATGTTTGTCCGCTTTACCTGCTGCCACATGGGCTGCAAGCAGATTTGGCAGGTCCATGAGCTCCGTCATCTACTTCCTTCCATCACTTGTTCATTGCCTTTCCTTGGTGCTCTGTGCAGCGTTATGGTTACATATGTGTTTGAGTCATACATTTCATGCTTGTGACTTTGGGGCACCTTTGTGCCCCTGGGCACCATCTCCTGTGTCACCTTGGCATCCCTGGGGCATCTTTCACAGCACCTTAGGTTTGGCCAGCTTATGGGGTGCCTTATATGCTGCCTTGGAGGGTGCCAGCCTTTCCTGCCACCCTCTGGGGCACATTATGACCTGCCTTGGATGATGTGGTGCTTTATGATGTGCTTTATGGTGCACCCTAAAAGGTACATTAGGTTGCGGCACTGGGGTGTGGCTTTTTTGGCTGGTAGTGCAAATTGTTGGGATGTGTCTGACTGTTACAGGCAGGAAAAGGGATTGCCTCAGACAGTCTTTTAACTGAGCCCACTGGGGGATCAAACTCATGACCACTGCATCAGCAGTCAATGTATTAACCAGTGTGCTACACCTCTGTTGCTGTGATTATAGGTCAGCATGCCTAATTAAGGCTAATGCGCGTTAACGTGCCATGGCTCCCTCTATCACACAATAACGGACTTTATTGTGCGATAACCCGAAATGCTACCTTAAGACCGGAACGCCCACTACCTTATATGGCATTCGTGACAGTAAGATTGCAACTAACGCCGGTAACATTAAGACGGTTTAGTAAACATACCCCCAAGTGGAAAAGACAGCCGAACATCTGAGCTGTAGGAAACGACTGTTTCATGGCGTTAAGGGCTGCCAGTTCAAAATCAGTTGAAATTGATGTAGGGTTGAAGTGCGGCCACATATTCTTGATGCAGGAAAACATTCATTGGTAGATCACCTCCTGTTTTCCTGGCAATAGTGCGTACAGTACCAGAAATACAAAACCATTCCTCTCTGCCATGATAACATACACTTGTCGAAAAAGAGAAGGCGCAGACCGAAAGGTTCCATCCACGTAGATCTTTTTCATCTGGTGGCTCCAGTTGGAGTTCGATGCACGACCAAAGACCAGAATGCAGTCTGCATCACCTACACCAGTGTCCCCCTTTGTCTCTGCATGCCTGGCCAGGACATACAGAGGAAAAGTGAGGCAAAAAAGCATCTGGAAGTACCACATGGCCAGGGTGGGTTTTCCAAAGCTCATCAGGGTGCAAGGTGCACCTAGCCTGTCTCCAAGTATCTATTTCCAATTGTTGAGTGTGACTTCCTGAATTGAAGCTTCTGGAGAAGGCATAGCTGAATAAAGTGCTCATAATTTTTTTTTTTTGTTTACATATTCATTAGGCAGATATGTCACTTCACATCATTAAATTACTTTCAACAGTTTACTGTCTATCAGAGTTTTTCCTTCAATATTCCACTTCACCCCTCACAACACTTTTTCACAACACTTTTTCATCACTTGCATCATTCCACCAACTACATACATAGGTCCTTTTCATGGTTTTTTTTATACCATACTAATGTATCCTTATTTGGCAATGTTGCTAAGAACAACAAACAATTGTTAATAACTTAATATTGTTGTAAACAAATGGTAGGCAGAGAATATAAATTTAGATTCTTCTCAATAAGCATAACAGTATGAGTAAACAGTGTCCCTTTCCCACTAATTTAATTGGTCTAGTTCTAAGTGGACATGTGCTCATTCTAAATATGAACAATTTAGATAAAGTCCTTAAAATATAAAACTATTATTCCACAACATTTTATAACATCATTCCCAATAGGAAAAGGTATGGCTTCTAACAGGATGGACACATATCTCTCAAGTATGATTAGAGTCTATTGTATACCTGGTTCCCAGTGAGAGTGCTGTAGGAAACTTAAAAATACTTGGACTGATTTTGAAACTGCATTGTCCACAAGAATTTGTATAAGCTACTCATTAATTATGGTGTCAAAAGAGATCCTTTTGAGGTGAGAGGCCTAAGAGGGTACAAGGCATTGGTGGTTGGGCCTTATGGCGATACCTCTTCAGGTTCTTCTTGGCCTGCAAGGCATTTGTGGCTGTGCCTCATGGCGATACTTCCTCGGGTTCTTCTTGGCCTACTCTCCCCTGCCTATTTATGTCTCTTCAGAGGCATAAATATACAAGGTTCATGTTCTTCAGGCCTTGTGGGTCCTCGGAGTCCTAGAGCAGTCAGAATTCTGGTAGCCCAGATCATCACTCACCTTCTGCCCCCCTCTTTCTCTCTCTCTCATTCTTTTTCTCAAAACTCTCCTGGATCATTGCTAACAAGCAAGATTTGGTTTTGTCCAATCAACTCAAGTTACTGTTATTGTTTTTATTTGTAACTAACTTTACAAATATTCTCATATTTTCTGGGAACCCTGTTCCGTCTTTCCACTAAATTTGCTCTATATGCTTGGGAACAAAGCAATTTCAGATCAGCCTCTGTCCAAAATTTCAGCAAACTTATTAATATTTACTCATCTTGTAATTGCTAAGTGTGAACTGGACCTCTGCATAATGTACTACTACAACAAGTGTATTTGGCAACATAAGTGCAAGTGTATAAACTAAAGAAAATTAATATCTCACAGTGCTGCAACATATATCTGTTTTCTCAGGAACATATATCTGTTTTGTCAGGAACTTTACTCCTGAAACTGAAATAAAAACTTTAAAACAAAGTACACTTTTTCTCTGGACACCAGCACGTAAAATTCAAATACAGAAAAACAGGTGATCTTATCCTAAAATCCAATATTGTATGGTGTTACTGTCCTGTTCATCAGTCATCAGTGCAGAGCTTAATAATGCAAAATAATTACCTTTAATCTTACAGTTCAGAAAACAAGCATTTTCAAATGAAATGACTGAAACTTTTTCATGAAAAGGTTGGTGGATATCTGGAATGTACTTTTCACATTTAAATTAAAACCTAATTATACCTGAAACTGGTATCAAACTGATCTGAAATGTTATCTTAAACACAGAAAGCAAAACAAACAATAGGTCTTTCTTGTGTCCAGATTCCTTCAGGCAAATGCAGATTACTATGTAGCTGAACAATTAACCTAAACAATAACTATGCCCTCTATGGGGTGCTTGTCACATTATATAAAATCCCCCTTTTAACATTTAAGTTTGCTTGATAGCGTACACAGTTAAAGACAAAGAATATATACATAACATACTAAAAATAAAGCTTAACCAGGATTACCTTCTTATTCACTCAGGGTTTAAATCATTTTCAAGTTGCAAACTGCTCAGGATGCCCCATTGTCCTGTCAAGGTTCTTAACCTCTACTTTGAAGGTCAAAGAAAAACAAAAACAGTTTCCTTAGTTTCATGCCTTGTTTGTTTGGTTTAGTCACTTCAGCATCCAGGGACCATAAAATCTACTGGAATAGCCAGTAATGAAAGAAAAACAGTATTTACTGCAAACAAACATTTAAACACAAGACAAATCAAAGCTTACAAGTGCTTTATGCCTAACAGCCTATCTGATCAGAATAAAACAAAACAAGTAAAAAGTCTTCACTTCTTCATAATCTTATAAGGATTTTCCATAACAATTAATACTAACTCTACAGGATAGGCATTTTGTTCAAAGCACTGAATTAAACATCTTTGCATCACAAGGTTACATATTTTCCTAAACAGTTTATTATTTTTAGATCTCTTTTCCTCAGCTGCAGATCCGGCTGCAGTCATTTCCCTTATCAATTTGAAATTGAATTTGTAAAGTCATAATAACATGACAAAACTGATCTTGTATCAGTGGGTCAGAACTAATCAAACAGAATTTCTTAGCATCACCATGATTAAAATCCTCCACAGTATCTTCTAGATTAACTCCTCAAGGATTTTGGAGAGTACTCTCTACTTTCCTCCTATAAATTGGTTAGCAATAGACATGTGCATTTTCTTTTTCTTTCTTTTTCCCCGTCTCTTACAGTATTTATACTGAGCCACCCTCTCAGCAACTTGCTGATAAATGTCTATTTTATCTGTCCGTGCAATCAAATCTAATTTGCTAGAATTTGTCTGATGCATCTTACAATATGCAGACAACAAAAGCAATCTCCTTCTCAATTCTGTCCCTTTTTCAACAGGTATTTTTTGCAAGCATGTAAGGATATTCACAGGTTCAGCATCTTTTAAAACAGAATCCCAATTTTCACAGTCCTGTCCCGCAGGACCATTCTCTAGCTGGCATTTCATAAGATGCCTGATGCCAGCCAGGAATATTTACAATATTTACATCTCTATCTTCCTTTACAGTTTCTACAATATTTGTATTCTTTCCTCTTCTTTTAAACATTGTCCAAGTCTTTTTTTCGTACCCCACTTCTGGTACCAAATGTCTTACTACATCAAAGGCTAACACACCTTGTTAATGAAGACGTGCAGTTTATTTACAAACAAAGCAAGAGTACTTATTCAGAAAGGCAAGTAATTCTCTTAGTTACACATGAGTAGTTAGAAAAGATAACTAGAAAGCAATTAGAATAATAACTAAAAGCACTTAATTACAGAAGAATAATACTTCACTGAAAGAGTTATGAGATAGTGCAGCTATTTACAAAGAATTATACTTCACCAAACTGTATCATGGTAGCCCTTTACACATCAGCTGGGAGTGCTCAGCGAAGACTAGAGAAAGTCTGGGATTCTTTATGCATGGCATGCGCCGGGCCAAGCAGATCTACGCTCTCCCTGTTCTGGATTTTCTCTGTACTTATATAGGCACAAATGTGTTGCAGCTAGCTCTCACACATGAGCTTTTCCCTACAGATATTCTCCACCCCATCCACCTTTGCTTGACCAGTCCCTCTCGAAACTTTGGTTTCCGGGCAGGCTTCTGACAATGCTCACCCCCCTTCGTTTTAGAAGCTCAAAACTTCTAACATTATAATTGATGAATTCTTATCCTGTCTACATTGGCTAGGAGAATTGTTTCCAAGGCTAGGTGAATTGTCCTTTTTGTCCTCGTTAATGGGTCTCCATTTGTTTGCTAGAAGAAGGACTCCTAGGTGAAGTGTTCTTTTGTCCTCTCTAATGGATCTCCATTTGTTTGTTAGGAGAAGGACTTCTCCCTGATCTCCCAGTATCTTTCTGTAGTTATGTAAATTGTTTAAACAGTTTCAAGCACCCCTATTTCAATGGTTTCTTTTAGTTACTGTTGAGGCATATTCACTGCTGAGGCATATTCACTACTGAGGCATAATCAATAGTCAAAATTCATCTGTACCACAGTGGGTGTACTCACTGCCACTTCCAAAGGTGCCGTTGAGTGCATCTCTGCTATGGTTGTACTGCGGCAGTGCCGCGTGCACCATGGTAACTACCGGGAACATGCTTTCCATACTCCCGGCAGTTCCCACAATGGTGTTGCCCTAACATGCCATGGATTTGTGCATTATTGGCACATTAGGTTCAACACCTCAGAGCCCTTTAGTAAAAGGGTCCTTCAATGTCCTACAACCTACCTGAGACATTTCAAGATCTACTCACTGAACTCGGGGGTTTTAGTTTTTGTTTTGTTTTTTTAAATATGCATTTTCACAAAATGCAAGAAAAGTATAAATATATACCAATTTAGCCCACATTGAGGATGTTACACAGTAGGAAAAAAACTGGCCCCTAAATATACATATAATAAACCCTATAAACTAAGCCAGAGTGAATACAACCCAGAAGAAAGATAAATTATTCCTTCCCCTGTAAAAAAAAAAGCTCTCCAATTGATCTACTTCAAGAAAGACATACAGCCACAGCCCCAAGAGCTAGGACTGAGCTCCAGAAAAGCCTTCCTACACCTCTGAGTACTTCTAGTGACATCTGGAAACACCTGGATCACCTGCCCACAAGATTTCTCATGCTTCTTGAAAAGTACAAATGCAAGACATGGTCTTTATCTACCTCAGGTAGAACTGAGTCTACCAAGGTAGCCCACAAAGCTATTTTATCTATAGAAGACTCCAAGAAAGCTGATAGATCAAGGCTATCAATAGGTAAAATTGAATCAAGATCATCAGTAGACACCCCATCTCCCTTCACCGATGCCTGAATCCTCTTAGGGATATAATAAATCTTGGAAATCTGCACAGTATCCGCATCAGGGTACTATAGGATTTCCTTAAGATATTTAACTAACAAAATCATCAGCGAAAGGAAATGGGTGTGCGGAAAATTCAGGAAACGTATATTTTTAAATCAAGTAATATTATCTATAGATTCTAACTGGTGATATAATTGAAAGGAATCTTGTGCCAAGGAGGAGAGTGAAGCCTGCGCAGCAACAACCAAAGATTCCGATTTTTAAACTAACTCATCACTTAAATTAACATCATGCTCTGCAAGTTTCACAACAACCTCCTTTGAAAAATCTGAGACTTTAACTAGGGAAGACTGAAGGGATAAGTCCACTCAAGTAATCGCCTCCCATACGTCCTTCAAAGAAATATCCTTAGGAGCAGGTTTATCCAGCGCCATTGCAGGAAAATCAATCAGAAGAGGCAGCGGACATGACAATTTATGTGGGAAAGTATCAACCAATATAGGAGAGTCCAACAGTGGAACTTGGTCTGAAGAACCTTCTCGCCCCATAACAGGGGAGACAGTTACTTCAGTAGAACCTACACACTGGCTAGGTGGGGTTTCGACACCCTGAATAACAGGAGAGGAAGGTGAAAGAGCGCTCACAGACAAGGAAGTGTTCGCCATTCCCGTGGATCATGTCTGAGATACAGATACCACTTTGACATGAAAATCTATCGGTCCAATCACCTTGGCAACTTTGCCATAAGAAGAATGGAATACTCTTGTCTTCCGTTTCCCCATAACAGGGAAAGAGAACTCCACTTTGGTTCCTCACATGCTCCAAAGGAGCAGCGCCTGCCCCTTTCGATACACCCCTTCAAGCACACGCCTGTGGCCATGTCTTGCGGCGGAGGCTATAGTCTTACAGCCCTTCCAGCGACATCAGGACTGATGTGCTCAGCCACTTGGGTGCAACGGACCAACCAGGTAGGGAACCAAGCAGTTGCAGACAGGAACAAGGAAATAACATCCACAGAACTTGCGTATTTTAAATCTGTTTGGTTTTCCTCGTACACATAAAGTCATCCATTAACCCTAAAAGGGATCCTGTGAGGATGTAATCTGAAGAATACCTCAGTACACAACCTCACTCATCAGTATCTTTCCCCAACTGCCTCAACGGACGTTTGGTAATGATGCAGTTTTCAGCACGAGCTCCCTCTAGCATATGCATATGCCGGTTATGTCAATGGTTTTGCAGATGAACCCCTTTCAGAAAGTTATCCCAGAACTCTGCTGCTCATGTATTCCTTCCTCTCACACAGCATTAGGTCTTTTTTTTCTTTTAATTTTGCAGCTCTAAGTTTTCTGTAAACTCCCCTGCTCTCCTATTCAGATTTACACTTTGTTCCCATTGCCCTGTGTATCATAGTGCTTTCCCCAGTTTTCCAGTGTGAGCAAGGTTTTAATTTTAGATGTCACTAGCATTACCCGCCCTTTACCACAGTCACCTGCTGCACAGAGCTTCCCTAGACCTCCTACTGCTACTGCCGTCTCTCGTGCTATACAGCACTCCAAGAGCTCCGTTACTGCTCCCCCCTCCCCCCAAAGTCTTGCAGCACTCATGCATGGCTATCACAAAGCTCAGCGCCACTGCAGCACATTTGGAGACCCAGCGCACATGCATCCCAATGTAGCCTGAACCTGACATAGCCTTTCCCACTCCAGCTGCCACTCAGGATCACAGCATTCGCGGCCCCACTCACAGCACAACTCCCCCCAGCACCGTGCTTGCACAAAAAAATGGTGAGGCTCAGCCACAACCCTCCCCAAAGCAGACAATACAAAAACTGGTTTCCTTTCTCTTATTACATGTGTTTGTTTTGTTTTGCCTTCTCCAAGTGGCTATAATCTTGATGCCACTGTTAGTGCTCTTTGTCATCCCCCCCACCCCCCTTTTCAGGCCACTCTTGATCTCTTGGTGCTTCTGTGGCAGATGTCTGCCTACACATTTTAAGCAAGTTTGAGTGGAAATGTATGTAAAATTCCACTGTCACATTGCAAAAGTGAAACAAAGAGGGGGATATTCAAAGGCATTTATATAGTTTGCAGACCTGCAAACCATATAATTGCTACTTTGTGAGATAGTCAGCGGTTAGAGCCGCTGAATATCTGCAGGTGCCACTGCTACACGCCCCAGTGCTAAGCGGTTAGCATCGGGATGTGCCAGGGGGTGTTCCAGGACAGTGCCCATTGCTAACCAGGCAGCAGCAGCAATATTGAGCCACTCCCTGGTTAGAGATACACAGCGAAACCCTGGCCTGACCGGGCAGCAGCTGAATATTGCCGCTGCTGGTTAGCTTCTCAACAATCCGAGCAGCCTGGATACTCAATGCCGGAACTCAGGTACGGCACCCGCATTGAATATCTGCTTTAAGCTCATGGCTGTCCGCTAACCATTCTAGCAGTGCTAGCCGCTGGCAGTGAATATCAGACCCAAAGTTTTCAGAATCCAAAAATGAGCTACAAAGCTGCTTGATCTAAAGACAAGCTGAACTGAAAATGTTCCTGTGTACATCCCAGCTAAAGGTATTAGGGCTGTTTACTTTGGAGAAGAGATATCATTGAGATCTCTAAAGACTTGAGTGGGGAAGAATAAGTAAATAGGAAATGGCTGTTTCCCTTTTCAAATAGTACTAAGACTAGTTGACACCCATAAAACTAATTAGCAGCACATTTATGGGACACACAATCAATCTCTGGGATGTTTTGCTAGAGAATAGGCCAAGACAGTTACAGCTGGTTTAGACATCTTCCCTGTTTAATGTATATTACCAAGTTTGAGTTTCAATGTAAACCGCTTTGATTGAAATGATAAAGTGGTAAATAAAACCTGTTAAATAAATAAATCTTCTTAGAGGTCAAGTCCGCAGCTGTGTAGACTCGGGAATGCCACCTATTGTCTAAATGTGATTGACATTCTTGCCAGGTACTTATGACCTGCATAGGCCGCTGTCAGATGGACCTCTGGTCTGGCCTTGTACGGCATTTCCTATGTTCTTTTATCTTTTAATCATGAATGATTTTCTTCTTGAAAAATACAAAGATCACATAGAGAAATATATTAACCATCCTTTGAAAATTGCCTAGAGAAAATGTCCCAGATAAATTTGTATTGACTTTTCTTGCATGTGAGTTTTCCCTTCAGAATAACACATCATTGTCGAAAAGGAAAACGTGCATCATTGCTTCCCCCAACCTTTGCTTCCTGTGGGTGTGTGATGTTGACTATGGGCCTCTTTTACTAAATCCCATTAGCTGGTGTGATAAGGAAGCTTATCATAGCTCAGGAAGGAGCTATAGAAAAGGTGAAGTGACTCTGAACAAGCAACCTGTCAGTTCTGGTAGAAATAAGAAAACAGAATTTTCCCATAAAAGACTACCAGTCCCAGAATGCACCAGGTTTCCAACAGCTATTAGAGGAGCTGAAGTGGGGAAACGTGTGTTCAATCAAGAGGGCTATGAGGTAATCCCTAAGCACTCATCTCAAAGGGCAGGGCCTGATTCAGCACAGCTGCGCTGTGTTAGGGTGGAGCACTCATCAAAGCAGAATAAAGGTAGAGTTTATTCTACAGAGAATTATCCTCATCCTCAGTTTCATCTGGGAGATCCTCAGAATCAGCTTGGAGATCCTCATCTTGGACAGCTTCATCATCTGGAGGATCATCAGAAGCAGAAGCCAGACCGGACGGACAGAGAGGGCAAGAAACTCTTTGGAAGAAAGAAGAGAAAAGCATTTGGGAGGTCTAAAGGAGTCCAGAGCAGTACGTATACTGGGAGACATTCAAAAGGCCAGCATACACCATTGGACTGGGGAAAACCAGAGGAGTGGTGCTGCAGAGCTAGGAATCTCCAGAGGGTACCTGTGAGGGAGACGGCTGCACTTGGAAAGGACCCTAGGACCTGTGCCAGAAGGTATGTGAAGAGAGATCCAGTGTCCAGGGATCTGGATTGGAAGGCTGGACATAAGAACTGGACTACATACTGGCCAGGCTATTTAGAGAGGAACTCTAACAGCAATGGAAGCTCAGGTATGAACACTGATCTATGCCCTAGCTATAACCTTGAAAGACAGCAGGGAAACAAGTATTCTCCTGAGAGTGCTACATTGAGAAATTCCTCTGTGCCAATCCATGATATTGAACCCATGATTGTTGAAGAAGGGGAAGCGGTCTTAGATACAGGCTGTGAATATATGGATTGCTCTCTGTCTAAACTCCTTTGGTAATTTTCTGTTACAAAGTACAACAACCATCACAGAGAAATACAAACTTGTTCTTTAATCTACTCAGAAAAGCTCCTGAAGTAGGATTTGAGCCACGCAGTAGAAAGCAAGCCAGCTAAGGGGTTTCAGCTGGGTAACTGCTAGCAATTGAGCCTTACCTAATTGCTTGTGAGCTCTGAGGAAATCACTTCTGAATCTATGTGTGAAGATTTAAGAAGTTAACCTGAAAAGAACAGCTTTTTCCCTTCTTTGTGGGTTTTGCTTGTTGTTTGAAACACTGCTAAGAAAATATTAGCTAAAGCCTACAGAAAAGACCAGTTTGTTACCAACCAGGTCTTTATTCTTTTCATTTGATTGCCTGACAAGTTCATCTGTTGTTTTCCTGATTTTGTTTTTCTAAGTTTAACACTGAAAGCAAGTATCCTGTTTTATGTGCTACCAAGCATATCTGTGTTGGGAGAAATAACCCCATAAATAAATATCTTATTGGCTTTACACTCAAGCACAACTAATTATTGTGAGCAGCTGTGTCTGGTGTGAATGGACTGCATTTCCCACAATCCCTTGCAAATCATATTGATATATGCACTTGCCAAGACTGTGAGCATTCTCACCCAGGCAGCCGTCTGACACTGGTAACGGGCATTTTAATGAGCATCTACAAGCAGTCAGGAACACTAATGCCCGATAGTGTCTGCCTTCGAACATTAACATGCACATTAATAGCTGAATGGATGGAGAATGGGTGGAGAGTATACTTGGTGAGTCCATTGCTTCTAGCACCAGGGCAACAGCTCTGCATTCAGCAGCAACAGAGCTCCTAACATGAGTTCACCTAATGACGACTCTATAGGAATAGTTAAGTGAACCCAACCTAGTGGAGCACACATTAGGGAAACCTTTCATGCGTTAGTTGCTGGGCTCATACAGAACACACCCTGCGGCCTCTGCCATAAACGCCTCTGAGATCGAAGCATTAATGGCACATCCATAGCAGCCTTTCGTAAAAGGGGCCCTATGTGTGCTCTTTTACTCCAGGAAAGGGTGGGCCATTTTTTAGGCAGACAATTCATCTGGTTAAGTGGCTTTAGAATATTTTCTGAAAATGTGTTGCAAAGACAGATCAGTCTCAAGGACTGGGCCAAACAAAGATCAGTGATCTTTCCCTAATACTTTTAAGTAGAAAGGGAAAACAGGAAGAGGGAAACCAGATGAAAGAAGGACTGGAACCAGTGATTGCTGGCCAGTAGCAGGATGATGGGGGAATTCCTTGGTCAGATCACAGCCTCCTGTGTGCATCCATGTCATGAGAAAGCAAAGGAAAATCATTTTAAAAAATAGGGCTGCAAGAGGCAATGAAGGGCTGGTTTGAAAGAACTTAAGTCGGCTATAGCTCAGCCTATAAATGGCTCTTATATATCTGGATCACAGAGAATCCGGGCCCAGATTTATGCATAGACAACAGAGGCACTTGTCACCAAGCTTTAGAAAGCCTTTTGAAGTCAGTGGCTCCTGATGAGAGTGTTAATCATTTAATGGTCCCTTGTAACACAGAATTTTATTTATTTATTTACAGTCTCTTTTATACCGCGCTATTCAGCATCAGTGCGGTTTACAATAAACAACGAACATACACATTTCCAATAGTACTTTGTGTTTACATAGGAACAGGAGAATCAACTTGGCTAACAGGGTAACTATATACAATAACAATATATACAATTTACAGGCTGGTCATGTGTTCTTATGGTTTCAGACAGAGGAGATTTGTGAGGTTTCGGTAATTGGTGCTGAGCTTTCATTGGTTCAATTCAAAGAAGAACTTCCTTTCTTCTTACTACTACTACTACTGAGCATTTATATAGCGCTACGCACGCAGCGCTGTACAGAAATATATGCAAAGAGGCAGTCCCTGCTCATCAGAGCTCACAATCTAGTCAAGACAACACAGCAATAGTCAGTTCGGGGAAAAAACAATTATGGCGACACAGAGCAATAGTTAGTTCGGGGCAAAACAAAGTAGGGCATTTACAATTCAGGCAAAACCAACTATGGCATTTACAGTTTTAGGTCATGACAAAGGACGGGAGTCAGGTCAGGGCAAAGGATAGAAGTCAGGATCTGAAAGCAACAGGAAAGAGGTGGGTTTTCAACCTGGACTTGAAGAGGGCCAGGGATCGTGCCTGGCGTATAGACACAGATAGGTTGTTCCAGGCGTAAGGTGCAGCAAGGTGAAAGGAGAGGAGTCGGGAGTGGGAGGTGCGAGTGGAGGGCCTAGATAGAAGTAATTTGTTAGAAAAGCGAAGTTCCCGAGAGGGGGTGTAGAGAGAGATGGGAGATGAAAGGTATTGAGGGGCTGTAGAGTGAATGCATTTATAGGTCAGGAGGAGAAGTTTGAATTGGATGTGGAATTGGATAAGGAGCCAGTGAAGCGACTTGAGAAGAAGAATAATGTGGGCATGGCGAGGCTGGCAGAAGATTAGTCGAGCAGCATAATTTTGAATAGATTGAAGGGGAAAGAGATGGCTCACAGGGAGACCAGTAAGGAGTAGGTTGCAGTAGTCGAGGCGAGAGGAGATTAAGGAGTGGACAAGCGTTTTAGTAGTGTGTTCAGAAACGAAGATGCGGATTTTGCTAATGTTGTAGAGAAAGAAGCGGCAGGTCTTAGCTACGTGTTGGATATGTGTGGAGAAGGAGAGAGAGGAGTCAAAGATAACTCCCAGATTGCGGGCCGAGGAAACAGGAAGAATCGTAGAGCCATCCACGGAGACTGAGAAGGGAGGGAGAGGAGAGGAGGAATTGGGGGGGAAAGACCAGGAGTTCAGTCTTGGCCATGTTCAGCTTCAAGCGGCGGTGGGACATCCAGGCAGCGATGTCAGAAAGGCAGGCACAGATCTTGGTCTGGATTGCTGGAGAGATATTATGCGTAGAGAGGTAGATTTTGGAGTCATCGGCATAGAGATGGTACTGAAAGCCATGGGAGGAGATAAGCGCACCAAGGGATTGGGTATAGAGAGAGAAAAGAAGCAGACCTAGGACGGATCCCTGGGGTACACCAACATGGAGCAGGGTGGGAGAGGAGGAGGAGCTGCCAGAGCATACACTAAAGGAGCGATGGGAGAGGTAGGAGGAGAACCAGGAAAGTACGGAGCCCTTGAAACCAAGCGAGGAGAGGGTGGCGAGGAGAAGATTGTGGTCAACAGTGTCAAAGGCAGCCGAGAGGTCGAGAAGGATGAGGACGGAGTAGAGGCCCTTAGATTTAGCCAGGTACAAATCACTGGAGACTTTTGTAAGAGCCGTTTCAGTGGAGTGTAAGGGATGGAAGCAAGATTGTAGAGGGTCCAGGAGGGCCTGAGAGGTGAGGAAGTCGAGGCAGCGGCGGCGGACTGCTCATTCTAGTAGTTTAGATATGAAGGGAAGGAGGGAGATGGGTCGATAGTTGGAAGGACAGGTGGGATCGAGTGAGGGTTTCTTGAGGAGGTGTGACCACGGCATGCTTGAAGTCTGTGGGGACAGTTGCAGTGGAGAGTGAAAGGTTGAGAATAAGAGAGATGGAAGGGACAATGATGGGGGAGATGGGGCTTAGGAGATGGGTGGGGATAGGATCAGAGGAACAGGTGGTGGGTTTGGAGGAAGAAAGAAGGAGTGTGGTTTCCTCTTCAGAGATCATAGGGAAGGAGGAGAGGGTGGCAGAGAAAGTATGGATGGAGGGAGAGAACTGAGGAGGAAGTGGGGAATTGAAGGGTAATCTTGTGGATTTTGTCATGGAAGTAGTTGGCCAGGGTTTGGGCAGACCAGGGGCGGAGGCACCTTGAAGAGAGAACTGAGGGTATTAAAGAGGCGGCGAGGATCGGAGGCAAGAGAGTTGGTCAGGTGGATGTAGTATTCTTGTTTGGCAAGTGCTATGGCTGATTGAAATGAGCCAAGTATGAATTTGAAGTGTATAAGGTCTTCCAGGGAGCGGGATTTGATCCATGCATGTTCAGCAGAATGGGCACAGGTGCGTAAATAGTGGGTTGTGGATGAAAGCCAGGGTTTGGTTGCAGAACGTCTGACAGGACGTGGGGTAGGTGGGGCAAGGGTGTCCATGGCCGAGGACAGTGCAGCATTATAGAAGGTTACTGCCTCGTCGATGGATTTGGAGGACATAATGGAGGGAAGAGATGGAGAAATGGTGGAAGATAGAATCAAGGGATCAATATTATGAAGGTTTCTAAATAGGTCGGAGGAGACAGGACGAGGTTGAGATGGCGGACGCTGAAGATTAAAGCTTAAAAGGTGATGGTCAGATGAGGGAAGGATTGAGTTACGGAAGTTTGAGGGAGAGGAATTAGAGAAGAGTATCAGGTCAAGGCAGTGGCCGTGCTGGTGGGTGGGGGCAGTGGAACAAAGTTGGAGGTCGAACGAGGAGGTGAGGGTGAGGAGCTTTGAAGCGTGGGAATCGGAGGGGTTATCAACGTGAATGTTGAAATCACCAAGAATAAGAGTGGGAGAAGAGGGATCCAGAAAGACGGAAAGCCAGGAGTCGAAGTCGGTAAGGAAGGTAGATACGGATTTGTTGGGTGGGCGATAGATAACAGCTACTCGGAGAGGAAGAGGTGTGAAGAGGCGAATGGAGTGGACATCAAAAGAGAGAAAGGAGTGAGACTGAGGCAGCAGGAGGGGTTGGAATTGGCAAGAGGGGGCAAGTAGAAGCTCAACATCACCACCGCGGCCAGTGGAGCAAGGTGTATGGGAGAACTGGTAGCCCCCATGACAGAGAGCAGCAGCAGATGTGGTATCATCTGGGAGGAGAAAGGTCTCAGTTAGGGCAAGAAGATGTAGAGCGTTAGAGATAAAGAGATCATGGGTAAAAGCAAGTTTGTTAGAGACTGCTTGTGCATTCCATAAGGCACATGAGAATGGGAGAGTGGAAGGGAAAAGGAGGGGGATATGGATGAGGTTGGACAAGTTGCGAGAGGATTTCTTTCCAGAGTAAGACAGAGATTTGAGGGGCCAGGGTAAGGGTGAGTATCTCTGGATGAGTGTGCCTTCTGTGAGGCACATGAGGGAAGGGGAGTGGAAGGGGAATGAAGGGGGATATTGATGATATTAGACAGGTTACGTGGGGATCTCTTCTCAGAGTGAGACAGAATTCTAAAGGGGCCAGGATTGGTATCTCTGGATGAGTGAGTGACGCATGAGGGAGGGAGAATGGAAGGGGAAAGGAGAGGGATATGGATGAGATTAAAAAAGTTACGTGAGGAACTCTTCTTGGAGTGATAAAGAAATCGGGGGGGGGGGCAGGGTTGGGGTTGATATTACCTGATGAGAGAAGAAGAAGGAGTAGTAGAGAGTGGGGTAAAGAGGAGGCAGTATGGCAGAAACGAGGGTGAGGTTGCCTTAAAGAGAGAGGGGCTGGTTGAATAAGGGGGAGGGTTTGATGAAGCTCAAGAGCAGATGCTAGGTTAGAAGACAGGATGGAGGGAGAGGTGAGGAAGGAAGAGGGGGAATGGGGGGGGAGGAATGAGGGTGCAGGTAAGAGGGGAGGCAGTTGGGGAGTATGAGGAAGAGAAGGACAATGTGATGTGGGGCTATAGAAGAGGAGTAGTGGGGCTATGCCGTGTATGTTAATTTACAAGCAATGAGGTGGCAGAGGATTCTACACACTATTTTTATTTATTTATTTAACAGTATTTTTAAACAGCCTTATCTTATTAATCAAGGTGGTATCACAGCAAACAATCGAGTAAAGTGAGTGGGTTAAACATACAGTGAGGGTGAAATTTAGTTGAGTGTGTGTTGTATTGTGTGCTAGATTGGGTTGAGCTATGTACAAGGTGTGTTGTATTGTGTGCTAGAAGGTTTGAGCTATGTACAATGTGGGCTATATACAGTGGTGCTAAAAAACATTTTCTATACATACAGTGTTTAGGCGGTATCTTGTGCTGTTATACATTCTCTTAGGTTATGTGATGTGTCCATAGTGTTCTATGAACAGCATGGTTTTTAGCTGTTTTCTGAAGTCTTTGAGGTCTGTAGCTGCCCTCAAGTCGTCCGGTAGTTTGTTCCATATTGTTGGAGCAGCCATGGAGAGCGCTCTGTCTGTTGTGTCTTTGCGTGTGTGTTTGAATTCACTTGGGGTGCTGACTCGGTTGTGTGTTTGTTTTCTTCTAGGACGTGTGCTGGTGTCTGGTTGTATGAGGGTGTGCAGGCTGTTGGCTGATGTGTGCTGATTTATCTTAAATAGGTTTATGATAGTTTTGTATCTGATGCGTGCACCGATTGGGAGCCAGTGTAAGTCCTTTAAGGTAGGTGTGATGTGGTCCTGTCTTGCAGTACCGGATATTATTCGTGCTGCAGTGTTTTGTGCCAGCTGGAGTGGTTTGAGGGCTTGTTTCGGTAGTCTAAGGTATATCGGATTGCAGAAGTCCAGTATTGGGGTAATCAGTGCTTGACAGACGGTACGAAAGTGTTCTGGGGCGAGGAGTGGTTTCAGCCTCCTGATGATTCGCATCTTGTAGTAGACTTTTTGGATTGTTTTGTCTATGTGTGGCTTGAGGTTTAGTCTATTGTCCAGAGTAACTCCGAGGTATCTCACTTCTGATCTTATTGGTATAGTAGTGTTTTGTATCTTGATATTTGGCGGGTGTATGAAGCTTTGGTTCCGAGTGATGATTAAAGCTTCGGTCTTGTTGTAGTTTATTGCGAGGTTGTTGTTTTGACACCAACTCGTCATTTGGGTAAGGCAGTCTGTTATCTTAGAGAAGTCCGGGTTGTCGATTGATATCGGGGTGTATATCATGATGTCGTCTGCATATATTGTGTATTGAATGTTGTTCTCTTTCATGATGTTGCATATTGGTTGGATGTAGATGTTAAATAGGAGTGCTGAGAGTGCGGAACCTTGAGGTACTCCTTGACAGACATTTATGGGTCGGGAGGTGTTGTGTCCCACCTTGACCTGTAGCTGTCTTTCGGTTAGGTATGAGTGGAACCATTTCAATGTGATACCGTGTATACCAGTGTTCTTTAGTCTTTCCAGGAGCGTGTTGTGGTCCACTGTGTCGAAGGCTGAGGAGATGTCGATGAAGATCATTATGATTCCATTCCTGGTGTTGTCAATTATTCTTAGGATGCTATCGAAGAGGTAGATCAGAAGCGTTTCGACTCCATGGTTGGGACGAAAGCCGTGTTGGTTGTCGTCGAGTGTTTCATGTTTGTCGATGTGTTCCTGGAGTTGTAGTTGAACCGTTTTTTTCGATGATTTTTGCCAGGAAGGGTATGCTTGAGATTGGTCGGTATGCTGCTGGATCCTTTTTGTCGAGAGTTGTTTTCTTTGTGATTGGTCTTACTGAGGCAAGCTTTAGTTGCTTTGGCATGAGTCCTTGAGTGAGTGAGTTGAGTACTATTTTATGTATGGTGTGAATGAAGTTTGATTTGGTGGCTTTGACCCATGATACTGGGCATGGGTCCGTAGGAGCAGTGCTTGTGTTGATTGTAGAGATGATGTGGGATATCTGCTCTGTTGAGTGTGAGTAGAATGTGCCCCAGGTCTTGGTGTGTACGTCTGTCCTTGTGGTCCCACTGGGTGTTGTACGCTCTGTGGAGTGAAATTTGTCTTTGTCTTATGCAGTATATGTTAAATACAAGCAATACAAGCAAAGTACAAGTACAAGCAAAGTACAAACAGTGGGTAGCAATGGGGTTTACAGGCTAAGCAGTAGATGATATCTTGCAAGCAGTGGGTAGCAATGGAGTTTACAGGCTAAGCAGTAGATGATATCTTGCAAGCAGTGTGTAGCAATGGAATCTACAGGCTAAGCAGTTTGTCATCGTACAGCAATGAGGTGATGGGGTAATACAGAGACACAACACACCCCTCCCCGTCTCCCCCACCATAGTCCTTGAGTATGGTTTCAGTTTTTAGGTGGCTAGAGTTGTATCTGCCCCCTCTGGCCCCTTCTATGCTTTCTTTAGGGTTGTACTTGCTGTTCTGTGCAGGTTACCCCCTCTTGGGCCGATGCAGAGAACTACCATGACCTTTATGTGCAGATAACGCAACTTTTAGGAACAATTACTGCCACAGTCAACTGCAGAAAAGAGATGTACGTGCACTTAAACAGCAAAGGAAAAACAAGTGCACACATATTTCCAAGAGTATTTAAATTGTAGGCAAATGAGCTCTGTGTATTAAAATAGTATGCTAATATTGTCTGTGCCCGATATACAGAAACACGTAGAGAATTTCATAACCAGCCTTAGCGCCAATATGCGTGTGCCCTTGATGCCATCAAAATACTGTTGGAGGGCCAGTGCCCTCAGTAGAAAGCAAATCCCTGGTGGCCCAGCTGCCCCAATTCCCCCCCCCCCACCCGCCCAACTAAAAATAACCTTGGTGGCCAGGGCCAACCCAAGGGTTTCTACTACCCTAGGCAAACCCCCTAGGGCGGCCCCCCGGGCAACTATAGTGCTGTGTCACCCTGCTCCTGCCCTGTGCCACCCTTGCTGCTGCCTTGAGGCTTGCCATGGCACGGAAGGAAGGAATCACTATGCTGCTCCCCCCTCCCCCGGTATCCATTGTCTCGCCTGGGGGAGGAGGATGGCATGGCGATTGCTCTCTTCCTTGCTATGGTGAGCCTTCAGGCAGCAGCACACATGCTCACCACATGCCGCTCCTGCACCCTGCCCCGCCAGAAAGTTGCATTGGAGATGGGCAGGAGTGGCATGCTGTGACTATATGTATGTGCGTTGCTGCTTTAAGGTCCCCCACAGTACTGGTGCCACACTTGGAGGGAGAAAGGGATGGATCAATCAGCCAGCATGCCACCCACCAGGGTCTGGCGCCCTAGGTGACCACCTAGTGGATGGGCTGACCCTGCTGGTGGCCCAACAACCCAGCAGCCCCGAAACACTCACCCCCTCCCAGTGCATTATGAGATGCACTGGGAGAAGTCAGAATGCCATATAAAGCATTTTTTGTTTCAAAAATCTACGGATCATGTTTACTAAGCAATTTTCCCATAGACACAAAATGAAGAAGACCATTAATAAACTGGGCCCTATGTCTGCAGTAGGCATGTCACTAATGTTTGAACATTACTTCCTTGTTTAATATCGTGCAAGTCTACATGTGTACTTTAGCAAGACAAGAATCTGCTAGTCACACCCAATGTATATGAATACCTCATGTTTGAAAATTGGCCAGGCTTGTGCAAGCAATAAAATACTCATACTGTATCTTACCTGTCTGGCATCCTATTGAAAATTTACCTCTAAACACATCTTCTGGATGAGAGTGGGTTCTTGATGTGCTGAACCTCTCCTGGTCTGTTGGTGGTAGTGTCATGAGAATTTTAAAAAAATGAAACACAATAGAGCCACAGTGAAGTGTGACTTTACCCTAAGGTTTCCAAAGAAAATACGCCATAAAGAATAGAAAATAATGATGAGTTTTCTACCAGTTTATTTATGCAATGGGCAGAATTATAATCATTACTCCTTTGCTGACTTATGCATTTTATATTTCCATTTGCAACTTTTGTTTTATTCTTTTTTTTTCTTTTTTTTTCTTCCAGCCCTATGGAGGTTGGAAAGAATTATATAAAAGGGATCAAGAATGTCTGTCTGTCTCTGTCTGCCTGCCTGCCTGGGGGCAAAATAACTCTCTGAAAATTTAATGGAATGGGTTGAAATGTGCCATGTGGTAAAAAGACACTTTGAGTTCAAAAATGGTCCAAATTGGGTTGGGGATTACAGAGAAATAAGTCCCCCCCCCCCAAAAAAAAACCCCTAAGCTAGCTCAAAGAATTTCTATGAGAGAATGAGTTTCAACTGCTGTAGCATAGCATACAGTGAAATAGTAGTTAGGGAATTGCTCCTTTCAAACTCCCTCTCCCTGTTCTCTACTCTCTCAACACCCTATACTGCCCCCCCCCCCACATAATGGCCCACGACCCTGCACACTGCTCCACCCCAAAAAAATACTCCTTTACAACTGCCCTACCAACCCACCAAATGATCCCACCCCAAAAGAATACCCTCACACAGCTGCTTTACCATACAGCAAACTGTTCTACCCAAAAAACAACCTCCTACAACTGTCCCACTACCCCGCAAGCTACCCCACTGACAACTTCAACCCTTCTGCAACTCCCTCCCCCAACTGTCCCATCGAATACCCCATATGGAAAAGCTACCCACCCCAACTTCCCCACCAGCCCACAAACTACCCCCACCTCAAAAACCTACCCCACACTGCCCCACAAACTACCCCTACTCTCAAAAACTACCTCCCTACAATTGCCCCTTTGCCTTGAAAACTACCCCACTCTCAAAAACATAACCCCTCAACTGTCTTACCACCCTGCAAACTACCCCAGCCCAAAAAATGACTTTCCCAAACTGCCCCAGTGCCCTACAAACACCAAACTCTATGCCCTACAACTGCCCAAAAATTACCCACAACTGACCACAAACTACCCCACCCCCCAAAAGGTACGCCACAACTGCCCCACCACCCTGTAAAACTACCCCACACAATTTCATCACCACCCCATAAAATATCCCAACCCCAAAAACTTCCCCCCATTCGCCCTACCATCCTGTAAACTACTGCATTTTCAAATACAATACCACTAGAATTGCCCACAAACTACCTCCCTCCCCAAAAGCTACCTCCTACAACTGCCCCATCACCCACAAACTACCCCATTACCAAAAGCTACCCCCAGGCAATTGTCCCACTGCTCCACAAATTACCCCATCCCCAAAAACTACCCCACCTCCCTGCAAACCACCACCCCTAAAACTATCTCCACAATTATCCACTGCCCTGAAACTACCCCAGCCTCAAATTACCTCACTGTAACTGTCCCAATGCCTCACAAACTATCCCACCCTTTCCAACTGACCCTTGCAACTGCACCACTGCCCAGAAAACAACCTCACCCCCAAAAACTACCCTGCTGCAACTTCTCACTGACCTGTAAATTACCCCACCCCCAAAACTACCCCACAACAGCCCCTCTACCCCAAAACATACCCCATCCCCAAATCTAGCCCTTCAGCTACTCAACTGCCCTGCAAACCTCCCCACTACCAACAACCATACCCCCTATAAACTTCCCACAGCTGCCCACCAACCAGCAAACTAACCAAACCCCCAAATCTATCCCCACAAGCTATCCCACTGTCCTAGTACCATTGACAAATATGCCCCCCAAAATGTATCCACCACAAATGCCCCTATACCCAAACTCCCAAAACTACCTCAATTTCCTCTCTGCCTCACAAACTGCCAAACCACCAAAATGTATCCCCACAACTGCCCCACTGCCCTGAACAATACCCCAACACCCAAAATGTACCCCCAGCAACTATCCAACCACCACACTGCCTCATCCCCAGAACAACCTTCCCATATCTGACCCCACTTCCAAAACTGTATCACTCAGATATGCCTCCCCCCCCCCAGTAACTCTACACACAGCACACAGAGAAAACACAATAGAGATACAAGGATTACGAATAATTCCTTAGCTTTGATGTACTGCATTTGAAATTATTCACATATATATTTCATTTTCTTTGCTGTTATTTCTACTGTGAATTTTATTGCTTTCTAATTGGTTGCTATGCAAAAAAAAATTGCAATGTGTGTCAATCCTGACTGCTGGTGACCCAGAAGCTCCTGGGCTTTCTTGGCAGTGTGACCAGCAGTAGATTGCCAGGCCCTTCTTCCAAGGAAATGGAGGGTTCAGCAACTTGCCTAAGGCATGCTAGTGGGAACTGAACTCTGGTTGCTTAGCTACCAAACCAGCGTTCTAACCATTAGGCTACTTCTCCAGTCCTGGCTGCTATATGTACTGGAAAATCATTTTGTGCTATTTGGCAGGGCTAGATAAAGGAAATGGCAATCTAGGAACATACCTAGGGTCCAAAGTTTAGGGAGTCCCTGTCACATCACCCTTCTTAAGTCACTTCATTGGCTCTCCTTCCATTTCTGTATCCAGTTCAAACTTCTCCTTCTGACCTATAAATGCATTCATTCTACTGCTCCACAATACCTTTCCTCTCTCAACTCTCTCTACACCCCTCCTCGTGAACTCGGCTCTTTTGGTGGATTGCTTCTCTCTATGCTATTTTCTTCCACTGCTAACTCCAGACTTCTATCCTTTCACCTTGCTGTTCCTTATGCCTGGAACAAGCTACCCAAGTCTTTACTCAGGCTCCTTCTCTGGCCATTTTCAAATCCATGCTAAAGGCTCACCTCTTTGAGGCTGCTTTTGGATCCTGCTCCGCTTAATCTCCTATGTTTCTCCTTACTTTTCTCTAGTTATATCATTGTTTTCAGATGCTGTATTGTCTGTCTTAACTAGATTGTAAGCTCCAACAAGCAGGGACCATCTTTTTACATGTTTCTGTGTAGTGCTGCGTTCAACTTGTAGTTCTACTGTATATAAATGATCAATGGTGGTAGTAGTAGTAGATGTACTCCATAGTCTGGAGGATAGGGCTGACACCTATCTGTTTTTCAGAATATATCTGGAAGCTAGAAGGATGACTAATATCTGCACATTTTTCAGATGTTAAAACCTCTATCTGCAGTTCTCTAATCCTCTTCTGTGGGAGTGAGCCTGCCCTGTCTGCTTCCAATGTAACTAGCAGCAGAGACTGTGGGTAGGGTCCAGCCGATGGGAAGGCTGTGGGGGCGGAGCACAGGAATACTGCTCTAGTCACAGGAAGGGAGATGATAAGCCGAGGAAAATTCATGTGATATTCAAGTTAAGTTTCTGTGTGTGGCGATAAAAGAGAAATGAAGCCCTCATCCCACCCACCCCAAAACAAAATAGTGTCTCAATGCGTTACCTTGACCATGCGCATTTGTGCGTATGGAAAGTAGTTTTATAACAGAGCATCTAAGCAGGAAAGGCAGATATGTGCATAGTTTGCCTTTATAAATCAGGCACAACACCTGCACCTATGTGCCTTTATGAAAGCAGGCACACCCATTTCTACCTGCTCTGAGGTAACTTTGATTGTGCATGTGCATGCTTCAGGAGGAATAGGTGCATAAGTGCATACTGTACACAATATGCACCTAAGTGATAATCCTGCCCCTGTGCCAGCTATTCTCCGCCCTCTGGGAATGCCTATATTGAGTAAAAAGTAGGTGCCATGTGTCTGTGTACTTCCAAGAGCTGCAGCATACAAAGCCTGATTCACAGTAATATAGCAATTATGGAACAGCACCTCTCAAACAGCCCTTCTCTAATCTCTCCCGATCACAGACACACAGAGAAACAACACAAATACACGCACACACACACAACTAACATGTACAAGCATATACATGCAAGAATCCATGCACCTACATGCAAACATGCACAGATGCACACACAAGCACACATACCAGCCCACACAAATACACACACGTGCAAAATAGAGAAGTACACACACATACTTATACTACTACTATTAATCATTCATATAGCCCTACAAGGCGTACTGTGATGCAGCAGACCAGTGGGGAACAGAAGAAAATATTTTAAACACGAAAAAAGGCATGCACAAGCTGCAGTATTTTCAGGAACCTGATAGGGGGAGCAAGAGGGACCTCCGGAAGACTGAGGATCCACGCCCCACAGGGTGTGACCAAAAGCCAGCCAGCCTCCAATCCAGGAAGGCAGGAACTACTCTTAAAGAAAGTCTGGAAGACTGGAAAGGGGGAGGTGGCGGTAAAAGCGAAAGTGGCAGTAGCAGCAGAGAAGGCAGAGAAGTTACAGAGCTTGCAGAAGCCGGAGGAACGGCAGGAGCTGCAGAGGTGGCAGAAACCGCAGAAGCTACAGACGCTGCTGGAGCGCCGGAAGGAGGAACAGGCCAGAGAGACCTGAAAGGACGGAGAGTACGGAAGGATCCAGGAGATCCGGGGACACGGAAGCAGTACTGGGACCGCTGTGTGAAGTCAACCAAAGCACGGTTGAAAAACCCACGCCAGACTGCAGGAGCAGGGCAGAATCTCAGCAGGAGTAGGCCGCAAGCCTTACCCCAAGGAGAGAAGTCAGCACTACAAGGTAGCCCACATTTAGTTGGGAACAGCCTTCAGAGAGCTAGCCTGTGGAGAGGACGGGAAACAGAAGGTCCCTGTTCATGTAACACTTCTCATGATACAAGGTATGAAAAGCTTTTACCAAATGAGAGACTTTTGAATAAGCAAGGTTTGCAAGAAGCTAATATAAAACCTGGAGTGGAGGAGTAGCCTAGTGGTTAGAACACTGGCTTGGTAACCAAGCAACCAGGGTTCAATTCCCGCTAGCACTCCTTGTGGCCTTGGGCAAGTCACTTAACCCTCCACTGCCTCAGAAGAAAGGCCTGGCAATCTACTTCCGGTGATACTGCCAAGAAAACCCAGGAGCTTCTGGGTCGCCAGGAGTCAGAACTGACTCGAAGGCACACATTGCATTTGCAATATAAAACCTATGAAGAGGGAAGAATATTCGCCCTGTAGAACAGTTCAGGACCGACGCCCCACTCTGAAACCAAGGCATTGGGAGGTCATACAGCGTTTGGCTGAAAAACCCACTTATAGGTTGCCCAGAACCACGGACTCTGTTTCAGAGGCGTATGATCAGGAACCAATGCAAGTGGAAGTGGTAGAATCCCTTTCAGATGAGGAAATGGATTGTAGTTATTGTACCACTGGAAGCTTGGAATCCTTGCATAGCATGTGAGCAGTAAACTGGTGAAATAGGAAATGCTTGTGTTTGTATCACCTCTATGAAGAGAACAGTTGTTGCTTTGAACCTGAGTTTTACTTTTTCTAACCTGATGTAAGGACCTTTCTTTTGTTGTTTTGGGACTGATCCTTTGAACCTTTGCAAGACAAGGGAAATAAAGCCTTATTTTCCCTCCACTCGGAAACCTGTGTTCTTTGGGTATTGGGTAATAAGGACGCTACCAAGGCTATACATCCCTGGGCCCTGAAAAATAAGTACCAATCCCAACCTTATTTTTATTTGTGTCCGACCTACCTTGGCGCCCATTAGCCACCAGGGTGGCGTCGCGACAGTACACAGCACTGTACAGACACACATATAATAAGATGGTCCCTGCTCAACAGAGCTTACATTCTAATCAAGACAATCAATACAATAGATGAGAATACGAGTACAGTAGGGAAGGGTAAGGAGACTGAAGGAGAACAAAGGATTAACATCCAAAAGCAGCCTGAAAGAGATAGGCCTTTAGCATGGATTTGAAAAGGGGGAGAGATGAAACCTGACATAAAGATATAGGGAGTTTGTGCCAAGCGTAAGTAGCAGCAAGGGGAAAAGATCGAAGTCTGGAGTTGGCAGAGGAAGAGAAGGGCATAGAGAGAAGAAAGCCAGAGGAAGAGCGGAGTTCACGAGGAGGGGTGCAGGGAGAGAGGAGGGAGGAAAGGTAGTGAGGAGCAACAGAATGAATGCATTCATAGGTCAGAAGGAGAAGTTTGTGCTGAATAGGAAAACGGAAGGGAAGCCAATGAAGTGATTTAAGAAGAGGGGTTATATGAGTATAATGGGACTGGCGGAAGATTAGCCGCACAGCAGAGTTTTGAACAGACTGAAGGAGAGAAAGATGACTCAGAGGGAAACCAGCAAGGAGAAAATTGCAAGAATCTAAGTGAGAGATGATTATAGAGTAAATTTTTTTGGTAGAGTGTTCAGAAAGGAAAGGGCACATACACACACACACACACACACACACAAGAAACATACAAAATAAAGATATGCACACCCACACTCACACCCACACAACACATACCCAAGACACACACACATGCACATACACAGAGGCTATACAGATACAAACACACAGGTGTTTGCATAGATATACACATGGAAAGGGGTTGGAAAGAATTCCATGAGCGATGTTCTGCATGCTCTCCCCACTTGTTTATTTGGGTTTTTTTCAATCTTAGGCTCTTTGTATTTGCAGTAGCCTTAGCATTCATCCTACCTACCAACCCATCCTAGGTACTCTTCTCTTCTTACATTCCCCACCTCCCATCCCAATGCACTCCATGTCCCCTTCCTTCCCTTCTCTCTTCTTACATTCCCTGCCTCCCATCCCAACGCACTCCATGTCCCCTTCCTTCCCTTCTCTCTTCGTATATTCCCCACCTCCCATCCCAACGCAGTCCATGTCCCCCTTCCTTCCCTTCTCTCTTACACTCCCCGCCTCCCATCCCAATGCACTCCATGTCCCCTTCCTTCCCTTCTCTCTTCTTATATTCCCCACCTCCCATCCCAACGCAGCCCATGTCCCCCTTCCTTCCTTCATAAAGGGCTTCTCTATTTTATTCACTCCCTCCTCCCCCATAGGTTCTCTCTCTTTCTTTCTCTTCCCTTCCTCTCCCAAGGCATTCTCTTTCTTCCTCTGCCTTCCCTGTTCCCTATCCTTGGTTTCCTGCTGTCACAGCTCTTCCTTTGGACTAAGTTCTTATGGGTACCATAATTCTTCAGCTCCCATGATGCTGCTCTTTGGTTCTCCATGTGACATCTTCTAGGCACATGCAGGACGTAACTGTTCTGCAGCTTTGCTTGTGACCCCTACATTGGGCCTTATGCATGCTGATGGGGAAGATTGAGGCAGTAGGCACACCACCCATCAGCAACAGATAGCCCATACCGTCCATCCACTACAGTATATATAGGTGGAGGCCTATTCCATTCAGGCCATCCAGCCCTTATACGTCCGGGGTCACAGCCCGCCCATGCCCCACCCTCGCTCTGCCTCTGGAAAGCTCCTGTGTCTAGGCCTCCCCGTACAAACCTGCTGTTCATACAGGGAGGCTTTTGCCGGGGTCGGCAGGGGGTGAATAGCAGGGATGGACGTCCCAATGGGATGTCTATCCCCGCTATTCACAGGACAGAATGACCCCCTATTATAGTGCCCAATTTCAAAAATCTTTTTATATCAATAGATGTCACTTTGTATATTCCCAGTACAAGTCAATTGCACAGCTATATGATGCAAATGCAATGTGTGCCTTTGAGTCAGTCCTGACTCCTGGCGACCCAGAAGCTCCTGGGTTTTCTTGGCAGTGTCACCGGAAGTAGATTGCCAGGCCTTTCTTGCTATAGGCATCATAATCAAATTTGGTTTAATATCTCAGTGGAGCCCATCCCCTCCCCACCCTAGCTCTTTCTTAAGTTAATGTAACTAAAAATTCATAAGTTAATGTAAGCAAAAGTTTTCATAAGTTCTCTGTAAACATGTAAGTTCAATGTAAAGCACTTTGATTTAACGATAAGGCAGTATATATAAACTGTTAAATAAATAAATAAAAATGTAGCTACATCGGTCTGTAGCTTCCAACTTCCTCCCAGTTACTGCTTTTATGACAAGAACAACATTTGCTATTTTGCACGTGTGGCACTGCACCCCGGCTAGGCGGTCACCTAGTGGAGACAGCGTGCCATCTAATGTCTTGTATTTTGCAGAGATTCCAGGGCCAAGGCCTCTGGAGTTGTAGTTGTGTGCAAAAAGGCCAACCAAGTGGTTTTAGAGGCAACACGGGAAAAATTTATTAATTTTTTCTTTTGTAGTCAACACTTTGCAAACAAAACTGTTATGGAAGTTCCTGAACAGAATAACAGAACAGAGGATAATTTCTCCAACAAAAACTGTCACATAAACCGTGCTCCAACAATGCTATAAATGAGGTTGCTTCCTTCAGCTCTTTAACAGAAGATAACTTCTTTTCCCCAACAAGCCACAGTTGTAACTTATTGCTATTATCAAAGTCCAGCAAAGCCCTCAGCTTCTTTCAACTGCGTATGGTTTTAAAAGTAAGGCTTCTTCTGCTTATCAGCATTGCTAACAGAAAACTGCTGCTTTAAAACATTTTACTCCAGCATAAACATTTGTGGTAACTTTCAACCTTGAATAATTCCTTCTCTATCTCAGGCTCCCAGCACTCAGCGTATCAGGTTAACTGGCTTCTGGTTTCTCTTTAGCTTAAACCATTGGCCTCCCCTCAGTCTGAAGTTATGCACAAGGAGCATTCCATTAAGGAATCAATGGAGTCCTGTTCCACTTCACAGGATTCCGTCTCCATATCTTCGCACTCAGAATCACATATCTTTGGGCTTGAGACTGGCTCAGAGTATTCAGGCCTAATTTCTTTTAAAAGCTTGAAGACCTTTTCCCAATGAGCTTTTCGTCTTCCCCCTGGGTTTTCAGTATGGCTACCAGACTTTTTACCCTTTAATAAAACACTTAAAGGTTCTGTCTGTTTCCCTTTACTTCTGGGAACATTCTTCCTGACAGGCTTCTTGAAAGATAAAACTTCTGCCTCAGAATTCTGTAGGGCTATTTCTGTATCTTGGCTGTATTCTTCAGCTCCCCCAGGTCTTTCCCTCCTACCTCCAAGCCTGGCTGCAAATCTCTCACAGCAGGGGCTCTTTTTTGAAGTAGCGTCCTCAGAATCAGAGCTGCTCTGGGAATCACTCTGGTGTCTGTTCCTAGACTCTCTCTGCTCTCCACCACTGAAGCTTTGGTCCTCTTCAGTTTGGCTTAAGGATTCTCTTTCCAGCTTGCTTACAGCTAGCTTCCTCAGTTCCTCTCTCTTGGAAGGAGTGGGATTAGCCCTGCTCCTGGCTCTGTCCCAGCTGCTGCTGCTGAATCTATTCCCATGTCCCAACTTGGACTTGTTCTCCAACCTGTTCCTGAGCCTGTTCCCGAACCTGTTCCTGTGTGTTTCTGTGAGCTTAAATGTATGCAAGCGTCCTCCCTCTCCTGGCTCCTCCCACAGGTGTCTCCTATCCTTCCTCTGGATTGCCATGGAGTCTGGGTGTGGTCTGAGCCTAGTAGCTCTGGAAGTGTGGGTTTTTCCACTACCTGCATTTTGAAACGTGTGTCTAGCTGAGCCCTTCCCCCACACAGAAGAAAAGGTTTCTTTTTTATCTGTTTTCCAGGGCTGAGCTGCAGCCTCATCACCACACACGTCAATGGGACCACTCTTATCTCCACAGATCTGTTAAAAACCCTTCAGTGGACCCATCAGAACGTCTCTGAACTTACTATCCTGGTGGATATTACATTCAGGCCCATAGTTTCTTTCATTTTTAGCTATGCTAGTTCCCACAAATCCTCTCTTCTGTAAATGGTGTTGTATCTATCCCAATGCCATATAGACACTTACCAAAGATCACTGTCCTCCTCCAGTCTCTTCTTGAGTGAATACTGAACAAAAGGATTTGTTTATTGGCATATTTTAGAAAGGCTTTTTATGTGGTTGCAGCAATGTCCAAGTGAAAACTTCTGCAACTCTATGGCTAGTTTAGTTTAAAAGAGAGAATGTAAGGCTGATGTAAAATTATTTTAACTCCGCCCCTCCAAAGAGGCATATGTTCTAAATCCTAGAAGGAAGTGCAGGACTGCATGGGAAGAGGCTTCCACATACAGTGCAAGGTGTAATTGTACTCATCGACAGGGGAAACCCAGCAATTTGCACGTGTGAGTACCAGCATTTCACAACATGCACGTGCAAATGGCATCACTCATAAGTGCAGCATTGCCACTTTGCAAAACGGGAAATGCAAATACTTTAGATGAATTACAGAGGACTTGATATTTACCTCATTTCAATTGGGAGGGAAAATACTCACTGGGTCGATTTAAGGTAATATCACCTTTAATCCCTCCTGGAATGGGCTGAACAACAGAACAGTTGCCAGGGAACAGGTGTAAATCTGGACATGGACAAGTTTGGCTTTACATGTGCATTCCCTGTATGAAATGGAGAATATCTGTATTTTTTTTTTGGTCTAACCAAGCCATGCCCCCAACATGCTCCTTGCTACTTGGATGTGATTGGAACTGCTATGTGTAAATTCAGAGCTGTCTAAACTGGCTATATACATGTGACCATAGTTTACACTTGTGTGTGTTGACACAAACATATGTAAAACATGAATAAGGCTTCTAAAATAATCCCTTTAGTATGTTTCCTCTTACTTTGTCACTCTCCACTCAGTCTTTTTTTCTCCTTCCAGTTTTACAATGCCACCTCTACGCTTGCCAATCTGGAATTGCACCACCTTGACCATGAGCATTTGTGCATAAGGAAAGTAGCTTTACGACAGAATTCCTAGGCAGGAAAGGCAGATAGGGGCATGTGTTGCCCCTGATTTATAAAGGCAAAGCATACACCTATGTGCCTTTATGAAAGCAGAAACACACATTTCTACCTGCTCTGAGGTAACTCTAATTGTGCATATACATAGAAACATAGAAACATGATGACAGAAAAAGACCACATGGCCTATCTAGTTTGTCCTTCCATATCAACAACTACAACAGTTCACTTTTTACCTTTAGAGATCCTCTGTGTTTGTCCCATGCTTTTTTGAATTCAGTTATTGTCCTCATCTCTACCACCTCCACTGAGAGACTATTCCATGGATCCACTACTCTTTCCGTAAAGAAATATTTCCGCATATCACTCCTGAATCTATCTCCCTTCACCCTCATCCCATGTCCCCTCGTAGCAGAACTTGCTTTCAATTGAAAGAGGCTCTCTCCCTGAACATTTATGCCATGGAGGTATTTAAATATCTCAATCATATCACCTCTATCCCGCCTTTCCTCTAAGGTGTACATATTAAGATCCTTAAGTCTGTCCTCATATGCTTTATAATGAAGCCCACTAATCATTTTAGTAGCCACCCTCTGCACCGACTCCATCCTGTACACATCCTTTTGAAGGTGCGGTCTCCAGAATTGCACGCTATACTCCAAATGAGGTCGCACCAAAGACTTATACAGAGGCATTATCACCTCCTTTTTTCTGCTAGCCATTCCTCTCTGTATGCATCCAAGCATCCTTCTAGCTTTTGCCGTCGCCTTTTCTACCTGTTTAGCTACTTTAAGATCATCAGACGCAACCACGCCTAGGTCCCGCTCTTCTTTAGTGGACAAAAGTACTTCACCTCCTATACTGTATTGCTCCCTTGGATTGCTGCAGCCCAAATGCATGACCTTACATTTTTTAACATTAAATCCCAGCTGCCAAATTCTAGGCCATTCTTCAAGCTTAGCTAGATCCCTCCTCGTGTTATCTACACCTTCCTGGGTGTCTACTCTATTGCAGATTTTGGTATCATCCACAAAGAGGCAAACCTTACCCGACAGGGATGGGTGTAAACAAATGCGGATATATGTGAAGAGTTTAGGAAGTTCTATGAGAAACTGTATAGTACAGAGGGAGAGGGAGATACCGACCAAATGGTTCGGTATCTGGAGGGGACGAACCTGGCTAGGCTATCAGAGGAATAGGCTGAAGTGTTGGGTAGAGCAGTGCAGCTAGAGGAGGTGCTCGGGGCGATTAGGACCCTCCCTCGTGGGAAAGCTGTAGAAGCAGATGGACTCCCTGCAGAATACTGCCAAGCTATTGCAGCGGAGATTGCCCCTGTGCTGGCGAGAGTATTCTCTGGGGCTCTTCGAGGGGAAGGGCTCCTCAAGACGTTCACACAGGGAAATATAATAGTTTTATCCCAAAGGAAGGGAGGCCACAGGATCAGTGTGGGAACTATAGGCCGACTGAATTAATTAACTGTGACGCTAAATTGTTTACCAAGACTTTAGCCCAAAGGCTAGAAGGAGTCCTACCTCAATTGATACACCCAGATCAGATGGGGTTCATCAAAAGTAGGTTAATATCCGAATACATTCACCAAGCAGTCAACTTGATGCATGTGGTGAGGGAGTGGAAAGAAAGAGCAAATTGTGTGGCATTAGATGCTGAAAAGGCATTTGATAGAGTTGAGTGGAGGTTTTTATTAGCCTCCCTGGATAGACAACCTTGGAGAGGGATTCAGACAGGGGTTTGAGGCGCTCTATACAGCCCCCAAGGCACGTATTTTAGTGAAAGGGCATTGTTCGGAAGATTTTCAGTTGTACAGCGGGACTAGGTAGGGGTGCCCTCTATCGCAGGTCAGGGGGAATGCAAAAATAAGTCTGATAAAGAGCATAAAATTTTGCTTTATGCAGATGACACACTAATTTTTATGTTCCAACCTGGGAGGTAGATCCCTGCATTGTTGTCCGAATTGGACACTTTGCAAGACTCTCTGGATTTAAGGCCAACTTATCCAAGACAGAAGCTTTAGCTTTGGGGGGACTGTTGCCCCGGGATGTCCCTAGGTTCCCATTTCAGTGGGCAAAGAAGGACATTAAATATCTGGGGGTTAAACTATCTGTGGACTTGACTGAACTATTCAGGGTAAACTATTCCCCGTTAATTAAGAAAATGGGAGAGGAAATGGGGCATTGGGGGAAATTGCAACTGAGTTGGATGGGAAGGGCCGCAGCATTGAAGATGAACATAATCCCTAAATTTTTGTTTATGTTTTCACAGCTTCCAATTCCAAGTGCAGGGAAAAAGCTGTTGATATGGGAGAATCAGCTAAGGAAGTTTGTATAGGGAGAGAGGAAGGTGAGGATTGGTATGAAAAGGTTCGTTGTGTCAAGGGAGCAAGGTGGGATTAGATTCCCTTCGCTCAAGTGGTATTATACAGCAGCAGTGATGCAGGCCCTGAGGAGACGCTACCTTCTGAATGGAGAGGCTGCATGGGTAGACATAGAGAAAACAATTCTGTCACCGCAATCCATTTTTGAATGAGTGGAGGGGCGAGAGATGGAGAAGATGGGCGATGGGGGAGGGGGGGGCCTGGGGTCTCACCCCTTACTTAAAGTGGTGAAGTAGATTATAAAGGGTGAAAGGAGAAGAGGGGTGCTGCCAGGAATGCTTAGCGAATGCTCCCGGATTGGGGATTTCTTTCCCCTTCTCATCCGCAGAGTTCAGTGCAGTGAGGAAGAATCTTGCCATTTCGGGTGTGACCCGATTTAGCGAGTTAGTGGGGAGGAGGGGGATGTTTAGTATGCAGGAAACATAGAAACATAGAAATATGACAACAGAAAAAGACCACATGGCCTATCTAGTCTGTCCTTCCATATCAACAACTACAACAGTCCCCTTTTTAGTAGAGGACCGAATAGGGAGATGGCTGCCATTTTACCAATATTTCCAACTGAGACACTTTATTACGCTCCCAAATGTCCTGGTCAATTTGAGGAGACCTAGCACACCCCTGGAGAATGCTCTCCACAAGAGAGAAGGTACAAAAGGGATCCTTGCAAAGATATATAGATCCCAGTTGGAAGAGGTGGGTGCGCTTGGAGGGGGGCATCAGGAGGGATGGGAGCAGTGGCTGGGTTGACGGCTAGGAGAGTCTACATGGGCTTGCATACATAAGGGCATAAATAAGTTTACATGGGTCATATCCTGGAGGCAGACGCAATTTCAGATAGTGCACAGAGCGTTTAGTACGCCTGTACAGCACTACGAGGGGAAGGGGGAGGAAAATCCTTTATGTTGGAGAGACTGTGGTCATTCTTCTATATCTGGTGGTAGTGCCTGCAGATCCAAGAATTTTGGGAACAAATATGAGAAGAAATGGGGGTGATAGTGGGAGACGAGATCCCCAGGTACCCAGTAGAGATACTCCTAGGAGTACCTGAGGGGCGAAAGAAAAAGCTAATGCTGAGCCAGAAGTTATGTCTGGCTGCCAGAGTGGTGGTGGCGTGGAGGTAGAGGATGGAACAAGGGCCCAGGGTGGATGAATGAGTCAAAAGTGGGAGAGGCTATGAGATTCATATCATATAGCCTAAAAGGGAAGGAAGGGCAATTTCAGAGTATATGGTGGGGTCACTACATTAAGCACCTGAATGAAGCGACGCTCAGTGTTTCCAATGGGGGGTTTAATAGGGGAAGTACTGAAGTAGTTTGTTGATGCAGCCACACTGAGCCACACTAGGTTATGTTTGATTGTATTAAGGTTAAAGATGTTTTATTGCAGAGTGTTAATTATAAAGGATACAGAGGTTCTGCTTGTAAATGTAGAAAATCTTGGAGCATTTAAATGGGTTTTAGCGGAGATCAGGCTTCAGTCTGGAGGGGGTGGAATAGGAGGGGAGAGAGGAATGGAGCAGAGGGGAAAGATTGGAGTGGGTGGGGGAGAGAGCAAAAGGAGAGGAGGTAGAGCACAACATGAGGAGGGTAGTTAGGAGGGGGGGGGAGAGTTGGGGTATAAGCATGTTAAAGAAGTGCAGTATAATGTGTAATTGGGACTGAATGCCTGTATGTATATGTTCCACAAATAATAAAAATGGGTTAATTACAAAAAAGAAAGGGGATAGACTCAGGAGTAATATGCGGAAATATCTCTTTACGGAAAGAGTAGTGGATCTGTGGAATAGTCTCCCAGTGGAGGTGGTAGAGATGAGGACAGTAACTGAATTCAAAGAAGTATGGGACAAACACAGAGGATCTCTTAAGGAAAAAAGGGGATTGTTGTAGTGGTTGATATGGAAGGGCAGACTAAATAGGCCATGAGGTCTTTTTCTGTTATCATGTTTCTAGGTTTCTATAATATTCCAACCCCCATCCCCCCTCCCCACAATCCAGGATAACTAAAACCCTGTTCTTAACTCTTCAAAATGCATCAAAACATCTAGTGCAACATACGAGGTGTGATCAAAAAATATTGAGACTTGTTGTGCAGCTATATAACAATACGTCACACACCGCAATGCTATTAAGCATGTAGTAACCTAGTTATGTGCTCTGCATGTGCAGAGTGTAGAGTGGCTGCAGCACATCTGTACTTTTTTTAATCACGTGATGTTTGGTATTACAATGAGTGAAAAAATTGAACAGTGAATTTGCATTAAGTTCTGCCAGAAACTTGGAGATTCGTGCAGAGACTTATGACAAGTTACAGCATGTGTATGGCAATGAATGCATGAGTCGTGCTTGAGTTTGACTAGTAGAAATGTTTCCAAGAGGGCCACCAAAGTGACACTGATGAACATTTTGGAGGGCCATTCTCGAGCAGGAATGAAGACAAAGTTGAAGCAGTGCATGCCGCAATACGCTCAATCTGTCGATTGACTATCGGGAAGCTTGCTGAGGACATGGACAACAGTTTTGGGTCAGTAAAGTCTATTCTTACTGTTGACTTGGGGATGAGATGTGTGTCTGAAAAATTTGTGCCGAAACTCCTGTCCCCTGACCAAAAAGAAGATTGACTGTCTGCAGCCAGAGAGTTGTTGGAATGCATTGAAAATGACTCCGATTTCATCAAAAAGATTATTACTGGTGATGAATCATGGGTTTATGGTTATGACTGGGAAACTAAGGCTCGGTCCTCACAATGGAAGACTCCAAACTCCTCCAGACCTAAGAAAGCCCGTCAGGTGAGGAGCAATATTAAGATCATGCTCACAATTTTCTTTGATTACCAGGGTATTGCTCATCATGAGTATGCTCCAAAAGGCCAAACCATCAATAAGGAGTACTACATCCAAGTTCTGACTCGTTTAAGTGATGCACTTTGTCGTAACAAGCCAGAGTTGCACAAGAATGGTGAATGGTTGCTTCATCACGATAACGTCTCAGCTCACGCATCACATCTTGTCCAGCAGTTCTTGGCCAAACACCATCCGTACTCCATACTCATCTGACCTCGCACCCTGTGATTTTTCTTGTTTCCAAAACTTAAATTATCACTGAAAGGAAGGAAATTTGATGACTTGGAGACCATTAAGCAAAATTTGACACAGCAACTTCACAGCATAATGAAAGAAGCATTTCAAAATTGTTTCCAGTAGTGGCAGGAACGCTGAAGGAAGTGTTTTATCGGAAGGGGACTACTTTGAAGGAGACTGAGTGCAATTACTGTCAGTGTTATACTTCTTGTGTTATTGTACAAGTCTCGATACTTTTTTGATCACACCTCATAACTCACTCCCCTCCTTAGTACAGACAGGCAATAATAACTCTGAAAATGCAGCTATCCATGTATGCTTCCTAAGACCTTTCCCCAGTTTCCAAAACGTCTCCTTTACTAGGCTGATTTGGCACCTCTTTGCTTGGTCATTTGAGTCCCAGTAGACTACAGCATCAACCTCCTCTTCCAATATTTGTTATAGCATTCTTCAGAATCTTTCTCACCTGGTGTTCCTGTTGTAAAAGGCAATAAGGAACAGATGATCAAAGCAGCTTTTTAACCAGTTGCAAACAAACTCATTTTGGATTTAATGACTTCTCAAAGTCAGTGCTGGCACAGCCATGGAGTGAAGTAGGCAGTCGCCTCGAGTACCAACAGTCCAAGAATGGACCATTGCCACCATTGCCATCCCTCTCCAGAACCTGCAGTGGCTGCAATGGCTTCAATCAGCCCCGCAGAGCTTACCTTTTGTGCTTCTGCCCCCTCCGATGCCTGATGCCGACTTCCTGTTTGGGAACAGAAGCGCCTCATAACCCTGCAAACAAGCCCCAGAGCGGGTTTACAACATAAAACTGTATCTGAAGCAATATCAAGTATCTTGCCCAAGATAACAAAGAGCATCAGTAGGAGACGTTTTCAATCCACTGCTCTAACCACTCGGCTGCTCCATCCTTCAAGCAGCTGTCCTACAGATTCAATAGGAAGCACTTCATTTAAAATCTTGTATTTCATTAAACGTCTGCAGTTAGAAAGTGTGTAGTACCAGTCGCTACACTTCATAAAGTATTCTACTTCAATAAAAATAATGGTCCGATATTCAAAATAAGCTCAGCACCTAAATTTAGGCTCCTAAGTTAGGAGTCTAAATAGGTGTCCAGTTTTCAGCCAAACTTAGGAGCCTATGATTTCAGCTGAAAATTCATCCTAAATTAGCATTTAAAAGTTTGATTCTGGGGAGCATATTCAAAACGGTTTAATCATGATCAAAGGCGCATTCAACGCCACTGAACCATTTACTGCTGCTCAATATCCCCTGGTAGCTGGTTTGTAGGTCCTGATGCTTCTCGCTTAGCATCAGGGTGTTCCAGGGGCAGAATGAGGGTGGCAATCAGAATTAACTGGGCAGCAGCGATATTCAGCCACTGGCCAATTAATTTAAACCATCTAAAGTTAGGTAAAAGAAAAAGCTGCCCTAAAACTTGAGTCAGTTTAGCTATCCGGCCAGTGGCTGAATATTGTCCCTGACCAGATAGCTGAGTAAACTGCATATTTAATGTTGGTGGCCCGATATTTATTTATTTATTTATTACAATTTCTTATATACCGCACTATTCGATATCAGCGCGGTTTACATTATAACAAAATGACCAGAACAACAAGCTGTTCGGTTTTACAGAGAACAGGAGTACAAACTTGGATAACATGATATGACCCCAGTATTGAATATCTGGCTTAAAATTAAAGTGACGGCGACCAACCACTCTAAAGGTGTTGGCCACTGCTACTGAAAATGCACCTTTTATTATTTTAAATCTGCCATTCAGTTGCCTAGATTTAGGAGCCTAATTCTGAAAATCATTGGTAAGCTCCTACCTATTTTTCCTACCCTAAACCTCCCTCTGTTATCACCCACTTTTTATGCTCCTAAATTTAGGAATTTAGAGACATTTTGAGTATAAATTTAGGCATTCATTCCTAATAAATTTTCAAAGAGGCCAATTTAGGATTATAACACTCAAAGAAGCATAAATCCTTTGAAAATGGGATTCTATGTTATTTAAATTACTCGTCTAGAGGTTGATATTCAGTGGCAGGGGTCAGCACTGTTAAAGAGAGCACCACAGAAATTAAAACCAGATATTCAGCACCAGAGCTTATCTAGCGTGGAATATCTGGTTTCACCAGCAATCGTGTCGGCTATCTGGTTAGCAAAGATATTCAGCCGCCGATCAGAACCCTAAACCGCATAATGTTGGAGCAGCCGTTGACCTGTCCTGACTTTATGTGGGTTACTATTAGGTTAGCAGCTGAATATCGCCTCTGCCCACAGACTGTCCCGGATTTCACCGGCAATCTTTTCGGTGGTTTGTGGAGCTATTCAGCGGCACTGTCTGCATAGTACTACTAAATAATAGGATTTCCAGGGATTAGCTGGTTAGCAGGTCCTTTTGAATATCAGCCCCTTATATTAAAGCACATTACAAATTATCTTGGTTAAAGTGAACTACAGTTCTAGTACATGTTCAAATTACTTTTAGGAGAATCACTAAAATTGATAAGCCTTGGGCTCTGAATGTTTGAAAGTGGTTTTGCTTGGGTTGATGTAGATGACTCATTCTGCTTTTAATTGTGTTATACAGGTCTAGTCCAGTGGCTCAATGAGAAATGTCCCTGCTCAGAACTTCTACCCCTTGATGTCAACCAAGGCTATGGATGCCAAACAGGTAACAAGTACAGTCCCTAGGAAAAGAGAGAGCCTCAGCCATCTTACAATGGTGACACCTAGTGGCCAGATCTGGGCCCCCCATAATTTCATAGTTCTGAAAGAAACCCTAGTGCGTAGCCTGAAGCTGAAGTCTGTCACTGTAATAACCGCAGTAAAGTAAGTTAGGAGTATATACTATAGGCAGGGTTGGCCCAACCATTAGGAAAACTAGGTGGTTGACTAGGGCGGCAGCTTTGGGGGGGAGGGAAACAAAGAGCAGGGCATTCAAAGCTAAACAATAGATTCTCTCAGCCAGAGGGGGCATAATGCTTAAGATTTCCCTAGGGTGCCAACACCTTGAGCAACCCTGGGATTGGCCCTGACTGTAGGGGAGAAAAAATCCCCAGGCAGTTACAAATGAAGGTTCATAGTGCCGGAATTCAGCCCTAACTGCAACTCAGCTGGAGAAGGAGGAAACCGCTGCATCATAAAAATGAAATTGTATTCAGGAAATGAATGGAGAATAACAGAATTTGGGCTACTTCATTCAAGCATTTCCATACTCCACCACACCTGTGTGGTGCTCAAATAAGGACTTGGATTACTGTTCATTCTTTCCAATGCAATCTCGGTTTTAAAAGTCTGTCTATATTTGGTGAGAAATGTTACTATTTCATTATCTCTGGGAGTAGGCCAGGATTGGGAAATTGTGCATTCTGGGTACATAGTTATTTACCACTGTGCTCGGTGTTAGATAATATGACTTTGTTTAAGCAGTGGAAAAAACTTCATTGGAGAGCAGCAGTTCAAGAATTAAAACAAATATTCTGTTCATTTTGGGGACTGGATTATGTAACCACTCTGCGTCCATGTATCAAAGCTTAATTCACTAGAAAAAAAACATGAATTAACCAATTTGATTGGGCAGGCACTTGGTAGGTATGTGAATACATTGGCTTGAAACAGGTCATTTTCCTATTTCTTTAAATCAGTATGAAACAATAACAGTAATTTATGGTGCCTTTTTACAACAAGTAAACATTTCTCTCTCAGAGACATTCAACTAACAGAGCACAGCTGCCATGACAAATTGCTGATGCTGTCACCCAGCCACCATAATATGTTACTCATAAACTGATAAAATGCCTCGTTTGATCTGGATCTAGGCCAATAGCACTTTTCCGGGAGTAGCAAAAAGCCTTTGAAAGTACAACTTCAGATCTGTGTCTCTGTGAAAGCCGTCAAGCCTGTTTGGTGATTCTGCAGCCGTGACCCTAACTCTGGACCCATGAAAATGGCGAAAAGGTTGTCTTTGGATGATTCTCTTCTGCGGAATGGCAGGCATTCCAGTTCCCTAAGTGCTGGCCTGGACTCTCCACTCAGTCCTACAGACAGCCTTGGATCGGTCTTCTTAACGTGAGTTTGTCTCATTTCATCTGCTATACACAGGCTATTTAACCTGTAGTTGTTTTCAGGTACGAACAGACTATCATTTTAATTGCTAGTTCTTCAAGCTATACATGTTCATGCATATATATGTTTTTTTACATTTTCACGCTGGTGCTGTCCCTAAAGATTTTACCTACTGGGTGCAATCCAGTACTACATATGAACTTAAGTGAACAAAAATACAGAAGAAAATAAATCAACCACCTGATGGGCTCTTGAATGCCGGCATAGTTTTACTGAATTAAAATAAAATTTAAATTCCACCTATTGTAGTGAACTACTTCATAGAAGATTGCAGAATATAAAAATGTATTTTTGATCCTTCCCAAACTAATAATCCACTCTTATGCATCAGTTCCCCTTTAAATTACTTCACATAATTCAGTGAAAACAATTCATATAACTGATAAATTAATGTAATCCAGAAACCCATCACCATCACAGCAAGGCTGCTTTTGGATCCTGATCAATGTAGGCTCCTGCTCCCCAACTAAGAACATAAGATATGTCATACTGTGTCAGACCAAGGTGCATCAAACCCAGTATCCTGTTTCCAAGAGTGGCCAACGTAGTTCACAAGTACCTAGCAATTTCCCCAAAGGACACAGGTTCCACAGTGCTTGTATTGGGGCAAGCAGTGGATTTCACAGATCCCCTTTAATAATGGTTTATGGACCTTTCCTCCAGGAACTTGTCCAAACCTTTTTTAAACACAGCAACACTAACAGCTTTTACTATATCCTCCGTTAACGAATTACAGAGTTTGATTACACATTGAGTGAAAAAATATTTTCACTTATTAGTCTTAAATATGTTACACCAAAGCTTCATTGCATGTCCCCTAGTCTTTCTATATTTTCATGGCGAAACCAACCGATTTAAGTTACGAACAATCGATCTACATTTAACTGTTCCACTCCATTCACTATTTTATAGACCTCTATCATATTTCCCCTCAGCTGTCTCTTTTCCAGGTTGAAGAGCCCTAACCTTTTTAGCCTCTTCTAATAGGGGTATCCTTCCATCCCCTTTACCATTTTGGTGGCTCTTCTCTGTACCTTTTCTAATAACACTATATCCTTTTTAAGATACAGCGACCAGAATTGCACACAATAAGCTGATTAAATGGCTGGTAAACTGCCTCCTATCCCATGACTTTTTAATTTGGCCAAGAGTCTATCATTAGGGACCTTGTCAAAGGTTTTCTGAAAATCCTTTGTCTACCTGTTTATTCGCACCTTCAAAAAACATAACAGATTAGTAAGACAAGACCTTCCTTGGCTAAAGCCATGTTGGCTGACTCCCATTAAGTCATGACTATCTACATGTTCAATAATTTTCTTCTTTATAATGGTTTCTACCATTTTTCCCGGTGCTGACGTCAGGTTCACCAGTCTATAGTTTCCAGGATCACCCCTGAAACTCGTTTTAAATATTGGCATTTCATTCACCATCCTCCAGTCTTCAGGTATTACAGATGATTTTAATAATAGTTCATACATTACTAATAGCAGGTCTGCAATCTCATATTTCTGTTCTTTCAACACCCTTGGATATATACCATCTGGTCCAGGTGATTTGCTACTTTTCAGTTTATCAAATAGTTGTAATACATCTTCCCGGCGTATCGATATTTCTTTCAATTCTTCTGCGGCATCACCTTTAAATACCATTTCAGTCATGGGTAACTTCCCTACATCTTCTTAAGTAAAAACCAAATTAAAGAATTCATTCAGTCTCTCCACTATGGCCTTGTCCCCTCTTAGTGCCCCTTTTACCCCTCTATTATATAATGATTTTTTGCTACGAATGTACTTGAAAACATCTTTATTATGTGTTTTTGCTTCCACGGCAAACTTCTTCTCTAATTTTCTTTGTCTGCCTTATCAATGCCTTGCATCTAACTTGCCAGTGCTTGTGTTGTTTCCAGTTTTCGTCATTTGGCTCTTTTTTCCATTTCCTGAAAGATGCTTTTTTGGCAACAACAGCCTCTCTGACCTCACCTTTAAACCGTGCTGGCAGTTTTTTGGACTTTCCTTCCACTTTTCTTAAAGCGTGGAATACAGCTGGTCTGGGTTTCCAAGATAGCATGTTTAAACATCGCCCATGCTTGATGTAAATCTTTAACCTTTACAACTGCTTCTTTAAATTTTTTCTTAATTATTTTCCTCATTTTATCAGTCTCCCTTTTGAAAGTTAAAAGGTAGTACTGTGGATTTCCTTGCCGTCCTTCCTCCATTTATTAAATCAAATGTGATCATGCTATGATCACTATTGCCAAGTGGCCCCAATACCCTTATTTCTTGCACCGGATCTTGTGTTCCACTAAGGACTAGATCTAAAATGGCTTCCCCTCTGGTAGATTTGGAACTATGTGTCTTCTTACCATTCCCCTAGACATAGACTAGTCCCCAGCTGTTGTGTTGTCTGTCTTGGCTAGATTGTAAACTCTGATGAGCGTGGACTATTTCTTACATGTCTGTACAGCACTGTATACGCCTTATAGTGTTAAACAAATGATTTGGAGTAGTAGTAGTACTAAATGATTCAATCAGAAAATGTAGTCCAACTCCATTATCCTCAAAAAGATCAATATATGTACTAAGCCATATGTACTAAGCATTTTACCCATAGACACAAGAGGGCCGATGCAGAAAGCTGGCATTAGAGCCATGCACATAGCTTTCAAGCATGAGAGTAGTGCAAAAGCTGTGTGCCTGTATGCCATAAGCGAAATGTATGCAAATGAGATGCGCAATAAATCTGCACTAAATGTGTAGGGGGCGCCAGACGTATGCACAGAAAGCTTAGGGTTAGCGACAACATATCTGTAGCAAATTTTAAAATATCAATTTATTATATTTGAAATAACAATTTTCAGCACAGAGCAATAATTATTTACCCACTTAGAGTAAGTTTAGTGCCCAAAACGATGGTTTGTGGAGGTCGCATATACATTTTGTTGACACAGTAAGGAATGGACCCCATTGCAATGCCACCAGCGGGTAAATCACACCAGAAAACATTTCTGTTCTCCTACACACACCAAAGTTTCCTTCTACACACGCCAAAGTTTTACTTCACCTCCGACCAGCAGTTCAAACAATGGTGCTACTGAATTCTGTACTTGGTCTTTCGGTCTGCTACGCACTTCTTTGCATCCAGTTGGAATAACTAATGAACTCAACACCATGTAATCTGCATATGCACAGCTCATTAGAACATAAGTTTAATAGGGGCCACTTCACTATCTGCGCATCCATTTGTGCACACGTAACACTCACAGCAATCCCCTCTCTACATTGTGACGAAGCGGTAAGTAGGCACTAATTATGCACACATGGTGCACTAACGTCTCTGCATTGGCCCCAAAGAGGATAATTTGATAACAGGGTGCCTCAGTTTGGAGGAGGAGAAGGTGCTATTTTTAGTCTAAGACACAGAGGTGGCTATGGGGGTAATTTTAGAAACGCTGTGATTTACATGTGTACAATCAGGCATAGCCACAAACGAATGGTCATTTGAGAGAGGGTCCAATTTATATATAGATGCCTTAGTACATGCAATTTTGAGGGACCATGTTAAGGCACATAGGTGTGGCCTCAATGGGACAAAAATCTACATGTGTATTCCACATTTCATAAAGAAAATGCACATGTAAGCCAAACTTTTTCCACAGCTGAATTGACACCTATTCCCTGGCACATGTAGCTTTTAAAAAGTGTGCATTTGGTCCAACCCTTTATTTTACCCTCCAAATTCAAATGAGCTCAACAGTGCCCTCTGTAGTTAACTAGCAGCAGCTTCATATTTCGATAATTCATAATTACACATAAATACTTCATAATTCTGATAACGAATGAGACTCCTCCATGCTAACTAGTTACGTGACCCCCAGCACTCACTTTCAAGGCCCTTCACGGAATGTCTGCAACCTCTCTTACAAAGCTCATACAACAGAAACCGGAGACCAGAACTAGGAGATCATGCATGGTAAACACTCTCGTCATCCCCTCAGCAGTAAGATCTTGTATCCAATCGACCGAGAATCGTGCATTTTCTCTATTTGCACCAACTCAATGGAACGCATTACCCACAGTGATATGAGCCATCCCAGACCTTACATCTTTTAGGAAGGCATTAAAGACATACCTTTTCCAAATAGCTTACAACCAGCCACCCTAAACTAGTCCTATGTTCAGCCAATAGCTTTTGCTGAACACTTAGCTACCACCCTTGAAAATGCCAAGCTGATGTAAATTGCAATTCAATGTTCACTGTTAACCGTTCATGTTAATGCCAATTTGATGTAAATCTGTTCATGTTAATGCCAACTTGATGTAAATTTGTTCTATGTAACCTGTTCTATGTAAACCAGTTTATTGTTCATGTGTTATATGTAAACCGCACTGATCCGAAAGAGCGCAGTATATAAAAACAAATAAATAAAAAAATATTTACATTTACTGTATATGCTGCCATTTACATGTGCATAAGAACATAAGAAATACCATTCTGGGTCAGACCAAGGTCCATCAAGCCCAGTAGCCTGTTTCCAACACACAGGTTCACAATGCTTATATTGGGACAAGAAGTGGATTTCCCGAGTCCCCTTTAATAATGGTTTATGGACCTTTCCTCCAGGAACTTGTCTAAACCCTTTTTAAATCCAGCTACACTAACAGTTTTACTAACAAATTCCAGAGTTTGATTATGCGTTGAATGGAAAAATAGGGGTATGTTTACTAAACCGTCTTAATGTTCCCTGCGCTAGCTCCAGCAATAATGTGAAGAATGCCATATAAGGAGTGGGCGTTCCAGTCGTAACATAGCAAGAATCGGTATCATGCGATAGTGAGCGCCGTGGCACATTAACGCGCGTTAACCCTAAGTTAATGCCAGTGCAGTGCTAGAAAGAATAGAGATGTAGCCCACTGGTTATGGCAATGACTGTGGAGACAGGGGTCATGGGTTTGATTCTGCAGTGGGGTTATGTAAGAAGGCTGTCTGAGGCATCTTCTTTTTTAATTTAAATTAGTACTGCCAGCAAAAACACCCTCACAGTGCTGTAACCTAAGGTGCCGCATAAGGCGCCCTATAAGGCACTCCAGAGGGCACCTTATAAAGTGCACTGTCCGCCAAGGCACCTTATAATGTTCCCTATAGGGCGCCTTATGAGGCACTTTAGGTTACGGCACTGTGAGGGTGTTTTTGCTGGCAGCACTAATTTAAATTTAAAAAGGAAATGCCTCAGACAGCCTTCTTACATAACCCCACTGCAGAATTGAACACATGACCTCTGCCTCCACAGTCAGTGAAGTAACCAGTGGGCTACATCTCTAGAGCTGCTAACAAACCCTTGGCTGGCTACAGAAAGACTGTAGGCCACCACACAAACTGTCTGCTGTGGTTACCAGGCTAGGGTAAACCCACCCAAATCCATGATGCACTGCACATGCAGATCAGCAGTCTACAGCTGATCACAAGATGGAGTATGCACCCCCACAGCACCTAAGCCTGGTAGGGGGAACTGACCGTGTATGTTACTGGCACAGAGTAGCTACAGACCGTCACATTGTGCGGGTACTGTGCTCACCCTGAGGGTGAGGTGGGGCGCCCAGCACCAGGTCCGCACCACCTAGCTTAGCTGAAATAGGCTATGCTGCAGGTTGCCATCAGTGCCAGTGTGTGATAGGCAGTCCTTGCAGAAACACCTAGGATACACCTGTGTCCATCTGTATTTCCCAGTCACATCTAGCCCTTGTGGACTATGATGCACCCAGACTGGTGCATATCCTGTGTGGGTGCCATGGTCACATGATTTAAGTGAAGGGGGGTGTTTGGACCCATAGGCAGATTATGTAGCACCACCCAACCCACCTTTTGGGGCTCAGGATCTCCCACCAACAGATCCACATTCTACATCCCTGCAATGGTGGCAGTAGAGGGGACCATCAACCCCAGTCCTGTTGGGGAACAGGCACCCTACAGGGAAGTCAATGCAGATCTGTACACATCCATAAGGCAATGGCAGACAGACAGTAGGCCTGGAAATGCTCAGCTGCCCCCCACCACTATCTGACATTCTCCAGCAGCAAGCACAGGGAGTTTCCAGCCACTGCACCCCTGCAAGGTGTTCCAGTCATACACATACTAACTGCAGACAGTCTGCTAGCTAGTCCTTAGTGCATGTTCCTGGAGGAGATGCGTGCACCCAAAAGTGGGATGTGAACACACACACCAAGAAGGTAAGTCAGTGATTGGGCCCCAGAAAAGAGAATACATAAATATCACTTGAGAGAACTACTATATAGCACTATGGGGGAACCTAGTCATGCCGTGGTCACTGCTCAGTCAGGGTGAGAGTGAACTCTCAGCAGGACATGCTGTGGCCACCCTGTCTGTGCAGGTGGTGGCCGGGCACTACAATGTCCCAGCCATTGCCCTATGCCCTGTGCAGATGCATCCTGCCCAGGCCACCCTGTCTGGGCCATACCCACAGTACCTTGCTCCTCATTATGCACATTCGCAGGCTAACACTGGAAACAGTGCAAGCAGTGTGGGCTGAGTAAGGTGTAGGCAGCCACAACACACTGGATATACCAGGGGTCTCAAACTCCAGTCCTGGAGGGCCGCAAACCAGTCAGGTTTTCAGGATGCCCCTAATGAATATTTATTAGATATATTTGCATACAATGGGGCAGTACATGCAAATATATCTCATGCATATGTATTAGGGATACCCTGAAAACCTGACTGGTTTGCGGCCCTCCAGGACTGGAGTTTGAGACCCCTAGGATAGACCGACACACACTCCCACACCTATGCCAGCACTGTGCAAATATAGAAGCTTTTGGCAGCCCTGGCCACCACACCAGTCCTGGGCACAGTGCAGACATGGCTATGGTACGCAATACTGTTGGGGTCACTCCCCGGGGTGGTAAACACTGTCAGAAACCAAAACTGAAACACACGCCACAGATATCAGAAAGGTTGCTATGATGCAGCTCTATCAGCAAATTGTGATTAACTTAGGAATTGTTATCTGCCATTAATCATAGCAACCTTTTGATATATGTGTAAAGTATCCCCAAGTTTAGGGTGGGATTGCTAAGGTATGCAAGTGCTAGTATTGGGAGAGGCTGCTGCGTGCAGGGCCCAACAGCCTGACTCTCCATGAGGCTTTGGATAGTGGAGCCTGTGGGTGTGGGTGTTTATGCCCCTGTTGGCTGCTGCTCTAGAGCAGAGGTTCCCAACTCCGGTCCTGGTGGGCCAAACACTGTACAGGTTTTCATGCTGTCCCTAATGAATATGCATGAGATACATTTGCATACCATGGGGGCGGTGCATACAAATGCAGCACAGGCATATTTATTAGGGACAGCATGAAACCTGAATGGTGTTTGGCCCTCCAGGACTGCAGTTGGGAAACTCTGCTCTAGGGATTGCACATGTTTATGGTGTCTGTGCTTTGTAGAGTAAAATATAGGCATTTCAGGCATGTTTATTTTATCTGCAATTATCTTTATTACCATGGTTTAGTACTGGGTAGAACATGGGGACAGGGTTGGCAGAAGCCACAGCTGGGACTTGAACTTGTGGCCTTCTGTGCATGAACACACTGGCTGTGTGTACTGCACCACACTGTTGCCACAGGGAGAGTTTATTCCCTGGGGATACCAGGAATGTTCACCAGACAAACCCTGTCTGTTGCAGTGCACAGTACCCACCTAAATGGGGCTAGGCCATGGTCTGCTGTGGGCAGATGCCACTGCCCCCTCTGCCACCAGCACCCCTCCGCCACCATGCTGCTATGCCATTATACCAGTGGTACTGGTGGTGCGCAGTCCCAGGCCATCCAGTATGCCGGTAGGCAGCTGCCTATGGCGTGGGTTCTCGGGTAGGGGTGCCTACATGGACATGCGTGCTTCCCCCCCCCCCCCCCCGCACCGCCTGCCAATGTTTTGTGCCCTTGAGGGTACCTGCTGGATAATCTCCCCTGTGACACTGTGGGACACACACTCGTGCCCATGTTGGACTCTCGTCAGTTGCTGTCTTGCTGCTTTACAGTTTCGGCATTCCTATGTGCCACCTAGGCATCTGCCTAGCCCGCACTGTGCCCCAGCTGGACCACAGCATGTGCCGCCTGCAACCCCCTGTATCCCATTTACAGCATCAGTACAGTTGCCCTTTCCTATGTGCCCACTCTGCTGTTGCTGCACATGTGCATGCCATAACAAACCTGCCCAATCTAAACGACAGAAACCCTGAGCAGCGCTATTTCAATGTGGGATCATTCACTTTATTTATTTATTACAATCTCTTATATACCGCACTATTTATCATCAGCGCGGGGGGACAGAGCATAGACCCTTCCAAACATGATATCTTAATTTATACGCTTTGTCAGTAGTGTTGCTTTATGTTTATCATTAATATCACTATTGGCCAGCTTGGTTATTGGGATTTTAGATGTGGTTCTGGTCCTTTTGTATGTTTATTTGCCTTTTTGGTCCCTGCACATGTATCACAAGTATCACTTTTCTGGGTTTCCCTGCCTTTGCTGCACATTGCTGACTGAAATGGTTTCTCTCTCCTGCAAATGTGCCTCTAGCGCAAGGTTGTCACTGGCGCTAATTTTCAGACCCTGATTTCATGGTGTTAGTGCGCATGGAGCCTCTCCGCCCATTGACCCCTTCTCTCTGCCCTCTGGGAAGCCTTACTCCACCCTTCAGGCCCGGATTTCACAGCGTTAGTGTGCCTTAACGCCGCCGCCGCGTTATCATGCGATAAGTGACGTTATCGCGCGATAATACCACCGCTGCGACGTTAAGACGGTTTAGTAAACATACCCCATAGTTTCTCTTATTAGTTTTAAGCGGATTACACTGTGCAAGTTATGCAATGCAGTATTTATACGTATAAGTTGCTAGATTTCCTCCACTGATTTTACCCATGTGTAAATTTGTAAACTGGCTGCACGTGGATGTTAGTCTGTGTGTTCCTGCACTTCCTTTTTTTTTTTTTTAAGAAACATCTCCATGTTTAGCAGAGCCATTTCTAAAATAGCTATGGAACTGAGTACATCTTTTTTATTTATTTTTATTTAGCTGCATTTATATCCCGCTTTTCACCGGGTCAAAGCGGTCAATTGGGGGATACATTTAACACGAGGGGATATGAGACACATACGCTAATACTTACAGGGAACATGGGCAATGGAGAGTTAAGTGGCTTGCCCAAGCCCACAAGGAGTGCCTATAGGACTAGAAATCCCAGTCCCTCCAGCCTGAGATTGCTGTCCCCAGGTGGAACTTGAACTCCCGGCCCTCTGGCCTGAAGTACCTTGTCCTAACCACTAGACCACTCCTCCCAAAGTCTCAATTCCAATCTCCACATAGTGGAAGTCATAGTAACATAGTGACTGCAGAAATATTGGCTAGATTGTAGGTGCAGTTTGGAAGCAGGTGTAACTGTGAGCGCTTAAAGTACCCATGTATGAGCGTATGTTATAAAACACATAGGGCCCGATATTCAAAAAAGTTGAGTTCCTAAATTTAAGTTCCAAAGTGAGGCTCCTAAATTTGTGCACTATTTTCAGCCACTTTAGAAGTCTAAGGGGTATGTTTACTAAACGACTTTAGCGGACTCCGTGCGGTATCGGAGCTGTGGCCCCATTGATTTCAATGGAGCCGCAGCTCCGATATCGCATGGAGTCCACTACCACCATTTAGTAAACATATCCCTAAGTTTTCATCTGAAAATGTATCCTAATTTAGGAGTTTAAAAGTTTGCCTAGATATTTGAGCTTTATTTAGGTGTCCCTGCCCCATATCTGCCCTTGTTGCCACGCACATTTTACGCTCCTAAATTTAAGAATTTAGTGAAATTTTAAAAAAACATTTATGCACTCAACCCTAGTAAATTTTCATTGAGGCCAATTCAGGAGCCTAACTCTTAAAATTAGGAGCATAAATCCTTTGAATATCAGATCCTACATGTAGAAATCCAAACTCTGACCAGGCTCTGCCCAAACTCCTCCAATGAACACACCAGCTCTAAACGTGTGCACCTAGTTGCACGGCTTGTACTTTAAGGGACAACCTAATTTTATAAGAGACATTTCACATGCCTAAATGAGCATTTTACACATAGAAATGGTTTTTAAAATTACCTCCAAAATAGGAAATAAACTATAGGATATCTGGTTTCTGATCTTGCATTTAATAGAGCTTGCGGTTTATATTTCTACCTGAACCAAAAAGACTATGATACAAAGCACAGAATGTTTGAAAGGATGAACCAGAAGAAAATACAGTATGTTGGTGTTTGTAGAGCTATCTGGTCATGCAGGAATAAAAGGCATGGCAGGAGCATCATGCAAACTGTCAGGCTGAAAGCAGACAGGGCGCAGAAAGAAGAACAGAGCTCATCACTGCCACAAAGATTAGATAATATGTTGACTGGTGAACAGAAGCCAGTGTACAGAAGCACAGCTAGATCTAGTAACTGATCTTGAGAGATGTAATTCTGGGGTGGAGTTTGACTCATTTATATGGAGGCAACAGCAGACTGTAGTCATCTGGCAATCTGTGTGCAGACAGCTGGCATAGCATGTGAGAGGCAGAGGCAATAAAACACATTCTTCTTCATTTTCCCTACTAGAGGAAACAGGGCAGCAGGTATGGGCCAGATGTACTAAGGGTCTTTTCCCATTTTGTGTATGAGGAAATGCAATGTTAAGGTTATCAGATTGATTTGCAGGCAGATCTGGACTGCTTATTGTAAGTGTTGGGGGGAAGGGGGAAGGGGGAAGGGACACTTTAGTTCTGGTTTGAGCAACAAGACATGGAGGAGGAGAGAAGAGCAGTACCCTGTCACCAGGGTCATACCAAGCCATAAATGAGCCCTCCTCCCCATCGCAGTTTTGCCATTTCCCCCATGCCTAGCATCTTGCTTTACTGCACATCTCCATGTCCAGCCGGCTCTCCCCACTGCATGCCATTGCCCCGCCACCGCTCTTCACGGCTCCTTGGTAGCAGCAGCAGAGCGGACATCCAATTTAAAACAAAAACAAAAAAAGCACATGGGTCTAAATTTGTAATAAAACATTTTTTTACCTCCTCTGGCTCTATTGCTGGAATCAGGGACAGGAGAGATGGGAGTCAGGGACACAGCTCTAAAATTAAGGACAATCCCCAAAAATTGGGGACATCTGGTAACCTTATGCAATGTACATATGGCCCATAGTCAGGTGACATAAAGTCACAGTATAAGTTAACTTTATATTGGATGCCCATATCCTCTGGATCCTTTCAGCTGGTGGTTTTCAGAGACTATGGGAGCCATGAGTTCCTGTGATATGACTAGAGGTGGGAGGGAAAGGGGTGGTCAGAGATCAGCAAGTTGCAAAAAAAACAACCCCTTAACTTCGAAAGTAAGGGCTTTTGTTTTGGAGTTATTTTTGCTGGAAAGGATGTGCAGCGCTTTATGCAACAATATTGGAAGAGGAGGAATAATGTACAAACTGTATTAGGGCAAAGGCTACGTGTACATTTTAACCGAGGCTTTGCATCAACTTTCAAATCAAAAGCAACACTTTGACTTTCGCTTTGGACCACTGTGTGTGCAAAGTATCCACGATGGCTTGCTCCTGCTTTTCCTAAGAGTCTGCATGAAGCTTTGAAAGAAGGATTTCTCCTCCTGTCCTAAACATGGCCCAGATAATGCCTCCTCTCCAAAAAGCTAAAAGTGCATGTGTCACAGAACAAAGTGCAAACATCTAGCTACACTCGGGGAAAGTGGATTAATGCAGCTGAAACTCTTGGAAAAGTGCCCTCGTGTTATGCTCACTAGTACGACGGCAGGTCCAGATCTATGTGCATTCATTTCCCGAGTCAATCTACAAAGGAAAACACTTTCCCTCTGAAAACTGGTGTAAAGTCTACTGGTAAAAAATATGGGCAAACTCTGAAATTTGCCCCATACTGTATATCGAGGAATTAATGGGCGATATTCAGTTTTCTGGGTCGAAATAATTCTTGAGCCACAAGGTCTTAACAAAGAGATGAATTGTTTTCCATTCCTGAAAAACAATCCAGAATGCAGCATGAAGTAGGAAATTGCAATGTGCCGATAGATGAACTGATGAATTCAAGGTGTGAGCTCTTTGCGGGCATCTCTCTACATCCACTTACGTAGCGATTTGTGTTAGAGGGTTGCATTATTTATTTCAGCTTGATGTGATGCAATGACAGCATTGAACTGAGGTAGTGGTTTGCAGTTACAACAGATGGGCTTGCTAATTAGACATGCTAACTTTTCCAATACTGGTTAGATGAAGATGTGCCCCACGCTCCTCTTTCCCAGCACTAACTGCGGGAGCCTGCCTGATGAGGCAGTCGCCTTCGTCAATGTGGATGTTCTAGGTCCTGTTTCCTCCCCTGGTACTGATAAAAAGTCTCTGCTGGCATGCTAAGGCTCTGTCTTACCTCTTAAAGTAAACCTAGGGAGACCATATAGCTTGTGGCCAAAAGAAGCAAGTTCAGAAGTGTGCAGTAGCCTGGAAGATGACTGTTTTGTTTTCTTCGGTTGTAATGTTTAAAAAAATGATGCTTAGTGGATGTTCCATACTTGATATGTAGAGTCTTATGTTGTGCTTTCTGCCATTTCAGCTTTTGTGCACCGTCCAAAGAAGCAACCCTTGTAATGCTCAACTTTCACAAAAGAAATACGTTTGATAAAACAGAGAGGGGTCAGGCTGAGTCAGTCCTGGTTTTACTCCCACTGCCATCTATGGGTTTGAAATTCTGTTTTCTCAGAAAACACATTTTTCTGGAATTATAAATCTATTGTTGCAGTAAGAATAAAACCAAGGACCCTTTTACTAAATTCCACTAAGGTTTCGCACCTACCAAAGCACATTATGTTCTTATGAAGTGCAAAGCCTGCATGTTAGCTGTCGGCAAGACCGGTATGTCCCCAGCAGCTAATGCATGACTGGGTACCGTAACAAACAACAGAGTAACATGGAGGCACGTAATGATACCCATAGAGGTGCCGATAGATGAACCGGTGCTAAGTATCACATTAATTTCATTCAAGCACTATTGCATTTGCCATGTCTACACTCCACCTTTAACCCTCCTGCATGCGTTTCAGCGGTTATCCGCCCATTAGGGTTCACCACAGCCAGTTACCGCTCTCTAAAATGCATGCTAACTGGTTCATGGAGTTTAGTAAAAGGGCTCCAAAGACAAGCTTAGCCACTCCCCTATATACATGAAGATCTATCAAGATTTTTTTTTCTAATCAATTGAGCTGATGAACAACGTTTGGGTTATTTTACATTACTGGTGATCCTCAACTGCATCTAGATTTACTCAGTTACTCGGGAATTAAGAGCTGAAGAGCAATTTACATAGGTAATCAGGGCTGCTGTGACCCATAAGCGAAATAGGTTGCCACCTAGAACGCCGATGTTCCTGGGGCACCCTTTTGCCACCATTGTCACACCTCTCCATGACCTGCAGCAGTGGCAATAACATTGAAAGGCAACACAGCACTTACCTGAACTCTCCAGTGCTGTATTTTGGTTCTTTTTCTTTATGGAGAGAAGGAGTAGCCTAGTGGTTAGGGCAGCAGTCTGGGCCTAGCAAGACCAGAGTTCAAATCCCACTAGCATCTTTGTGGCCTTGGGCAAGTCCTTAATGCTCCATTGCTTTAAGTACAACATAAGAACATAAGATATGCCATACTGGGTCAGACCAAGGTCCATCAAGCCCAGTATTCTGTTTCCAACAGTGGCCAATCTAGGTCATATGTACCTAGCAGTTTCTCCAAGGGACACAGGTTCCACAATGCTTGTATTGGTTCAAGCATTGATATCCTGGGTCCCTTCTTAATAAAGGCTTATGGACCTTTCCTCCAGGAACTTGTCCAAACCTTTTTTAAACCCAGCTACACTAACAGCCTTTACTACATCCTCCGGTAACAAATTCCAGAGTTTGATTACACGTTGAGTGAAAAAATATTTTCTTTTATTAGTCTTAAATAGTTTACCCTGTAGCTTCATTGCATGTCCCCTAGTCTTTCTATATTCTGATAAGGTAAACAATCGATCTACGTTTACCCGTTCCACTCCACTCATTAATTTATAGACTTCTATCATATCTCCCCTCAGCCGTCTCTTTTCCAGGTTAAAGAGCCCTAACCTTTTTAGCCTTTCTTCATAGGAGTATCCTTCCATCCCCTTTACCATTTTGGTGGCTCTTCTCTGAACCTTTTCTAATAACTCTATATCCTTTTTAAGATACGGCAACCAGAATTGCACACAATATTCAAGGTGCGGTCTCACCATGGAACGATATAGAGGCATTATAATATCCTTTGTTTTATTTTCCATTCCTTTCCTTATCATACCTAGCATTCTATTTGCTCTCTTGGCCGCCGCTGCACACTGGGCCGAGGGTTTTAACATGGTATCCACAATGACGCCTAAATCTTTTTCCTGGGTGATGGTTCCTAATGTGGAACCTTGCATCGTGTAACCATAGTTTGGGTTGTTCTTCCCTAGGTGCATAACCTTGCACTTGTCCACATTAAATTTCATCTGCCATTTTGATGCCCAGTCTTCCATTTTTTTCCAATTCCAACATAGACTGTAATCCCTCCAAAGACAGGGAAATACCCCTAGCAACTGATTGTAACTAATCTTGAACTTCTACTGGAAAGACATAAGCTAAATTCTAACACTATGAGCCAGGCCCATACCTAGAGTGGTGCAGCCGCAGAGGGCACAAAGGTTTAAGGGGTGCACTTTAGCTGCCTGCCGCCGCCACTTTTTCTTCTCTCAGCAGTGGCAGGCAACAGAAGACAGCTAAAATGTGCCCCTAAAGCCTTCTCGCCGGCATGCTAAGCAGATGTGCAGGGAGGGACAGATCTGCTTAGCATGCCGGTGACTTGCACATTGGGCGCACCTCTTTTCTCCCACCGTGGGGGGGGGGCCACGCACCCGATATGCAAGTCGCACAAGGCGCAATTTACACTCAGTACGGCCCAGCTATGAGCTGCTGCTTCTGCCCCCCCCCCTCCAACACAGGCTTCTTGCATCAGAGGGGGTGGGAACTGCATATCATAGACTGCAGGTAATGCTGCGTTGCTATTTTATTTATTTTTATTTATTTTCATTTCTTATATACCGCACTATTAAAATCAGCGCGGTTTACATTATAACTGAACAGTGCAACAATGCGTTAACATCACAATGTGTTTACATAGAACAGGGAGACAATCTTGAGGGAGAGAACTGGGGAAACTATTTACAACAATATTTACACAATATTTACAGAGAGCTATATACACTAATACTTATGATCTTCGGGGTGAGCATAGCTAGATCAAGTGAGAACCCTGGATACATCTATAGGGAGAGGGGCGACTAACCATTCTCATGCTGGGTTATGGCGTTGGGATAGATAAAGTGGGGGGTGAATGTGTGTGACTTGTGTTTTTCAGGGCTGGTTTCAGGATAGTGAATTTGAAACAGATGGTGTTTTATTGCTTTTATGAATGTGGTGAGGCTCGATATGGATCGAATATTGGTGGGAAGATCATTCCAGGCTATCGGAGCATAAATCGAGAAGGCTCTGTTGGTAGTTGTTTTTGTGCACTTAGTGGTAAACTTAGGTACTATCAACATATTCAGTTGTGCAGGTCTTCTGATTCTGTTGTCGGGATGTTGTTAATCAGTTTGCTGATTGGTGTGGGAGACTGATTCTTCAGTGCCTTGAAAGTCATGACTAGTACCTTGTATTGAATTTGGGCTTGTAGTGGAAGCCAGTGTAGATTTTCATTACTGGAGTTATATGTTCCAATCTTGATACACCTGTAAGAACTCTAACCGCAGGGGGGTGGCAGGATGGATTGCCTCATATTCAGCATTGTAGATAATCTCTTTCTTCTACCAGCAGGCCACTACAGTTAACTAAGGCTGGAAAGTAAGCAGCATCCCAGAGGCAAGGATGATGGGTTGCTGTAAAAATAGCTTTGTAGCAGCCTCTGTGAGTTACATTATATTAGATTTTTTTCAGTTTTTTAGGAGCCTTAGACCTGTTCTACTCCTACTCCAGATGTGCCAAATTAAAGCAGCCATTCACATGATCTTCAAAGAAATGGAACATACTAATACTAAAACTGATCACCCGAAAGCAAACTGAGGGCAGATGGCAAGGCGGCATTGTGGCTTCACAACTGCTTTAGGGGCTGATGCAATTAAATACACTGGTCTTAGCGCTTAGTAACTGTTAGTGTGAGCCCATGGGAAATGTTACCGTGCTAGCAGGACATCTTTGCGTCCAAAGTTGCTGCCTGTGCAATAAGGGTTTTAGCAACAAAAAACATGTGCCAAACAGGAAGTAAAAAAATGATTAATTTTAATACTCTTTGGACTAGCTTTTGACTAGGAGTGGAGGTACGAGCACCAGCTCGGTAACCAAGAGACCAGCATTCTAGTCCCACTAGCACTCCTTGTGGCCTTTGGCAAGTCCCTCAACCTTCCACTGCCTTGGAAGAAAGCCCTGGCCAGTCACATTCCCACAAAAACCCATGAGCTGCTGGGTCACCAGGCATCAGTACTGACTCAAAGGTATGCATTGGGCTAATTTTACTTAAATGCATTGCCAAATTAAAGCATGCTATTTATCTCAGGTCCCATTTTTTGCAATGCAACCTATTTACTAATAATGTACGTTAAAAGGCAGTAGCACACTTTAGTAAATCTAGCCCTTTGAATGCAAATAGAATTACATCTAATACAGCAAAGAGCATAAAAAATTAGTTCATATTTTTACTTCCCTTTTAGTACTGATATACTTCACCTCTTAAGAGGAAATGAAATGTTAACTTCCATTTTCTTCAATGAAACAGACAAATAGAAACCTTGGCCTCAAGGCAATCTATGTTAGTACCTGGGACCCTACAACTTCTCTGGAGTGTCAGGATGTTCAAGACTCCAAAACTCTAAAAAAAGGAGAAACTCTTAAGAAAACCATTTTGAAAACAAAACACTCATAAGTCAAAACCAAAGAGCTCCAAAAGCTATGTGTATAGGTAGATATAGATGTATCACTGAATCTACCAATAAACTTAAACTAGCTGAAAGCATCCAAATGCCCACCTAGAGGCTTTAAAATATTGATCACATGCAACTGACACTAGCAGTTGAGCAACTGTGAAAGCACAAGAGGAATTTAAAAGAAAAGCATGAAGAATAATAAGAGTAATCATAAACCATTAGACTTACAACTCTACTGGAAACGTGCTGAGCACTGGGCTGTCAGTTACAGAGCAGAGTCTGGGAAGCCGCATGCACCTGCAGTTTCACTTTGACTGACATCAAAGATGTCAACATTACGAACGTCATAATAAAGCACAAAAGTGAAACCAGTTTTCAGAAGAGGGGAAGATTCTCTGTACTGATGAGGAAGTGTGGGAGGAGTCTCCCCAGGGAGGGAAATCTGAACTGGCACAAATACTCAGTTCAGGGGGATTTAAGGGTCTTTGGCTGGCTGAGGGAGATGTGTTGAGAAAGTGAGGGTCTCTGACTAAATCAAACAATACTGTATATCCAATAAGGAGGTCATTCTGCAATGTGGGTTGCAGAGCTGTACATCCTGGTGAATGTGCAGCCCCGCAGCCGTCTGGACCCTATTCCCCCTCCTGCCCTCCCCATGCATCCTGTGCTCTAAGAAGGGGAGAGCAGGTGGGGGGCAGGAGGGGGCTGTTAAGCCCCCCCCCCCCAGGGGCCAGAGCCAGGTGCGGGGGGGTCCCTGCTGCCCGATCCAGGCCATGGCAGGCCAGCCATGGGCCGGGTGGTGGAGAAAACGGGGGCCAGAGCCGTGGATGTCCCCACAGGCGGCATGGGTATGCCGGGCTGTCCTTGAACTCGATTTTGGCTACCGCAGGAACATTTTATTCCCATGAACCAGAATCGGACCCTAATGGCCCTATTTTCATCAGGTGCTTCCGGACGGCCCAGACATCCCCCTCCCTGAATCGGGCTCCACTGGTAGTGACAAGGGCAGCTCAGGCATTTCACTACCAGCAAAGTGAGGAGTATGAGATGCCACTAATCAAAAGACGTTTTGGAGAAACCAGAGGAACAAGAGCTCTCACTGATCTGAAAGGGAAGAAGAAGATACTGTGGACCAACATGAAGGATCAGGCTCTACAGCAAGTGGGTGCCTGTGATCACAACCCACGTCAGCTACCAGCTACAAAAGGGGGGGGGGGGAGAAAGGAGCTTTTCAGCCTCTAGGAGAAACAGGCTCTGTATCCATTCTATTTTTCTTCTATGCTCTATTTTTTCATTCTTTTTGTCCTTCAAAGACTTCAGTACCATCTTGGTTCAGAACAAAACCTGGCCTGAACTGTTATTGAAAGTGGTGGGGTGTGGGGTGAGTGGATCCGAGGTGCCAACAGCCTCCCTGGTCCCCACCTGCAACCGAGAATATCTAGACAGTTAATCCTGAAAATACAGTGTTACCTCCCTGACGTTGTGCCCCTGGTTTACCACCTAGTGAAAAATAGAGAGGACTAGTAGCTTACATGGGTGATGTGCAAAACATAGCCTTGTCTCAGGGCTAGCATCCCTACCCCCAGCAACTGACTGTAACCTTCTTGCTTAGTGTCCTCCCTACGGTAGGTAAAAGGTCACCTTCAGAGGGTACAAAGCAGATGCAGTCCTAGGATTAGGATTTGCAAGAGGTAGGAGGGAACATAGGTTCTACGTTCCAAAACCAAAAGATGTCCAGTCCACAATCAAAAACAGAAAGCACAATATAAAACAATAGTGTAGAACCCAGCAGTTTCCTCTGGCATTCCTGTCTTTAAGATGTTCTCAAAATCAATGCAAGCTCTACTGTTACTATTACAGATTCCCTCTTGCACATGTAAAGGGATTCATAACACTGCAGAGAAATGTATCCCCTGCCAGCCTGTAGCCAGTAATATCCAACTCAGAAAGGCAATATGTTTTTCCATGTGTTAAAGGAGAAGCTCTATCAATCTCAAAAAATATCATCTTCTTTTCACGACTCAGTCGCAGAAAGCTCCCGAGAGGCAAGCGTAGGGGATCAATGGCTAGAAGAAAACTCAGGTTTGGGAAAAACCTCAGATGTCTTTTGCTTTGAGCCAGATGGACCTGGTAACATTATAAGGACAGTGCTCACAGACTTTGAGAACGCAGGCTGCATCACTCTGCAGTAGGCCCTAGTGGTAAAGTCTGGAAATCTTTTCTGTCTTCTCGGCCACCAGAAGGTGTGCTAGCACATGCAATGCTGAAAAGAAAATACTAGAAGAAAAGAGTGGCACAAATAACATAATCCTTGTGATTTTCATCTCTGCAAGCTAGAGAGAATGTTGTGTGCTCTAGCTGGGATTCTCTCCTCCCACGAAGGCACCAGGAATCAGGACATAGCAATTGTGTAGACTTTGGGCAGTGGCGGCAAGAGTGACTGCATGGGGTAGAAAAAATGAGTTGATCAAAGAAAGAAAGACTGTTTATAGTGATGTTTTCTCGTGCACTAAGTTCCAAATAATTAGCAACACTGATTGAGGTTTGGGCATAGACATTATTCTTCCTCTCAAGATATCAAGGACAAATATCAAAGGACCAGCACCTACCCACGCAGCACTCACCAAATGTTATTATCTCATTAATGTTACTCATATTTAAAAAGTTATACTGTTCAGTGTTCCTCTATGCATGATAATTTCTTGTTCCATTTCACTATAAATCCTGTTCAATTCAAGTTATTTGTGAACCGCTTTGACTTTTAGATAAAATGGTATTAAAAAGTGGTTAAATAAAATAAATAAATACTACAAATGTAAAAGGAGGTAACTAAAGATACTGGGTCCTGTGGCACGTAAATATTTGCTCTGAGTAACCTGCAGTTCTCTTCGTCACTTTGTCAGGAATCTGATTTATCATGGACTGACTGTTGCAAGAAGGCATTGAAACAGATTCAGTTCATATTGTCACCTGGTCCATTTCTAATATTAGGGGTACACACAAGTATAGCAGTGTTTGTATAAGATATCAGAAGGATATTAGGTCATGGCTAATAAGCGTGGATACTCAACAACAATCAAGCTTTTATTTCTTTAATCGATAGTGGTGATATGAACTTTAGCATTGTCAAAGCGATGTACTAGTTTCAAGCGATTCTTTGTTGTAATCATAATAGTTATAGTGATAAGTTAAAGAAAAATCCACAAAATTATTTGAAATTTTTTGACCTATCAAGAGTGTGATTTATATGGAAGGAAAAGACCTCCATGGAAAAAGTCTGATCTGTTCTCGGACTCATTCATTTACCCCATCACTGGTAATAAAAACCTCCCAGTTATTCTTGGTTCACGGGTCTCTACTGGTCTCATCACCAAAGGACTTCTGAGCAAGGGTTTGCAGCAGGAGAGTCTTGTGGGGTCTGTTCCCTTCTTTTCACGTATGCTGTAGTTTTGGGGATACTTTGAACAGGGGTGGCTTAAACACTAGGCAGGGTAAGATAGCAAATTCTTGGGAGCATCAAAAAAAAAAATGCCCCAAAACATGCCAGCAGCGTCTGACTCATGCCGCCTAAAAAGAAAAAGAAGATGACCAGTGGCTTCTCTCCCCTGCTGCCGCTGAATTTCCTGTGCTGCTGTGGCAGGCCTCCAGCTTTTAAAAAACTAAAGCAAAGCGCAGGGTCCTTGTGACTCTTGCAGCTTGGAAGGTTGGGCCAGTCCCAACCTCCCACCTCTGATGTAGGCTTTTACTTCAGAGGAGGGCAAAACTGGCAGGACCTTCCAAGCATGCAGGACTGGCAAAGGCCCAAACCTTTCCCTTTAATGCTGGCAACCTGCTCCTGCCAATGCAGACCCACGAAACGAAACAGCACCAGGCTAGTGGGACAGTGGAGAGATGGGAAATTCTGGATAGGTGTTGGAGAGTGGAGGGCAGATGCTGGACATGAAGTGATTAGAGGGAGGGCAGGGTGGGGGCATATAAGGATGCAGGGCAGATGGTGGACATGAGGTAGAGGGGTGGGATCAGAAGCTGGACATGGGGTAGAGGGCAGAGGGAAGATACTGACATGGGCTGGGGCAGATGCTGCACATGGGGTGGAGGGAGATAGAAAGAAAAAGAGAGAGAAGATGCTGGACATAGATGGGAGGGAGAGAAAGAAGATGCTGATATGAGGTGGGAGGAGATAGTGGACATGGGGAGAAAGAGCGAGAGATATGAAATGCTGGACATGGGATGGGGATGAGGAAAAGGAAGAAAGTGGGAATGCCGGACACAGGAGGATGAGATGGGGAAAAAGGGGAGGCGCTAAATGGGGAGGAAGAGAGGAGATGCACTGGACCTGGAAAGAAAGAAGGAGATGCTGGACACGAGGGGGGAAGAAAGAAAGGGGAGAGTTAGTTAAAGACTGGGGAATAAGTAGCAGGTGGAGGACAGAAAGATGGGAGGTGAGAAGGCTATTTTAAATGTTGAAACGTGGTAGACAGATGCAATAAAAACAGGGAGAGTAAGGACTGGATGGTAAGAAGGAGAAGTGAAATCTGAGTTGATACAGACAGAAAGATAAATTGAAGAAACCTGAAAAGAATAGATCTATGTCAGACAGAAGGAAGTGAAAAAGGAGAAGTGACAGATGGACTGGAGACCCTAGCGAGCAATGCAAAAGAGAACAGAAGAAAGTAGAAAACAGATATCGGGATCAACTTGATGAGAGAATAAAATGGCCAGGCAGTAAAGATAGAAAAATGAATTTTATTTTCAATTTAATTACTGTAATATGTAGGCTTTGCAATTTACATATTTTATCTTTATACTTTTCATAGTACAGGGGCATCTGCGTCTCTTTCTGTTTCTCTGGTGTTATACCACATGCAGGGTCTGGCTTTTTGGGGTTTCAATTTAATCTTTGTCTACATTATTTTATTTTTAGTTTGCGGTCATTTATTCTGTGCTTGGTGAGGATCTATTTATATTCTGAGTGTGTGACCAAGGCCAGGTATTCTGTTACCACGGAGTTGCTATGTAAAGATCTGTGGTAATTTGGCTTCTTTAGTTTTGTAAATAGATTTATGGATGTTCTAGGGTCCACTGCAATATTTACAGTACTGTTCTTATCTGGGTAGGCTCCTTGTGTGAATTTTGTGTGGAAGTTGATACTGTAAAAGTATGGTATCATAAGGAAAGGAATGGAAAATAAAACAAAAGATATTATAATGCCTCTATATCGTTCCATGGTGAGACCACACCTTGAATAGTGTGTGCAATTCTGGTTGCCGTATCTTAAAAAGGATATAGCGATATTAGAAAAGGTTCAGAGAAGAGCCACCAAAATGGTAAAGAGGATGGAAGGATACTCCTATGAAGAAAGGCTAAAAAGGTTAGGGCTCTTTAACCTGGAAAAGAGACGGCTGAGGGGAGATATGATAGAAGTCTATAAATTAATGAACGGAGTGGAACAGGTAAACATAGATCGATTGTTTACATTATCAGAATATAGAAAGACTAGGGGACATGGAATGAAGCTACAGGGTAAACTATTTAAGACTAATAAAAAAAATATTTTTTCACTCAACGTGTAATCAAACTCTGGAATTTGTTACCGGAGGATGTGGTAAAGGCTGTTAGTGTAGCTGGGTTTAAAAAAGGTTTGGACAAGTTCCTGGAGGAAAGGTCCATAAACCATTATTAAGAAGGGACCCAGTACAAGCATTGTGGAACCTGTGTCTTTTGGGGAAACTGCTAGATACGTATGACCTAGATTGGCCACTGTTGGAAACAGGATACTGGGCTTGATGGACCTTGGTCTGACCCAGTATGGCATATCTTATGTTCTTATGGTAGATGTTCTATATAGGTACTGAGTAATTTTTGTAAGATTTTAGCCAGTACTGGTGAGAATTTATATTGCTGTTACTGAGATGATACTAGAATCAAAAATTATTTTTTTATATGTTGAGTTCTATAGGGAAATGTCCTAGTCCTGCCTTGCACCCACTGTTGGGCAAAGGGTTTCTTTGGATGAAGAATATATATTCAAAAATAAAAAGCAAGAATCATAGCATAGTTTATCATACCAAAACAAAATTAGTCTTGGTTCTCACTTTTTTCATTTTGTTCCTATTGTGTGATCACGTTGCATCTTCTTAGTTTTTGCAGAATATGTATTTATATTTAATACCATGCTGGTCGAGTGTATAGTATCATGATTTTTGCTGCATATAAACAGCATTTCAAAGCTTTATAAAAAAAAAATTATATAGCCTTGGGGCAACTACCTGGCTCATATTCTGAGTCAGGAGATGCTGGACACAGGGATCTAATGGTTCCTGATTAGAGCTCTGGAGAGGCCCATCTATTTTGGGTGCCAAGGAGAGGGGGAGAGAGCACCAGCTCATCTCTCGCCTCAGGCTGCAGATGTCTTGTACTGTCCCTGACTTTGAAAATGACTGAGCTGGCTCCCTGCAAAGGGGGGCTGTTCTGTAACTTGGATTCAGGTAGTTGTGGTGCTATGTGTTGCTCTGTGAGATTCCATTCTAAATAAAGAGTCTAAAAAAAGTTTCCCTCTAGTCAGTGCCTGAGGAGGTTCAGGATAGGTGGTCCTCATTAGGATGTGCAGGTCTGCTACCTCTCTATTCCCAAATCAAGACCTGAACATTCTAGTGAATTCTGGGCCAGTTCCTTCTTGAGCTGATAACCAATGAAGTCAATGAAAGCCTGGAGCACTGGTTTCCTAACCATAGAATCATAGAAACATGATGGCAGAAAAAGACCACATGGCCTATCTAGTCTGCCCTTCCATATCAACACTACAACAGTCCCCTTTTTTTCCCCTTATAGATCCTCTATGCTTCTCCTATGCTTTTTTGAATTCAGATACTGTCCTCATCTCTACCACCTCCACTGGGAGACTATTCCACACATCTACCATTCTTTCCGTAAAGAAATATTTCCACATATTACTCCTGAGTCTATACCCTTTCACCTTCATCCTATGTCCCCTTTAGCAAAGCTTGCTTTCCATCAAAAAAGACTCTTCTCCTGTGCATTTATGCCATGGAGGTATTTAAATGTCTCGATCATATTACCTCTATCTCACCTTTCCTCTAAAGTATACATGTTAAGATCCTTAAGTCTGTCCTCATATGCTTTATAACGAAAACCACTAACCATTTTAGTAGCCAACCTCTGTACCAACTCCAACCTGTTTATATCCTTTTGAAGGTGTGATCTCCAGAATTGCACACAATACTCCAAAAGAGGTCGCACCAAAGACTTATACAGAGGTACTATCACTTCCTTTCTTCTGCTGGCCATTACTCTCTCTATGCATCCAAGCATCCTTCTAGCTTTCGCCGTTGCCTTTTCTACCTGTTTAGCTACTTTAAGATCATCAGACACAATCACGCCTAGATCCTGCTCTTCTTTTGTGGACAGAAGTACTTCATCCCCTATACTATATCTCTCCCTTGGATTGCTGCAGCCCAAATGCATTTTTTAACATTAAATCTCAGCAGCCAAATTCTAGACCATTCTTCAGGCTTAACGACATCCCTCCTCATGTTATCTACACCTTTCTGGGTGTCTACTCTATTGTAGATTTTGGTATCATCCGTAAAGAGGCAAAGCTTACCCGATAGCCCTTCCGCAATATCACTAACAAAGATATTAAAAAGAATCGGACCAAGGACAGATCCCTGGGGCACACCACTGGCAACCTCCTTCTCCTCAAAGTGAGCTCCATTTACCTGTACTCTTCGTTGCCTCCCACTCAACCAATTTCTAACCCAAGCAGCAACTTTAGGGTCCATCCCTAGGGTGCTCAGTTTGTTTATAAGTCACTTGTGCGGAACAGTGTCAAAGGCTTTACTGAAATCTAACTACACCACAGCTAGGGCTCTCCCTCAGTCCAAATCCCTGGTCATCCAGTCAAAGAAATCAATCAGATTTGTCTGTTAAAACCTGCCTCTGGTGAATCCACGCTGCCTCAGATCCAGTAATCCGTTAGACTCCAGAAACCTCACTATTTTATCTTTCAGCAGTGCTTCCAATAATTTGCTCACCACTGAAGTTAAACTAATCGGCCTGTAGTTTTCAACCACATCCTTACTTCCGCTTTTGTGTAAAGGGATCACATATCCCTTTCTCCAGTCCTCTGGCACCACACCTGACTCCAACGAGGCATTGAAAAGGTCAGTCAGTGGAGTTGCTAGAACATCCCCAAGTTCCCTCAGTACTCGGGTATATCCCATCTGGTCCCATCGCTTTGTCTACTTTAAGTTTAGCTAGTTTCTCATGAACACAGTCTTCTAAAAATTGTTCAAGATGCCCCTCACTTCTATTCCTCTTTGTGGGTGTTTTCTGAGGTCCTGCTCCTGGTTCTTCATCTGTGAACACTGAACAGAAATATTTAAGCAATTCTGCTTTATCCTCATCAGTTTCTACCTATTCCTCCCCTTCACCCTTGAGTCTGACAATACCACTTCTGCCCTTCCTCTTCTCACTATCATATCTGAAAAATGTCTTATCCCCCCATTTTATTGCATTGGATATTTCCTCTTCTTTTTGAATCTTTGCTTTCCTGACTACTTTGCTAGCTTCTCTTATGTTTTTTCCAAATATAGATGCCTGTCTTCCTCTCTCTGTGATCTCTTGTATTTCATGAAGGCCTTCCTCTTTTTCCTCATCTTTTCAGCTACTTCTTTTGAAAAACATAGCGGTCTCCTTTTTCCTTTTACCTTTATTTATCATTTTAACAAAAAGGTTGGTTGCCCTTAAAATATCTCCTTTCAGTTTTGCCCACTGTTTTTCTACATCCTCCAACTGTTCCCATCTCGCAAACAATTGCCTGAGGTATTGTCCCATCTTTGCAAAGTTAGTTTTCTTAAAGTCTAAGATCCTCGCTTTTGAATGGATTTTAACAGCCCTAGTCCTAATACTAAACCACGCCATCTGGTGATCAATGGATATGAAATGATCTCCCACTATAACATCAGAAACACTTTCACCATTGATAAGCACCAAGTCCCCTTCACGTGTGGGTTCTGTTACCAGTTGCCTGAATAGTCCTCCCTGTAGAAAATCCAGGATCTCCTTACTTCTAGATGACACTGCAGCAGGGATCTGCCAATCAATATCTGGCATATTGAAATCCCCTCTTAGTAGCGCTTCCCCTTTCCTGGCAATGCTGCGTATGTCTTCAATTAATTCTCTGTCCATTTCTTCTCCCTGTGAGGGAGGCCTGTATATCATGCCAATGCAAATAGATTTTTCTTTCCCTCTTTCTAGTTTAACCCACAGTGCCTCCTCTCTCCCTTTTAAGCCCTGTATTTCCATAGCTTTAATATTATTTTTTTACATATAGTGCCACTCCTCCTCCTCTTTTCCCCACCCTGTCCTTTCTGAATAAAGTATAGCCTAGTATAGTTACATCCCAGTCATGGTTGTCCGTGAACCATGTCTCTGTTGCTGCTGCTAAATCCACGTCAGCCTCTTCCATTAAAGACTCAACATCTGGGATCTTATTTCCAATGCTACGGGCATTTATACACATTGCTTTCCATATGTTGCCCCTTTTACCCATTTCCATAAAGGTATTTAATGTTTCACTTACCTGGGGGCTTTCACTTACTTGGGGGCTTTCTTCACCTATCCCCAATGAATCTAGTTTAAAGCCCTCTTCAGTAGATTAGACAGTCTGCTACTGAAGACATGACGACCCTTCTTGGACAGATGGACGCCATCTGTTCTGCAGCCCTTGGAACAGCATCCCATGGTCCAGGAAACCAAAATGCTCTCGATGACACTATCCATGCAGCCAGGCATTTATCTCCAGGATGTGAACTTCTCTGCCTTGGCCTTTACCCTCAACAGAGAGGATTGAAGAGAATGCCACCTGCACCCCTATCTACTTTACCCTCTGTCCCAGAGCCATGAAGTCACTTTTGATACGCTCAGAGGGATACCTGGCAGTATCAATTGTGCCAACATGGATGAGCAACATCGGATAATAGTCAGTGGGCTTGATGAGTCTCTGCAAACTCTCCATAACATCCCGGATATTGGCACCTGGCAGACAGCATACATCTCTGGATATCAAGTCTTGTCGGCAGATGGACACCTCAGTATCTCTCAGAAGAGAGTCACCAACCACCACTATCCTTTGCTTCCTTGTGGTCACTTATTCTGCAACTTTGGGGTGCTCAAGCTCTGGTCCTTCCATTTCCAGGGATGCTGGAGGAGTTGGATTGGTGATTCTGCAGGCCCTGGAGACTCATGTCCAACCAATCACAATACAGAATTTTGCAATCTTGTAACTCCGATCTAGAGAATAGTCGAAAAACATGCTGCTCAAGCTTTAATCTGTTTTTCCACTGCAAGGATTAGACCACCATCTGCAGACTCTGTCCCTGTCCCTCTGGTTTCTTCCTTTCGGTATCTTGGGGTGATTCTGGATTCTTCTCTCTCTTTTCATGATCACATTTCTTCCTTGGTTCGGCGTTCTTTTGCCATTCTTCGTCGTCTTCGTGCTGTTCGGTCATTTCTTCCCCTTGGATCCCTGGTCACTCTTGCTCTTTCCCTTGTTATTAGTCGTCTTGACTACTGTAACGTCTTTCTGGTTAATCTTCCCAAGTATCAACTTAAGCGCTTACAACTTATTCAAAACACTGCTGCCCGTCTCATCACCTTCTCCCGCCGTTCGGATCATATTACACCTATTCTTATTCAGCTTCACTGGTTACCCCTCTGTGTTAGGTTCCACTATAAATTCTTGATCCTCATTCATCGTGCACTTCACACCCATAACCCTTTATACTTAGCCGACTTAATCCTGCTTCATACACCTTACCACCAGCTTCGCTCTCTTCATGCAAATCGTTTGGTTTTACCGTCCCCATCTCAGGCTCATTTGGAAAAAACACGCCATGCTGCCTTCTTTTTTCTCGGTCCCAGTCTATGGAATGCCCTGCCCTCATCCCTCCGCTTAGAGTCTTCATATTCACAGTTCAAATCTGCCCTCAAAACCCACCTGTTCCAGACAGTGTTCAATCTCCCTTCCTGACTCCCCCCCTCCCTCTGGATTTTCCTCTTGTCATTATCCCCGGTTATTGGTTTTGTCTTAGTTTATTAGTCCTGTCTTTTACCCTCTGTCTGTTTGTGCTTGAGTGGTCTTGTCTCTTTTACTGTTGTAAATTATTGTTTCTTATTTTGTATATTGTTAATTTGTAAACCGTTTTTATGGTTTTTATAGTATGATTTTATTCTTTTAAATATTTTATGTTTTGATATTTTACATAGTTTGTGCCTTATTTATTATTACCTATTGTCTTTTGTATTGTTGTTATGCTTTTCTTTCTTTTCTATTTACTTTGGCGTTCTTTTCCGTAGTTTGCAGTGCCGCTTTTTTTATATTGTTTGTACACCGCTTAAATGTTTCTTTTAACGTAAGCGGTTTATCAAATCTTAAATAAAGTTAAAGTTAAAGTTAAAGTTACCCTGCAGGAAATCAGCTATGCTGCTACCTGCCTATCATTTCAAGGATTGCAAAAATAAGTCTTACTTGAGAATCAAAAGGTTGCAGTGCACAGAAAAATCAAAAATTCATTAGAACATTACGTTCATCCTAAAAAGGGGGTTGTAATTATTTAGATCTCTCTTACCATTTTGCCTTTTTTTTTCAAACCCTGATCCCAAGCAACATGTCTAAGAGGAACACTTTGCCCATCTGACCTGGAGAGAAGTCTCCTCTGGTATTTATCCAAAGCCCCACTTTTGGCCCGCTAGGATCATGGCAACCAGTCCTCCATTCCTCCCTCCCACCACATGCAGCCTTTGCCATGGGGTTCTGCCAAGATTTCTCTTTGTTTAATGAAAATATACTAAAATATGCATTTGCCTTTTTTGCAGTGACATTACATTAACACCAAAATGAATTTCAAAAGTAAAACTTAGCAAAGGTAACATGTTACAAAGTGAAGTTACTGACATTAATGATGTTCAGAATTTATTGTTGGTTACCAGAAACAAATTCACTAAGCAAGCTCTTATTCAGTTCCTATGGAAAACAATGATTCTTAGAAAAGAGTGAAGGGCGTTCATTATTCAGAACTATATACTGCTGACTTCTGTGGTGAGAAAGCTAAACAAATCTTTTTGAGTAAATATTTGTACTTAGGAACATTATGTGCCTGGCCACTATGGAAGCGTAACATCTCCTTTTATCAAAAGTAATGAGGACATCAACACCTATGGATCCTAACAACTGTATGCAAAGGGGGGAACACACTGACAGTTCCTCTTATCATGGATAGACTAAGGAATTGTGCTATTTTAAAATGACCAATATTTTCCAGTGATCCCTTAGTGAAGTGGGGCCATATACATAACTCCATCTGTCAGTTGTGATATTAAAATGTGCCAAAGAATTGTGCCAATGCAAATAAGAGCTGTTCCGGAGATACAAATGTATGTATGTACGTATTTATTTATTTACATAAATTTATAGTCGACTGATCACATTCTCAGCGGATAACAAAGTCACCTCAGAAATACAAATGACAAACATATAAAAACCAAAACGGGATGATATATTCTTCATGTAACTGATACATTCAAAAACTGAATATGTATTTTGAGTCTCCTGGTGAAGGTATAGTCTAGTGCTTAGCAACCAATAGCCAGGGAAGCCAGTGTTCGAATTCCACTGATGTTCCTTTTGACCTTGAGCAAGTCACTTGACCATCCATTGTCTCAGATACAAACTTTGCAGGCTTCCGGTAACTGGAAAATACTTATGGTACTTGAATGTAACTCACCAATGAGAGCGTGACCTAAATCCAAAATCTAAGAAAATCCTATACTTAGAAAAGTTCTGAATAAACGGAAAGTTTCTAAAGCAGTCCTACTGCTTTATTCCAATCCCATGTCTTCCATTCTTGTAAATGTTCTATCATAAAAACATAAGAAATGCCATACTGGGTCAGACCAAGGGTCCATCAAGCCCAGTATCCAACAGTGGCCAATCCAGGTCATAAGTACCTGGCAAGTTCCCAAAAAAGTACACAGGTTTCACAATGATTGTCCCGGGATAAGCAGTGGATTTCCTGGGTCCTCTTTAATAATGTCCAAACCTTTTTTAAACCCAGCTATACTAACAGTTTTTACTACATCCTCCAGTAACGAACTCCAGAGTTTGATTACACATTGAGTGGAAAAATATTTTCTCTGATTAGTCTGAAATGTGTTATATTGTAGCTTCATTACATGTCCCCTACTCTTTCTACCTTTTGAAGGAGTAAACAACCATTTCACTGCACTCATTATTTTATAGACCTCTATCATATCTCCCCTCAGCCTTTTCTTTTCCAAGATGAAGAGCCCTAACCTTTTAAGCCTTTTCTCATAGGGGTGTCCTTCCATCCCCTTTATCATTTTGGCTGTTTTTCTCTGTACCTTTTCTAATTCCGCCATATCCCTTGGAGGAAGGAGTGGCCTAGTGGTTAGGACAAGGTACTTCAGGCCGAAGGGCCGGGGGTTCAAGTCCCACCTGGGGACAGCAATCTCAGGCCGGAGGGACTGGGATTTCTAGTCCTATAGGTACTCCTTGTGGTCTTGGGCAAGCCACTTAACCCTCCATTGCCCATGTTCCCTGTATGTGTGTCATATCCCCTCGTGTTAAATGTATCTCCCAATTGACCGCTTTGACCCGGTGAAAAGCGGGATATAAATACAGCTAAATAAATCCCTTTTAAGATATGGTGACCAGAATTTCATACAATATTCAAGACGTAGTCACACCATAGAAGGATACAGAGGCATTATAATATCCTTGGTTTTATTCTCTATTCCTTTCCTTATGATTCCTAGCATTCTTTTTGCCTTCCTGGTCACCTCTGTACACTGTGAAGAGGGTTTCAACATGTTATCCACGATGACGTCTAGGCCCTTTCACTGGGTGGTGATTCCTAATGTAGCATCAAGCATTGTGTTCTTCAACTTTGCACTTGTCCACATTAAATTTCATCTGCCATTTGGACATCCAATCTCCTAATCTGACAAGGTTCTCTTGCAATTTTTCAGAATCCTCTTGTGTTTTAACAACATTTAATAATTGCTTCACTCATTGTTTTCATTTCCAGGTCATTTATGATTATGTTAAGAAGCAATGGGTACAGCACCGATCCATAGAGTACTCAGCTTTTTCCATTGAGAAACTTGGCCATTTAGCCCAATCCCCAATCCACAATAGTACACTGCCTTCTATCCCATGACTTGTTAATTTTCTCCAGAGTTTCTCGTGCGGGAAATTGTCAAAAGCTTTCCGACAATCCAGATACACTATTTCAACTGACTCGCCTTTATCTACTTGTTTATTCATACCTTCAAAAAAATGTAAGATTAGAGAGATAAGACTTTCCTTGGGCAGTGGGCTTACCTGACCTAGGCTTGCCTTATGACGCAGCTCTGTAATTGGCTATATGATTCAGCCCATTAAACTCCACTGTAGACAGAACAAAAAATAATGCATCCATGTAGTCCAAAATGTGTACTTCACATTCAAGGAGAAGCTATCCCGTCCTGGTACAATGCAGTTCCGAGATAGCTCCGGCAGCCCTCATCAAGACTTTCTATGTCCAAGGTTAGGACAGAGTATTTATTCATTTATTTAAAAATTCATATAATACCACTAATCTGTACCTAAAATTCAAGGTGGTTTATGCACACATAGAAACACCATGGATTTAACATATCAGTTGAGAGTGTCACCATTAATCTATTGCCCACACCCCTAAAACTACCCGATGATTAGCCGTCAATGCTACTCACATGGAAATAAAAAAGTTTTCAATATTTGGCAAAAGCTAGCCTTTAGGGGGAAACATTGTAAACCGCCTTGATTACAGGAGAAGGCGGTATATAAATCCTTTTAAATAAAATAAATAAATAAATTGGGTCCATGACTGTCATGATATGTGCAAAACTAACCCATTTGAAGAACCTGGCCTGAGACAAAATAGAGTGTTCAAGGTATGGGCAGTGAAAGGCATTAGAGAAGTAGGACAAATACTTAGCCAGAGAGATGCCCAGAAAACCCCAAAATCTCAATGTGTATACGCAATTAAGGCACTACCTGGGGACTTTCAATGAGACTAATCTCTCTGATGATTTCAACCAGCTGTTATCAGAGGTTTTTGATACAGTCTTCTTAGCTTTACAAGAAGAAAAACTATTTGGAAGTTGGAGCAAGAGGCAAACTTTGGAGCTTTGGTAGATGCCTGGAGAAAGGACTTGGACAGCAATCTAACCAGAGCCCCAAAAATGGTATACAATATATTGAGGGAAATGCAATATAAATGGCTCAGAAGGGTCGTTATTTCATCACATAGTGTACTGAAAGCACTTATCATACATTTGGTCCGTATCAAAAATACAGCAGCGCATCTGGTACCTTGGGCCATTACTTCTGGACTTGTGCCAATGTGAGAGTTCACTGGGATGTAATTGGGAAAATTTTGGAGAGTGTGTTAGGACAAACAGCTAATATGAAAGCAGAGGGAGTCCTCTCATCATCCCACTTGCCTTGGTGTCAAAGGAAAAGAGGGAGGTTGTTTGCAAGGAAGGCTCTCCCAGTGGTGAAAAGGAGGGTCTCGCTCTCTCCTTCATACCCTCAGTGGCAGAATGCATTATATAGCTTCATGAAGATGGAGAATTTTGCATTCAAAGGATTCCCTGGCCACAACCAACCATTTATGCTGGCATGGCAGTCTAAACTTAGGACCAGGAGAAATGTTGGGAACAACCCATGAGGAGGGTACCCTGCATATTCCAGAGGATACAAAGAAGGTCTCACTCTATACCAGGTGGTGAGTGGAGCAACTAACCTAAGGTAGATGAGGAGGAGGGAAGGGTTTATGGACTTCATATGCTGCTGGTTTACAGATATATACTAATAGGTACTTTTTATTCCCTCATCCCTGAAGAGCTCACAATCTAAGCATACCTGAGGCAATGGAGGATTAAGTGGTTTGCCCAAGGAGTGGTCATGGGACTAGAGACCCAGTCCCTCAGGCCTGAGGTTACTTGTCCCTATTTGGGAATTGAACCCCTGGCCTCCAGCCTGAGGTAACCTGTCCCAACCACTGAGCTACTCCTCTCTCTAGGGAGCTATTATTTGAGGAAAAACAAATAAAAGTGAATTATGTAATCTGTTCAACGCAGACTTCATTCCATTTATTTAAGATTTGATATACCGCTTAATTTGAGTATAGCAAAGTGATTTACAATAGAATAAAAACTGAAGCAGAAAGTGAAAAGAACGCCAGTATGACATATACCGAAACCATGCATGTCAGCCTGCCCTTCTGCTTGGATGCTTTAACAGAGAGACCTAGATACAAGGGATAAGGAAGAATAGATGGGGCTACTAATGCTGTAAAAAAAAAAACTATTACATGCCAGACCAGTTATGTAGTCTAATAGAACATTATCAATAAAAATATGTATTTCCTGAGCATTTCTTCTCAGTCTATCTTGAAGGCCTCGTACATGGGGCCTTTTTCTAGAATATTCTTTCCCTTGAAGTAGGTTTGCTTTTCGTACATTATTAATACTATCAGATATTTAAATGTCTATGATCTCTTCCTTATCTCATCTCTTCTCTGAGGTTCACATTGTCAATCAATATGTAACCACATCTCAACACGACATCACGGTCACCCATTTTTCAAAATAGGTGGCAGAATACCTTCTGGATCAAGGTCAGAAGGAACCAAAAAAATTAGTCAACAAATGAGAACTACTGTAAACCAAAGATATTAATGCGTCTTATCAAATACTATTTATTTAATAGTGTTTGATACTATTGACAGACATCACATATCTAAATATATATTTCCAAGTTTATACTTTTTCAGAAGTTTAATGAAAGCAGCAACATATCAAAGGATTTGGACATTTAACTATTTAAATATTTATAAACTGTTTTTCTAAGTCAGACTTGACCAAAATTATGTACACATAATGAGCCAATATTCAAAACCCTTAGCCGGGGGGAGGTTGTACAGATAAGGGTGGCACTGTCTAGATACCGCTGACCTGCCCGGCACAATCCAGTTAGTTCAGGGGCAGTCTGTGGGTGGAGTGAGGGCATGTAGTCACTGTCCGGGTAAGTGTGGCACTCATCCAGTCCATGTGATATTCAGGATAACTGCAATGAATATGAATGAGAGAGATTTGTATATAATGAGGCAGTGTATGCAAATCTCTCTCATGCATATTTATTGTGGTTATCCTGAAAACCTGACTGGCTAGGTGTGTCCGAGGACTGGGTTGAGAACTTCTATAGTAGAGGGAGGTCAGAGAGATATTCAGTATCAGATATTCAGTAGATATAAATAATGTAAAATAAGAAAACCTTTTTCAGTGGCAAGGAAATTTTAGAAATAGAGATTTTGTGGGGCATACTCCAGTTCATTGTCATAAAATATTTGTTCACAGACATGGCAGTGGATGGAATTGATCTCCCAATAAATCAGTAATGGAAATCATGGAATAAGCACAGATGATGCCTAATTGCAAAGAGCATCGGATCCAAATATGCAAGAAGTTCTGAAATAGGAAAGCAAACATCCAGAATCTGTCTCCATCATCAAACTTGGACAAGCGTTCCAGCAACTAGAAGGAATGAGCGAGAATCCACAAGCACACACAGGAAAGGAAGTAACAGAATTTGCAAAACAAAAGAAAAAAGTCTTCAAAGAATTAGATCAACAAAGAAGGAAAAACATGTGGCAAATATACAAATACAGTGGGAAATACAAGTGTTACTCCAGGAACCCTTTGTTGATCAAGAAAAGACACATGAATGCTTAAGGAGGAGTGAACTGAAACTGAAGGATGAGAAGTTGATAGTTGCAGCTCAGGACAGCAGCTTACAGACAAGATGGTTTACAGCAAGCATTGAAAAAGCTGACAAAACAGACATATGTTGATTCTGTGGGAAAGAGCTGGAAACCGTGACTCACCTCATAGCTGGCTGTGAAGTTCTGATGGCAGAAAATTTCTATATAGAAAGGCACAATAAAGTAGCACGCCTTATCCATTGGAAACTCCATAAGCACTATAACATCACTGTGCCTGAAAAGCACTGGGATCATGACCCTAAAGAATTACCAAGAGTGAAGAGGTTATGATCACCTGGGACACTCCCATTCCAAATGATAAAAAGCTGGATGCGAGGAAGCCGGATATAGTGGTAAAGAAGAAAAACACCAGAACAGCATTGATAGAGGAATCAGTTCCAAGCGGCTACTCTGTGTATCATGTTGAGGGGAGATCTTCAAGTACCAAGGAATGCAGTCAGAAACCAAGAAAATGTGGCAGAAAGATACCGAGTGATTTCTCATTGTGTTGGGTGCCAATGGCCTAATTAAGAGGAGCTTCCAAGCACATGTAACATATTACAAACTACAGAGAGATGGTATGATGCAAATACCAAGCCGAGCATTAGCAGTAAATTTGAGAGACTGAGATCATACTCCACATACCCTGGCTTAGAAGTGAGGTTCATGACTGTCATGGTATGTGCAAAACTCACCCATTTGGAATAAAAGAAGAGACAGATCAACTATGGCCTATTGCATTGTAGAGAAGTACTGTAAGCTAGCTGGGTCTCAGTCCTCATCTGCCATCCCATTACATGTTTCTATGCTGAATGCCATCTCTTGTCCAGGGCCGGCCCCACAGTTTATTTAAGGTGTTGATGCCCTAGGCAAGCCCTAAGCCAGGTGCCCATCTCTGCTTTTCAGAATCTATTGTTTAGCTTTGAATACCCTGCTCTTTGCTGCCCTCCCAGAAGCTCCTTCCCTAGGCAACCACCTAGTTTGCCTAATGAATTGGCCAGCCCTACTCTTGTACTTTGTCTTTTTCTTTCTTTGCTCCCTTCTCTTAGCTGTACACCTGTCTTCAGAATTGCTAACATATTGCAGTTATCTAAAATCCAGCACCCAGCAGTGGTTCAAGTAGAGATTCTGCCATTCAGACCAAGACCTAGGCACAGATATTGCCACTGCTGATAACCAGGTCCAAGCTTGTGGAGATCTACTGAGCAAGGGAAACCTTGGACCTCAGTGTAAGAAAAGGTGCTGAGAAAACTGGAGAGTTCCTGATCAAAAAAGGTTAGGAAAAGGGAGGAAGAATGCCTGGAGAAGATGGGAAGAGTCAGGGAGAGTGCTTAGAGGAAAGGCTAGAGTGGAATAGGGACAATGCCTTCAAGAAAGAAAAGTGACAAGCAAAAAAGTGAAAATAAAGGAAAAAAGTGGCTCAGTTCTGTAATTAAGCTAATGTCTCCAGCCTCAGACAGGGGGAGGGAAGGGTGCCAACTACAGTTGTTTTGCTCTATCCCCATCTAATACAAGTTCATATTACAGACTACACTGCAATCTAGCCATCTGTTATTGGGTGAAAGGGAAGATGAGAGAAAAGGTTGGCACAACATCTGATTGCACGTCCTCCTTACTATACAGTCTCCGTCTGTCCTAAGAATCTGTCAGTTGACTGACTGGACTGTACGTGCCACTGAGCAAGAACTCTCTTCTAGGGGTTTATAAAGCACTGTGTACACCTTCTAGCACTCTAGACGTGGTGTAGTAGTAGTTTGGCAGACTAGTGAACTGCTGTTCTAAGAAAGAACTTCCTAGAAGTAAGCAACTTTGCTTTCTCTGAGCAGTTCATCGAAATCACACACGGGACTAAGTAGCCGAGGGTTGTCTTCAATAAAAAAAAAAAGAGGAAAACAAGAACAACCACTTGCCAGTGGAGCAGCATACTGTTTTTGGTAGGTTAAAATTCCCTTTTTAGGCACATTTCACTTAAGCGACAGATCCAGCTATCTGACTCTCTGTCCATCAGTATACATCTGTTTGTACTTGTGCAAAGCAGCCGATGCCTAGGGCTTCACTCCACCTCCAAGAACAGAGCACAGCGGCAGCAGCAAGAGCTGGCAAGAGTCTCGGGGCCCCTTTGGCAAGACAAGAGGGACGGCGGCATTAAAGAACAGGAAGGAGAGAGGAGCAGCGGCAGAGAAAGGGAGAGGTGAGTGAGGAAAGGAGAAGAGGGTGAAACATAGGAGAAGAGGCAGAGATAGAGAGGGCAGAGCATAAAGGGAGGGGTGGGGTTACAGAGGAAGAAAGGAGTGAGGGGCACAGCACTGGAGAAGAGATGGAGAGAGTGCGAGGTTAGTTAGCATTGGAAGGAAGCATGCATGAATGGGCAGAAAGATGAAAAATGCAAGAGAGAGGGTGATGAAGGGAATGGAGGGGGAATAGTGCAAGAGGGGGAAGGACAGGGAGTGAGTACAAGAAGACAGGGGACAATGCAAGGAAGAAACAGAGTTGCCAAGTTACCCATTTCCTGGAGTGAGATTTTTTGCCAGTTCTGGTTTTAAATTTGCAGTTCAATGCAGTATGGTATTTGTAGTCCCTGATTTTACCCATTGGAATTTGTGCTACAGGTCTCATAATGTATCAGAATGAGATTGTCTGAAATCCAGGACTGGCTTATAATCTCACTCCTGGAACGGTATAACTTAACAACTCTGAAGAAAGAAATGTATATGTCTGCAGCCATGAGCGCGCACACACATACACACACTTATGCATACACACTCCCTGCATGCATATACAGTTGTGGACAACATTATTTGCACCCTTGCAGTTTAACCACTTAATGTCCAATATCTCCAAAAAAAAAGTGACCAGTGAAATTGCTTTGGACTATATATGCACACATATTTGACACATAACAGAATCAAATAAAACTAGACCAATTATAAAAGGAAATAGTAGGATATAGTATAAAAACTAGAATATTGCCAGGACATGATTATTCAAAGTCAAACAAACTCACTCCCTAAATTTCATTCAACTAACTCTTCTAAATCAAGCTGTACAGCAAATAACAAACAACAGAAAGAACTTTAGATATTCGCTACAGAGACTAAAATAGAAGAAAAAATCCCCAAATCATACATGATTATTGGCACCCTTATAAACAATTCAAATCAGTTTCGAACAGAAGGACCACATTTCCACTGCAGTAAAATTAGACGCAACTGTGATCAATTGTCAGTACTCACATGATTTGAATCAGCCAACGAATGATGGCTCTAATGTTTAAAATGGCCACATTCACTCCCTGTTCCATTTTCACAATAGTGAAGACAAGAGAGCTGCCTGAGACCATCAGAAAAGCCATTATCACCAAACATCAAATTTCAAAGGGGTACAAGGCCATCTCAAAAGACCTTGGGATTTCTGTCTCTACAGTTTGCAATGTTATTAAGAAGTTTTCTGCTAATGGAACTGTCAAGAACTTCCCACCCCTTTAAAAGTATTCTCATGGAGCCCGGCAAAGGCAATTACACGGTTAGCAGCCCATGTTACCTATGTAAATGCCTTAATCTACCTACATGGGTATTGCCTTAGGAAAATCCCGGTTAAGTTCCTAACACGCCCAGATGCTATCCGCTTAGCATTGGGGAGTGTTTGGGGTGTTCCAGGGTGGAGCGGAGGCAGGGAATGGCACTAAGCGGGTAGCAGTGATTTTCAATGCTGCCCACTTAGCGCTCTGCACCTTAAAGACAGGCACTGGGGCTAAATGGGCAGCATTGAAAATTGCTGCTACCCGCTTAGCCTCGGCAGCTGCCAGCCTGTGCGGTGTGACCCGGATTTTCATTTCCATCGCTGCAGAAACAAAAATCCTGGTTAAGGGGGTTGGCAGGCAGGCTATGTGCCAATGCAGCGCATAGCCTGCCTAAATGAAAATCGGGTCCATGGTGTCCAACTTTCTATGGCTTGAAAATTAGTCTCTTTCAGTTGCTTAACTTCTTTTTGAACTGTGGCAACAGTCCGAGTACAAGAATCAGTTTTCTCAAGACAGACTCCTAGACACAAATTTAGAGACAGAGAAACATGACGGCAAACATAGACCATATAGCCTATCCAGTCTGCCCTTCCATATCAACTACTATAGTCCCTTTTTTTCATTTCTTCTGTGTCCCATGCTTTCTTGAATTTAGACACTGTCCTCTTCTCTGCTACTTCCACTGGGAGACTATTTCATGCATCTTCAACTCTTTTCGTAAATAAATATTTCCACATATTGCTCCTGAATCTATCCCCTTTCACACTTATCCTGTGTCCCCTTATCCCACCTTTCCTCTAACATATACATATTAAGATATTTAAGCCTGTCCCCATATACTTTATAACAAAGACCACTAACCATTTTAGTAGCCATCCTCTGCACCGACTCCATCCTGTGATATCCTTTTGAAGGTGTGGTCTCCAGAATTGCACACAATACTCCAAATGAGGTGCATTAGACATATACAAAGGCACTATCACCTCTTTCTTTCTGCTGGCCATTCCTCTCTCTAGGCACTAAAGTATCCTTCTGGTTTTCGTAGTCACTTTTTCTACCAGTTTAGCCACTTTAACTTCATCAGAAAAATCACACCCAGGTTCCGCCCCTCTTTTGTGGACAAAAGTACTTAGCCATCCCGCACGTAGATCCCATCTGTTTGTCTGGTCTGAGCTGGACGTACAGACGGGATCTTGATTCCGATCCTGCGGGGCATGTCTAGCCTTGCAGGATCTGAATCGTGAACAGTCATGTATGTGCAGGCCAGAACTGTGATTCAGTTGAGCCTGCATGTACATGAAAAGCCTGGCTAACTCAGTCAGGGCTTTTAAATGGAGCCACGGCGCCATGGCGTCCGGTTGCCATGGCACCACAGCTCCATTTAAAAGTCGCGATGCCAGCCATCAGCAAAAACTGCTAATTCCCCACAGTCCGACCCCCGATCTGGCCACCTAAGGCCAAGGTCGGGCTGCGGGAAATGTCCCCTGGCCTCCCCCTGCCCCATCTGTGCCCTGGGCAAACACTTTAAAAACTTCCAGTGAAGTTATTCCACTTTGGACATGTCGCTGGCCCAGGACCAACATTAGAATTGGCCCTGTACATCCAGGCCCGGCAACTGCCCACCCAGACTATGGCCCCGAGGCGCCCCTTCCCCACCCCCTTCTATCTTCCCTGAACAACCATTGGGACATCCATCCCCACCATCCGTGGCACAGAATAACCCCGATACTATACCGCTCCCTTGGATTTTTGCAACCAAAATGCAGGACTCTCCATTTTTTAGCATTAAATTTCAGCTGGCAAATTCTTGAACATTCTTCAAGCTTAACTAGATCCCTCTACATTGAGTAAAAAATATTTTCTCTTATTAGACTTGCATAAGTTAAACTGTATATTTATTGCATGTCCCCTAGTCTTTCTATATTTTGATGGTGTAAACAATCTATGTTTACCCGTTCCACTCTATTCATTAATTTATAGACCTCGGTCATATCGCCCCTCAGCAGTCTCATTCCAGGTTGAAGAGCCCTAACCTTTTTAGCCTCTCTTCACAGGGGTATCCTTCCATCCCCTTTACCATTTTGGTGGCTCTTCTCTGTATCCTTTCTAATAATGCTCTATCCTTTTTAAGATATGGCGACCAGAATTGCACACAATATTCAAGTTGCGGTCGCACCATGGAATGATACAGAGGCATTATAATATTCTTTGTTTTTTCTCCATTCCTGTCCTTATGATTCCTAGCATTCTATTTGCTTTTTTGGCTGCCACTGAACACTGGGCAGAGAGTTGCAACATGTTATCCATGATGATACCAAAATCTTTTTCCTGGGTGGTGGTTTCTAATATGGAACCTTGCATCGTGTAGCCATAGTTTGGGTTCTTCTGTCCTAGGTGTACAATTCTGCACTTGTCCACATTAAATTTCATCTGCCATTTGAACATCCAGTCTTCCAATTTATCAAGGTCCTCTTGCAATTTTTCACAATCCTTTTGGGTTTTAACAACTTTGAATACTTTTGTGTCATCTGTAAATTTGATTACCTCACTCATTATTCCCATTTCCAGGTCATTTACAAATACGTTAGAAAGCAGCAGACCCAGCACAGATCCCTGGGGTACTCCACTATTCATCTTTATCCATTGGGAAAACTGGCCATTTAGACCTACCTTCTGCTTTCCATCTTTCAGCCAGTTCCTGATCCACAATAGTACATTGCCTCCTATCCCATGACTTTTTTTGCCAAGAGTCTCTCATGAGGGACCTTGTTAAAGTCTTTTGAAAATCCAAATACACTATTATCAACCAACTCATCTTTTTCTACCTATTTATTCACACCTTCAAAAAAACACAACAGATAAGTAAGACAAGACCTTCCTTGGCTAAAGCCATGTTGGCTGTCTCCCATTAAGGCTTGACTATCTACATATTCAGTAATTTTGTTCTTTATAATGGTTTCTACCATTTTTTCCAGTACTGATGTCAGGCTCACCGGTCCATAGTTTCCCAGATTACCCCTGGAATCCTTTTTAAAAATTGGCATTACATTGGCGATCCTCCAATCTTCAGGTATTACAGATGATTTTAATGCTAATTCACAGATTACTAATAATAGGTCTGCATTCTCATATTTCAGTCCTTTCAGCACCCTTAGATGTATACTATCCAGTTCAGGTGACTTGCTACTCTTCAGTTTATCAAATAGTTGTAATACATCTTCCCGGTGTATCGATATTTCTTTCAATTCTTTTGAAGCATCACCTTTAAATACCACTTCTGTCATGTGCAACATCCCTACTGCTTCCTCAGCAAAGACCGAAGCAAAGAGTTCATTCAATCTCTCCGCTATGGCCTTGTCCCCTCTTAGTGTCCCTTTGACCCCTCAATTATCTACTGGTCCAACTGACTCTCTCACAGGTTTTTTGTTACGATTGTACTTGAAAAAGTCATTATTATGTGTTTTTGCTTCCACAGTAAGCTTCTTCTCAAATTCTCTCTTTGCCTGCCTTATCAATGCCTGCATCTGACTTGCCAGTGCTTTTGTTGTTTCCAGTTTTCATCATTTGGCTCCTTTTTCCATTTCCTAAAAGATGCTTTTTTGGCAACAACAGACTCTGTGGCCTCATCTTTAAACCATGCTGGAAGTTTTTTGGACTTCCTTCCACTTTTCTTAAAGCGTGGAATACAGCTGGTCTCAGCTTCCAAGATAGTATTGTTAAACAACAACCATGCTTGATGTAAATCTTTAACCTTTGCAACTGCTCCTTTTAATTTTTTCTTAACTATTTTCCTCATTTTATCATAGTCTCCCTTTGGAAAATTAAAAGGTAGGACTGTGGATTTCCCTGCCATCTTTCCTCCATTTATTAAATCAAACACAATCATGCTATGACCACTATTTCCAAGTGACCCCAACATTCTTATCTCTTGCACCAGATCTTCTGTTCCACTAAGGACTAGGTCCAAAATGGTTTCCCCTCTTGTCAGTTTATGAACCAGCTGCTCCAAGAAGCAGTCATTTATTTATCTAGAAACTTTATCTCTCTAGCATGTCCTGCAGTGACATTGACCCAGTTGATTCCGGGGTAAATTAAATCACCCATTATTATTACTGTGCTGTCATTTTTGTTAGCTTCCCTGATTTCTTTGAGCATTTTATCATCCATTTGTTCATTCTGGCCAGGCAATCGATAGTACACCACTGGCATCACTTTCCCCTTTTTACATGGAATTTCAATCCATAGAGATTCTACAGCGAATTTTGTTTCCTGCAAAATTTTAATCCTTTGTGACTCTCTAACAGAGTGCAACCCCACCACCAATTTGATCTGCTCTATCATTACGATATAGTTTGTACCCAGGTATCACAGTGTCCCACTGGTTGTCCTCCTTCCACCATGTCTTTGAGAAACCAATCATATTTAACTTCTCATTTAGTGCTATATATTCTAACTCTCCCATCTTATTTTTGAGACTTCTAGCATTTGCATAAAAGCATTTTAGAGACTGCATTTTATTCATATTAATCTAGTTAATAGTAGGCAGTGGGTAATCTTTACGCTCTGTCTGCTCTGTACTTAAGGGCATTTGGGTTACTTTTGTCTTTATTGGAACCTCTCTGTCGATATGCCATAACTTCAATCTTTTGCTAGCATTCTTCAAGGATACATTGTTCCGAACCATGCGCTCTTGGGTGACTATCGACTTTCCCCCATTATCTAGTTTAAAAGCTGCTCTATCTCCTTTTTTAAAGCTTAATGCCAGCAGCCTGGTTCCATCCCAGTTAAGGTGGAGCCCATCCCTTTGTAAGAGTCCCTCCTTTCCCCAGAATGTTGCCCTGCCTGCCTTTTGGGTCCTGCACCTGGAATTTGAAGCATTTCGGAGAATGTTACCCTGGAAGTTCTGGATTTCAAGTTCTTACTTAAAAGCCTAAATTTGGCCTCCAGACCCACCCTACTACACTTTCCTATGTCATTGGTATCAACATGTACCAAGACAACATACTCTTCCCCAGCACTATCTAAGACCTTGTCTAGGTAACGCGTGAGATCCGCTACCTTCGCACCATGCAGGCATATTACCAGGCGATCCTCACATCCACCAGCTATCCAGCTATCTACATGCCTAATGATCAAATCACCAATTATAACGGCTGTCCTAACACTTCCCTTGTGGGAAAATGTCCCTGGAGAAACCTCCTTGGTGTGAGAGAGTTTTACATCAATCAATCAGATTTCATTCAGAAAGAAATCAATCAGATTTGTCTGATAAGACCTGCTTCTAAGCCCATGCTGCCTTGAATTCTGTAATCCATTGGACTCCAGAAACCTCACTATCCTCTGTTTTAGCAGCACTTCCAATAGTTTACTCACCACAGAGTTCAGACTAACCTCATCCTTACTTCCGCTTTTGTGTAAAGGGACCACGTGTGCCTTTCTCCAGTCCTCTGGGACCACTCCTAACTCTAAAGAAGCATTGAAAAGATCTGTCAGTGGAACTGCTAGAATGTTCCCAAGTTCCTTCAATATTCTCAAATGTATTCTATCCAGCCCTATCACTTTGTCTACTTTTAATTTAGCTATTCCTCACAAACACAGTCTTCTGAAAATCATTCAAGATCCTCTTCACTTCTGTTCCTATTTGTGGGTGTTTTCTGAGGTCCTGATCCTGGCCCTTCATCTGTCAACACAGAACACAAATATTTGTTAAGCAATTCCACTTTAGCCTCATCAGCTTCTACTTTCTCCTCCCCTTCATCCTTGAGACTGACTATACCATTTGCACTTCCTCCTCTCATAACATATCTGAAAAATGTCTTGTCCCCCATTTTATTGCATTGGCTATTTCTTCTTTTTGTATCTTTGCTTTCCTGACTACTTTCCTAGCTTCTCTAAGTTTTTCCAAATATTAATGCTTGTTTCCCTCTTTCTGTGTTCTCTTGTATTTTATGAAGGTCACCCTCTTTATCTTCATCTTTTCAGCTACTTATTTTGAGAACTTTACCACAAAATAATGTTGTAGCTCAAGTTTGGTGATGACTAATTTTTCCAAATGAGCAAATCAATCCCTGCAAAATTAAAGCTGTAGAAGAATCTATTGGACATTGAATAGATTCAGAGTTGCTGTAAAAAATTACAGTTTGGCTCAAATCTTGGGCCTTCGCTTCTTCTAAAAGCTGAAAAACAGCAACAATATCAGAATTGCTTACTGGCGACAAATGAAGCAATGAGGGAGGTACAACCTCTGTAGATGTACCAGCAAACACTGCAGGGAATCCACAAAAAGAAAATGAATCAGGAACTGGGTTCAGTGCTGCCACTGTGGAAGACTTCAGCAAGACATGTTTGTAGGCCCAAAACTCCTCACTGCAGACCAATGCCACCACTGAACCAGGTACAATTAGAGGACATGGGGCACTCTCAGAATTCTCAGCTAATTCAAACAGTTCATCATCTGATGATGACCGAGAGGAATCCAAAAGCACAATCATTATAGACTGCGATGGACAAATCCACAATGAACCCAAGGTTGAAGTCAGCACAGGCGAAGACTGATGAGGTGATTTTGAAACTTGCATAGCATCTGGGCTAAAAGCTGGAGAGCTTTTGGGAGAAACTAATGATTTCAGAACGTTCCGTTGTCCCGCAAATCTCCTTTCCTTTGCAGAAATAGAAGAATTGACAACTGATGGAGTTCTCCAAGAGAAAAGAGGGAAAACATTTATGTTTAACTATAGTTCAAGGTAAAACAGGGAGAGCACCCAGTGAACACAGCATGTGCTGAATATCTGGGTTTAATTAAAGGAGCAGTGGCTAGGCACTTTAAATAGCCTGGTCACTACCACTGAATATTCCAGAATCCAGGTATGGTTTGAGAGATTTTATCTTTCTTAATGTAAAGAAAGACTTCTTGACTACTGAAGAGACATGCAAACTAAAACTCTGATTATTATCCATAGGAACCTCAAGCATTATTACTGATTCCTAGATTAGGATTGGGGTATCCTGAATTCCAGAATAAAATGGAAGTGATAGATTGTTCAAAGTAATCCACATTCCTTCTGGTTCATGAGGATTAAGAATCAATTTGTAAGTGCTTATCCGGTCTACAATTATATCCGAATTCTGTGCTAATTTTTATTGGAAATGTTGGATTCCATGTTTCATAAGCACTAATAAGCTGAATGCCATTGGCTTAGAAATATGAACTGATTCCAAGATTTTATATCAATATGGCCAATGAAGTAATGAAGATGTCATATAAAGTAGAGGATAAAACCAACACTGGGATACTCCAAAAGACATAGGATAACTATCAGAGACAGAACTATTTAGGAAGACATGAAAGACCTGCCATGATAAGTAGGATCTAAATCAGTTCAAGGCTATCACTGCAATATTAACTTCCTCTCACCTGGCTAGAAGAAGCTGGAGGTCAATGACTTTGAATGTTGTTGTTAAGTCAAGCTGAATTATAAGAACATTCTTGAGCCTGTCTGGATGGCCAATGATATAAGTTAAGATAGCTACTAAGGCTATCTCTCTACTGTGACCATCATAAAACCTGGACTGCCAGGGATGAAAAGAATTGTAGGCTTAAGAAGTTATAAATCTGTTGAGCCACTACTTTCTCAGTAATCTTAGTGACAATGGAATGTTTGATATTGGCTAGCAATTCCTTGATGACAGGGTCTAAATTGTTTTTTTAAGTGGATGGATCTTGGAATGTTTCCAGTTTTTGGGTACTAGTCTTTGCTCAGTCTAGAATTCATCAAATTTAAAAGAACCGGTGCAAATAATGATCATTCAAGGGGGAATGTCATCTGCTATGCATCCTGAAGAGTTTATAGAACCAATAACATTTTCCAAGCCTAGATGTGTTAGAAGGTATAAAGTTGGCAAATGAGCTTTTATAGATGTTCACAATATCAGAACTTGAGGAACCTAGAAAGAGGGAAATTATTAATTTCCCAAGCACCTTTTCCCTGTGATAACCAGACAGTTTATTTACTAGAGAGGTGACAAACTGATCCGGGTTAATAGCTACAAGCTGAATCTGAAAGCCTTACAGAACATAGTTTCCCTACCACTTGAAATAGCTGGCAGTGGTAGTTTTTCTGGGAGTGGATTAACTGTGACATATACAAACATGTGAGGTGGCATTTTTAAAAGGGACGTCAAGTGAGAATCTAGAATTTCCAGAGCAGAACGTCCAAAAATCAGGAGGCATGGCAGCAGTGAAGGGAGGCACGTACAAATGCCTTCTGAAATCACTCCATCTCCAGGGGTGACTCTATAACGAGATGGAGTGAGGCGTGGCCTCAGGCAGCAGACTCTTGGGGGTGGCAAAAATGCCCCCAAAACAGCCACCTCACTCCACCTTCAAATTAAAAAAAAAAAAAGGTAGACAAGCTGCTGCAGCTGCGATAGCGGTAATAATTTAAAATGAAAAGGAAACTGGTGCAGAGCCTTCCAGTCCTATGGAACCCCTGCTGCTGCATCCCACTCTAGTGTCACTTCTTTTTGGGGGTGAGATGAAGCAACAGGGATTCCATAGGGCCAGAAGGCTTCACACCAGTTCCCTTTTCATTTTAAATTATTACCACTTTTGTAGCCGCTGAGGAAGGGGAAGGAGCGGAACGGAGCTATACGGGGGGAAGGAGAGGGAACGTAATAAAGCTGACATGGGCGGAAGGAGGGGGAGCAGAATGGAGCTACATGGGGGAAGGAGAGGGAGTGGAATGGAACTGACAGAGGGGGAAAGAGATGGCTGGAAGGGAACTGACAGAGGGGAAAAGAGAGGGCTGGAAGGGAACTGACAGAGCGGGAAATAGTGGGCTGAAAGGAAGATGACAGAGGAGAAAAGAGAGGGCTGGAAGGGAACTGACAGAGGGGGAAATAGTGGGCTGGAAAGGAGCTGACGAAGGGGAAAGCGATGGCTGGAAGGGAACTGAGAGGAGAAGGAGATGGCTGGAAGTGAATTGACATGGGGGAAGGTGGGGGCTGGAAGGGAACTGATATGAGGGGAAAGAGGGGGCTGAAAGGGAGCTGATACCTGAGGATGATACTGGAGGGGGACTGGAATGGTGTTGACATTAGGGAAGGGAGGAGGGGGATAGAAGGGAGCTGATACCTGGGGATGGTATTGGAGGGGGACTGGAAGGGACCTGACACCTAGGGGTGGGACTGGAGGGAGCTGACACTTGGGAGGGACACTGGGACTGGAAGGGAGCTTACATGTGGGGAGGATTACTTGGAATGGAAATAGGCTGATGGAAGGAAGCGAAGAAGAGACAAGAAATGGCAGACAGACTATAGACCATAGAAAGAGTGCTAAGAGAAGACAGGAAAGCAGAAGCCTCAGATCAGGACCAGCATGATCAGACAATAAAATGGTCAGACAACAAAGGTAGACAAAAAAAATTTATTTTCAATTTAGTGATTGGACTTTGCACTATCTTTGTATTTTACACAGTATGGAAAACTGCATCTCTTGTTTATCTAGTGCTGCACTGCATGCAGTGTCTGGTTTTTTGGGGTTTTGGTTTAATTTTTGTCTAAATATTTTATTTTTACTTTAGGTTGTGATCACTTATTCTGTACTTGGTGAGAGTCTGTGTTCTGAGTATGTGACCAAGGCCGTGTATTCTGTTAACATGAAGTTTGTACACAGGGATCTATACAGAAGTAATTTGCCTTGTTCAGTTTTTCAAATAGGTGTTAGATGTCTAGGACCTGCTGCAGTATTTATAGTGCTGCTTTTTTCTGGGTAGGCACCTTGTATGAGTTTTGGAAGTTTTTGCTGGTATGTATGGTATGGTAGATTTGGCCTTGTAGATCTTTGGTGACTTTTGTAGGGTTTTATATTAGTTCCCAATATGCCTGGTACTGGAGAATGTTTGTTAGTGAGGTGACCAGAATCAAATATATTTTTTTAATATATTGAGTTCTGTGGGTGAATGTCCTAATTCTGCTCTGCACCCACTGTTGAGGGAGGGGGTTCTGTAGATGCAAAATATATGTTCAAAAAGAAAAAAAACAAGAACCATAACGCAGTTTTTAACAATGAAATAAAAATGAGTTATAATTAAGTTTTATAAAGTGTGCTGCGGTTCTTGCTCATTCTTTTAGTTCTTTGGTGTGCAAACATCTTTTATTTCCTCCATATTATCTAATTGGCTTTTTGGTTTGGCTCAGTCCCTGACTGGAGTTTTGAGAAAGCCCCCCCCCCCACACACACACACTACAGGGGGGTGGGCGCCATCTCATCCCTGGCCTCAGGCAGCAGATTGCCTTGAGCCACCCCTGTCCATCTCCACCCTAAAACATGAACAACCCTGTAACCGGTTATAGAGGCGAGCCCTATACAGGTTGCAAGGCTGGGTACCTGCACAGATGTAGGCTGTTTCACAGACGTGGACTCCCCGAGTTGCATGGCCTCAGAGCCAGGTACTTGAATGTGCTGGTAGGAGTATTTCAGAAGGGGCTATTTTTTGAAGTTGGGTATAGAGATGATCCCAAACATGAGAACATCCATGTAGCACGGGGGTGTGGTGGAGGCATGGCCTGGATGAAGCAAGGGGGATGCATGTCGCGATGTGATTTCAGAATGACAGAAGCAGGTCTGGCCCTGGTTGGTGACATGTCCATGCCTATGCCTGCTCCTGACCATGAATAAGGTGAAAAAAGCCTGCTCATTTCATGGATGTAATGCTTCCAGGAAGAACCACAAAATCTGCTTTCATCACCACAGTTATTGCCTGCCTGAAGAAATCTGCTTGTAAATACATCCACCACACAGCTGCTGTGGTGCAGAGGAGTAGCCTGGTGGTTAGGGCAGTAGCCTGGGACCAGAAAGACCAGTGTTCAAATCCCACTGATACTCCCTACAGCCTTGGGTAATTCACTTAATCTTCCATTGCCTCAGATAGAAATTTAGACTATTAGCCCTCTGGGGACAAGGAAATGCCTACAGCACCTGAATGTAACTCACCTTGAACTACTGCTGGAAGGGTATAAGCTAAATATTTTTTAAAAAATGGAAATAAAAAGGGATACACCACTACCTCTGCTAGAAGAATGATTGCAAGAGAAAAAAATTAAAAATATCAGGGCAAGCTTACTCTAGAAATTCCAGGAAGAAATATATCAAAGGCACATGACCATACAGACTTCTTGTGTTTCACTCAAAAAATGAGTGGGTCAATATTCAACTATGACAATTACAGGCTTTTTTTAAACACCAGTTGCAGAATTTAAATAATACACACATTCAGCACTGCTACACAGATAGGCAGTCGCACTGAATACATATATGACATGGTCACCACTAATGTACATAACTGTAAGCTATGTTTTGATGTTAAAGTTCATGGAGTCACACTAAGAAACAGGAGGCCTCCCTTAGATTTGGCACCGGAATAAAAAGACAAACAACGCACACAGAGGGAAGGAAGCGGAGCCTGGTGATTCTTCCTCCGAAAGTCAGACAGTGAAAGCTGTTGTTCTGCTCATGCTTTAAATGACTTTGCAGCATACTGGAAACAGAAGAAATACAACTACATTGTCTGAAAACCAGCACCGTTTTTGAGCCAAAACGCAGATGTAATATGCAAGTTGCAGATTTGATATACAGCAGCAATATGTTGAGACTTTTTTTTTCTGGCCTGAATGAAACCACTTAACTATATGGATAGCAGTTGAATATCTCTGCTATCAGGGTAATCTTATAAAGTCATTTTAGCATATATTTGGCAATATATGTGCATAAAATGGCTTTTATAAGATTAGCACCACACTAGAGAGAGAGCAAAATATCTGACTCTCACAAAATCCACACTCCACAAAAAAAGCTTTTACAATAATCACTATAGATCACCAAACAAAACATATAAAAAAGAATATAAAACTTTATCACATAGTGTGACCATACAATAGAACATACCATTGATATAGAAATAAAAATATATATGTGCAATATACCCAACAAAATGAAAGCATCTATTATGTGGGGTAGGCTGTCTGTTGGGTATATTGCACTTATATATTACATTTGTATGATATCAATGGTGTGTTTTATTGTATGGTCATACTATGTGATAAAGCTTTATAATCTTGAGTATATTATGTGATATGTTTTGTATGGTGATCTATAGTGATTATTGTAAAAACTTTATTGTGGAGGAGTGAGGATTTTGTGAGAAAAAGGTGTTTTGCTCTACCTCTGTAGTGTGGTATTTTGTTTTGTGTTGAGCTAGTGTCCTCTTTTTGGTTTTATAAGATTAGGTCAGGTGTAAAAGTATAGACAATGGCATTAACTGTACTTTAGGCTTTCTGGGAAGAGCATGGGTAGGGTCACAAACCACATTTATTTATTTAGACAGTTTTGTGTACCACCTTATCCTTCAATCAAGGTGATTGCAATGCAATTGGGGGATACAAGACACATACAGTAATACTTACAGGGAACATGGGCAATGGAGGGTTAAGTGGCTTACCCAAGGCCACAAGGAGCACTGTGGGACTAGAGGTCCCCAGTCCTTCTGGCCCAAGGTTGCTGTTCTCTAGTGGGATTTGAACCCCTTACCTTCTAGCCTGAGGTAACTTGCCCCAACCACTAGGCCACGCCTCCCTCCCACATCTGCTGATTATAACATTTGCTAATCTATGCACATACTTGCATACTTTACACATGGACACTTAAGTCTGCTCTGCAGAAGGTGTAATGTTCGCACCCTCAAAGTAGGCGCTATTGCTGTTGGATTTGCATTAGTATTATATAAAGACACAAAGATACCTATGTGTGTTTATAAAATTGGGTGAAAACAGGTGCATTCTTGCCCTTTAAACCTAGGCACCCTTTTATAAAATTATCCTCTATGGGGTCATTCCCAACCACGAATAATGGGTATTTACGTACAGCCTGGATGTACATCCCCGATATTCGTCCAAATGTGGCTGCTGGCAAAAGGCTCCCTGTACGAATATCTGAGTTGTACAGGGAGCCTTAGACAAGGGAGGAGGGAGGGTGGAGTGAGGGCGGAGTGAGAACAAGTCATCTCCCTGGACGTTGTGATAAGGAAGCTTATCATAGCTCAGGTAGGAGCTATAGAAAAGATGATGTGACTCTGAACAAGCAACCTGTCAGTTCTGGTAGAAGCAAGAAAACAGAGTTTTCACATAAAAGACTACCAGTCCCAGAATGCACCAGGTTTCCAGCAGCCATGAGAGGGGCTGAAGTGAGAGAATGTGTGTGCAATCAAGAGAGCTATGAGGTAATCCCTAAGCACTCATCTCAAAGGGCAGGGCCTGATTCAACACAGCTGCGCTGTGTTAGGGAGCAGCACACATTAGGACAGAATAAGAATAGAGCTTATTCTTCAGATAACAGTTACTACAAGCTCCAGCCCAGCTTGAGGGAGAGTTGGAAGAACAGCTTCAGCAAAAGCCACGCAGATAGAGAGAGAAGGAAACTCTCTGGAAGGAAGAGAAGAAAGGCCATTGGAAGGTCTGGGAGATTCCAAGGCAGTACTCATACTGGGAGGTATTCCAAAAGCCAGCAGAGTCCATCAGACTGGATTCAGCCAGAGGAATGGAGTGGCAGAGATAGGAATCACCAGTGGCTACCTGGAAGAGAGAAGACTGCATGTGGAAGGGACTTTCAGACCAAGGCCAGAAGGTATGTGAGAGAAGATCCAGCGTCCAGGGATCAAGATTGGAAGGCTGGACATCAGAATTGGATTACATATTGGCCAGGCTATACAGAGAGGAATAATGATAGCAGGAGAGGCTCAGGTATGAACACTGATCCAGACCCTATCTATAATAGAGAATGGCAGCAAGGGAATAAGCATTCTCATGATAGTGCCTTAATGAAAGACTCATCTGTGCCAATGTATGATATTGACCCTATGATTGTTGATGCAGGGGGAAATACAGCAGATGAAACTATTTACATGGACTGTTCTTTATCTAAATGCTATTGCTAGTTTTCTATGAGCAAACACATCAGCCATCACAAAGAAACCTAACTTTGTTCTTTATTTCCACTGCAAACAGCTCTTAAAGCAGGATTTGGGCTCACACAGTAGCAGCCAGCCAGCTAAAGGCTTTCAGCTGGTCCATTGATAGTAATTAGGGCTGCACCTGATTGTGTGTGTGAGCAAGGGAGAATCACTGCTGAGATCGGCGTGGAAAATAAGCAGAAGTTAACCTAACCAGCAAAGTTTATTCTTTACTTTGTGCCTTTGTATTTGGTAATTACTTGCTAAGAAAACATTAGCTAATTGCCTGACAAGCTGAAGGTTGTTTTCTGGTTTACTTTGTGACTTTTTGTTATCCATTTTTAAACACTGCAAGCAAGTAACCTCATTTATAGTGCTATCAAGCATACATGTGCTGGGTGAATTAAACCCCATCAATAAAAGAAGTATTTTATTGATCTTACCACTTGGTTTCACAACTCAAATTATTGTCATCAGCTGTGTTTGGGAGTGAATGAACTACAATACCCACAATACCTTGCAAGAATCATATGAATATATGCATCGTCAAGATTGTGTAAGTTCTCACCCTAGGCAGCCGTCTGACAACGTACAGGGCCTATTCTGAGGTAGGCCCTGTATGTCCAGGGTCGGCTGGGAAGATTTATTTATTTATTTTATTTAACAAATTTTTTATATACCGTTGCCTCTTCTATGTGCGCTATGGGGTGTGTCTTTAATGATTAGTTTATTTAGGGTTTCTGGGGCAGTATTATTTAGTGCTTTAAAAGTAGTTATTATTAATTTATAGTTTATTCTACATTGAATGGGGAGCCAGTGTAGTTTGGCTAGGTAGGGTGATATGTGCTCGAACGTGTGAACCTTCATTATAGTTCTGGCAGCTGCATTTTGAGCCAGTTGGAGTCTTCTGATGTTTTGGTTTGTTGTACCTAGTAGAGAGAGGTTGGCGAAGTCAAAATGTGGGGTGATAATAGCTTGAATGATGCTTAGGAAATCTTGCAGATGGACTAGGGGGCGTAGTTGTTTTAGTACTTTGAGTTTAAAGTAAATTTTCTTTGTAGTGTTTCTTATGTGCGTATTCATACTGAGTTGTGTGTCAAGTAACACCCCTAGGTATTTTATTTCGCTTTTTATGTGGATGTCGTGATTCTGAAGTGTAATGTGGGGGGGGGTAAAGGATTTGTTCTTTGTTACAATTAGAATATCGGTTTTGGAATGCTTGATAAAGAGATTGTGGTCTTCTAACCAAGTTGCTAATTCGTTGAAGCAGTTTGTTAATAGTTGGAGTGGAATCGTAGGGATAATGAATGGGATGTACAGCATAATGTCGTCCGCATATATGTGATAATGGATTTTGAATTTTTTAAAGATATTGCAGATTGGTTGTATATATATGTTAAATAGTAGAGCAGATAGCGCAGAGCCTTGGGGGAGTCCTATTTCCTGTTTATATGTGTTAGAGGTTTGATTGTTGATCCTGACAGTTTGGGATCTGTTGGATAGATATGATGTAAACCATTTAAGGACTGTTGAGTTGGCACCGATTTGTGTGAGCCTATTGAGCATTAGTGTGTGGTGAACACTGTCAAAAGCCGCAGATATGTCTAGAAAAAGAAGTAGGAATGCGTTTTTAGGGCTGTCTATTCCTCTTACTAGTGTGTCTAGGAGGACTGTTAAAAGAGTGTCTACCCCATGACCAGGGCGGAAACCATATTGTTGGTCATCAAGGGGAGATGATGTGTCGATGTAATCTTGTGTTTGAGTTTGAACTACTTTTTCTATGAGTTTAGCCATGAATGGTATACTGGAGATGGGTCTATAGGATTTCGGTGAGGTTTTGTCCAATGTATTGTTTTTTAGTATGGGTCTAATTTGTGCATGCTTTAGAGTAGGCGGGAGATAGCCTTGTTTTAGAGATGGATTAATTAGTGGTATTATGAAAGGGGATAAAGTTGGAAGGGTGTTCTTTATCCAATTTACTGGGCAGGGATCAAGGTGAGAAGTTGTGGTATTTAGGTGCATCATTATATTCTTAAGGGTCTCTTTTGTTATGGGATTGAAATTGTTCCAGGAATCTAGTGGAGGTTGGTATGATATGGTTTGTGGCATTGGTAAGATATTATTTATTTTTGATTTGTTTATGTAGTAATTTGCTAAGGTTTGGGGAGATATGTCATTAGCTTCATGACTTGAGTTGTATGTGTTTTTAGTTAGGTTTTGGACAATGGAGAAAAGTTCTCTGGGTCTGTTGATATATTTATTTAGAATGGAGGAGTGGAAGTTTTTCTTAGCGCTGTCTGTGGCCTCTCTGTAGTTTTTGAGATAAGTACAATAGAGTTCGTTATGTGACGTAGATTTAGTTTTGTGCCACTTTAATTCGATTTTCCTAAGTGTTCTTTTCATAGTTTTTAAAGTGTTGTTAAACCATGGAGCATTACAAGTTCTGTGACGGGTGGTCTTCTTGTTTGATTGGTTATTTGCTGCTGCTTTTGAGATTGTATTATGCCAAATTGTAATGGCCTCATCAAGGTTGGTAGGTGATAAGGGGAGGTAAGGGATAGTTAGGTCTAGGAAATCTTCTGCATTGAATTTTTTAAATCTGGGGGGTAGGGGTTCTTGCTGGTTGTGTTTGTTATTTGAGTCCGTGGGTTTAATAGTAAAATTGATCAGGTAGTGGTCTGACCATGGGATGGGCGTGCACTTTAGGGATTCCAGATTGAAAAGTTTATGGAGTACTTCTGGTAGAAAAATAAGATCTAAGGTTCCTCCTTTGTTATGAGTTTTTGTATTAATGATTTGGTGGAATCCTATGTCATGTACCGATTCAAGAAAGAGGGTTGAGTATGTAGTAGGAAGAGACGGGAGATTAAAATCTCCTAACATTATTATAGGACATTGGTCTGTAGATGAACTGAGAAGCTCTATCAGGACATCCATATTTTCTGTTTTATGGTCAGGTGGTCTGTATATCAGGCATATTCTGATATTGTCAATCTTTATGATGAGGGTGTCAGTGTTGTTAATGATCTCTGAGGATTGTTGTTTAGCATTTAGGACCTTTTTAGTCATTACAAGCACTCCTCCACCTTTTTTGTTGTTTCTATGTGTATGAAAAATATCATAGTCATTCTTATCTAATTGGTTTAGATGGGGGACTTAGTCCACCTCAGAGTTGGAATAAGTCCCCCTGGACATGGTGTTTCTGTGGTGGCTGCGGGGAAAAACATAGGTAAGGGAGCAGGAAGTTCCCCGCATCTGAACCCTGGCTATGGGAGACCAGATTGGGGGTCCAGCTGCAGGGAAAGAAACTTTTCTGTGGCACCTGGAGATCGCGGCTCCTTAATGGAGCCATAGTGCCATGGCAACATGACACCATGGCACCACGGCTCCATTAAGGAGCCTGAGTAAGCCGTGTAAGTGGATGAACGTCAGGGGTGCCTGAATAAGGGCACGTTCTAGACATCCAGCCACTGTGCTGCAATTCTGCTCCCGTGGGAATGTCTAGCCCCCACAGGAGCAGAATCGGCTGTACATCCGGACGGCCCGGAGATGTACAAAGCAGAATGTGCCTCCACAAGGGTAACTTTCTAAACTCCCGCATAGTTCAGATGCTTGTTTATGCACGGACTTGCCTTTATAAAACTCTAGCATGAATGACCAATAGGCATGTTCATTTAAGAGGCGATCACTTAGCACTGGTGTAAATGCCTGTGCCTAAATTTACAAGGAATGCACGTAAATTATAGGATTTTATAATTTACACACAGAACCTTGTGCTCCACCCAAACTCCAGTCCATGAATGCCCACAGCAAAAGAGTGCATGATTGGATGTGCGCCCGCACTTAAAGATGTGCACATGTCTAGCTTTGTTGCTATGGCACTAGGTATGAACATGCTTTCTTCCAGCTATTTATCACCCTGTCATATGCCCATGCATTTGTTTTGTACTTCGGTTTATTGTAAGTGGATTGTGTTATGTATGAACGCTTTGTGAAATTTTCTAGAAGATTTGTAATGTGGAAGAGTGAGACCTTGGGAAGGGAGGGAAGCAGTGGAGAGAGAGGCATCTTGAGTGGGGAGAGTGTTTTGCTAGCATCACACTGCATACAATATCTGGCTTCTTTGGGTCTCCTTTCAGTTTTGGCTACACATTTTCTGATTTGTGGTCATGTATTTGATAAGGGCTCACCTCTGGCTTTGCATTTGGATTGCAAATTTGATAACTGCTCAAAACCAGTCGTAATCAGGTAGGCAAGTTATTTCTCTGCCCATGGTGGGCATACAATCTGCATGTGAGACTTCGAAATTCTGCTACTGTGTAATTTGTGTAGGAATCTCTAGCAGTCTTGCTTGTTCTCTTTTCTAGCAGGAAATGTATTGATGATCTAGCAGTTAGTTTTGTTATATAGGTTTGGAGCACCTGGAAGTAGCGAGAGTTTTTATTGATGCTACTAAGGTGAAATCAGAATTTCAATACTTTTTCTCATGGTGATTGGTAAGAGGAAAAATGTCGAAGTTCAGCTGAGTCTGCTGTGCACTCATCTAGCAGAGCAGTTTCGGTGATGTGACTGCAAGATGTGTTTACAGAAGTGGATCTGAACAGTTTATAGAGAGATTTTGTCCCATTCTATGCAGACCCTGGAATTTACTCCCATTTAGGAATGCACAAAATGCTTAGGGCCATAGTTGCTAAGGTGCACTACTGCTAATGTGAATTAGTTTACCCCAGCATACATTATTTTACCCAAGATCCCATTTTATTCATTGGGACGTAGTTACTAATAACATCCGTTGGTAAAATAACACTTAGGGGTATGTTTATTAAACCATCTTAATGTTACCGGCGTTAGTTGCAGTCTTACTGTGACGAATGCCATATAAGGTAGTGGGCGTGGTAAAATAACACTTAGGGGTATGTTTATTAAACCGTCTTAATGTTAACGGCGTTAGTTGCAGTCTTACTGTGACGAATGCCATATAAGGTAGTGGGCGTTCCAGTCTTAAGGTAGCATTTTGGGTTATCGCGCAATAAAGTCCATTATCGTGCGACAGAGGGAGCTGTGGCACGTTAACGCGCGTTAGCCTTAATTAGGCACCCTGACCTGCAATCACAGCAACAGAGGTGTAGCACCATGGTTAATACATTGACTGCTGCTACCGTGGTCATGAGTTTGATCCCTCAGTGGGCTCAGTTAAAAGACAGTCTGAGGCAATCCCTTTTCCTGCTTGTAACAGTCAGACACATCCCAACAATTTGCACTGCCAGCCAAAAGAGCCACACCCCAGTGTCGCAACCTAATGCACCATAAGGCACATCATAAAGCACCACGTCATCCAAGGCAGGTCATAATGTGCCCCAGAGGGCAGCAGGAAAGGTTGGCACCCTCCAAGGCAGCATATAAGGTGCCCCATAAACTGCCCAAACCTAAGGTGTCGCGAAAGATGCCCCAGGGATGCCAAGGTGACACAGGAGAATGTGCCCAGGGGCACAAAGGTGCCCCAAAGTCACAAGCATGAAATGTATGGCTCAAACACAGATGTAACCATAACACTGCACAGAGCACCAAGGAAAGGCAATGAACAAGTGATGGAAGGAAGTAGATGACAGAGATCATGGACCAGCCAAATCTGCATGCAGCCCACGTGGCAGCAGGTAAAGTGGACAAACATATTGGGGGCAGCTGTACCAATGTACAGGGTGATGGCAATGTACAGTGCAACAATGACAGTGTGTGGCAGAGGATGGGGATACATGTCCACCAGAGGAGGTAGAGGTGGCAGGATAAGTGCAATGACAGGACAGAGGAGAGCAGTGCCATGCAGAGCAGACACAGGAGAGGCAAGCATGAAGAGCCACAATGCAGAAAGGTGTGCCAGTACAGGACATGGGGTAGCAGCCTGCACATTAGGGCAGGACGCCACACAGCTGGCACACACACATAGATGGGCAGAAGGATGGATGGCAACAGTGATGAGGGTATAATGGGGCAGCAGCACAGATCTGCACAGATACGACTGTTACATGAATGAAACGTAGTTGTGTACGACAGTCATAAAAAAAGGGGAACAGAGAGAAATTGAACCCATGACCTCTGCTACTGAAGTCATTGCATTAACCATTGTGCTACATCACTATGGGAGCTATCATACCAATGGCTGGCTATAGAAAGAGTGCACATCACCATAAAACTGTCTGCTGTGGCTAACAGGATAGGATACACCAACAGTACCCATAATGCAATTCACATGCAGAACAGCAGTCTACATCTCACCAGATGGGGTATGCACCTCTACAGCACGTCAGCTTGGTAGGGGGGAATGACCATGCATGTTACTAGCACAGAGTACCCACAGGCCATGCCAATGTGCGTGTTCTGTGCTCACCCTGAGGGTGAGGTGGAGTGGCCATCACCAGGTCCGCAGTACCCGGGTTGGTTGAGGTGGGCTGTGCTGCAGGTCCTCATCAGTGCCAGTGTGTGACAGGTATTTGTTGCAGACACCTTTAGGAGGTCTCTGTGTCCACTTGTAATTGCCAGTCATGTCTGGCCCTTGTCGACCATGATGCACACAACATAGTGCATATCCATTGTGCTTGCTATGGTCACCTATTTAGGGAGCAGGGGTGTGTCAGGGCTCACATGGTGACAATGTACTTGGCAAACCGCCCTCTCTGGGTCAGGGTGGGGGACATGATCTGCCCCCAACAGAGCCGCACTCTCACCCTTTGCAAGGGGGGCAGTGGAGGGTACATGAGGACAGGCTGTGGGACCAACAACCCCAGTCCTGGTGGTGAACGGACACCTGCTGAAGATCTGCACTTGGGACAGGGCCACTGGCAGATAGGTAGTAGGCCCAGTCAGCTCAGCTACCCCACACTACGATCTGACATTCACCAGCAGAGGGCAGTCAGTGTGCACCTGCTTCACCCTGCAAGGTGGTGCAACCATACAGATGCCAACTGCAGACAGTCTGCTAGCTAGTACATACTGCATGTTCCTGGAGGAACTGTGTGCACCCAAAACTGGGATGTCAGTGATTGGGTCCCAGAAACAAGAACCCATAAATATCACTTGAGAAAAATACTGTATAGCACTATGGGGGAACCTAGCCATGCCGTGGTCACTGCTCAGTCAGGGTGAGAGCAACCTCCCAGCATGACATGCTGTGGCCACCCTGTCCGTGCAGGTGGTGGTCGGGCACTACAATGTCCCAGCCATTGCCCTATACCCTGTGCAAATGCATCCTGCCCATGCCACCCTGTCCACACCATACCCACAGTACCTTGCTCCTCATTATGCACATTGGCAGGCTAACACTGGAAACAGTGCAAGCAATGTGGGCTCAGTAAGGTGTAGGCAGCCACAACACACTGGATAGACAGACACACACTCCCACACCTATGCCAGCATTGTGCAAATATAGAGGTTTGTGGCAGCCCTGGCCGCCACACCAGTCCTGGGCACAGTGCAGGCATTGCTATGGTACTCAGTACTGTTAGGGTCACTCCCCGGGGTGGTAAACACTGTCAGAATCAATAACTGAAACACACTCCACAGATATCAGAAAGGTTGCTATGATGAATCTCTAAAAACAAATTGTGTTTAACTTAGGATTTGTTAGCTGACATTAATTAGCAACCTTTTGATATATGTGGAACGTGCTCCCAAGTTTAGGACGGCATTGTTAAGGTATGCAGGTGCCAGTATTGGGAGATGCTGCTTCGCGCAGGGCCCAACAGCCTGACTCTCCATGAGGCTTTGGATAGTGGAGCCTGTGGGTGTGGGTGTGGGTGTGGGTGTTTATACCCCTGTTGACCGCTGCTCTAGGGCAGAGGTTCCCAACTCCGATCCTGGTGGGCCAAACACTGTTCAGGTTTTCATGCTGTCCCTAATGAATATGCATGAGATACATTTGCATACAATGGGGGCGGCGCATACAAGTGCAGCACAGGCATATTTATTAGGGACAGCATGAAACCTGAATGGTCTTTGGCCCTCCAGGACTGCAGTTGGGAAACTCTACGCTAGGGATTGCACATGTTTATGGTGTCTGTGCTCTGTAGGGTAAAATATAGGCGTTTCAGGCATGTTTATTTTATCTGCAATAAAGGTTCTGTCTTTATTACCATGGTTTAGTACTGGGTAAAATATGGAGACAGGGTTGGCAGGAGCCACAGCTAGGACTTGAATTTGTGACCTTTTGCTCCTGAACACACTGGCCGTGTGTACTGCACCACATTGTTGCCACAGGGACAGATCATTCCCTAGGGATACCATGACTGTTCACCAGACAGACCCTGTCTGTTGCAGTGCATGGCACCCACTTAAACGGGGCTTGGCTGTGGTCTCCTGTGGGTAGATGCCACGGCCCCCTCCGCCACCAGCACCCCTCCGCCACCATGCTGACATGCCCTTATGCCAGTGGTGCTGGTGGTGCGTAGTCCCAGGCCATCCAGTGTGCCGGTAGGCAGCTGCCTATGGTGTGGGTTCTCAGGAGTGCCTACATGGACATGCGCGCTTCCCCCCAGCACCGCCTGCCAATGTTATGTGCCCTTGGGGGTACCTGCTGGGTAATATCCCCTATGACACTGTGGGATACACACTCATGCCCATGTTGGACCCTCGTCAGTTGCTGTCTTGCTGCTTTACAGTTTCAGCATTCCTATGTGCCACCTAGGCATCTGTCTAATCCGCACTGTGCCCCAGCTGGATCACAGCATGTGCTGCCTGCAGCCCCCAGTATCCCATTTACAGCATCAGTACAGTTGCCCTTTCCTACGTGCCCACTCTGCTGTTGCTGCACATGTGCACACCATAACAAACCTGCCCAATCTAAATGACAGAAACCCTGATCAGAGCTATTTCAATGTGGGATCATTAACTTTGTAAGGGGACAGAGCATAGACCCTTCCAAACATGATATCTTAATTTTTATGCTTTGTCAGTAGTGTTGCTTTATGTTTATCATTAATATCACTATTGGCCAGCTTGGTTATTGGGATTTTAAATGTGGTTCTGGTCATTTTATAGCTTTATTTGCTTTTTGGTTCCTGCACATGTATCACTACTATCACTTTTCTGGGTTTCCCTGCCTTTGCTGCACATTGCTGACTTAAACCTAACATGAGGGTTTCACTGGCGTTAGTTTTCAGACCCAGATTTCACAGAGTTAGTGTGCATGGAGCCTCTCCCCGCCCACTCTCCGCCCATTGACCCCTTCTCTCCGCCCTCTTGGAAGCCTTATTCCACCCTTCAGACCCAGATTTCACAGCGTTAGTGTGCCTTAACGCCGCTGCCGCATTATCGCGAGATAAGTGACGTTATCATGCGATAATGTTACATTATCACACGATAACACCACTTATCATGCGATAATACCACTGCGGCAACGTTAAGACAGTTTAGTAAACATACCCCTTAGCGATAGCACACCTTAGTAACTACGGCCCTTAATGCTTCAAGATTTACTTGTCTGGCTGTTTGTTATATTAATTGCAAAGTAAAGATGACAAAGATAAAAACGTAAAGATGATTGTGTGAAAAACTTAAATGGGGTCCCATCCACAAACGTTTGTCCAGAGCCTCATAAGTGATTAAAGTGGCCTGATTGTGAAAATGATGGGAGATAAAAAACATATGACCTATCCACACATTCAACTAAAATCCCTTCCTCACCCTCATCAATCCTCTCTTCTTGTCCCATGCTTTCTTGAGTGCAGATGTCCATGTCTCCACTACCTCTATGGTTGCTACTTGCATCCATGACCCTTTCTGCAAAGAAATATTTCCTTAGATTAATTCTGATCTATTCCCTTTCACCTTATTCCTATACCCCCTCATTCCAGAGCTTCCTTTCATTTGAAAGAGGCTTGCTTCCTGTGCATTTATATCATGGAGACCTTTAAATGACACTATCATATCTCCCCTTTCTCATTTTTCTTCCAAAATATGCATATTTAGATCTTGAAGTCTGTCCCCATATGCTTTATGATGAACACCACTGACCATTTTAGTAGTCACCCTCTGTACCAACTCCTTCCTGTTATATTGACTGGCTTCCAGTGAAGCAATGAACATCTTTTAGTTTTTGCTGTTTAAGATTTTATGCTTAGACTGCATTCCAGAATTGTTGCTTTTCTTAAAACGGTGCAGCGCAATATGGTCTCTTCATTCTAATCAACAGAATCCTTTTGAAGGCCTACTTTAAATTTTTAATCCACATTCTGCAGCCGGGTTAATTTTTGCATATTTCAGGAAAATTGTACCCGTCTTATTCAATATGTTCTAATAGTGATTTTCCTTTTGCTATGGTCATGTATTATATACCATTTGATAGGAATATTTAGTCAGAATTTTGGATCCCGAGAGTTTTGGGCTCGGCCTGGAAAGGGTTAACTTCCCTAGTTTTCATATTATATGGATAACTGCTACACATAATTGTATGTTTGCAGTGGCTGGCTGAGAGCAATGAAATAGGTTGCAATTAGATCTTTGGTAAAATGCAATCATTTGGCTTTTCGTAGACAACTGTTTTGGGAGGCTTATTGTTCTTAATGTATCTGATATTTTATTGATGTTTTTGTGATGTATTGTGTATTTTAATGTTATATTGCTTAATTTTTATTATTTTCTGTAAATATAATGTAGAGACCACTTGGAATTTGCTGCGCTGAAAGCATTGTATCATCCATTGTCCCTACCATTGCCATGTGGAAGTAGGAAGAAAGGTATAAACGTTTCCAGCATTAGGGAAGGTTCTTCCTATAGACTGGAAGAGACTCCTCTAATCAGGAGAAGCCCACTTCTTATAAAAACTTCAGTCCAGAGGGAGGGAATGTCTTTGACTCCCAAGCCTTTGTACTATACGCTGTTCAATAGATGGCTTCCCTAAATGGGCAGGTACCTGTGGAACTCCTTGCCAAGGCAGATGCCATGCAGTGGAAGAAGAAGAAGGTTCCAGTCATCCTGACCAGAACAGAAGAAAATAAAGTGTCTTAGAGCCACTGCGGCCAACAGAAGAGCTGAGCTGGACAAGCACCCGCAACAGGCCAACTAGACTTAGGACTGAGAGAAGCAGGCAAATCAGGGAGAAGATAACAGCATCAACTTCTTCCAAAGGTTCTCATGCAAAGAAGTACTCTACTACACAGAGCCGGGGAGATGTGAAGTTTCAGCAACTGCAAATCAGTGCTCTTTACAAGTACTAAGGAAAGCGAATGAGTCAGGGAAAAAGAAAACCCAAGAAGTGATACAATTAACTTGACAAGTACACACACATACTAAGTGGTGCCAAAGGAATAGAGGCAGAACTGAATACCTTTAACAAGAAGGACTGGGATAACAAAAGATGCTCCAACTCACGGATAAAGGAGAATATCATTTTTAAGCAATGTTGCTAAATGTTAATAATGATTATGTTTTCTCAGTGACACTAATGTTTTAGGTAAACTCTCGGTTCAGAAGACAAACTTCTGGGCTGGACTCTATTTATTGAGAAAGGTGAATGAGAATGTGTCAAGTGCCTAAACTTTAAATATTTATTTCCGCAAAGATAATTCATCCTCTCAGGTCTGAACCCTGATATTTTCAGACCAAGGGGTATGTTTTCAATGGGGTCGCGGCTCCAATATCGCATGGAGTCCGCTACCGCTGTTTAGTAAACATACCCCCAAGAGCTCAGAGAGCTTCTGGCTAATAGCTCTGGATCTGGTGTGCTTCCCTCATCTGCCTGGCTGTTAAGTAGCATCTGCAATTCAATTTAGGCATGGGAAGAACAACAAATCTACATATCCAAACAGGAAAAGCTGAATCTTCCCAGATAAATCTTACCAACATGCATCAATGTCCAGAAATCTCCCCAAAAAATTTTCAGTGTAAAGAGAAGGGAAAAAAAGCCCTCAGTGACAACTCTTTGACCTCTATAGGTCCAAGAAATTTCAACTGTACATCACTGGTCTAAAAAATCTTACAAATCTTTTTATATCTTTTTTATTTTATACTGTCATCCTATAAATTGTTTAAATTTTTAATTTTTATCCAAATTCTTAGAAAATTATTTTCTACAAAACCCACATGTGCAATCTGTATTTAAAGGTTAAAGAGAAACCTCCCTCTTATAACAGGAAAAATCTCTGCTGTGTGCCAGTCTCCGCAATGCTGTCAGCGTTTCACCATATTGTAGTCTCAGGGACATTATCAGTGTTTTTTTACCACATATCCTTCACTGTGGATTGAAGACTTTCCTACAGCATGATTCACACACAGACAGCAATATGACAAAATGCTGCAGCATCAAAGAGGCTGGTACATAGTGGAGATTTTTCCCCGATATGAGGGAAGTATCCTTTTAGCTTTTAAATAAAGACTGAACATGTGGGTTTTAGAGAAAATAATTTTCTAAGAATTTGGTTAAAAATTAAAAATGTTTATAGAATGACTCTATAAGATTTAAAAAAAAAGATATACTGTAAAAAGATATGGAAGGTTTTTTAGAGTGATGATGTACAGTTGCTGTTTCTTGGACCCATAGAAATTATTTAATAGTCACTGACAACTTTTTTCTCCTTCCCTTTACACTCAAAAAAATGTTGGGAGATTTCTGCACATTGAGATATGTTGGTAAGATTTATCTGGGAAGATTCAGGCTTTCCTATTTTACAGAGCATCTGCCTGGACCACACAGAAAGGGGAGGTTTATAGTAATAATTAGCAGGCTATAAATACTTTACAATATATTAATAAAACTAAATATATTTTTATGAAGGTGTGTACTCCAGAATTGCACTTAATACTGCAAATGAGGCCTCACCAAAGACTTTGAAAGAAGCACTATCACCTCCATTTGCCTACTGGCCATTGCTCCTCTCATGCATCCAAACATCCTTCTGGCTTTTGCTGATGCCTTTTCTGTTTGACCACCTCAAGATCATCACTGCCTGCCCCCAATCCCTCTCTTCTTTCATGCACAGTACTTCACCCTATGTTAGTTACTCCCTTGGGATTTTGCAGTCCATGGAAATACCTGCATTATTTTAGCATTTAATCTTAACTGCCAAATCCTAGAATATTCCTCCGCTATGTCATATGTGCCAGAAACAAAGAAGAATCTCATCTGCAATGTCTCACACAAGGGCCAGTGTAATGTGTTGTAGTGATGAAAGCTCCCAGGAAGACATGGAAGTGGAAGAAAATCCTAGTTTCCCCTTTGAAATGAATGACAGTTCACTTGTGCATAAGACTTGCAAGCCAGATCAGAAAAAACCCCAGCTCCCTGCTAAGGTCAGGCCACGCCCTAGCTCAGGGGTGGAGATAAGCTTGCCTGATGATTGGTCACACAGGTGCAGAGAACAGGGAGTGCCTAGCAGCCAACGGTTCTTAAAACCACGAGCAGAGCAGAAGGAAAGAAGGAGGAAGGCAAAGGACAACAGAGAGAGCAAGGCTGAGCATAGCTGGAGGAGAAAGAAAGAAGAAAACTCCCAGGAAATCAGCTACCTAAGAAGGCCTGGAGAAGGACATAAGGAGGCTGAATTTCAGAGCCTGGAGGATCCCAGGGAAATCAGCGCTTGAGGAACCATCCCCAAGGTAAAGCCAGCAGTTTCAGAGCTGAGAAATCAACAGAGAAACAGTTTGCTATTGCTAAGGTCCAGGAAGCAGAGCCCTCACCGTCTACTGCTAAGAGGTGGGTGGAAAGTTTTACATATGGGAAAAGTCATAGCCCTGATAAAAGCAGAACAGCTGAGTCTTCAAAGCTAGAAGCCCTGAGAGAGTTGTTTGCTGAGGGAAAAGTTCACTCCCCTAACACAACTGTGCCTTTACAAGCTGAATTGCTGTGGAATCAGTTCCAGGAATTTCTAAAGGAGAGAAAGTCTGGGAGAGTTTGTAACTTTGATAGAGATACCTTATATCCTGATGCCATAGAAGGAATGCAAATAGATTCCTGTTTGCCAAGCTCTGAATGTGAACCTGTACCAATGGATTGCTCATTGTGTTTAAAAGAAGAGTCTGCATTATTGAACTGAGCTGAGAGACTGTGAAACAATATAGAGAATAAGTACAGCACCTGCTTAGAATTAAGGAAAGCTAATACTGTGTTTTACTAAGCTTAATTGCCTTCTGAAGCTAAGAAGCGGTGCTTAGAAGAAGTTTGCTTTGAGAAAAGAAAATCACAGCTGTTGCAAGTTCATCTGTATTTCTGTTGAATGACCACACGAGGCAGTCCTCGGTGTAAGCTTGTGGGAATAAGAAGAGCTGAACAGTGAAAAGAGGTTTTTGTTACGTCATTCTCTGTTACCTGATTTATCCTTTATGTTGGAGAAGCATCCTTTTTGCCTTGTTTGAGTATTGAGCTTAAATGCCCTGGAAATCCCCACAAAATAAATTTTTTTGCTGCCTTGAACCACCGACTCACAACTACAATTTGTCCTTAAAGAATAAACTAACTACAAGTCCCAGAATACCTCTGGTGACAACAAGGGAAGCTTTATTCAAAAGCGGACAACATAAGGCTGTTTCCTGCTTGTAAGCTCTTGGGCCCAAGCGGAAGCATCGCAGTGTACATTATTTTAGCATGCTTCATAATAATTCCTAAAAGGCTTTCTATTCACTATAGAGGTCATTTACTAATGCCTATCACACATAAATCATTAAAGGCCAATACTGATCTGTCTGCCCAGCCCCTGTGTGGCTGATCAGAATCGGGGTGTACAGAGGTAGACCAGATTCTGATCCCACGGGGGACAGACGTGCCCGCGGAATCAGAATCGAGTCTACGGCCTGGATGTGCAAGCTGGGCTCCAATTCTGATTGGCCATACGTCCAGACACAAACCCAGCTAACTTAGCCTGGTTCTGTAATGGAGCAACAGTGCCATTGTATCTCAGTCCCTGGCCCTTTCCCCGTAGCCTGACCCCCGATCCAGCCTCCCATGGACATGGTCGGGCCAGGATCGGGCTATGGGGAACCCCCTTTGCTCCTCACCTGTCTGTCCCTGCCATCCGTCTCCATCCCCTTATGTCCAGAGTGATTTATTCTATCTCTGAGGAGCAATAAGTCCCCTGTCTACCCGGCCAACCCCAGACGTAAAGGGCCGACCTCTGAATCGGCCCTGTAGGTCCAGGATCTCTTCCTGCCCACGCCCCACTCTCACACCACCTCCAGACCACCCCTCCCACTCCCATCTGCGACTTCCCATACAACACAGCCTTTGCACTGGGGCAGCAGGGGAATGAATAGCGGTATGTATGTCTCGATAAGGCATACATCCCCGCTATTCATGGCATAGAATGACTCCCTTAGTAAATAACCTTCTAGATATTTAGAAAGAACCCAACCCTGAAGTACCCCTTTAAAACTTGTGGCCTAATACAGAGTCAGGGGATGTGTTGATTCACTAATACCATCATATTCCTCAGTTCAGATTCAGTATACTCAGCAAGTATTTTCTAATGATGACCAATTTAGTTTTGAATTTCTTTTTTTTTTGGCCCCATTATCCTTTAGGCATTTTTTAGATAAGGTAAACAGTTGACTTAACATTGTGTCCTATTGGAATACAGTATTTCCCCTCTTCCCCAAGTACATATTGTTAATCTGTGGGCTGGGTCTTCATCCTCAGTGCATGCTTTGTGGAGCACTCCTCAGATACTGAAAATCTCCATTCCAGAATACCTACATTTAAGCATGGCATCTGATGTTAGTGTATGAAGATAGTCTCTCATTCAGTTATCTGAAACTAGATATTTCCCCTCTTCCCCAAGTACATATTGTTAATCTATGGGCTGGGTCTTCATCCTCAGTGCATGCTTTGTGGAGCACTCCTCAGATACTGAAAATCTCCATTCCAGAATACCTACATTTAAGCATGGCATCTGATGTTAGTGTATGAAGATAGTCTCTCATTCAGTTATCTGAAATTAGATATTTCCCCTCTTCCCCAAGTACATATTGTTAATCTGTCCTGAAACTAGATATTCTGGTTGGTACCTAGACCAGAAGCCAGTTACTGATTCAGGATGCAAGTAAATCCTTCAGTGGTCAAGCAGAGTTTTCCTATTCTGACCCATGTTCTTCGTATATCACATCTACATTTTAGCTCAAAAGGCAGCTCTGGTTTTCAGACAACGTAGTTGTATTTCTTCTGTCTCCAGTATGCTGCAAAGTCACTTAAAGCATGAGCAGAACAACAGTCTGACTTTCGGTGGAAGAATCACCAGGCTCCGCTTCCTTCCCTCTGTGTGCGTTGTTTTCCTTTCCAGTCCGGTGTCCCATCTAAGGGAGGCCTCCTGTTTCTTTGTGCAACTCCATGAACTTTAACATCAAAACATAGCTTACAGTTGCATCTGAAAGTACGTGAAACAACTGCTCCATATTACAAGGGAAGAAAAGATTTCTTTATTCTCCCAGACTCCCTGGATTCAAAGATAAGTATTTTTTTCAGAATTCGGCAGACTTTCTACTGCTTCATATATTTGAAATGTTTAAAATCCTGCTTCATAGAAAGATCCTTGTTGGGAGTCTAATGTTAATTAAATAATCATCTTACTGTGAATGTATAGGGTTATGGAGTTTGTGCATATGGAAGTAGGGTTGAATCATATGCTAAGCCAGTTTAATTGGCCCCTGAAGAGATATGAGGAGAATTAGAGAAAAAAAAAAGAGAGAAACATGAACATCAGAGTGAAGATGATTTTCTAATGAATGTAATTGCTAAGATAGCTGTGCTCAAAAATTTAAATCAGTCCTACCCTCCTTAGGGCTCATTTGACTGGCATTTCTTGCTTTCATGCTCTGGTTACTGCGCTGCACGTCACAAGGTGTGGCAGATACTGTTCAGTCATATAGAGTCATGAACTCTTTCATGCACGATGGTAAAGTTCCATGGTGCAGAGATGAGGCGCAGAGCGCCCAAGGGAATGGGGGAGGCAAAGATAGGAATCTCATAGACTTGTTACTGTGGGATTTCACAAACTCAGTCCTTGGGACCCACAGCCAGATCTAGTTTTCAACATAAACAAAACGTATGGACTCACCTGGCTACAACTTCATCTTAAGGGAATATTCATTGGCGAGATCCTTGAAAATCATAGCTGGTTGCAGGGCTGAGTTTGGAGAACCGTGGACTAACCAACAGAGGAGTTATAGTGTGTGTCCCTGTGGCAGACAGATCAAGAAATGGGACAAAGCTGCAAGTTTAGCACTAATTTCTAGCCTATGGCTCCCTCTGTCAGCATGGCAGGGTTGTACATCTCCAATGAGTTTAGAGTTTTGGACATGGGAAATGGATTTAGCTCACACCTTTGTTTCTTTAGGAGTGGTCTAGTGGTAAGGACAAGGTACTTCAGGTCGGAGGGCCGGGGGTTCAAGTCCCACCTGGGGACAGCAATCTCAGGCCGGAGGGACTGGGATTTCTAGTCCTATAGGCACTCCTTGTGGTCTTGGGCAAGCCACTTAACCCTCCATTGCCCATGTTCCCTGTAAGTATTAGCGTATCATATCTCCTCATGTTAAATGTCTCATATCCCCTCATGTTAAATGTATCCCCCAATTGACCGCTTTGACCCAGTGAAAAGCGGGATATAAATACAGCTAAATAAAAAAAAAAAATAAATAAATATACACGCACACACACAATGCAATGTGTGCCTTTGAGTCAATGCTGACTCCTGATGACCCAGAAGCTCCTGGGTTTTCTTGGCAGACTGGAAGTAGATTGCCAGGCCTTTCTTCCCAGGCAGTGGAGGGTTAAGTGACTTGCCCAAGGCCACAAGGAGTGCTAGTGGGAATTGAACCCTGGTTGCTTGGTTACCAAGCCAGTGTTCTAACCACTAGGTCTCTCTCTCTCTCTCTGATATATATGCATGCGTGCTATCCTACTAATTTCAGCAGCACCACATATTTACTTAAATAAATCAACATTGAAACCTTATTTTAATTAGTGTTTTCACTTTTAGGTAGCATTTGCAACACAGTCCACTATAATTTAATATAGTGGCACTAGCTTAAAATATTCAAAATACCAATCTGCTGTTTTCTCTCTGGGTCTTGCACCTATTTCCTTTTTCTTTATAGTAAGTATACTTATTCCTCATACTTGCACATAATGTTTGAAGTAAAAACATATGCATATACTGTATCAAGTAGGCCATGCCCTGGATTTTAAAATATTGCTTACCTTAATGCTATACTTTGGGCATTCCTGCTTTGCCCATAGCATTGGCATGGATAAGGATCAGTGCAGCAGCCCTGGTTACTTTATGGTTATTTCCCTGAAAAAATATATATGAGATCTGTGAACAGCTAAGATGGAGACAAGGCACCTGTTTGCACAAGTGCACTAAGCAGTTGGCACGTGAATTAGCATGTGCTATCATCACACAGCTACAGTAAAAGTTCCTCTAGTGGCTTGACAGGTACTGCATGCTAATTCACACAGTAAAAGTGTGGGGAATGGGTGTGGCCTGTGCCTTGCCATTAATGCATAGTAACTTCCCATGTGTTGACTTTTACTATGGCAGATAGCACATTCAGCATCACTTCAATAGGTGGCGTTAAGTGTATCCACACTGTTATCTGCACACACTTAACACATGGAAAATGTTTTTACTCTGTGGTAACGGTATGAGAAGATGCTGGGCATGATCCCAACAGTTATCACAGAAGATAGTGGCAAAACCTAATTGCACAAACGTGCCATAACAGCAAATTTTTAGTGCACTTTAATAAAAGGGCCCTTTAGCTTCCATTTCGTCACCATCTTAGGGCCTAATTTACATGGGGCCCCATTCCAAGTGGCAAGTGGTGCCCATCCAAAGATGGGATGGGCTGAATATGTACCCGATTCTGCACCCGCAGGAACTAGACGTTCCCATGGGTGTAGAGTTGGGCACATAGATGGGCCCGCTCTGCGCCAATTATGCAGCACAGGACATTGACTTACCTCCCTGTACAGCCTTGCCTATGATCCTGCTGGAGCGCCTGTGCCGTGGTTCCCCGCCACTGGTACCACTCTTCTTTCCCACCTCCTGGCCCCTTGTGGGGGTACTCACAGCTAGAATCAGGTGGCAGGGGTCCTCCTGCAGCTGCTCCTCCATTGTTGCAGGTCTGCCCAGGCCAATTCCCTATAGCAATGGGACTTATTCCACTTCTGAGGTGGAATAAGTCCCATGTCTGACCTTCTTCCCTCAGACATACAGGGCCATGACCTGAATCAGCCCTATATGTCCGGGTTGTGTGCCCCGCCCCCACACTGCCAGTCCCACCCTGACACTACTCCCTCCTACCCCCATCCAGCACTCCCCACACAGATGCCTTATACATGTGGGGAGTTTTGGATACAAAATCAGGTCCCTGAGAATAGCAGGGGTTGGACGTGCAAGTCGGATGTCCATCCCCACTATTCAGATCTCTGCATGACCTCCTAAGCATTTTCCCATAGACAGGATAAGAAAGAAGCCTTTGTAAATCAGGTCTTCATATCCTATTGAAATACATAGGAAAAAGGGTACTACTATTAGGATGGAGACTGGTGAAAAAATGTAAAATAAATATGAAGGTCAACAATTCTGCAAAAATGCAACATAGTGCCCAGGGCTGCCAAACTCACCCACAGCCACGAGTGAAAAGATGTAATTGGTTATGTAAGGCTATGCCAAGGTTACTTACTAAGCAATTTATGTCTCTACCATGGGTCACATGTTGAATTTAGTTTGCACCTTTTCTCAGAAATTCAGGGTGAGCTACATTCAGGTATTGTTGGTATTTTCCCATCCCTAGAGGGCTTACAATCTAAATTATACCTGAAGCAACTGAGAGTTGAATGACTTGCCCAAGATCACAAGGAGCAGCAGTGGGATTTGAACCAAGCTTCCCACCCACTGATCTAACCATTATGCTACTCCTCCACTACATATATGACTGAGGAAGAGTATAATGTGCTAGATGCACCTCACTGGGTGGTATCTCAACAGCAAGGGGAGTGAAAAAAAAATCTGAGATTCAACGTTCTGAGGCTTGCATTAAAGTGGATCCAGGGCTCGAGGATGAAAATCCTGAAATAGACCATAATGAGCTTGAGGAAAGATTCTGCAGAGGATTTCTATGGAGAGAAATTAAAATTGACTCCTTGCTCAGCTAGGTATTATGCGTTCTAGTGTTCTATGAAATCTTGAGAAAAGGCCATAAGGGAAGAAGGAATGTCCAGTATGCCTAAGCTGTTGAAGTTCTTCTAGCAAAGGCAAAGTGCAAAGGAGCTTCTCCAGAAGGGTTTACAACCAATGAAAAAAGAGAAGACCCTGAAGGCTGAAGGAGCAATCATTCTCTTCATTCTCAGCAACTAAGGAAATCAAGAGGAAATGAGATACAAAAGCTCCTTTGAAGTAGTCTGATGGGGTGCCCAAAGTCTAGAAGGCCCCTGTATGTTTTCATGCAAGTCACTGCTGAATTTTGTTTTATGGATATCAGCAGAAGAAAATGTACCTTTTGTCGTCTGATCACGGTATGTCAAGTTACACATCAGTAAACTTCACTTCAGAACAGCAGTATCTGGTCTAGAGTTGCCATTATTTCAAGACCTTAGGAGCATGTCAATAGATCTAAGTGCCCTGCAGCAAGACTTCCCTAGAGAGACGATTACATGATGGTCCTGCAGCTCCAGGATGTGACCCTTTGTTCTGTCAGGTATTAGGTATTCTAATCAGGAAAAATGAATGAAGAGAAAGCCAAGAAAGAGCTTGAGATTACCTGGGACCCTTCTTCACAACAGACGCTCATATGTCTTATGTTGTTTAAATAGCACGTATCATAACCCGTCAAGAGTTCTGCTTCTTCTATAAACATAACCTTACATAGCTAAAATTTGCTCTTAGATACATAGTCACTGCCCATCTGTCTTACTACATCAAAGGCTAACACCTTGTAATGAAGACGTGCAGTTTATTTACAAACAAAGCAAGGAGACTTATTCAGAAAGACAATGAATTCTCTTAGTTACACATGTCTATACTGTTTATGTTTCCCTTGTTTATACCTTGTATTTCTTGTGACCGCTTTGATTGAAGGAAAAGGCGGTATAAAAAACTTGTTAAATAAATAAATAAATGAGTAGTTAGAAAAGATAACTAGAATGCAATTAGAATAATAACTAATGCACTTAATTACAGCACTGAAAGAGTTATGAGATAGTGCAGCTATTTACAAAGAATACTTCACCAAACTTGTCATACAGTCCTTTACACATCAGCTGGGAGCGCTCAGCGAGAGGAACTGATGACAGTCTAGGATCCTTCATGCCTGGCCAAGCAGATCTACGCTCTGTCTGTTCTGGATTTTCTCTGTACTTATATAGGCATAAATGTGTTGCAGCCAGCTCTCACCCATGAGCTTCTCTCCACCCCATCCACCTTTTTGCTTTGGTTTCCGGGCAGGCTTCTGATCACCCCCCTTGTTTTTAGAAGCTCAAAACTTACACAATCAAGACGCTGGTCAGACATCTGAGAATGCTGAAGGGACACATCCCCCATGGTCTACATTCCAAGGCTAGATGAAGTGTTCTTTTGTCATCATTAATGGGTCTCCATTTGTTTGCCAGGAGAAGGACTCCTCCCTAATCTCCCAGCATCTTCCTGTCAAGGGAGACACCCCCCATGGTTTTAGAAGCAGCTCAAAGCTTCTACATTATAATTGATGAATTCTTATCCTATCTACATTGGCTAGGCAAATGTTTCTATATTGGCCAAGAGAATTGTTCAAAGGCCAAGGGAAGAATTCTGTCTCCCTCTCTGGCCTTCTAGCACTCCCCAGGCTAGATGTGTAAAGATCTCTCACTAGACTGTAAATACAGCTTTGGTCTCTGGGCTAGCAAGCTGACTCAGCATGATTCCTCAGTTGACTTCTCACATGCAGCAATTTCCTTGCAAAGTTGCAATATTCCTTGCTGATCCAAATAAATTTTTAATTAGTAATACACCATCACACGCAAAATCCTAAAGCTCTTTCCTCCCAGACATATGTATGCCTGAATACTGGGGGATCTACAGAATTCATACAAGCAGATCACCTGGAAGTTCACCTGGTTCCGATGCTGAATTACTGTATAGGTCAGTATGCCTGAAATTAGACCCTCTCTTTTTTCCAGATCCCACCCTCTATGTTAAGATTTTAACTACTTCATGGGTCTGATTTACTCAATTTTTTCCACATTTTGCAGCCATGAAAAGAGCTTAGTGCATGGGACTCCATGTCTTTCATCTGTCATTCCCACTTAACTTCACCTTTCTTTCTGTTGCAGATTTTCTTCTCTTTACAACTTTTCTGGTATTTTCCTTCTCCCATCATCCATTTTCTCACCCTTTTCATCCCAGTTCATTTTAAATTCTTCATCATTTCCATCTCCTGCTGCAAGTTATTTTCACTTAGGAGGTCATTCCATAACACGAATAAGCCTTTTGGACATGCAGCGTAGATGTTTTTCTAGCAAAAACATCTAAGACCGTATTCTGAAACCCCCATGGCCCTGCACGTCTATGACTCTAGCACGGAGATCTCAGAGATGAGCGGAATGGAGGCATGGTCAGCCACAGAGATGTATAAGGCGTATTCAGGAAAGGCCCATGTATGTTTTCAATGCTTCCCACAGACGTCCTCGTTATTCCTGCGGAAATGTGGAATAAGGGCAGAACTTGGAAAATATTCTGCTCTGCTCTTCAATGCATCCCATACTGAAGAACAGTTGTGACAATTGTTTTGAACTGCTGTGCTGCAGTTTGGAAAAACACAAGATGCAGTTTTAAAGAACAAAAAGCAGAGGTGAGAGAAGGTTGTAAGGTAAAGAAACATTAATAAACATACTACAGAAATATTAAGAAGAGCAATAGTGTTTATTCTGGCTATGCTGAAATTTGCTGTTTGTGCTAAAGGAGCTAATCTAGGGTTCCCTAACAATGTCTATGTCTGAAAAATGGGACTGTTGATGTAGAGATAGTATGTGAGAGAGTATGGAAAAGATTCTTGTTTGGGTGAGAAATGCAGATAGGTGCAGGGCATCTTTTTGGCAGAAGTATGTTTTTTGTAACTGCAAGTGAGAGTGTGTGTATATGGTATGAGTGTTGCACGGGAGGATCTAGTGTGCTCATTCGCAATTCTGGGGGGACATGAATGCCTGGCCAGCACCTGGCCCTTAGGGATGACCGCATCGTCACCAGGTGCCAGTATGATCAGGCAGAAAAAAATCCAAAAAGGTTCTCTATAGCTAAAGGTCAAAACATATCCCTATCAAATAAGGAACCCTCAGAATGACAGCATTAGGTTTAAATCGGGCCCATTTTCGGTTTGGATGTGCCCGTGGGTCAGAAATGCATGTTATGGAATTGAGCTCTTATTATACTGCAAAACATTTTAACTCTTGTAAGCAGCATTGTGGGTCCAAAGAAAAATTCTAGTAATGTTTCCTACATTTACGGGCATGTTTACTAAACCATGCCAACTGTTAGCATGGGGTTAGGTGCACAATAAGTAAACTGTGCTAAAGGTTAGCGTATGGTCCTGTGCTAACTGGGTAGCACATGATTGGGAGAAAACTGGGCTGGTTAGGGCGAAACATGAGCATTGAAGATGCATTATGTTTAGTGTGAGTATTTTAGGCATGCGCTGTGAATGTTGCTGTTAATGTGGGCGCACTTAACACCACCTCAATAGATGACATTAAGTACACCCACATGTCAGTTTTCACAGTATTGCATGTTAGCAACATGCCAATAGCTCAGGGACAGATGCACAAGCCCCCTAAAGTTAGCATGGGCCTCTGTGCTAGTTTTGTGGTGCAATCTTGTGTACCAGTGCACTTTTTAATAAGCATGCAGCTTATGAAATGCTACCCAGTGCAAGTCCTCCAAACATATACATTTATTTATTTAGCTGCATTTATTTATTTAGCTGCATTTATATTCCGCTTTTCACCGGGTCAAAGCGGTTGGGGGATACATTTAACACAAGGGGATATGAGACACATACACTAATACTTACAGGGAACATGGGCAATGGAGGGTTAAGTGGCTTGCCCAAGACCACAAGGAGCACCTGTGGGACTAGAAACACCAGTCCTTCCAGCCCAAGGTTGCTGTCTTCTAGTGGGATTTGAGCCACCGACCTTCCGGCCTGTAGTACCTTGCCCCAACCACTACATGAAGCTGCTTTCAGAAAAGACAGTGCATGCTTTCAGGTGTAGAGTTGCAGGTGGTTTAGGTTACTGTCACCCAGCCTGAGGTCCAGCAGTGTCCATGCCAACTATCAACAGGGCAGCAACTGCCTGAAAAAATGATTTCAGTTTGATGCTTCATTCATTCCTGTTTGTAAGTTTGTTGACTAAGAAAGCTGAACAAAGGTCTTCCACTGGTTGCCAGGAAAGCAGCAAGGTATGTAAAATATAAAGAGCATAAACTTGTTCTTCAGCTTTAAACAATTTTACAAGAAAATGTACTGCAATAAAAAAAGAACTTGAATTGCCAGATGGCTCAGATCAGGTAATAAAGGCACCCAGTAAGGTCCACAACTTTATGGACTTCATACCCAATGCACAATAAGAACAAGTAAACAGGTCCATCCACTGAATGCAAATATATAAAAACAAAACCAGGTTCTTAATGTAACATGACTTAAGGAGAATATCTGTTAGATCTAAGTCTTGAAAAACCTTCTGATCTTTAGGTTTCTCTAAGAATTAGGTCTAACAGATGATGGAGTAGATCTCAAATGAAACTTGTGAAGGACGCTTGACTCCTAATCAGCAAAGGTGACCCTCTGCAGGAACAAGAGGAACAGCGGCTTCTTTAATGGCCAGGACCTGGCATTTAAATGTTCTCCATACAGGTCTACCACACTACCTGGCTTCCTTTGCCATCCATGTATTCCAGCTAGGGTCTTAAAGATTCCCACAGTTGAATTTATGGATTATACTGCCTCCAAGTCAAATTAGATCCGAAGTTATAAGAAAATCTTCTTTTGCATACCTGGCACCTTGGCTCTGGACTTTATTACAGGGGGAAATCAGGAGTGAATTGTCCTTTCATAGATTTAAAAGAAAGCAGTGGAAATTTTCCAGCATAAAGGGGTTATGGTTAGTCATTTGATCCAAGGAGCCTCTAGGTTAGCTCTGGTTACTAAGGTGGATCTACCACATTGCCTGTCCTTCTGTGTCTTACTTTTTGCCTACAAATTGTAACTATTACCCTATTGTGGCTTAGTATGTGTATGCCTGAAACGCGAGTCTGGATGTTTCTATTTTTATATCTTTTGTACACTAAATGTCACTGGATTGTGAGCGGTATGTTAAATGTAATCAATAAATGGACTAGTTTTCTAACTAGTCCAACTTTATTTACAGACAAAATATTCAAACAGGCTGAATTCCACAGGAAATGGTAAGTTATCTAGTTCTCACTTTTCTGTGTAGAGCAGTTGAACCTGAACCATAAAATGAGAAATGGATAGGTGTTTCCTTTAGCTATTCTCTTCCTTCACCAATATTTAGGATAGTCCATTGAGTCCATTGTACCACAGCAAGGTGAATGGAACTAGCAAAAGAGAAAGTCTTATCATACATTGCAAGGTTCACCTTTTTCACAAAAGTATTTAGATGGGGCCCTCACTTGGTTTGCAGCTTGTCCTGCTGTGAGGGCTTGTGTGCATCAGTGATGCTGAGGGCTAAGCTATCGGTAGTTTAACTACTAACAGGGTCTCCCAAGATAGACAGGTCTCAGCTGAGGTGCCAGACCAAAACAAAACCACCCATCTGGACAGCAACAGAATAGGACAGTGTTGGCAGCAGAGGATCACATTTCTGTGACAACGGCAACAACACTAAACTTAAACTGCGCGGAAGAAAGGCTTGGCAATCTACTTCTGTATCTTGCCATGAAAACCCAATGGATAGTCAAAGCAAAACAAATTGCATTATAGTGCTGGAAGATGAGATCTCCAGGTCATAAAGCACTGAACTGGCTACTGAGGAGGAGCTGAAGACTTTGCGGAGTAAAACCAGCATTTATAATGTGGTTGTATCAAAGTTCTTGGGATGTCTGATTGCTGATATAGCTGCACATGAAATGAAAGTCAGAAGCTGCAAAGATGTTTTACATATTGGGACATAGAATGTATGAAGCATGAACCAAGGGAAGCTGGAGATGGTCAAGAATGAAACGGAACATCTACAACTCAATCTGTTGGGTGTCAGCAAACTGAAATGGACTGGCATCGGGCACTTTGCATCTGATGATCACATGGTCCACTATGCTGGAAATGAAAAACAAAGAAGAAATGGTGTTGCATTTATAATGAAGAAGAAACTTGCAAGAACTGTAATTAAATACAGTACAATCAGTGACTGCTTAATTTCTATATATCTATGAGAAATGCCCATCAACACAATGATAATTCAGGTATATGCCCCAACAACAGCTGCAGAAGAGGATGAAATTGAAGAGTTCTATGAACAAGTACAAGCTGAAATTGACAGAACATGCAAACAGGATATCCTGATAGTCATGGGTGACTGGAATGCAAAAGCTGGCAACAAAGAAGAAGGAAAAGTGCTTGGAAAATATAGACTTGGCAACAGAAATAAAGTTGGAGAAAGACTGATAGAATTCTGCAAGACCAATGATCTATTCATCTCAAACACCTTCTTCCAGCAACACAAGTGCCGACTGTACACATGGACTTCACCCAATGGATTGTAAAAAAATCAAATTGCATACATCTCTGGAAGTCAATGATGGAAAAGCTCTATAAATTAACAAAGACAAAACCTGGAGCTGACTGTAGTACAGATCACAAACTACTAGTAGGCAAACTCTCGTAAAGTTGAAAAAGAGCAAGCCACTCATGAATGTAGAAAAATATGACCTTGAGAATATACCACTGGAATTTAAAGATTGCTTGCGTAATCGATTTGCTGCTTTAGATACAAATGATAGAGCTCTAGAAGAGTTATGGGATGACATCAAGAAGGTTGTGTTGGAAGAAAGTGAGACGTCTCTACAAAGGGTGAAAAAGCAAAAACAGCCAAAATGGATAACTGAAGAAACTCTGAAAATTGCCCAGAAACACAGGGAAGCTAAAGCCAGAGGAGAAAGAGAGGCAATCAGAAAACTCAATAGAGATTTTCAACATGCAGCAAGAAAAGACAAGGAGAAATACTACAATGATGCATGCAAGGTAATAGAATCAGATACTATTAGAAGAACAACAAGATCGGCTTTCCTAAAGCCTTGAGAGTTAAAGAAAAAATTTCAGCCTCGAAATGGAATGTTACAAGATGCTCAAGGATCCATGCTGAATGATGTTGTGAAGATCAAGAAGAGATGGAAAGAATATGCAGAGTCATTATAGCATAAAGATCAAGTGGACCAACAGCCATTTCAACCTGTACCTTATGAGCCATAAGGAACCATTGGTGATGAAAAAAGAAATTGAAGCAGTATTGAAAGCCTTATTAAAGAACAAAGCACTGGGCACTGATGGCATTCCCAGTGAAGTATTACAGCAATTGGATGCTGCTGTTAGCATACTTACAAGGCTCTGCCAGGAAATTTGGAGGACAACATCATGGCCAACTGACTGGAAAAAATCTGCATTTATACCAATACTGAAGGAAAGGTGATCCGACTGACTGTGGAAATTATCGCACAATCACTCTGATGTTACATGCCAGCAAGATTCTACTCAAGATCATTCAGCAGAGACTACAACCATACCTGGAACGAGAACTGCCTGAAGTGCAAGCAGGGTTCAGGAACAGCAAGGAACAAGAGATATCATCGTGGATGTGAGATAGATCCTTAAAAAGACAAAAGAAAACCAAAAGGATATGTTTTATTGACTACAGCAAGGCTTTTGACTATGTAAACCATGAGAAACTCTGGACCACATTAAGAATCATGGGTATACCAGAACACCTGATCGTTCTCTTGCACAATCTGTACATTGATCAACAAGCAACAGTTCGAACGGAATAAGGAGAAACAGAATGGTTTAAAATCAGCAAAGGTACTGACATGGCTGCATACTTTCCCCCTACCTCTTTAATTTATATTCAGAACAAATCATCAGAGAAACAGGATTGTATGAAGACAATAGAGGGCTGAAGATTGGTGGAAGACTCATCAATAATCTTCGCTATGCTGATGATACCACATTACTGGCTGAAAGTGAAGATGATCTGAAACATTTGCATCTCACGATCAAGGAACATAGTCTTAAAATGGTCCTGCACCTTAATGTAAAGAAGACAAAGATCATGACAGCTGGCAAAATCAATAACTTTATTGTTGATGGAGACAAAATTGAAATTGTGAACAACTTTAACCTACTCGGATCAACTATCAATAAAGAAGCAACAAGTAGTCAAGAAATCAGACAACGCATTGCTCTTGGCAGAACGGCTATGAAGGACCTAGACAAGATTCTCAAGAGCAAAGATGTCTCTCTCCATACAAAAATTGAACTTGTCCAAGCCATGGTATTTTCAATAATATCATATGGATGCGAAAGTTGGATAGTGAAAAAAATAGGCAAAATATTGATGCCTTTGAATTAAGGTGCTGGTGATGAATACTGTGCATACCATGGACTGCTCAAAGAACAAACCAGTCAGTATTAAAGGAGATCAAACCTAGGCTTTCTTTAGAAGCTCAGATGGCAAGATTTCGATTTGTATACATTGGACACATCATGCGAAGAGAGAGATCATTAGAGAAAGACATCATATTGGCAAGGTTGAAGGTCAATGCAAAGAGGAAGGCCAGCAATGAGATGGATTGATACAATAACAGAGCTATCAACTCTATCAACAATGAGTCGCCTGACTGAAGACTGACCACAGTTTAGGTCAACGAACCAGAGGGTCGCTATGAGTTGACACCAACTCGATGGTACTTCACAACAACATTAGGATGGGGGAACCCAGGGAGACGTTTCATCATCAAGTGGTTATTCCAAGGGTGGACAAGAGGTGAAGTGCCCAAGAGGGATGGAAATTACGCAGTAACCCATGACATGTTGATTAGATTATGGTGTGATCCAATTTCAAGGCATCATTATTCAGGCTAGCTTTTTCATTAGCTCTTTTCAGAGCATTGTGGATCAGTGATTTGGTGATAGCATCCAATAATGAGGCTGGTGCAACTGGCCTGCTAAAGGGGTGTCATTGAGGAAGAATAGATGAAAGTATATCGGTCCAAGGCAGACTAGGAAGTATAGGGGTCCATTTGTGCTGTGATCAGTCCTATTTGTAGTTTACCTAGTCAGTAATATTAGCAGTGAGTACTCTAGGGAGATTCACATGCTAGTAAATGAGGATGGTGTACCCCTCACCAGGTTTCAGTTTTCAGGAATTCTCATGAAGATGCTTAGCGCCATTGAGATGGAACCCAGGACCTTCAGGATATATTCATTCCATACAGGTGCAGCATCAGAGGTAGCTCACTATACAGAAAGGCACAACAAAGTAGCATGCCTCATCCATTTGAAACTCTGTAAAAACTACAATTTCACTGTGCCCGAAAAGCACCTGGGAACATAACCCTAAGAGACTTATAGAGAATAAAGAGGTTATGATCACCTGGGACATAAGAAACTGGATATGAAAAAAACTGACATAGTGGTAAAGGAGAAAAACACCAGAATGGCATTGATAATAGAGGTGTTTGTTCCAAGTGATTATTCTGTGAATCATGTAGAGAGGCAGGATATCCTGAAGTTCAAAGAAATGCAGTCAGAGACTAAGAAAATGTGGCAGAAAGATACAGGCTTGTTGAATAAGACTTACCAAGCACATTTTGACAAACTACTCATACATGTTATGTACATTTATTTATTTATTTAGCTGTATTTATATCCCGCTTTTCACCGGGTCAAAGCGGTCAATTGGGAGATACATTTAACACGAGGGGATATGACACACATACGCTAATACTTACAGGGAACATGGGCAATGGAGGGTTAAGTGGCTTGCCCAAGACCATAAGGAGTGCCTATAGGATTAGAAATCCCAGTCCCTCCGGCCTGAGATTGCTGTCCCCAGGTGGGACTTGAACCCCCGGCCCTCCGGCCTGAAGTACCTTGTCCTAACCACTAGGCCACTCCTCCCCATCATGTACATCTTATAAACTCCAAAAGGAAGCTCTCTTTGGCACAATGCAAGTACTATGCTGAGCATTAGCAGTAAATTTGAGAGACTGAGATCATACTCAATATACTCTGGCTTAGAAGTGAGGTTCATGACTGTCATAGTATGTGCAAAACTAATGCATTTGGAGAACTTGCCCTGGGATTACCCAGAACCACCTTCCAATGGATCGGGAGATGGAAATCCTCAGTTTATGTGTTCTATTGCTGCAACATCTGGTTTGCACCTTTGCTGTCACCATGCTAACAATATATGTCATTGTTTCCAATGAAAGTGTGGCAATGACAAGAGAGGTATGGATAGTGGGCCACTTGTACATTCTGTGGGATGACCACAGAGCAATGAGCCAAGTATATGGACAACAGCTAGGGTTAGCCACTAGAGGTGGTTAAATGGCATGGAGATTCATGGAATGACAAGCATGGCCATTGATAATGATTGTCCACTTAAGAGGCAATGACTTCAGTGTGATGTCAGTAGCCCTAGTAAAGACATAAAGAGAGACTTGACTTTCCTATGCTCCACCTATCCATCAGTCAGATTTATATGACCAGATATAATACTGCAGCCAGCTTGAAGTCCCAAAAAACAGCTTGAACAAGCCCACCAGAAGGTTAACAAGCAGATCAATTACTTTATACATCAAAGAGGTGGGGACATTATGTGGCATTACAGGGCTATATCACGAGAATGGCATGCACCTGTAAAACATCGGGAACAACATATTTAACATCTCATTGCAGGATGCAACTGAAGGGGTGCTTGTGCTATTGTAAATAAGGTCACAGCTCCATACTGGGGGGGCCTAGAATCTAGTGGGATCACAGCCCCTAAGCTGTGATGAATACCTGAGTCAGTAAGCCTTTCCCTGGGAAAAGAGAGGAACAGAGGGTCTCAAGAAACGTAGGAGATAAGCATTGCCTTGCTGGAGACACTCAGAAAGAGTGCAGGTTGGGATTAAACAGCTGCACAAACCGCTGCACCAGCTGGGCTGGTTACAGACAGCAAGTTGACGGCAGATGAAGGGGCCAATGAATGAACTGGTATGGCTGAGATAATAGTGTCTTGAATGTACCATTAATAAAGCTGTGCCTTGTATACCACCAGTGGATGTGTGGATGTAGCTGTTGTGGTGTGGTGAGGAGAGGGAGAACATGACTGTCTGAGTTAAGGTAAGAGATATACTTCCCAGGAGCTACAGATAGCCTTGTCAGGAAGCTAGTTAGTTTTAACTTGGACTATCAAACGGGCAGAAGCAGAAATCTACTAAAAAGCACTGGATACTGTTGCTTCTCTCAGAATCTGTACCCCTTATACCCAGGGCTGGTGCAAGGATATAAAGGTGCCCTATGCAAAGCTCATTCCAAGCACCCTTCTGCTCCTGCCCCCGTACCCGTACCCATTTGCATCACTGCCCCTCCTCTCTGGGACCAGCTGCAGTGGCAATGACTTGAAATAGCACCTCAGTGCTTACCAAAACCTCTAGTGCTGCAGTGCTGTTCCTGCTTCCACCCAGGGCCGTCCCTAGAGTTAATTCAATGTGTTGTCACCCTAGGCAAACCTTAAGTCAATGCCCCTCCTGGCTTTCAGAACCTATTGTTATGTCTGAATGCCCTACTCTTTGATGCCTCCTCTCTGCCAGAAGCTGCCACCCTAGGTGACCACTTAGTTTGCCTAATGGTTGGGTCTGCCCTACTTCCGCCCCCTCTGATGCAATCTACCTTTTGCATGGTGCAGAAACAGCTGGTCCAACCACTTCTGCCCCCATGGACAGGGCAGAAGCTGGAACAGCACCACAGCACTTGAGGTTCCGGTAAGTGCTGCTGTACCATTTCAAGTCACTGTCACTGTGGCTGGTCCTGGAGAGGGGTAGCAGCAGCAGCAATGAGCCGCCTGCTCACTATTGGTGCTCTAGGCAACTGCCTAGTTCACATGATGGTAGCGCCACCCAGATAGAGAGGATTCTGAGGCTGCTCACTGCTGCACTTCTGGGAACACTCTCCAGAATAGATTTGCCAACTGGCTCCAGATTTGCCTAACAGGATTTATCTGGTCCTGGGTTTACCCCATTGCATGTGGGGACATAAGGTCTTACTTTTCTTATGGAATGCAATTGAACAATCAAAGACTATTCATCCCTGCATGCAATGGGGTAAGCCCAGGACTTGGTCAACTGCATCAGGCAAATCTGGAGCCAGCTGGCTATGCAAAATGGCACAACTGCCAACTTATCCAGTTTCAGTATGGACATTTTAGGCCAGTCCTGGATTTCTGACAGCTCTATCCTGATGCATTACAGAACCAACAGCACAATGGGTAGAATCGGTAGAATTAAGAACTACAAATACCACATTGTACTGGGAATGTAAGTTGAAAACCAGGTCTGGTCTAAAATGTCCCTACTGAACAAGGAAAGTTGGCAGATATGAAAGGTAATGAGTTGCAGTTACACATAGCAACTCATTATTTATATTCACAAATTATTGTGTACAAAAATGCTCAATTTGGCATTTTCAAATAAAACAACTCAGAGAGCTATTGATGCTTTGGCGGCGGCTTGGATGGCAGATTTAGGTGAACACATTGGGGAGGAATCCCTGTTGAGTGGGCTGGCGGCCATTTCCACTGTGAGTACTCAGGTTCTGCATCGGGACACCCAATATCGCCTGGTACGTCGCCTTTATTTTGCTCCCGTTCGGGCATGGAGGGCGGGTCTTGTGGCAAGTCCTGGCTGCCCCAGGTGTGGGGCCGCCAAAGCGACGTTGGGACATATGTACTGGCACTGCCCCAGGGCCCAGCTGTTTTGGGGGCGGGTGGTATCACACCTTAGTAGATGTGCCGCAAATGGAACCGCTCACCGCACGCCACTTGGTCTTGGATATATGGGAAGCTAATTGGGGGAGTCTGCTGGGAAGTTGGGTGCTGCGTTGGCTGCGCTTGGTGCTGATGTCCGCCCGAATGACTATCATGCAGCGCTGGCTAGATGTCCGGGGACCAGTATATGGGATATGGCGGGTTAGACTTCACAAGCTCCTCCTCATGGAGAGACTAGCGGCGGCTGGTAACGAGCAGCGCTGGGCTCGCTTCCTCCGGAGCTGGGGACCCCACCTACAGCTGTTACCTGCGGGGGCCCGCCACCGCGTCTTGGGGGGTCATTGAACTGAACTAAGCTACCATCCCTCCATGGGAAGCCATGCAACCACATACCCTGCAACGAATGTGGTCCTGGAGCGTTTCGGGCCCTGGAGCGTTTCTGCCGGGGGGTCTGCCTCTGTGTTGTTCTTTGTCCTTCCCGTTGTTCTTGTCCGTACTCTCTGTTTGTTTCCTTTGCCTTTTCCCCACTTCTCAAAGTTAGCTAGGTTACTAGGCTGCCCGCTAGTTGGAGGTTCTGGATAATCAAGAGCGCTAAACCTCCTCTGCTTTCTTGTTCTCTCTATCATCTCCAATTACCCACCTACTTCTACACATTAGATGAAGACTGCATAGGGTTGGGGGGGGGGTTGGGGGGTTAGGGTGGGAGTCATAGCTAGGTTACTCTGCAAGGACATCGATCTGGGAGAAGAGTAAACCCTGGATCTGTACTCCAAAGTCAGCGGCAGCCATGAGGGGGGTGGGGGGAGAGGAGGCCCGCAAGGTTTAGGACTGGCGACCGTATTATTTCCTATTCCTCTTGCTCCCATGGCACCCCCTATGGTTTAATAATTATCCCTGCAGTGTGGATTTGAGATGCCCCCCCCTTTCTGGCAGGGAGGGGAGGTTCTATTGTTCTTATTATCAATGATTGCCCGAAGTTGGCGCTGCTTGTTTCATATGTCTCATTGTTTCATTTGTTTCATTGGTTTATCATTGCTTTGACTGTTGTAATGCTTTTCATATTGTAAACAATAAAACATATTTGAACATAAAGTGATATAGCGGAAGGGCTGTCAGGTAAGGTTTACCTCTTTGCGGATGATACCAAAATCTGCAAAAGAATAGACACCCAGGAAGGTGTAGATAACATGAGGAGGGATCTAGCTAAGCTTGAAGAATGGTCTAGAATTTGGCAGCTGGGATTTAATGTTAAAAAATGTAAGGTCATGCATTTGGGCTGCAGCAATCCAAGGGAGCAACCGCAGCTTTGTAAACATACCCCTTAATGTTTCTGATTATATTGAGTCTTCTATGGATGCAATTACTACATGGGCAACTCTTGTCTCTAATTCAGAAATGAATAAAAATACGATATTGTGTTTATTTTTTCAAAAGAAGAATGAGTTATTTTGTGGGCAAAGAGTTAATATCTTCCCAGATGTCTCTAGACAAATGCAGTTGCAGTGCAAGGCTTTTTTAGCTTTGAAGCCTAAAATTCTTGCTCTTAGAACAAGTTTTTTCTTAAATTTCCCTGCAAATGTTTGGTGACATCAGGGAAAGATAGTTATGTGTTCTTTGAACCTATGCAATTGGAGGATTTCCTTAAAACACGTGCAATAGGTATACAGTAGGTTGTGCCATGACATGATATATTTTGCTAGATGGTATTGTATAAAATGGGTTTCATAATTATTCCTGGAGCTTGAGTTAGTGGATGTTAACTTTGATCTGTTTTCCTAGTTTCAGGCAAGGGTCTCCCCGAATGTGGACTAATGACTATGTTGATATTGGTGAACTATGCTTGATTTGATTTTTATGCTTCTCTTTTCTGATTGTTTTCTTTGCAAACAATTGAAAATTATTATAAATAAATGGAAAAAAATCTGAAATTGAAAATGTGAAATATGCCACTCTTCCTGAAGCACACTGAAGGAGAAACTATAACTAGTAGAAACCTGTTTCTCCTGTCCAAAATTTCACCCTTTCCATATCTATAGAATTCATAGCAATGCACTAGGTCCTACAGGAGCAGTAAGAAATAGGGTTACTTGATAACTGTCTTCCAGCTATTCCAATCCTGGTTTTGACCTATTGCATGTATGGAAATGTAGTTCCAATATCCCCAACCGAAGCAGGACTATATCTAATGTACGTAAGGACTTGGCCTCTCCAGAGACATTCCCAACCCTCTCATCACCCAGGGTGGGTGTCCCCCCCCCCCCCATGACAGTGCCAGCCCCCCGGCACACATGGGAAAGCACACAGGTGGCTTGCCATGCTGCCACTGCTCAGGCAGCTCTTCTCTCCCAGGTCAAAGTCTCGCAATTCGTAAGACTTCAGCCAGGATAGACATGCCACTGGTCCTGGAGCTGAGCAACGTGGCAAGCTACCCGCGGCTTTACATTTGCCATGCTGCCTCTGCATGTGGGCCTGGCAAAGGGCATCCCCTCCTACCAGCATCCAGGCAGGTCATATACTCTGCCCCACCCTTGGTACGCCACTGGGCATATCCCAGGTGACATGAAGTCATATGATAACCATATACAGATTAAATCAATAACTGTCTCCAAATAAAGGGAATATACAGGCAACACCAGGATGAATGCTGCAGCATGTCTGGGGACCAAGAGCTGTACTGCAATGTGGATCTCTTCATTCTAAACCAGGGGTTCTCAACCCCGCCCTCTGGACACACCCACCGAGTTGCCAAGTTACCCAGTTCCATGAAAGAGATTTTAAGCCAGTTCTGGATTTCTGACAATCTTATCCTGATGCATTATGGAACCTGAAGCACAGATTCCAACGGATTAAATCAGAGACTACAAATACCATACTGCATTATTTCAAACCAGGCAAATCAAAAGTAAATCACTCCACTGATGCATACAAAATCACATCAGGTACTTCTATCAAAAAGGTGTTCATAAATATATGGAAGGAGAAAAGAGCCTCCGAATCCAGTGAGGTAAACTGATACAAGTTTCATGCAGTCAAAGCCATACCTCTCAACATCAATGGCTCTAAAAAAACCTCCTTCCACCTTTTTAATTCTTCTTTAATTCTTCAATTATAACATTTTTCTTTTTGCAACCAACTATGGTGTTAAAAATAAAACACCTGTAATCTCTCAAAGCATAACACCAGGGCCGGCCCGTCCATTGAGCAAGAATGTTTTTTGCACAGGGCCCCGCGTTTCAGGGGGCCCCGCGCAAAGAACATTCTGCTTTTTTTTTATTACCTTTAAAAACAAAAACCTGGCTGTAGCTGCTGCCGCTGCCGCGTCCGTCGCAGCAGCGGCAGAATGGCGTGTCCCGCGGGGCCCCTTCTCCTCTTCGAGCCCTCTGCAAGGGCTTTCAGATTCGCGAAGGGAGAGTTGTGCTCCCTCGCGTCTCTGTAAAGCCCGCAGGGGCTAATGGGAAATTTCCCATCAGCCCCTTTAGACGCGAGGGGCTGATGGGAAATTTCCCATTAGCCCCTGCGGGCTTTACAGAGACGCGAGGGAGCACTCTCCCTTCGCGAATCTGAAAGCCCTTGCAGAGGGCTCGACGTGGAGAGGGGCCCCGCGGGACACGCCATTCTGCCGCTGCTGCGACGGACGCGGCAGCGGCAGCAGCTACAGCCAGGTTTTGTTTTTAAATTTGCGGGAAGGGAAGGGAAGGGAAGGGGGGGGGCTGATGGAGGCTGTCTGGAAATGGGGTGATGGGGGGTTAGGACTGGAAATGTGCAAGGGGGGGGTTAGGACAAGAAATGTGCAGGGGGGGGGTTAGGACTGGAAATGTGCAGGGGGGTTAGGACTGGAAATGTGCAAGGGGGGGGGTTAGGACTGGAAATGTGCAGGGGAGTTAGGACTGGAAATGTGCAAGGGGGGGGGTAGGACTGGAAATGGGCTGGGGCTGATGGAGGCTGACTGGAAATGGGCTGGAGGGGGGGTTAGGACTGGACATGGGCGGGGGCTGATGGAGGCTGACTGGAAATGGGCTGGGGGGGGGGTTAAGACTGCTAATGGGCTGGGGCTGATGGAGGCTGACTGGAAATGGGCTGGGGGGTTAGGACTGGAAATGTGCAAGGGGGGGGGTTAGGACTGGAAATGTGCAAGGGGGGGGTTAGGACTGGAAATGTGCAGGGGGGTTAGGACTGGAAATGTGCAAGGGGGGGGGGTTAGGACTGTAAATGTGCCGGGGGGTTAGGACTGGAAATTTGCAAGGGGGGGGGTTAGGACTGGAAATGGGCTGGGGCTGATGGAGGCTGACTTGAAATGGGGCTGGGGGGTTAGGACTGGAAATGGGCTGGAGGGGGGGTAAGGACTGCAAATGGGCTGGGGCTGATGGAGGCTGACTGGAAATGGGCTGGCGGGGGCAAAGACTGCTAATGGGCTGGGGCTGATGGAGGCTGACTGGAAATGGGCTGGGGGGGGTTAGGACTGGAAATGGGCTGGGGGGGGTTAAGACTGCTAATGGGCTGGGGCTGATGGAGGCTGACTGGAAATGGGCTGGGGGGGGGGGTTAAGACTGCAAATGGGCTGGGGCTGATGGAGGCTGACTGTAAATGGGCTGGGGGGGGGTAAGACTCCAAATGGGATGGGGCTGATGGAGGCTGACTGGAAATGGGCTGGGGGGGGTTAGGACTGGTAATGGGCTGGGGGGTTAAGACTGGCAACGGGCCGGGGGCTGATGGAGGCTGTCTGGAAATGGGTGATGGGGGGTTAGGACTGGAAATGGGCTGGGGGGGTTAAGACTGGTAATGGGCTGGGGGTTGATGGAGGCTGACTGGAAATGGGGTGATGGGGGGTTAGGACTGGAAATGGGCTGGGGGGGGGTTAAGACTGGTAATGGGCTGTGGGCTGAAGGTGGCTTACTGGAATTAGGGTGATGGGTGTAAGTATATCTAATGGGCTATGGGGGGAGGGATAGGACTGCTAATGGGCTATGGGGGCGCTAGGACAGGAAAAGGGCTGATGGGGAGGGGTTAGGACTTGAGGTGGGCTGATGTGGTTAGGACTAGTAATGGGCTGTGGGCTGATGGGGGGGGGGGTTAGGACTGGCAATGGGCTATGGGGGGCTGACTGGAAATGGGCTGATGGGGTTAAGACTGGAAGTGGGCTGATGGGGGGTTAGGACTGGTAATGGGTTATAGGGGGGGGCTTAAACTGAAAATGGGTTGATGGGGGGCTAGGACTGGTAATGGGTTGAGGGATTGCTATGACTGGAAATGGACTGAGTGGACGGGGAGGCTTGAACTGCAAATAGCTGATGGGGAGGGAGCTTGGAATGGAAATGGGCTGTGAGGGAAGGGAGCTAGAACTGAAAATGGGCTGATGGAGCAGCTAGGATAGGACTGGAAATGGGCTGTTGGGGGGAGCTAAGATTGGAAATGGGCTGTGGTGGGGGCTTGAATTGAAATGGACTCATGGAGGGGCTAGAACTGGAAGTAGGCTCATGGGGGGGCTTGGACTGGAATTGGGCTGAGTGGAGGGGAGCTAGGATTTGACATGGGCTGATGGTGGGGCTAGGAAATGACTAGAAATGGGCTGATGGGGGGCTAGGATTGGAAATGAGCTGATGAAGGGACTCAGACTGAAAATGGATGGGGGAGCTAGGACTGGAAATGGGTTGATGGGGGGCTAGGACTGGAAATGGGCTGATGCAGGGACTAGAAGGGAATGGATGCTGGGTGAGACTGGAACTAGAAGGGAGCTGATGTTGGGGGAGGATTAGAATGGGATGGGGCTGGGAGAGTAAAATGGAGAGGGGAAAAATATTTTGTGTGGGAGGGATGAAAAATCTACAATTGGCCGGGTATTGGTAGAGTAAGTGGGGATTGAGGATGGAGGGGTAAAATTTGTGTGGATGAAATAAGAATGAGGAAAGAGCAAAAGGATAAAGATTAGTATGTTAAAGCAGATGTAGAGAGAGAGGATGGAAAGAAAACTAGAAGAGAGAAGAAAGGACAAATGGACAGCAGACGATGGAGAGTTAGCAGAAAACATGAAGAAACCAGAAGAAAGTGGCTGGAGCAATTGCAACTGAAAAAAAATGCACAAAAGGTAGAAATATATCTCTTTATTTTGAATTTATTAACTGGAATATGAAAGCTCTGGGAAATGTGCATCATTAACGTCTGCGCTTTGTTTGGTACAAGAGGAAATTGATTTATAGTTTTATTTCTACAGTGTTGTTGTACATTCCAAGTTTGGCTTTTGGGGTTCCCAGTTTAATTATTGCCTTCCTGTTTCTAAATTGTGGTTCCTTGTTTGGTGATGGTCTATGTTCTGCATGTGTAACTGAGCTGAGGTATTCTGTTTATGTAATTCCTATTTGACATTGCCACTTGTTCTCTTTCCCCAGTATTCTCTGAAATGTACTGGTTTAATATTTGCAGTGTTTCCTTTTGATAGGTAGGGTCTGGTGCTTTGTGAGTCCTGGTAATGCTGTCAGGATACGGTGGGTTTGCTATGGGTTCTAAATGGGCAGCGTTTGTAGTAGTTCCTAATGTGCCTGGCGGTTGGTACTGGATTATAGTAATGTAGAAATCTTTTAGTCTTTCTTTATCCATACACTCATTAAGAGACATGTTTACTAAAAGTTAGTGTATGGTAACATTATGCAAATATTTATGCAAATAAGGCCACTTATGCAAATGAGGCCCCGCACCGAGTCTCCGCACATGGCCCCGCACCCCCCTTGGGCCGCCCCTGCATAACACCACTTATCTTAAGGTAATAACACAGTAGCTGGGCAAGGACATCTCTGGGCAAGCACACCGACGCCACACACTGGCTGCCAAGGCGCTTCACTGAACGCTTCTTCAAGGAATGCCCCACCTGAACTGTGTAAAATATGCTGTGAGAGAAAACAGGCAAAAAAATCAATATTGAAACAACATAGATCAAGTACCATCCGTAAACGAAACTTAAAACCCTTATATCCCCATATACACTCAAAATACATACCAGCTCAAAAACATAACCATCTAATAATGCCAGCTTTCACTTTACCGATTCAGCAATGACCGTTCCAGAGAACGCCGCGCATGCGCTTCACTAAAAACTCAACCCCGAAAACATCACCAAATGACGAACCAGGGATTCTCTCTAATAGTCAACCCTCCTCTACTCCCAGTCAGTCAAAAGACATTGTGAATCACATAACCCACAAGTGAACAATGCGCCAATCCCCATCTAACCCACAACAATGGCACATTCACCTCACCTTTTAAAAGCAGGCAACTTCTGAAAACATCCATAAAGCCTAATTCTAAATCAAAGCCCGTAATCACAGACAGACATTCCAGTCTATTTGAGCATTCAACCTCCCCGGAAAGATCGTCCCTAAACGGAATATCCACTTCTGTTCGCATAATAGAAGGTACTCTTCTCTACTACGATTCTCCTGCCCATTTGTCACTTGATCAATGCAAAAACATCGCAAGTCCGTAAATACATGACCCAAATCCAGACAATGTTGCACAAGAGGAGCTTCCCGCCGGCGACACTTCAACCGGCTCTTGGGTTCATTGATCTTCAACTTAAAGGACCTCACAATCTTGCACACAAAGGCCAAACCATATGAACACCGAATAAAATAAACAACATAGTTTTTCCTACAATGACCACCGTTATTTGAAACGATGTAATACCACTTGTACATCTAGCTATGTTGTTTATTTTATTCAGTGTCTGTGTGGTTTGGCCTATGTGTGCAAGATAGTGAGGTCCTTTAAGTTGAGGACCAATGAACTCAAGAGCCGGTTGAAGTGTCACTGGCAGGAAGCTTCTCTTGTGCAACATTGTCTGGATTTGGGTCATGTATTTACGGACTTGCGATGTTTTTGCATTGATCAAGTGATAAAGGGGCAGGAGAATCATGGTAGAGAAGAGTACCTTTTATTATGCGAACAGAAGTGGATATTCCGTTTAGGGACGGCCTTGCCGGGGGTGTTTGAACGCTCAAATAGACTGGAATGTCTGTCTGTGATTGTGGGCTTCAATTTAGAATTAGGGTTTATGGATGTTTTCAGAAGTTGCCTGCTTTTAAAAGGTGAGGTGAATGTGCCATTGTTGTGGGTTAGATGGGGATTGGCGCATTGTTCACTTGTGGGTTATGTGATTCACAATGTCTTTTGACTGACTGGGAGTAGAGGAGGGTTGACTATTAGAGAGAATCCCTTGTTCATCATTTGGTGATATTGTCAGGGTTGAGTTTTTAGTGAAGCGCATGCGCGGCGTTCTCTGGAACGGTTATGGCCGAGTCAGTAAAGTGAAAGCTGGCATTATTAGATGGTTATGTTTTTGAGCTGGTATGTATTTTGAGTGTATATGAGGATATAAGGGTTTTAAGTTTCATTTACAGATGGTACTTGATCTATGTTGTTTCAATATAGATTTTTTGCCTGTTTTTTCTCACAGCATATTTTACACAGTTCAGGTGGGGCATTCCTTGAAGAAGTGTTCAGTGAAGCACCTTGGCAGCTAGTGTGTGGCATCGGTGTGCTTGCCCAGCGATGTCCTTGCCCAGCTACTGTGTTATTACCTTAAGATAAGTGGTGTTATGCTTTGAGAGATTACAGGTGTTTTATTTTTAACACCATAGTTGGTTGCAAAAATAAAAATGTTATAATTGAAGAATTAAAAAGGTGGAAGGAGTTTTTTAGTGCTATTGAAGTTGAGAGGTGTGGCTTTGATTGTGTGAAGCTTGTATCAGTTTACCTCACTGGATTCTGAGGCTCTTTTCTCCTTCCATATATTTATGAACACCTTTTTGATAGAAGTACCTGATGTGATTTTGTATGCATCGGTGGAGTGATTCGCTTTTGATTTGCCATTTACTGTTCACTCCAGGACTGACCTGTTTTTGGTTGTTATTTCAAACCAGGACTGGCAAAAAATCTCACTCCTCAAACTGGGTAACTTGGCAGCTCTAAACCTAGCCAGTGAGGTTTTCAGGATAACCACAATGCATGTGTATTAGAGCCGTTTCCATACATGGAGACAGTAAATACAACTCTATCTCATGCATATTCATTGTGGTTATCCTGAAGGCCCAGCTGGTTAGATGTGTTCCGAGGACTGGGTTGAGAACTACTGGTCTAAACCGTGCAATGCTGGCAGAGATTATGTTTGCAGTTTACCAGGGCACAGCTACCACCTGCAGTAAACAGAGCTGCCAAGTCACCCATTTTCAGGAGGGAGACTGTAGGCCAGTCCTGGATTTCTAGCAACCTCTCTCTAAAGCATTATGGGATCCACAGTATTGATTTCAATTGATAGAATCAGGGACTGCAAAAGCCACACTTCCTTGGGATATAATTTCAAAACCAGGACTGGCCGAAAGGTCTCCCTCCCCCATCTTAACCCTTGGCCAGTCAGAGTTTGCAGTCTAGGTTTGCTGTGGTTGTCCATTGAGTTTAGCACCCCCAATCATTTTGGGACATTGAGTTCTATGATTTGTTTATTGCATACTCAGAGTGTCTTTCCCTTTCCATATCTAATCACAGAGCTTGATAAGAATTTAAATAGCTAGTAATATTGGTGCAGCCATTGTCCAAACATTAGACCTTTTAGTTTCCCCATACTTCACCACCATCAGCCTGCTACACTGACCCAGCTGACATGAGGCCTGCATAGCCTGCCAAAGAGAGCCAATTAGGTGGTGAACACCTGCATGCCCACTATTGCTATACTTGCAGCCTGCCAGACAGGCTCTACTGCTGGTTAATTCTGTCATCACATGATCCACCTCAATTATAAAAATGTAAAAAAAAAAAAAAAAAAAAAGGTCTTTGGGCAGGTATGTCGACTTGAAGGCAGCAAAACAGAAGCCAGCTATGATTTATTTCAAAGGCATACTGTTTCCAGCTGCAGAGAGACTTCCTTCCCCACTCCCCAGCAAGACTAGTTGAACAACTTAGAAGACTTTTTTTCTTTACTGTTTTCCTCCCCTGTCTGATGAAGGGTTGGAATAATTAGAAAAAAAAGAGACCTGTTCCCCCTCCCGTTTTTTTTTTCTCTTCTTGCCTGAGGTCTAGCCAATCAGACCGGTTCAAACCTGGTCAGGTTAGTCCGCCTCAGTTTGCTGCTTGAGGTCGAAGGGAGAGGCGTGTGGCTGCGGTGCTTGCGCCTCGGTGATACAGACGCTCTTTGTGCTCCCCGACCTCGGCTACGGGTCTCATGACGGAGCAACAGTGGGAGGCGGAGGAGGCGAAGCCTGTATCGAAGCTGCCCAGCAGGAAGAACAGCCGAGGACTCGCGTTCGCGTAAGTAAACTCCGCGGGACGGGAAACGTGTACGGCTGATTGTCTTCTAGGTCCGGCTTTGCAGGTTCAATTTGCTGTTCATTGACCAAATGCTCTCTTTAAAGACCTGATGTTCACTTGGGAACCAAAACTTTTTAGCTGCGTGACGAGGCAGCGAGGTGTGAAATTGGCAGTAGCCGCCTACGAAAAGAAGTGAGCTTATTCCTGAGGAGTGGCTATGGATTCATGATCGTGCAGGGCAATAGACTGTACTATAATCTTTACAATCGGAGAATATCACCTGGGCTTAGTGTGATGGCCAGCTGAACAAAACGCGATAGTCTTTTTAGGGAGGGAGTAGCGACCTGGGAAAAGGAAGGTAGTTGTAGGTTTTCTTTTTGCGATTTCCTCCGCGTTGTTCTTTTTTCGCCAGTACATAAGAACAAACAGGTACAGCTGCTTGAAGTTCAATAATTCATCGTCTAGCAATAGCAAAGCGTAACCTAGAGAAGGATGTGTGTATTTATCACTATTAAAGGAAGGAAACCGGGAGACGTCCCGCAGCACAAAAAGAAACAAACTCCTTTTACTGTGTGCCCCATGCGAGAAAAGGTGACGAGACTCCCCTCGTTTGTGTGACATCTTTGGGGGGAGGAGGGGAGGTTTCTCTTGTGGTTATACTGGGATGCTAATGCATGCTTTCAAGGTTTTTTGTTTTTCCTTTTGTAAGATTGATCTTTTCTTTGAATCTTTGCTTACTGTTGTGCTCTTGCATCCCCATATCTAAACATAGGAAAGATGTTTGTGGAGACGCCTTTACTGTTCTGTTATAGCTATATGTAGAAAAACGCCAGTATGTATTCCACAAAGTAGTCTACAACTTTCTGTACATGCTGGGATTGTGACTGATGTTACTGGTTCGTTTTATAAGCTGAATTGAAACAGGTAAAATAAGCAAACTGACCTCTTCTAGAAACAGTGGACTGAGAACCAGGAAAACGAGCTGTAGTTCAAACCCTGCTTGTCCCATTGACAACCCTTGGGATCTTGGGGAAGTCACATACTTTCTCCTTGGACAAGCAGGATGAGTCAGCCACACTTGGTGACATCATCCAGTGTCGAGACAGAAGTACTCTGTCTAGCTCAGAAGGGCTTTTCACCCTTCTGAGCATGGGCCAACTGGCCCCACCCCCATGCCCGCCCCTAGCTGGCCAGTTTTTGTTCTTCCTCCTTGCCAGCAAGACGGACCCCTCTACTCTTCACCAAAATTACATTAATTCTGATTATTTTAAAGAGGAAAAGAGGAAATCTCCTTACTTACTTCATATGTCTTTAACGCATCTCTGATGCTTCTTTTGTTTTGCAGCTCCGTTCCGGTACTGCTGGGCTTGATGCACTCGCTTTCCGGCCATGTGCTCGCAGCCACAGCATTGGGCAGATCCTCCCTGAGTTACGTGTCGCTGCTTTCCCTGGTCCCCGTTGGGAACATGCCGCCACGTGGGATTCATTGATGTGACTGCCGCTCGGGATGTGCCTCAGGGCCTACATCCCCAGTGGCAAGCATTGATGACCAATCCAGCCCCCCCCATCGGCCTTGCCGGTCGGCCACATGGGATTCAGGGACGCCTCTGCTCGGGATGCACCTCAGGGCCCCCATCCACAGTGGCAAGCTTCAAGGGCCCTCCAGCCCCCGGCCTTGTCGGTCTTGGCTCCTGAGCACCCCTCAATACCGTCCTGTGTGCTGCAGCTGTGCCTTACCGGAGCTCCTGCCCAGGAAGTAAGGTCAGCCGCCATGATTGCAGAGGCGAGGTCTACAAATCACTCTGCCCCCTCGGCTCCATTGGCGAGGTCTGCAATTTGGCCTCCGCCCCTTGGCTCCATTGGCTGGCCACAGCTCCATCCTCAAAAGGCACCATTGGCTCTTTCCAGCTCCACCCCCATGGCACCATTGACTGGCGCCATGGTAACGGGGAACCCAGGGGCGGTGCTGCACCAGTCTGCAAACCCTGTTGGTGCAGAGGAACCTCTCCACAGCGCTGGAATCTCCCGAGGGAAAGCCTTCCTTCGGCAGCACTGAGACGCAGGCCCATGATGAGTGTCGGTCCAGACCTAGTCAGCTGCGACCTGCACCTACAGCCACTATGATGAAAGGATCCCCCTCAGACTGGTTAGGTCACTTGTGCTTTGTTGAGATTAGCCCCGATGAATGCTAGTTGCCTTCCTTGAAGCTCGCTTCGGTACCATAACAGCAGGACGCTCTCTGGCCCGATGCCTACTCCTTAGCCCTCACTCAGAGCACTGAGGCTGGAGGGGATGCGGTTCCCTGCACACGTCCCAGGTACTGGAAAGGTAGTCCAAGTTAGAACGCAGGGCTAAGAGCCAGGAAAGCCAGGTTCAAAACCTTGCTTTCCCCTTGGCTGAATAAAGTATCCAAATCCCTGGGATGAATTCAGCTGGAGTCCTAGGCTGAATAAAGTATCCAAAACCCCTTCGGTGAGTTCAAGCTGGAGCCCATGTCTTCAATAGTCTCAGACGGGGTACCAAGCTGCCACGGGCAAGATCCCACTGCACCTGCTGGTGCCAAGGGGAGTCTCAGAGATGCCGAGGAAGAAACAGCCAATTCAAGGGCAGCAACCTAGCATCGGTAGACCATCCCACAAAGGAGTAGCCTATGTGCCTACAAGTTCTCGGCTTCCCCACTGACGGGCTCCATCAGCCATAGGGAGTCTGTCCAGTGCGAATTACACAGCCTCCGGCACTGGCTAATAGAGATGGTACCGGCTCTGATCTTCTGTTACCAGGGACACGCGGAAGGGCACGAGAACCTGATAATTGCCTTAAAGAACTGCCTGGGTATCTAATGGCCTGGAAATCTACTTCCCATCAGCCCTCCACAGCCTCACAGCGGCATGGTGATATTGACCTCATATCGTCTGTCGAATTCTGACCTGCGCCTGATTCCCAAAGCAGAGAAGGAGCTCCTTTGGACTCCTAAGGTGGATGCCTGGGATACAGCGGGACCAAGATAGCCATGAGCAGGAAGGAAGCGACATCTGCATCCAACTTCACGTATTTGATACACCGCATGAATAGCTGCCCTGTGACTCATAAGGACTCCAAAGACTCTAACCTAATGGTTAGAGCAGTGAACTAGTATCGGGGAAAGCAGGGTTCAGACTCCCCCTGACGCTGGCACATAAGGCGCTTCCGTGCCTATCCGACTGAGGCACTGCCCCGGTATCCAAGTGCATGATCCCTAAAACAGTGGGCAGTTGACCCAGTGGTTTGGTAGCGGTGTTGACGAGCTGTGCCTAGGCCCTTACCGGTTCGATCCCAGCACACCTAGTGGCCTCCAAGGAAAGCGTGTCATCCATCTCCAGTCACATGGCTCTGACCGTGACAAATGTACTTACCACAGTACAGCCTGTAACCGCCTGACGCTTGGCGCCTCTGCGCTTTCGCATCACGGCCTGCTCCCATGTGCAGCTCCCCTTCAGACAGGGTTCTAGTCTACCTAAGGATTCAGGACAGAAGCAAGGGCCACAGGGACACAGCTAGCCCCGATGGAGTACCCCGATACAAAGCTACAGCATGTCAGTAGCTCACCAGTGCTTCATATGCACCCGACCCCCTACCTGCCAGCCAGCCCCGAGGGAGTGCCCTGACACGAAGCTACAGCTTGTCAGTAGCTCGCCAGCACCTCATATGCACCCGACCCCTACCTGCCCCGAAAGAAAGGCTCACGGGCTCTCATCCAGCCAAATGCATGGATCTCCACCCACTAACGCAAAGTTGACCACAGCCTCAACAAACAAAGCGGCAGTACCCCAGGTCAGACCCCCATATGGATATCGTGCACATATCAGCTCAGAGCCTGCGTGGAAGATTACAATACAGAAAAGGTGGGAGGCTTCACGCCTGTTGCAAGAATGCACAGGTCACTCTGTCCAACGTAGCATTTCGATGTCTGCCCGAAGATTAGTCCAAGGACTTAAGGGGTCAACTCCCTACCAAGAGGCGTGGGTGAGCTGCTCCCCTTGTAGCCTCTAAAGAACTGCCTACAATGGAAAACTTGGCAGTCCTCCAGAGGTGGATGAGACACACCCCTCATGGCCAAAGTAAGCCCTGACAATCCACCACCGTGTGCAGTGGCAACAGTGTGGTGCAGCATAAATAGTCAATGTGTCTGATCCACCACCAGTTACAGGGGCAACAGTATGGTGCAGTATAAATGGTCAATTTGTCATCGAACAGAAGGTCACAGATTCAAATCCCAGCTGTGGATCCTGCAGCACATGTCCCTACTGTCAGCCTCGGAGATTAATAACCGCGCATCACCTGCAGGCATGACCATTCATGACATCTGTACCTGTGCACTCCCGAAAAACCACGAGATCCCCCCCCCTCCCAGACTCCATCTGGGCAGAGGGGACCACGCTGTACCCGCAAAACCATGTAACGGCAGCTCACCTCGGTGGAAAGGGTATCGGTCTTCTCACACCTTGTAGACGAGCCCTCCACTACCCACCTCTGCCTGGCCATCTCCGGAGCCCTACCGTGATCCAGCAAACTATGCCTGCCTGTTACCCTTGAGCCTTCTGGTGAACCATCTCAATGCCCAGGCCATCCCCTTTAACTGTCATCGTCTTCATGACGTGGTTCTTCCTCTCCGCCCCGCAGAGATCACCCGGCCCCAGCAAGCTCTGTGGCACTAATCCTAATGTCATGGGATGCATGGAGGCAGACCATGGCCAGACTGGGACCGTCATTATGATCAACTCAAGGGCAACACTCATCCGACCTATGGGTTACAGGTTCAAAACTTGGCTGAGAGCCATATCAGGGAATTATGGATGCTCCAGGCATTCCCTCCTCTCGGAATCATGTAGGAGCTCAACCCTTAGGCACCACAAATTGATCCGCTCACCACGGGGGGAACAGGAAGTGTGATTATTAAAATAGACAATGCCCCTCAGCACGCTCAATGTCTGGTACCCATACCAGTGTCTTCCTCCCCCAAGAGCCGGACCCTGTTGACAGGTTGTGATACAAACCTGACCCTGCAGTCTTCTACCCGCCTAAGCACCACAACTGAATGGCTGCTGTGGCTCCACCAGCAAGTAGCCCCCAACACCGAGTGGGAATTGCCTCGAGGCCATTGCTCTTGGCAGCCGATTGCTCTCGGCAGCCCGCTGCCGGCGATGACATAATGATCTGAAATAGATCTCCAGGGAAGTTTTCACATATATGCTCTAGGAAGCTTCATGGCTCTGCGCTATCGTATGCCCAGGACATACACTGCACAGTGCACGAGGCTGGCTGCCCAGTCTCAGTGGAATACGCCCCTGGGGACTCCGCCTGCATCTCCATCCGTCCGGATACAAGCAGGGGCGTCCTGCCCATGCAGCACATGTCTGCAAGGCCAAGAGGACCTCGCAACAGGGACTATCACATCACCCGGGCACTGGTACACAATGTCCAACAACACCACCGGTAGTCGTGCACCTCACACTGTTACCGTATCGAGAAGCATAAGGTCGGGAGTTTTTGGGGACCAGGCATAAAGAGATGCCTGGTTGTCTGCCAGCCCTCCATGCTGGATTTGACCAAACAGACCATGTCCCAGAATTCTTTAAGCAGACAAACGTCTTCTGCACTGCTTTAGTTGTTTATAATTGGGGACATTAACTTCAAAACAATACCACAGACTTATAAATATAAGCCAGGGTGGACTCCATGTCTTTCTCTTTATGCCTTGTCGACCAGGCAACCCCAACAATCTGGACTGCCACCTCTGCAGGCCGCCGGGACTGACTTATGGACTCTGCGGCCCTAAGGATTAACCTCATACCACTCTTGTAGAACAGCCGATGTTGCACTCAGGGATAGCGAGGCAGCAATCACCTCGCTTTTACCATGGGCCGTAAGATATGCCATACTGGGTCAGAACCAGGCCTATCAAGCCCATTATTTCTGCTTCCAACAATGGCCAACCTAGGTCATGCCCCCCCCCCCCCCAAGACACAGGTTCCCCAATGCTTGTATTGGGCCAAGCAGCGATTTCCCAGTCCCTGCTACGCTAACGGCTTTTACAACATCCTCCGGTAACAAGTCCCAGAGTTGACTACACTTTGAGTTAAAAAAAAAAAAAAAAGAGAGAGAAGCCTCTTATTAGTGATGCACTATTTGCACCATTCTCGTGGTCAGCGTTGTGGCTGCCGTCGCTCCTTCATTGCAGTGACACTCACACTATTCAATGTGCCTACATCTCTGTTATCGCACAGGTGTGCCTTACAACTACACCCTCAACACATGCATGCATCGCGACTACCAGCCATTGTACGGTGCCTGATAGCTGCACCCCTCACAACACTGCTACTGCACATGCGTGCATCGCCACCACAGGCCTACAGGCTCTGATTGCAACATGCGATACCACAAGGGCGCATGCTAGCCCTAAAGAATTGTCTCGGCCTTCCCCCATCCACCACAGCACATGGCAGCTTGGGAGACACCAAGTGTGGCTGACTCATCCTGCTTGTCCAAGGAGAAAACGGAGTTACTTACCTGTAACAGGAGTTCTCCATGGACAGCAGGATAAGTCAGCCACACATACCCGCCCACCTCCCCTGGGAAGGGGTTGGCCTCCGTCCTGGTGCCCGCCTCCTAGCGGCAAAAGGCTCAGCTAGTAATGTACTGGCTAGCTAGGGGCAGGCAGGGAGGTGGGGCCAGTTGGCCCATGCTCAGAAGGTCAAAAAGCCCTTCTGAGCTATAGAGAGTACTTCCGTCTCGGCGCCGTTGGATGACATCACCAAGTGTGGCTGACTTATCCTGCTGTCCACGGAGAACTCCTGTTACAGGTAAGTAACTCCGTTTAACTCTCCATTACCTCGGGTACAAACTTGGGGGCATGTTTACTGAGAACGTTTCCCATATATGCAGAAGGGGAGAAATCATTTAGCAAATACATCCATCAAATAGTAAGCCCTTTTGGAAAGGGCTCGCTGTATCTGCAGGAGTTTGGAAAGGTGAGTAATGAAATCCAGATCAAGCAGCCAGTTCAGCGAAGGAAAAAGAAAAGGTCTAGGAACCAGGGGCTGGATCTCTAGTTATTCAGAATGCCCCCCCCCCTTTCATATCCTATCCCTGAGTTCCTCGCTGTAACGTTTAGTAAATATGACCTTTTTATATATTCATTTTTGTAAACGCACAATACCCCTAACTGAATATTCCAACATTACAACTTTCTGACAAAGATCAGCATCCCCAAACTAACATCCTCCTACTAAATCAATACAATTTACTAAGCAGCAGTATCTTCTGTTAAAAAAAAAATTCCTTGTCACATTACCCCTCCCTCAACCATTCTTCCAGTCCACTACACCACATCGCTCTGCAGACACTACCGGCTAGCTACCTCTCTCCCCACCACTTCCTGCTCACATCATACCCCTAAACTGCTGATTTGGCAGTGCTCCTTCTCCAATGATTCAGAAAGACTTCCATAGTATCATGCTGTCATTCATATTTTTCAAAGATGTACTTTGCATATAAAACCTTTGCACAATGGTAAAAGCTAAATTAAATTTGCCACCTAGGCTCTAGAGGAAATCGCAGCATAAATGAGGTGTTTCCACCTTGCATACAAGTTAAGGTGGCAGTACCAAAAAATGGATTTGGTATTTAGTTATTAGTCATTTTTTACAGATTGATTTTTCTTGTTTTAAAAATGGAAATGTTCCGCCTCTTCCTTTTTAATCCCCCCCCCCCCCCCCCCCCCCCCCCACACACACACTATCATGTGTCTCCAGCTCATAGGGGAGTATCTGTACTGGTCCTTATGTTTTTCATAAAGCGTGTTTTGTGAAATGGAGAGTGGGCACAATGTTTTAGAAAGCCACTTCAGAGTTGCCAAGTTCCAGGAGTGAGATTTTTTTCAGTTCTGGTTTTAAATTTGCATTGCAGTGCAGTATGTTAGTTGTAATACCTGATTTTTACCTATTGGAATCGGTGCTGCAGGTCCCATAATGCATCAGAAATCTAGGACTGGCTTAAAATGTCATTCCTGTAACTGGCATGACCGGGCAACTCTGTTATTGTGTTGGACCATAAGGAAAAATGCAATAAACCTATAACTGGAATTAGACTATAGTAATTATACTTTTATTCCCTGCAAAGAGACCAAATGGCACTGTGTTCGTTTATGCTTTGATTACATAAGGAGTGTGTGTGTTTTACTTTTGCTTTCGGTGGGTGGTACTGGAACCACACAAGTGTGCGTAAGTTGTTTCTAAACTCCATGGCATGAACTGCTTGTTAACATTTCACATTAGGCGCACTGCATGTAACAAGAGGAATGCTTCTCTCACTCTCATTGTTTCTTTGAAGCTGTACAGGAATCCTCTGCCTGTGTTGCTGCTGGTGGGGGAGGGGGGGTCTGCGATATCGCCTTTCATGAGAAGCTCCTCACGACTGAAACGTGATAACATGCGCAGAGGAATCCTCAGCAGCTTTGAACTTGCACGTCCACCACTGAGCGTTATCCAGGGCCAGATTGCCACTGTTTTGGGTCTTAGACAAAAATACATTTGTGGTCCCTCCCACCCCCCCCCCCCCCCATACACAAAGCCACATCTGTTTATGCCTTTCTGTCCACCCCCCATTTTGTGTCTCGTGAAGGGAAGGCAGGGATTGGCTCAGGGTGTGGTGACAGTAGCAGCATACATAGGAGTAGAGGATTAGCCTAGTGATACAAGCAGTGGACTGAGAACCAGGAAAGCTAGGGTTCAAGTCCAATGTTTCACAGTGATCCTCCCTGTGCCCTTGGGCAAGGAATTATCACCCTTCATTGTCTCTAGTACAAACTAGTCCATGGCCTAGTGCACCAGCAGACGTACAATCTACCAGCTATACCTCAATCTGTAACTCTCCTTGAACTTTTGGATTTAAAAAGACCAGCAAGTTAGTCCATATGCTTACAGGCTCCACCCCTCCTTGGAGAATCCAGGCATGGAAGGGGTCATGCACAGCATATGAACAGGCATTGATTTAGCCCTTACATTCACTGCTACCTAGGGATGTGCAGTCGTTTTGAAATGATATTTATTTATTTAGACGGATTTGTATGCCACCTTATCCTTCAATCAAGGTGGTCACGTCACATCACAATTGGAGGGTTACATTTAACATTAGGGTACGTGTAAACATTTAGACAGTAAGTTACTTATCAGCATTTAGACAGTACAATTGAGGTAACATTTAACATGAGGGTATTTAATAATGCGGTATGATAAACTTGTGTGTGTGGATAGGATGGGCGCATGCTTAGTTGGCGGCGGAAGTAGTATTTCATTATGGGTATGGGATGTTGCCTGGATGCTCATGTTTCTATAAATAAAAATGTTTTGAGATCTTTGCAGAAGTCTGTGAGGTCATCTAATGCCCTCAGGCTTGTTGGGAGGGAGTTCCATAGTGTGGATGCCAATAGTGATGGTGCTCTTTTTGAAGTTGTTTGTTTGGTTTTGTGATAGCCTGCAGGTGTGCCTGTCATGTTGTCATTGGTTCTTCTTGGTCTGTTGCTGATATCCCTTGTTATAATGTTTTGGAGTACGTCTGCTGAGAGATTGTGAATGACTTTGAAGATGATCATGACTTTTTTGTATTTAGCTCTTGCTACCGTTGGGAGCCAGTGCAGTTGTTGTAGGACGGGAGTGATGTGCTCGGTCCCCTTGGAGTGTCTGTAATGATGCGTGCTGTGGTGGTTTGTACCATCTGTAGTGGGTGGAGTGTCTGCTGAGGAAGGCCTTGATATAGTGAGTTTCCATAATCAAGCAGTGATGTAATGAGTGCTTGGCACACTGAGCGGAAGTGGTCCTGACTGAGCATTGGTTTGATTTATCTGATTGTTTTCAGTCGTTGATAGGCCTTGTTTTGCAGTTTTGGTGTTGTAGGATTTCAGGTTCAGAGCTCTGTCTACTGTGATGCCCAGATACTTAACTTTTTCTTTGACTACTATGTGTTTGTCTAGGATGCTGATAGTTTGGAGGTATGAAGGTGGGGTTCCTGGTGACGAACATTGCCTCAGTTTTATCGTAGTTGACCGTTAAGTTGTTGGCTATGAGCCAGTCATTCATGCCTTCAAGGCATTTCGTTATTGTTGTGGTGTTTAGTGCTAGAAGGTTGATTGGAGCGTACACCATGATGTCAGCATAAATGTGATAGTGAAGTTTGTGGTGCTTGATGATGTTGCATATGGACTGTATGTAGATGTTAAAGAGCATTGATGATAGAGCTGAGCCCTCAGGTATTCCCTGCGTGACAGGGAATTGTAGTGATTTTCTTTTGGTCGCATTTGGCTTGTTGCGTTCGCCCTTCCAAGTATGATGTGTAAACCACTTTAGGGTGTTCTTGCATAGTCCTATCTGTTGTAAGCGTTGCAATAGCTTGGTGTGGGACACTGTGTCGAAGGCCGCCGTTTTTTATGTTGTCTATGCCTCTTAGGAGATTGTCAAAGAGGAAGGTGAGTAGTGTTTCCACACCGTGTTGGGGCTTAAATCCATGCTGATGTATATCCAGTGGGGCATTTATATCAATATGGTCCTGAAGTTGCCTTTGCACTGCCTTTTCCACGATTCTAGCAAGGAATGACATGCTGGAGATGGGACGGTATGATTTTGGTTCAGAGGGGCTCAGATTGCTACTTTTAAGTATTGGTCGTATCATTGCATGCTTTAGGGGTTGTGGCATGTATCCTTGTTGGAGTGAATCTTTGACGATTTTTTGAATGTGATGAGAGAGTTGGCTTTTTGTAGCTTTGAGCCATGTCACTGGGCATAGGTCTGATGGTGAAGTTGTTGTTTAGTCCAGATATAATGTCTTCTACTTGCTGCTTTGTTATGTTGAAACTCTCCCATGTTTGATGCTTTTTTATCGTGTGATCGTTTGTTTGTGGTGTAGTGGAGCATATTTGGCTGGTGTTTTTTTGACTTCATGTAGTCTGCATATTTTTGTGGGTCAAGATGATGGGTGCTTTGTTGTATGTCGTCCTTGGTGAGCTTTTGGACAATGCTAAAGAGTTCTCTTGGTCTATTAGTAGATTTCATGATTAGGTTGGTATGGTGTTGCTGTTTACACTCATTTATTAGATTGTTGTATTCCCGTTGTTTGTCTCTGTATTGGGTTAGGAGGTTGTGTGATTTGTTCCGTCTCCATTTTCTTTCCAATTTTCTGAGTGTGCGTTTTGCAACTCTGATTTCATATGATTACCATGGGGCGTTGGATCTCTTGCGTGTTTGTGGTTCTTTGATGACTGGGGCAGATGCTGCATTGGATATTATTGTGTTCCATTCTTCTATGTTAAGGTCAAGAGTGTCGTGTTCCTGTTGAAGTTGTGAAGTGATTTCGTTTATGAATGAGTCTCTGTTAAATGTTATGAATATATTGTTTTAATTATTGTGCCATTTTGAAAAATGTAGGAAAATGCCTGAATTTTTTCACTAAGGAGAAGAGAGCATACCCAAAATGAAAACTACTTAAAAAAAAAAAAAAAAAAAGAAGATTAAACAGGGAAGAAATAGATGCAATATGCTAAACAAAACAACTTTCAATACACACCCTACCTCGGAACCTGAGTTGGGGGGGATGGGACGAAGGGTGGCTGGGTGACTGAGAAGGTTGTGGAACTCTACAAGAGGATAGGAAGTGGAAACAAGCAAGCAAACAGGCAGGCAGACACAGAGGGAAGATGGGGATTCAGGGACTCCGGAGAGGGATTGGAGCCATTTAGAGAGGGGAATGAATATGTGTAGTGTTGTGGATTCACAATTCTAATCACTTTAAAGGTTCTGCCGGCCAGTGGCCTCTTAGTTAAAAGATCTGATTGTAACCCACCTAGTCCAAGGCCTTCACATCTATCGGACGTTAACATCCTTGGGTAGGAGACTTGAGAAGAAGCCTTTTGATTTTGGGCCCTATGCCCATGTCTAGTTTGCATTCGTATTAATCCGGCCTTTCAGTGTGGCTTTCTTGCTGACCTGGCACTGCCACACCATCTTGTCCGTGCTGTATAATACTTTATTTTTAGTTTCCTTGTGATCCACTGCAAATCTGTGTTAGTTTGGTAGAATGCAAATGATGGCTGTCTACCTACCTTCTGCCTGTTCCCTGCCTAGTAGAGGACAGTGACCTGGTACCTAATTTTACCGCATTTCTGTTCCAGTGACATTGTAATGAAAAAGACCCTTTTCTTTTTGACATTTTACTTTGACCTTTTGCTTTTTTCCTATGTGTCTGCTCTTTTCTTTACCACTTTCTCCGATCATCTCTCTCCCTGTCTCTTTGCCACTTCTTATTCCCTCTAACTCCTTCCTCCTTTCATATTTATCTCCTGCATGTATATTTGCTGTTCTTTCTTCCTTATTCCCACCCTAGTACCTCTCCCCTGTACATTTGTACTTATATGTATTATCTAAGGCCAGCTAGTAGCTTTAGGAAATACTGGAAAGGTGACCACACTGAACTTCAAGGGTACAGATGGAGAATGTTCTGTTACAGGAGCTGACCACAGCTACACGTGAACCTGTGACTGCCTGGATAACAATGTCCCAGACTGCCCCACAGAGAAGCAGGAAGAGACTCTTGGCAACACACATCACAACATCCCTTTTCAGCATAATAGTCCCTCAGCCCCTTTAGGTATGTTGGTGTAAGAGGCTTGTCAGAACAAGGCCAGAGGTGGTTACCTCATAGACCTTGGTGGAGTTTGTTTCTATTGCTAACTCATGTCAAGATCTTATAACTCACCCGCTTCTAATATATCGCTCAGAATCTTTCATTTGAGGTATTGTCTCCAATTTAGTGCATATGAAGACAGGGATGAACCTCGCATGTGAGTCCAGGAATCTTTACGGGTACTGCTCTTATTAATGGTTGCATTGTACTAGTGTCGTCTTCTGGAGTTAGAGTGTAATATATACACTCCTAATAGTTACTTGTTAATATACTTATATACTTATATACCTAATAGTTACTTGTTAAGGCATTTGCCCACTGTACATAGTTTACCGATGTTCCTTGTAAAAAAACAGACCTCGAATCTGTTCATTAACTTGTTCCTTGTAAACCGCACCTGATACATGGGAAGGTGCAGTATATAAATGATTGTTAAAATAAAAAAAATAATATGAATAGACAAAATGTCAAGGTGTGCTCAGAAGCTCTTTTTATTGAGGTTAGTGGCGCCCAATGGAACTGGAACAATTTCTGTATTTTCTACCACATCTCTTGGTACTTGGGGATCTTCTTTCTCCATACACTTTGTATAGAATAATTGCTTGATACTGGCATTTCTGTTAGTAACGCTGTTCTAGTTATTGCCTTTATCGCAATGTCTGGAAGTTCTTTGGCATTAAGCTTTTTATCAGAAACTGGGAATGTCCCAAGTGACCACAACTTTAGTCTCTACAATTCTAGAATCCCAGTGTGTGCTCTGCCATAGTGTTATTAATGTATTTACATAGTTTCCAGTGGATGAGCAGTGCAACCTCTTTATTATGCCTGTCTGTATACAAGCCTTCTGACATCAGCACATTACATATTTCATTGCTGGGTGTAATCATTTATAGGTCTGCGCTATAGCCTCTGCCTTTCTTTTTTTCCAGCTTTTCTCTCTGTGCCTGTTGTGAACTCACTTGTCCATAGTCGAGTATCCTGTGCTGCAGTTACCGCGCCCTCATCTTCAGGTTTAAGCTCCCTTTTCCTTAACCATTCCTGTGTTGGGTGTTGATTTTTTTAATGAAATAACTCTGCACTTTCTGATTTATCCAACTATACTTGCCTGTTTGCTGGTCCAGCTCCCCTGTAAAGAGATATGTGTATGTGGTTTTTGTTTTTCTTTTAAATATCGTTGCCCATGTGTGCTGGTAGGTTCTCATTGAATTCGTTCTTTTCGTATGAATGCTTATCCAAGCTTAAGGATAGATCCCAATTTTGGCCATGCTGAACATGCATTGATGAGTTCACACATTAAGTCCTGGTTACAACGATTTGTTGTAACTTCAGACCTTTTTGGAGTATTTGGGCCCATTGATGCTGTTAGGGTACTGCTGTATATGTGAAATGTATTTCTGTAAGCCACATATATTTTCTAGATCTTGATATGTACAATTTCTGCATGCACTGGTCCTTATGGATTGCTTGGTAGACATGGAGTGTTTTGTTCTTGCATCTAATTGTTCAAGATCTTTTTGGGGCCATTTCACAGTTCTGAAACTGTAGGAGACTACTGGGATTAGAAGATGATAGCCTGTGTCCTATTGGGTGCTTTTAAAGTACTTTTTCCTTCCCAGCAATCCCAACAGAGGACTTCAAAGGTCACGGCAAGTCAGCCAAGCAAAAGCTGCCACAGATCCACACTCATCTGCATATCCGTCACAGCAGAGGACTCAAGAGGTCACCATGTGTTAGCCATACCCAACACCATAGCACCATCTGAAACTTCCTTTTAACACCAAACAAACTCATGTATTCAAATAACCACTTTGTACTTTATACTGATTATAATTCTGCTCAAACACACTGACTCTTTATCCACTTGATTAGACCTCATCCCAGTAATACATGGGCACAGATGTGACAAACTGTGGAGTCCCTCCTTCAAATCACAGAACAGAAGGACTGGCGCAGTAATCGGAATCAAAACTCATGCCCTGGCAGCACTACAGCAAAATAAATCATCGTAACCAGGACTTAATGTATGGGCTCATCAATGCATGTTTAGCATGCAGTAAGATTCCAATTCTAGTAGACCTCCTCAAGGACAACAAAGTTGATATCATGTGTGTTACCAAATCATGGTTCACAGACTCTGACAATGTCCTCATAAACCAACTAGTCATAGCAAACTACAGCCTGTTTAACTGCTCAAGAACAAATTGCAGAGGAGGACATTTTAGCAAAAAGTCAACTAAGGTTCCACAGAATAACAGCTCACTCCACAGCCAATATAGATATACTTATGATCTCCAACAAGCACCTAACTCTATGCTTAACACACAGATCACCAACAGCAAGAGCTGACGCACTATCCACCCTACTAGAAGCAACATGTAGACATTATGCCCAACACAAATGGCTCATACTTCTGAGTAACCTAAACCTTTCATCCATCTGCCCTAAACAAGTAAAGTCCTTCTTGGATGCTATGGAAGCACTAGAATACTCGGATATAATCAATGAGCCTACCCACCATAAGGGAAGAATACTAGACCTCATTTTTGCTCCAAAGGAAATGCTGAGAAGAAACCATCAGCTGTCTTCGCAAGTATCCCCAGTACTATGGTCCAATCATAGTATGATCACATTTCACCTACCACACCACACAATTTTAGACACAGATACGCTCGCACAACAAAACAAATGCAGATTTAGATATTTTGACAGGCAAATCTTCCTAGATGAAATAATTCCAAAATTAGACCATGATACAATTGATATTGATTCTCTAATCAATAACTGAAACAAAGCAATCTTTCTATAGCTGCTCTAGCCCTACAAACCTTGAACTGCAGGAAGATGCCTTAATGCCATCTGGTACATCACAGAGTTAAAAGCCCTCAAACGAGAAGTCTGACAACTAGAAAGAAAATGGCAACACTCAACTCCCACATGATCAAAGGGCCTATTCAGCCAAACTACAAGAATACCATGCCATGACAGATAACAGCAAAAAGAAATATCATACGCAACTCATCATGATCTCCTTGAACTGCCCTAGAGAGCTATTTGATATAACACAATCTCTGATAAAGGACTCTAATCAAAGAAAAGAGTACAATGCCCTATGCCCACAAGCTATGGCCAACTACATACAAAGTTTTAACAGAGATCATAACACAGATACATTACCAACAGTACCAAACAATGATGCAAATGACAGTGCTTAGTGTTCCTTTGACGCAATCTCTCCCGAAAGCATTGATAATATTATCACTAACCTCAATACCACCACATCTTCTATAGTCCTATGACCAGTTTCTTGGATCAAAATGGCCCGTGCTGAGAGGACCCCCATATTACTCGAGATCACACAACTTTCTCTAATACTAGGACACGAGTCCACTAACCTTAAGTATGCATACATCTGCCCCGTAATAGAGAGCCTTGCTGGACCCAGCACTCCAAGCTCTTACAGACCCATCTCTAGCCTACCCTTCCTTGCAAAGATAATTGAGAAAGCAGTCCAACAACAATTACTAGATTACATAGACTCTCATGCAGCTCTTCATCCTCAACAACATGGCTTCAGGCTTAAATATGGCATTGAGACCCTTCTAATAACACTATTGACAGGCTCATACAAGGCAATGAAAAAACAAAACAAGGGTTTATCTTAATAATCTTGGACATAACAGCTTTTTACTCGATCACAGAATACTAATATCCCAACTACAAAATACCTAACAGATCACCAGCAACAAGTAAAAATTTGGTTCACACAAATTTGGCATGCTTTCAAGAACTGCAAGGCGTACCACAAGGCTCTTCCCTATTCTCACTCTTATTCAACATTTACCTACAACCAATATGTTAAATCATACAAGCCTCTGATGTCTTCTATCACATTTATTTATTTGGTTTTATATACCGCACTATTTTAAATCAGTGTGATTTACAGTATAACAACTTAATACATATGACAACATGCTATATGCACCTTTCTCCATCACTAAGCCTCTCCTACAGCACTATTAAACTGCTTCAAAGTAGCAGCAAACTGGCTCTCATATCACAAAGTTCTCTACATTACCAGAGATACAACCTTCAATCTGCCAAAGCACTAAAAATCCAGGACACCGAGCTGGAAAAAGCCACAAGTGCATTACCTAGGTATAATGCTAGACCAGCAATTAAACCTACAACTGCACATCAGCATGACCACAAAGATTGCATACCATAAGATGAAAATATTACATCTGCACCCACTCCTCGATACCTGCGACTTCCAAACAATTTTCCAGTCCATCATATCCCCACATCTTGACTACTGTAATATTATCTACCAAGGAATACCAAAATATGCGATGCACCTGCTACAAATGGCTCAGAATACAGCCACCTGCATCCTATATAGTGCTGTATGTATTTATTTATTTATTTGTTTAACAGCTTTTTTTTTATACCGCTTTATCATTTCAATCAAAGCAGTTTACATTCTAACTTAAACTTGGTGAATGTACATTAAGCAGGGACATTGATAACTTGGATTTTTCTGAGCAATGCTGTAGCATCTGATCACATAGCGCACATCCTAAAAGAACTACACTGACTCCTGGTAATAACCCAAGCAAAATAGAAAGCTCTGCTCATCATTTTCAAGATACCCCAGAATACCTCCAGTTCTTCATATACCTAACACCAAACAACCGAGCCAGAAGAGTGAACGCATAAAGCGCACTACTCCAACCCAAAAAGCAAGAAGCAGCCAAATCTGCAACAGAGCTTTCTCATTCTATGCATCCCCACTCTGGAACGCACTCCCACAAGGCTTACGATACAGCACAGAACTAGCTGATCTTCAGAGGAGATTCAAAACCCATCTATTCACGTAATACTTTGCAAGCGAAACATAACTTGTACGATAACACTCATAGAAACCCAAACAAGGTCATTTATGTTCTCTCTTTAATTCCATCCCCCACCTCGTTGAAAGCTCTCCTTCATATATTCCAAACATTGAATGTAATGTGTTTGTTGTAAGCGTTGTATGTTAGTTATCTGTAAACCACTTTGACTCTAAGAAAAGCAGTGTATAAAAACAGTTAAATAAATCTTGTAGTATACTCTGCTGATCTTTTCTCTTGTTTGAGCTGTTAGTTCTGCCTTCTATATTTACATAGTTTAGATACGCTCCCACTCGGTTATTAATAGTCTTCAGTTAGAGACATTTTCTGTTTTGCTTAGTTTAACCCAGCTGAATGTTGTTCTGATATCAAGAATTATTTCATGTAACACAACAGGAGCTGTAATAGGTGTGAGATTTAAATCTTAGACACAGTAATGGTTCACTAACCTTAATCAGCAGGCCAAGGCGTTCAAGAATGAACTGAACATAATAACAGACAAAACAAGTGGCGATTTGTTCCTCACTGGGTCTTTAATGTTAAAATGATAAACTTTAATCCTCCATAATTCAGATAAGTGTAGTTGGCCACACTTTCAGAGTGAACTTTGTACTGATTGATGCAAGGTTTATTCTGAACATCGACTTTAAAAAAGCTTTCAGTATTAGTTTAGTTTGCTGCTAAGTTCCCTTCCATCTGTTATAGTGAGGTTTTGGTTTCTTACTGCTGGCCACGATGGCTTTATGCAGCATCAACTCATCCTTGGTTCCATCGATTCCTCTTTGTTGCCTTTCTGTTCCATCACCATGATGCTGATAGCTGCGTGATCGTATATTCCATCTGCAGCAAACAGTCTTGTAAATTGCAAATAGATAAGTAGAGTGGTCAAATTTCTGTTAACTATTTGAGGTGGCGGTGCTGGTCGTCTTGCTATCTGAAGAATTGATATTTGCAGTTTGCCAGGTCTTGGAGGAGAGATGGCAATGTTTGAGCCAAAAATGGGGCACACCTCCTTTGGGGCTGCAGCGCCTTCATTTAATTATCAGTTTTCACAATAGAATTACAACCTAAACATGCACTACATAGAAATCATCTGAAAAATTTTAATCCAATAAATGAAATGCCGAAGAGATGATGATCACCAAAATCCTAGACATTTAAAGTCCAAAGAAGGAAGAAAAACTCTCTCATAACTTTTCTCTTTCATTTTTCTTTAGAATTAGGAGCCAGTGGCTAAGACCTTATACGCCCTCCGCCATGTTCTTTCCACCAACGTTGAAGAGCAGGGTGGGGGGATCTCCTCCCGAAGTAGAAATACTACTACTAATACAAATAATAATCATTGTTAATATTTATTATTATCATTTGTATAGCATTACAAGGCATACACAGCACTCTACATATAGATGTAGGAACTTGGGGACGTTCTAGCAACTCCACTGACTGACCTTTTCAATGCCTCGTTGGAGTCAGGAGTGGTGCCAGAGGACTGGAGAGAGGCACATGTGGTCCCTTTACGTAAAAACAGAAGTAAAGATGTGTTTGAAAACTACAGGCCAGTTAGTTTAACCTCGGTAGTGAGTAAATTATTGGAAGCACTGCTGAAAGAGAAAATAATGAGGTTTCTGGAGTCCAACGGATTACCGGATCTGAGGCAACATGGATTCACCAGAGGCAGGTCTTGTCAGACACATCTGATTGATTTCTTTGATTGGGTGACCAGGGAGTTGGACCGAGGGAGAGCCCTAGATGTGGTATATTTTGATTTCAGTAAAACCTTTAACAGCGTTCCACACAGACTACTTATAAACAAACTGAGCACCCTAGGGATGGACCCTAAAGTTACTGCTTAGGCTAGAACTTGGTTGAGTTGGAGGCGACAAAGGGTACAGGTAAATGGAGCTTACTTTGAGGAGAAGGATGTTATCAGTGGTGTGCCTCAGGGATCTGTCCTTGGTACAATTCTTTTTTAATATTTTTGTAAGTGATATTGAGGAAGGGCTTTTAGGTAAGGTTTGCCTCTTTGCAGATGATACCAAAATCTGCAATAAAATAGACACCCAGGTAGGTGTAGATAACATGAGGAGGGGTCTAGCTAAGCTTGAAGAATGGTTGAGAATCTGACAGCTGAGATTTAACACTAAAAAAGGCAGGGTTGTGCATTTGGGCTGCAAAACTCCAAGGGGAACAGTACAGTATAGGGGGCTAAGTACGTCTGTCCACGAAAGAAGAGCGGGACCTCGGCGTGATTGTTTCTGATGATATTAAGGTGGCTAAGCAGGTAGAAAAGGTGACAGCAAAAACCAGAAGGATGCTTTAGGTGCAGAAAAAAGGAGGTGATAGTGAGACCTCATTTGGAGTAATGTGTGCCATTCTGAAGACCATACCTTCAAGAGGATATAAACAGGTTGGAGTCGGTGCAGAAGATGGCTACCAAAATGGTCAGTGTGCTCTGTCATAAGGCATATAGGGGACAGACTTAAAGATCTCAATATGTATACTTTGGAGGAAAGGCGGGAGAGAGAAGATATGATAGATGTTTAAATATCTCCATTTTCCTGTACCCTTTGTCACCTCCCACTCAACCAATTTCTAACCCAGTCAGCCACTTATGTGGCCATATCTAGAGTGCTCTTGTTTATAAGTCTCCTGTGCGGAATGGTGTCGAAGGTTTTACTGAAATCTAAGTACATCATATCTAGGGTTCTCCCTCTGTCCAACTCCCTGGTCACCCAGTCAAAGAAATCAGAGTTGTCTGACAAGACCTGCCCCTGGTAAACCCATGCTGCTTCAGATCCTGCAATCCATTTAACTCCAGAAACCTCACTGTTCTCTGTTTAGTAGCATTTCCAATAATTTACTCACCACAGAGGTTACACTAACTAGCCTGTAATTGCCAACCTCATCCTTACTTCTGCTCTTGTGTATTGGGACCACATGTGCCTTCCTTCAGTCCTCTAGGACCACTCCCAACTCTAAAGAAACTTTGAAAAGGTCAGTCAGTGGAGCTGCTAGAACATTCCCAAGTTCCTTTAGTATTCTGGGATATATCCCATCTGGTCCCATTACCTTGTCTCCTTTTAATTTAGCTAGTTCCTCCCGAACACAGTCTTCTGAAAATCGTTCAAGATCCCTGTTACTTCTGTTCCTCCTTGTGGGTGTTTTCTGGGGTCCTACTCCTGGCTCTTCATCTGTGAACACAAAACAGAAATACTTGTTAAGCAATTCCACTTTATCCTCATCAGCTTCTACATATTCCTCCCCTTCAGCCTTGAGTCTGACAATACCACTTTTGCCCTTCTTCCTCTCACTAACGTATCTGAAAAATGTCTTATCCCCACTCAGGAATAATATGTTTACATATTTCTTTATGGAAAGATTGGTAAATATGTGGAATAGCCTCCCGGTGGAGGTGGTAGAGACCAGGACAGAATCTGAATTCAAGGAAGCGTGGGAAAAACGCAGAAGATCTCTAAAGGGAAAAAAAGGAATATAGTAATTGATATGGAAGGACAGACTGGATAGGCCATATGTTGTGTTTTTTTTTTTTTCTGCCATCATGTTTCTGCATTTCTGTCTGTATGATCAGTAATTTTACTCTTTAGTTTCTACCATTCTTCCTAGCACTGACATCAGGCTCGCTGATCTAAGATTTTATGGATCAGCCTAGGATAGTTTTTACAAATTTTAGCATTAAGCTGTCCATTCTCCATGTACTATAAATCATTTTAATGATAACTTATAAATGAAACTGCAGACTAATTTCAGAACTCTAGGATACGTACCATCCAGTTAGGCGATTTCCTACTCTTATGTTTGTTTGCCCTATTACGTCTTTCAAGTTCTCTGAGGTGTGTTCCTCTGAATCATTGTCATTAAACACCATTCCAACATGGGTATCTCCCCTACATCTTCCACAGTAATGCCCAAAGCAAAAAAAATGTATTCTACTATGGCTTTATGCTCCCTTTATCCCTCAGTCATTTTATGGTCCAACCAACTCCTTCACAGGCTTCTGGCTTTGAATATACATGAGCATTTTTATTCTGAGTTTTTGCCTCTGACAAGTGTCTTTTCAAATTCTTCATTGCCTACTTTATCAGTGCTTTGCTTCTAACTTGCCAGTGCTTATGCTTTTTATTATCTTCATATTGGATCTAATTTTCTTTTTCTTTTTTTTTCAGATGTTTTTTTGGCTGTATTAGCCTATTTCACCTCGCCTTTTAACCAAGCCAGCACTGTTTTGCTTTACTTCTACCTTGTTACTGTGTGGAATCCACCTGGTCTGGGTTTCCAAAAGGTTGTTTTTATACCATGCCCATGCCTAATGTAAAACGTTTTAACCACCTTAGCTGCTCCCTTTTGTGTTTTGGTTTTTTTGGGGGGGGGGGGTTCTAGCCATTTTCCTTTGTTATCGTAGTCTTGAAATTTGAAATGCTAGTGCAGCAGCTTTCCTTCCTTCCGATTGCCAAATTCCATTATGTGATGGCCACTATTGCCAAATGGCCCCCTACCATTACCTCTCACACCAGCTCCATTAAGGACCTCTGTCTAAAACGGCCCTCCTCCTCCCCCCTCCTCCTTTTCATTATTTTCTGGAATTCATCTTCCTAGCATAAGACATTTACCCAGTAAGTATTAGAGTAATCAAAATTGTTCATATAATTGTGTTGCCAAATATATTACCTACAGTGAAATAGTTTAGGGACGCTATCATTCGGCCCAGGCAGTTATACCCCTACTGCTATGGTCTTTTTACCATTACAATGCACCTTCTATCCTTAAAGATTCCACAATGAATTTGGTTTCCTGCAGAATTTTTTTTTCGTCCTATTTGACTCCATGCTATCTTTATAGTGGCACCCTGCCAAATGTCTGATCCACCTTATCATTTCGCTTTGATTATAAGATAAGGCGGTATACAAAACCTGTTAAATAAATCAGTCATACCCTGGTATCGGTGTCCTTTGGGTTATCCTTCTGCCAGGTCTCTGAGATGCTAGTTGTGTACCTTTTTTCATTCAATGCTATAGATTTTCACTTTTGCATCTTATAAGACTTCTTGCGTTTGCATACAGATATTTCAAAGCGTGATGGCAGTTGTGTTTGCATCCTGCCTTGCAGGTTCTGCTCATCCACACTTTGAAATTAGCCTGTGGAATCTGCTGCAGACTCACCAGAGTAAATGTTGATGGCTGGAAGTTTATTACCATTGCTGTTTCGTGCTATACTAACAGCAGAGCTCCTCCATCAAACACACTTTCTTGCTGCAACTATCAAGTCCTCACTCTGCGCCAAGAAAATGCCTTGCTGGCCACTTACTCAATGCATTTGGAGGAAGCAAGACGGCTCTTTCCCTTAAATGCATCACTCTGGCTGAAACGCTGCACATGTTGGTCCATAGAATCAGGGCAGGCCTTGAGTGTCTGCCTGTAGCTCTACCCCTTCCCCCAGTACGCTACTAAACTAGAGGCAATTGGAGGTTTTTCTGAGATCCATCAACCAGTTGCCAGTAACTGCCATCTGACTCCTCCTCTACTTCCAGGGCTAGTAACCTGGTTTCTCATTTTTGGTTAGTTCAGACCTTTCTATGGATTTTGAGGTTTGCCTTTTATTTTCATGCTTCTGTGTGCTGGGTAGCCATTCTGCTTATATTTTGGGATCCTACATTTTGCCAAAACATTTGCTTTTGTCTCTGGGTGGTGCTGGTTCAGCTATACTAATGTTCTTCCCTAATTTTCTCTAAATGTTTCATTGATGTATACCATTTTTGTTTTCTTCCTATCTCTGTGGGTTTTGTGCTTCTGCTGGGTTTTTGTTTGTTTTTTCAATTTTGATGTTGGCGAATATGACTTTAGCCTGTTAGTGTACAGCTTGATTCAGCCTGATGTTTTGGATCTTTCTGACAGTCTGCTCTTCTGTTTTTTTGTTTTTTTTTAAGGTGCTCATGTACCAATGAGACATCTGTATTAATGATGTGCTTTCGTTCCAAATGAAAGCTGGGTTCACCGCAAAACAGGAAATTACATCGTCATTTCCTGTTTGCTGACAATAGTGCACCCTCTTGCATGAGAAGGTGTCCTCTTTTACAATAGGGTGCACTGTTTGTTCATGCATGGAAGGTGCTATTGCTCAGTAGTGCTCAGCAGACACTCCACCCACTACAGATGGTACAAAACACCACAGCACGCATCATTACAGACACTCCAAGGACCGAGCACATCACTCCCGTCCTACAACTACTACACTGGCTTCCAATGGTGGCAAGAGCTAAATACAAAACAATCATGATCATCTTCAAAGTCATTCACCATCTCTCAGCAGACGTACTCCAAAACGTTATAACAAGGGACAGCAGCAATCAGAGGCGGCTCAAGGCAATCTGCTGCCTGAGGCGAAGTATGAAAAAGGCGCCCCCCCCCCCCCACACACACACACCTTAGAGGGGGCGGGGCTTTTTAAGAAATCCAATCAGAGACTGAACCAAACCAAAAAGCCGATTAGATTATATGGCGGAAATGCAAGATGTTTGCACACAGAGCCATATCGAGCTGCAATCGCACCCTGTGAGACTTGCAGCTCGGGCGCACGCCCCCCCACCTCCCTCCAGCACTGCCTGCTCTTTCCCTGCTGCTGCTGCTCTCTCTTTCACGGAGGTGCAGGCAGCACTGGATGGAGGTATGGAGAGGAGAAGGGGATGCATGCACCCGATCTGAAAGGCGCCGGCACTTTAAGCAGATCTGTCCCTCCTTAACATCAAGTCGGAGGAGGGAGGGACCAGACCTGCTTAAAGAGGCTTGGGGAGCGCATTTCGGCTGCCTGCTATTGTCCTGCCAGCGGCAGCAGGGCAACAGCAGACAGCCGAAATACGTCTCCCAAGCCTTTCTGCCCTGTATGGCTACATCGCTTGCACAGGGCTAGGTATTTATTTTATTTATTATTATTATTTATTACAGTTTCTTATATACCGCACTATATATCAGCGCGGTTTACATACAACAAAATGACCATAACAGACTGTTTGGCTTTACATAGAACAGGAGTAACAACTTGGATAACATGTTTGTCATTACAGAGAACAGGGGTGGCAACTTGGATAACTGGGGGATACAAACTGAACTAATTACATGGTCCCATTTGCACACCAAGGAACTAAAAGACAGCAAGAACTAACAGCACAGATTATTTTTATTTTGTTATAAACTGCGTTATGGTTCTTGCTTTTTTTCTTTTTCAACATATATTTTTCATCCACAGTAAGTGCAGAGCAGAACCAGGACATTCACCCACAGAACTCAATATTTAAAAAGAATCTGATTATGATCATCTCACTAACAACAACCACCACTATTCTCCAGTAACAGGCATATTGTGAACTAATAAAAAAAAAACCCTACAACAAAGAACAAACCTACCATACCATATCAGCACAAACTTCCAAAACTCACATAAGGAGTCCATCCAAAAAAAAGCATCACTGTAAATACTACAGTGGGCCCTGGAACATCCATACACCTATTTGAAAAGCTGAACAAGTCAAATTACTACAGTACAGTATAGATCTTTATTTAACAATCACTTATATACCGCATCTTCCATAGATCAGTTGCGATTCACAATAAACAACAATCAACAAAGCAGAGTTTGTTTTACATGTAACATATAACCAAAAGCAATAGTATAAGTAAACAACAAATGTTAAAACTGAACAGCACGGAACAGTGCAAACTATATACATTATATACAGATACACATTATGTAGGGCTTAAGCATTGTGCAAAGTACAGTTTCAGCTATATATATCTATATGTTTAGGTCATTGGGACATATTAGACAAAAAACTGGTTAGCCTTTATCTAAATCTATTGAGGGATGATCTGTATTGTTGTAATGCTTAGTAAATAGATGGGTTTTCAATTTTTTGTGAAATTCAATAATCTCGGATAACATTCTTAGATTATCTGGGAGGGAGTTCCAGATTGTTGGAGCTGCATGTGAAAAAGCTCTGTAAGTTTATTTGCTTTTATGAAGTCTTTGGGAGTTTTTAGTTTATTTACTTGTCCTTTTCTTTGAGTAGATTTTGAATGTTCTTTACTGATTAAGTTACTTAGGGTGATTGGGGCCATATCATTTAGAGTTTTAAATGCAGTTATTAATGTTTTGTATACTATCCTACTTTGTATTGGCAGCCAGTGAAGGGATGCTAGTATTGGTGTTATATGTTGATGTGAGTGTACTTTCGTTATTATCCGAGCTGCTGCATTCTGCGCATGTAGAAACTCCATGTTAACAGAACACCTGACCTCAGTCACACACTCACAACATCGACCCTCACCAAGTACAGAATAAGTAACCACAATCTAAAGTAAAAATAATAATATGTAGACTAAATTTAAATTGAAACCCCAAAAAGCCAGAGTCCACATGCAGTGCAACATTAGATAAATAAGAGATGCAGTTCACCAATACTGTGTAAAATATAAAAATAGCACAAAGTCCAATCACTAAAATTAAATGAAATTATTTTTTCTACCTTTGTTGTCTGACCATTTTATTCTCTGATCATGCTGGTCCCGATCTGAGGCTTCTGCTTTCCTTTCTTCTTAGCTCTCTTTCTGTGGTCTATGGTCCATCTGCCATTTCTTATCTCTTCTTTTGTTTTCTTCACTTCCTTCCAACAGCCCATTTCCAGTTCCAGTAACCCTCCCCAGTATCAGCCCCCTTTCCAGTCCTTCCCTCCCAGTACCTTCCAATGTCAACTGCCTTGCATTCCCACGACTGCAACTGGTGTCCATTCCCTTCCAGTCCCCCTCCTTCCCCACTGTCCAGCCCCTTCTAGTCCAAATACCATCCCAGATATTAGCTCAGTCCATTCTCAGTGCCACGCTCCAGGTCATCTACCTTCCAGTCACCCTACCCTCTGTCCATCCCCCTTCCAGTGCCATTTGCATATCAGCTCCCTTCTAGCCTTCTCCCCATTACCCAACCACCTACCACTCCCATCCCCAAGTGTCAGCTCCCTTCCAGTCCCCCTTCAGTACATCCCCAGGTGTCAGCTCCTTTCCAGCCCCCTCCTTCCCCCTTGTCAGCTCCCTTTGTGTCCCCTCCTTCCCCTGGCAGACCCTCCCATTATCTGCTCCCTCCAGTCCCATTCTACCATTCTCCCGCATCAGCCCATTTGTAGTCCTAGCCCTTAGTTTTCTTCCAGGGTCAGCAGCACTCTCCTCCCCTCCCCCAATAGCCTGTTTCAAGTCCCACCCTATTTCCAGTCCTACCCCCCAATCAGGGAATTTTTTTTTTTTTACTTTTGAAGGTGAAGTGAGGTGGCTGTTTTGGGGGGCATTTTTTGCCGCCCTCAAGACTTTGCCGCCTGAGGCAGCTGCCTCACTTTGCCTCATTATAGAGCCGCCCCTGGCAGCAATAGACCAAGAAGAACCAATAACAAGAACATGATCGGCACACCTGCAGGCTATCACAAAACTAAGCAAACAACTTCAAAAAGAGCACCATCACTACTGGCATCTACACTATGGAACTCCCTACCAACGAGCCTGAGAGCTTTAGATGACCTCGCAGACTTCCGCAAAGACCTCAAAACATTGTTATTTATAGAAACCTATGAGCATTCAGGTAACATCCCCTACCCAAACAGTAACACTACTACCTCCGCCAACTAAACACACATCCATCCTATCCACACACACAAATCTATCATACCACGTTATTAAATACCCTTTATGTTAAATGTTACCTCAATTGTACTGTCTAAATACCGTTAAGTAACTGTACTGTCTAAATGTTTACATGTACCCTAATGTTAAATATAACCCTCCAATTGTGATGTGACGTGACCACCTTGATTGAAGGAAAAGGCATACAAGTCTGTCTAAATAGTGCTCTATTTAAAAAAAATCCTGAAGACAAAGAAAATAAACTGATATGAAATTAAAATTTTTGGGGCCACACAACCCTATTATGCATGCAGTGCTTTTATTTTATTTCCTGGTTATTGCTGTGTTACTAATTTTATGCGCAAATTCAGGCATAGGCAATAGCCTAGAGTGCTAAATTTTGGAAGGCACCAAAGAGGTGCCTACTCCTGCATCCTCTTAGGGTAGCATTTCCCTATATTTTCAAAAATGTTATGTGGCACATTGACTTCCATGAAACGGGCAGTATGGGGTGAACTTACATAGCTCAAGGATCCAGGGAGGCACTGAAAAACCCAGCAGAGGCTGGAAAAATTCTGAGAAGGCCCTGAGGGGAAAGAGGAGGAGGAGGAGGAGGTGCTCTGTAATGTGTGTGTGCTGCACAAAGCAGGGAACAGCAATCCATGTCGTACATGCTGCTTGTTAATTTCCACACTCCGAGGGCTCATGCTCTTTTTAGGAATGCATGAGGTAGGTATGACCTCATATTTAACATGAAATATAAATGATTTGAAATTAAATTAACTGCAGTTGCATCTCCAAAGTGGATTATAATTAAATTATAAAAATTGCAACATCTAACATTTCCATGTAATATATAACATCATGTGTTTCTTGAGGGGTTTTTTTTTCTATTTTTTACGTTCTTAAGCAGAAGAATCTAAAACAAAAACCTCTTCCTCTGAAACAAACTCTTGCACTGCTGTCTCTTGTTGCTGAGGAGAATCGATGTGACTCCCCTTCCCCCACCCATGACACACTCGATGAGGTCTGAAGACACATTGCTAAAAGCAGCTTTAGGACCATGTGCATAGTCTTCCATAATGGTGCCCCTTTTGAAGCAGCACTTATCTGCTCCTCTTTTTGCTCTCCGATATTTGGAATTTCTGTCCCCCATTCTGGATTCCCTGCTCTCTATGATCTGCTGTCTGGTTTTGCCTGTGGCCATCAAAATCTTAAATCTGGCCCTGCTTAATAATGGATATTATCAATGCATTTTTCCTAGACAAAGAAGGTGCTGGTACTCATATGCAGGGCTCTTTCATTAATACATGAGACCCATAGGTCAATTTTAGCAGGGACCTGACTTTGGGTGTCAGGTTTAACTTTCTTTTCTTTCCTGCGCGCCATCTCCACATAGGCCAGGAGCTCAGATTCCAACTCCTCCATGTCATGGTCTCTCACCTGCCTTTCCCCTTCCTCCTTGACTACTCTTACGTTCATTCCTTCTCCTCCTCTGCTACACCCTTATTCACCGGTATCCCACCTCTTACCACCTCCATCTTCTCTGGCTATTCTAGGCTCCTTTCTGGTTTGCCTGTTTTTGTTTCCAGTCGGCCCTCAACTGCTTTTAAAGTGTCATCACTTAATGTTTATCTTTTGATTTTGATTTTTCCATTTAAGGTTATTACACTTTGTACCTATTGTTCCTTATTATTTCCAGTCCAAAAGAAGTTGGAAAGAATTGCATAAAAAAGTGTGAAATTTGATATTTCTTTTTACTGTTTTTCCCCATGCCAAGTTTCAAAATATGGCCAAATCAGAGCAGGAGTTCCAGGAAAATAAGCTCCTTAATAATTTCCCTCAGACATACAGTTTCTGCCATTATAGAAACTTTTTTACAGTGAAACATAAATTAGAGAATTCCTGTTCTCAACTGCCCCACTACCCCCAAATTTTGTGCAAAATGAACAAATAAGTTGCATAATTAAGCTAGCCAGATATACAATAGGTATTTAATTATTTCCTAATATGGCTTGTGAGGGTGGGTAACTTGTTAAAGCCTTTATATTAAAAAGAAAGTTGTTTTTTTTTAATACAGAGAATGCCTTCTGTAAAATTGCCCAGTGGTATGCATGCCTGTAAGTACTTGTGCAGATCAGATGACAGTACTTAAACATGGGCCAAGTGTAGTGTTTCAGGGGGATGTAGTCTGTGAAGCAGGGGTGCATATTATAAAACATACAAGTAGATGTGTAGAGTGTGTGCACGCATTCACACCTGCCTCAGAGGAGGCGTAAATGTTTGCATCAGCTCTTGCGTACTACGGGGACTGCTTCTGGGAGCCTATTTTATAAAGGCACATAGGCACCTAGCTTTTAAAAGGCAACATAGGTGGCTTTCTGGGCTTCTCACTTAGTGTGCTATAAATCGGGCCCATGATGCTGACCCTCCAAGGGACTGCTGCCAAAACAGTGCGCTGCTTCTGCTCATGTGTATGCATACATAGCTACAGAAATGTAGCCCTCGGAGCTGGGGGAAGTATGCCCTTTTTCCTGCTGGTGTTGGCTCTTCTTAGCTATTGTGCCCTGCTGCTAGGTCATCGTTTATTTATATTGCTTCATCATTTTTAGTCAAAGTGTTTTACATTGTAACTTAAACTTGGTAATGTACATTAAACAGGGATATTAATAACTTGGATTCTTCTGAGGCAATGGCGAGTTAAGTGATTTGCCCAAGGACACAAGGAGTTCTAGTGGGAATTGAACCCTGGTCTCTTGGTTCCCAAGCCAATGCTCTAACCACTAGGCTGCTACTCCACTAGGTGAACAATAATCAAAACTGCCCACAATGGTGCAAGTTCCATGGGTAACATCTGCCTGTGGGTTTTGCAGCATAATCCAAAACAAAAGACTTCTGCACAGGCTTTTGCTATCTCCAGGAACAAGCAGGAATGAGTCTTCACATATGGGTACGTCGGTACTGACGGAGTCCGTGCGGGAACACTTCCCAGCGTCCAATCAGAAAGCTTTTGGAAGCATCCCTACACGCCTGCGTGCTGCCTTCCCGCCTTCCCAATTGCCTCTCCTCAGTTTTCATTTTTCCACGGAGCCAGCAGGACGTTCTCCTGTCACCGCAGAAAATTCTTCTTTTATTTTTTAGTTTTCTTGTGGTCGCGGCTGCCTTACCCGACGCCACCAGTACCACCGGTGTTTTTTTTCTTTTCTTGTAAAAATATTTTCCCTTTAAGGAATATATTTTTCTTTTTTAGTGTCTCACGGTTCTCAGGCCTTCTAGGCCTCCATTTTTCCTCATGGAACCGCCAGCCACTTTCCCCAGGAAATGTACAAACTGTGGCGGTACAACTTTATTTTTAGACACTCACAATTGGTGTCTAACCTGCTTGGGTCCTGACCATTTTCCTCCGGAGCCCTCGGGCGCCAGTATGGTGAGAGGAAGTTTTCAACATCGAGTTCCCCTTGACACACGGTCCCCCTCTAACTTCAGGGCACCGACCATATCTTCTTCTACACAGGATCAGGTAACCCAAAAACAGTCTGTTAAGACTAGCCAGTCCTCGAGCGGCAGTTCTCATGCACAGCATAGAGATGCCTCCGGCCTTGCCCTCGAGAATCCAATGGCTTCAAAACCCCAGTGGGAGTCTTCGGCCTCCAAAGCCTGTGTGGGGTTTCAGGTTGTTCCTGAGGTTCACCCCTCACAGAACATACCTGAGCCATGTCCGGTGGTGGCATCCGCTTCGAGCGGTACCGATACCCCGGCATCGGCACTGGTGTTGGATGAAATATTCCTCACTAAGGATCGTCGTCTGGTGTCCTCGGTACCTACCGGCCCGGTGGATACGCTTCAGACCGACTTTACAGTATCGGTATTGACACCGATACTAGTACCGACATCGGTACCCTCCAGACGTGCATCGATAGACTCGCTTCCTTTGATGCCGAGTCTGGAATCGATCTCCAGTCTGGAGGACTGGGTACCGACTCGCCTTGGTACCGACTCCCGTCGGTACCGACTCCCATCGGTACCGAAGGCTCGGTTCCGATACTTCGGATCCGCAACTCTCGGTTCCTCCGATACCATTAGAGTTGCCACTGGCTGGTCGTCTTCCACCAGTATCAGATACGGTACCGAGATCGGTACCGATATCCACAGTACCATTACGGTCGGTACCTTCCATGCTTCTCTCGTCAGGCTCGCTTCCCTCGATGCCGAGTCTGGAATCGATCCCTAGCATGGACGATCTGTTACCGACTGTCGCTGGTTCTGACCTGCAGTATCAGCGACCACCATCTAAGGATCCCATACTGCACCATTCAGGATCTTCTATTCCTATATACTGGAATAGATCCCTCGGTGCCAACACTAGTTCTTCATCAGATCTAGCTTATCCAAGGGAAGTTCCCTCTGGGGATCCTTCTTTCCAGACTTTCCTCCTGGATATGGCAAAATCACTTGCCATTCCTATTCCTGGACAAGATCCTACACAAGGGAATACAGAATACCTCTCTGTTCCTAGTGAAGCAAAGGAGAATATAATGCTTCCTTTGCATCATTCTTTGCAGGATCTCCTTCTACGAATGTGGGAAGCTCCTTTAAAGGTACCCCCACTTTCCATAGCAACTGATCTCCTATATCAGGTGCCCCCCTCTCCAGGGTTTCAAAGGACTCAACTTCCTCATCATTCCATTGTAGTGGAATCAGTATTGAGGCGAGTGAAGAGTAATAAAAAGCACTCTTCTTGTCCACCAGGTCGTGAGTCTAAGACACTAGATGCCTTTTGGACGTCAAACCTTCCAGACATCCATGCTTTCAGCAAGAATTCTCTCATATATTTTGTATATGGGTCTATCTCTTGAGGAGGTCACAAGAAAATTACATCTTTTGACTCCTTTTCTTCAAGAGCCCAAACAAGCAGACTATTCCTTACTGGTTAGTCATGCTCATAATATCTCTAGGTTTCTTTCTCGTGCTTCCCTAGACTCCTTTGAGTCTGTTAGCAGGACTTCTGCTATAGCTATAGGGGCACGACGTAGAGCCTGGCTCCAAGCTTCAGATTTGGACAAATGGGCACAAGAAAGACTGGGAAATACTCCTTGCACTGGAGAAAATCTCTTCAACAAGGAGTCTTTACTCCAGGTTACTCAGTTATCCACTGACTTTCCTGTTTCCAGAGGCTATTCTACGCCGCCTTCTTTCCCAGTAGGTAGGAAATGTCCTACCAAACATTCTTCCCCTAGGGGGAGAAGGTTTTGTCCATCATCTGCCCATCATACAGATGTTCCCAAACGGGGGAAACATCGCCCTGGTCTGAAGAATCTGCAAACTTCACAGGGTCAACAAACCCAGCAGTCACAGGGTTTCAAATAGATCATTGTCCCTCTTGGTTGCTGGTTAGGGTAGCAGTCTGCTTCTTTTCACTTGCAGTATCTGCACCAATTTATCCTAACCTACCTAGATATCTCTTCATGAGACATCTTTTCTCTAAGAGTCTTTATGATGATCATGCCCATACTTAAGATTTCCTTTTCCTCTTGGAGGAAAGAGAGGTAACAACTATCAATAGACAGTTGTTTTCCCTGTATTGGCATGTATCATCTCACTTGTCGGAGACTTCCTCCATAATTGGTCTCTTGCAACTCTGTCTTACCTCCCTCTTACTTCAACATTTAGTTTGTAAGAGTGACTTTTTTACACGGGTAAGCCCTTATGGTCATCTACCTGTTCTACCGGGGGATTCTCCCTTCTGGAGTTGTCTTCCCCCTTGTTACCTTAGGGCAGCTCCTCAGACAATAGGAAGTCCTACCATGTCTGTTTCTTTTTCCAAAAAAAAAAAAAAAAAAGAGGGAAAAGAAATTCTCCATGCTGCCCTGATAGTTGCTGCAAATGCAGCAATTCCTAGTGGTTAAACCATTTGTTTTGTTCACTACACAACCAGGGTTTCCCCTCCACTAGCAATCCTCCTAGCCTTAGTGCTAAGTCCCAAACCAGGGTATCAACCTCGTTTGGGAAACCCTATTATCACAGTTTGGTTAACTTCTATTCTTCGCCCCTTGCCTTTGGCAGAATAGCTGGTTACCTGCTGGCTTTCCACAGCCAGTTTTTCTTCTGACCAACCTGCAGCATGCTCTCTGCAACTCTACTAGAGTAGCTTTGCACTATGGGCCCTTGCTAGAGAGCATTAGTATCTTGCCTAGCAGATAACTCCAAATGGTTAAAAGGGGTTTCCCCAGTCATGTTTCATGCCTGGCAGGTATTCTCTACCCTTTCCATCTTATCTTAAAAATCTTTGAGGCATAAGCCTCAGGCCTTTCAATACGTGAAAGCCTAAAGGGCCAATTCCCTGGCTTGGCCCATATCTCCTGGGGTCTCCCGTCAGAGATAAATTCTTCACTGGCAGCTAGAGGATACCTAATACCCATCTTGTCCTCATAGGCGGATCACTAGGGTATCTTCCTCCAGAGGCCTCCTCTATCCAATCTCCATACTACAATTCTGGAGATATCTGGACTTCCTGTCTGCAGACTGCCGTTTATCCCCTGCCATTTTCACGTAGGCCATCCTGGTTACTCAAGAGCTCAAATTCTGCAAAGAATTAAGCCGCCTTTTTGTCAGGGACACCTTTCCTCTGACTATGCCAGTCATAACCAGGACAAGAGGATTTTTTCTATTTTATCTATTCAAGCAGGTATCAACCTTCTTGCTATTAGATAAATCTTTCTCTCTCCCTATAAGGGAGGATGGGGTTCTCTGGACATCTCTCCATCCATATACCTGGAGACATGTCTCTATATGCCTACCTATTCATCTAGGTAGATATATAGAGAGATAGAGAGATAGATAGATAGATATATGCTGATTTATATCTGTGTGTCTTCTGCCCATACATATCTCTATAGATATATGCATATATACCCTATATGTGTGTGTGTGTGTGTGTGTGTGTGTGTGTGTGTGTATATATATAATATATATATATTCATGCAGCGAAGGCTGATGAAAGCCAAGATGAAAAAAAGAAGCTGTTTGTCAGAAAGAAAAAGATGTGCACAAGCTGCAATATTCTCAGGGACCAACTAGAGGGAGCAGGAGTACATTCAGAGAGACTGAAGGGCCACGCCCAGCTGGTCAAGAGCACCTGACAAACAGTTCACATTCCTCAAAGGCAGGAGTCCTTTATAAGGAGAGGAAGGAAGACTGGAAAGGAAGGCCACAAGGAGCAAATTGAGAACCACCAGGAGCTAAGGGAGGACCGGGTCAAGCTGTAGAGAAAGCTGTTTGCTGGCAGAGGCGAAAGCACTACACTAATTGCAAGCAGGAACCAAAGGAGAATCAGCTGGGAAAGCAGAGCCAGGCTGAGCAGGGAAGCCAGGAATTGGGCTTATGCAGAAGCAGGCGCTTACCAGGGGAATTGATTCCAAGGCTGAAAGGTAAGCCAAACTTTCAAAGAAAAGATTGGCATCAAGCTTCTGAGTGTCAGAAGCAAGCAAAAGGAGAAAACCTCTCGTCTTCATGCTGCTGCAATACAAGGTATGCTAATTACATTCCTATGAAGAAAGCTTTACCTTTTAAAAGTTCTTTTGAAGGTAGTGTAAAACCTTTGAGAAGAGAAAGCACAGCTAATCCTAATATAGCACGTGGCCAACGCCCCAGGCTAGGCCCAAGACACTGGCAAGTGCTTCAGGAGATATATAAACCTCCAGAACGTATTATCCAAGAAACTGATGACACAGAGTTAGACATATCTTCTCCAGAGCCGATGCAAGTGGAACTGGTTGAGCAGTTATCAGAGGAAGAGATGGATTGCTCTCTGTGTGTTTCCAGTGGCATAGAGTCTTTGCTAGACTTATGAACTGCCTGTATTGTCTTCAGAGTGTCTTTAATTTGCTAAGCAGAAGAATAATGAAAATGTGGCTTCAAGCTGGAAGCTATTTTTGAGCACTGCTAATACTGTGAAGTTTAACAGTTTTTCCTTAAACACCGAGTTTCTTTCATTCCTGAATTTAAGGACATTTGTTTTGAGTTGTAACCCAATTTTGAACCCATGCGTAAAGGGAATAAATGCCTTTTTCATCCCACCACTCTGCTTTCATGGATTTCTTTAAGGATTGGAGCTAAAAACCACTAAGACCAAGTTCCACTTGGTTCTTAAAGGACTTTCCTATCATAATACAATTTTATGTCCCACCTGCCCTTGCGACCACTGGTCACCAGGGGGGTGCGCGACTATATATATGTGTGTGTGTATATAGATAGATAGATATATGTAGATAGATATATGTAGATAGATAGATAGATATATCTCTACATATATACATATACATATATATATATATGTGTATATATATGTGTGTGTATATATATATGTGTGTGTATATCTCTACATATATATCTATCTAATCTATGATATATATATATATATATATATATATATATATATATATATATATATATATATATATATATATATATATATATATAGATATATATATATAGATAGATAGATAGATACAGATCTATCTGTCTGTTAGGATCAGATATCCTGACATTCCTTTATGATCCTGAAAGATGGGCACTAACCCTATCAATGCTGTACCAGCATACCTAGGGGACTACACCTAGAACCACTCCTGTGGTAATTAACCCTTTCAGCTTAGGTACTCCTGAAGCTCTCCATGTACCTTTCTTTCCTAATTGACCCCATTTAGGAAAGACATTGCGGAGCTTCCGTTGCTCTAAAGCTTAGCGCTCCTGAGTCTGTCCTTACCTTTTTATCAGATACACGGGTTTCCATACCCTTTCTTCCCTGCATGGACTGATTCCAACCCCAGTCCAGTTGGGTCAGACTAAATTTTTCTCTTGGCCCTAAATTTGTACTGTTTTTGGACCAAAGCAGCTTAAGCTTTCCTTAATAGTACCTTCTGCGTCTCCGCTGAAGCTCTACCTCTCATACTACCCCAGTTTTCCCCTGGGGCTATTTTTCTCACCCTAAAGGGTTCTGACCTCCACTTGTTTTTTTGTTCTACTTTATTACCTCTACGTCTCAGTGAGGTACCCCTTGAGCACATTCACTGGCTCTTCTATCAGATCCATATGTAGCTGAGTGCACTTGTACAATGCCAACAAGGGAGGCCCAGATTACAGTATTTTATTACTAAATGCCCTTGATACAGGGTCTTCCGCTTTGAAGCCCTGTTCTAGCCAGCTGTTCCACAGCTCTTTTCTGTATTCAACGCCTACCCTCCATCCCCAGGATGCCTGAGGTCCTGAGGAATAGCATGGCTCGTTCTAGACTTGCCACATGCTAGGACTCCCTCTGGGCATTTGAGCTTGGGAGTCCCCATATGTGAAGACTCATTCCTGCTTTTTCCTGGAGATAGCACAGTTACTTACCTGTAACAGGTGATCTCTGGGAACAGCAGGAATAAGTCTTCACAACCCACCCACCTCCCCTAGGAGTTGCATTTCTCTATCTCTATCTTTCCCTTCCTTGCTCTCTCTCTTTCTTTGTCTCAGCTTTAAAACTTAACTGAGGAGAGGCAGTTGGGAAGGCGGGAAGGCAGCACGCAGGCGTGTTGGGATGCTTCCAAAAGCTTTCTGATTGGACGCTGGGAAGCGTTCCCACGCGGACTCCGTCGGTACCGACGTACCCATATGTGAAGACTTATTCCTGCTGTTCCCAGAGATCACCTGTTACAGGTAAGTAACTGTGCTTTATTTCCCCTAGAAATATTACATGAAGAGACACTGTCTACTGTTTCTGCATCTAAATCCCCCCCCCATCTAATTTTGATTGTATGTAATTATACATGGTGTTCAGCTGCATATACATTTACCTGTGAATAGAATGAGCATTTTCAAACAATGCAGGTACCAATTGCTAGTTTACCCACAGAAAGGGCTTTCATTATGATCAGACTTACCTCTTTATCTAGTTGTTTGTCAATATCTTGCTTCCTATCAGGTACTCTTTGCTGCCATGGGGTTTCATGCCCTACTTGACGACTGCACTTTTTTCCACTAAATCTTAGCTGTTGTGATGTTCAGTCTTAGTGTTTCTACTTCCCCTACTATTTCAGCTGTTTTGCATATTTGGACATGTACAAAAAGAATATCTTTCCTTTTTAGCTCTGGAAAAAAATGGATTTTGTTTGCATTTCCTTTGCTGCTTCTAAAGGGTAAAATCCCTTTCATTCGCATGAATGTTTAGTGGTTGTGTTATGGCTCTTTTAATGGGTGTTTAGTTGTTCAGCCCTGTATGGGAAGTAAACTCCAGCCCCCTGCTCCTCACTGCGAGGCCAATTGGGCCACTGCAGGAACCACATTTGAACATGGAGCCATCAGGCGTACCCGCACCTGAGGGTCTCACCAACTCGCCAGCCACCTGCCTCCCCAGCTATATTCCCCGCCAACAAAAAGCTACAAGAGGATAAACAGCTACAGACCTACAGCCTCTCCAGCTTTATTCTCCACCAACAAAGCTACGGGATCCAGGTGGATTCATCTCCCCTACACTACTCAAAATACCACCAAATCAGTCAGCAGACGGAGCTCACAAACACATGAGTCAAGAAGGGTAAGCAAAAAGATACCACCCACACCAGGTCAGAACATCAGGTCATCACCATGCTACATCACGGCACAATGCTTATCCTAACCCTCCTAATACTACAGCTGCTCTCACAGCAAGCTATGGCATTTCACACAAGAACATACACACCCATCCACTCACACCCCTCTGCACATACAATACTGCACCACATGGCACAACCAAATCAAACATGCATCACACAAGACACGTGTGCACAAAACAGACAACATAATCAATATAATCCCTACCTATACCTCACAAAACAACCACACCAACTCCATGGTAGGCACAAACATCACTTGCACGCTCATCACCTCAAGGTCAGTCAGAAACAAGGCTAACACTATCTCAGACTACCTGCACACACAAAGACCAGATATACTTTCCATAACAGAGATATGGCTCAATGATACTGATCAGGTAATTTTAAACCAAATCACCCTACCTACGTATACCACCTTCAACTGTCCCAGAGCAGGCAGAAGGGGAGGAGAAGTACTGATACTGGCCAGGAGCCTCTATAAATTCAAAACCACCTTAACCATAAGAACATAAGATCATAAGATATGCCATACTGGGTTAGACCAAGGTCCATCAAGCCCAGTATCCTGTTTTCCAACAGTGGCCAATCTAGGTCATACGTACCTAGCAGTTTCCCCAAAAGACACAGGTTCCACAGTGCTTGCATTGGGTCAAGCATTGATATCCTGGGTCCCTTTTTAATAATGGTTTATGGACCTTTCCTCCAGGAACTTGTCCAAACCTTTTTTAAACCCAGCTGCACTAACAGCCATTACTACATCCTCCGGTAACAAATTCCAGAGTTTGATTACACGTTGAGTGAAAAAATATTTTCTCTTATTTGTCTTAAATAGTTTACCCTGTAGCTTTATTACTTGTCCCCTAGTCTTTCTATATTCTGATAGAGTAAACAATCGATCAACGTTTATCCGTTCTATTCCATTCATTAATTTATAGACCTCTATCATATCTCCCCTCAGCCGTCTCTTTTCAAGGTTGAAGAGCCCTAACCTTTGTAGCCTCTCTTCATAGGAGTAGCCTTCCATCCCCTTTACCATTTTGGTGGCTCTTCTCTGTACCTTTTCTAATAATGCTATATCCTTTTTAAGATACGGCGACCAGAATTGCATACAATATTCAAGGTGCGGTCGTACCATGGAACGATACAGAGGCATTATAATATCCTTTGTTTTATTTTCCATTCCTTTCCTTATGATACATAGCATTCTATTTGCTTTCTTGGCAGCTGCTGCACACTGGGCGGAGGGTTTTAACATGTTATCCACGATGACTCCTAAATCTTTTTCCTGGGTGGTGGTTCCCAGTGTGGAACCTTGCATTGTGTAACCATAGTGTGAGTTGTTCTTTCCTAGGTGCATAACTTTGCACTTGTCCACATTAAATTTCATCTGCCATTTGGATGCCCACTCTTCCAATTTATCCATATCCTCCTGCAGTTTTCCACAGTCCTCTTGGGTTTTAACAACTTTAAACAGTTTTGTGTCGTCTGCAAATTTCATAACCTCACTAGTTATTCCCTTTTCCAGGTCATTTATGAATGTCAAAAAGTAGCGGACCCAGTACAGATCTCTGGGGTACTCCACTATTCACCTTTTTCCATTTGGAAAATTGGCCATTTAGCCCTACCCTCTGCTTTCTATCTTTTAATCCGTTCCCGATCCACAATAGTACACTATCTCCTATCCCATGACTTTTTAGTTTTGCCAAAAGTCTCTGATGAGGGACCTTGTCAAAGGCTTTCTGAAAGGCCAGATACACTATATCAACCGACTCACCTTTGTCTACCTGTTTATTCACACCTTCAAAAAAACATATTAGATTAGTAAGACAAGATCTTCCTTGTCTAAAGCCATGTTGGCTGTCTCCCATTAGGCCATGACTATCTACATGCTATGTAATTTTGTTCTTTATGATGGTTTCTACCAATTTCCCCGGTACTGACGTCAGGCTCACCGGTCTGTAGTTTCCCAGATCACCCCTGGAACCCTTTTTAAAAATTGGCATTATGTTGGCGATCCTCCAATCTTCAGGTATTACAGATGATTTTAATGATAGTTCACAGATTACTAATAGGTCTGCAATCTCATATTTCAGTTCTTTCAACACTCTTGGATGTATACCATCCAGTCCAGGTGATTTGCTACTATTCAGTTTATCAAATAGTTGTAATTCATCTTCCCGGTGTAGCGATATTTCTCTCAATTCCTCTGCAGTATCACCTTTAAATACCACTTCAGTCTTGGGTAACATCCCTACATCTTCCTCAGTAAAGACCAAAGTAAAGAATTCATTTAGTGTCTCCGTTATAGCCTTGTCTCCTCTTACTGCCCCTTTTTTACCCCTCTATCATCTAACGGTCCAATTGACTCTCTCACAGGCCTTTTGCTACGAATGTACTTGAAAATGTCTTTATTTCGTGTGTTTGCTTCCGTAGCAAGTTCCTTCTCAAATTCTCGCTTTGCCTGCCTTATCAGTGCTTTGCATTTAACTTGCCAGTGCTTGTGCTGTTTCCAGTTTTCGTCGTTTGGCTCTTTTTTTCCATTTCCTGAAAGATGCTTTTTTGGCAGCAACAGCCTCTCTGACCTCACCTTTAAACCATGCTGGCAGTTTTTGTAACTTTCTTCCACTTTTCTTAATGCGTGGAATACAGCTGGTCTGGGCTTCCAGGATAGTATTTTTCAACACCACCCAAGCTTGATGTAAGCCTTTAACCTTTGCAACCGCTCCTTTTAGTTTTTTCTTAACTATATTCCTCATTTTATCATAGCCTCCCTTTCAAAAGTTAAAAGGTAGTACTGTGGATTTCTTTACTATCCCTCCTCCACTAATTAAATCAAACACGATGATGCTATGATCACTATTGCCAAGTGGCCCCAACACCCTTATTTCTTGCACCAAATCTGGTGTTCCACTAAGGATTAGGTCCAGTATGGCTTCCCCTCTAGTTGGTTCATGAACCAGCTGCTCCAAGAAGCAGTCATTTATTTCATCTAGAAACTTTATCTCCCTAGCATGTCCTGTGACATTGACCCAGTCGATACCGGGGTAATTGTATTACTGTGCTGTGACATTTGTTAGCTTCCTTGATTTCTTTGAACATTTCACCATCCATTTATTCATTCTGACCAGGCGGTCAATAGTACACCCCCACTGCCATCACTTTCCCCTTCATACATGGAATTTCAATCCATAGAGTTTGTACAGCAAATTTTGTTTCCTGCCAAACTTTAATCCTTTCTGACTCAATGCCCTCTCTAAAATAGAGCGCAACCCCTCCACCAATTTGATCAGTTCTATCATTACGATATAGTTTGTATCTAGGTATCAGTGTCCCACTGGTTATCCTCCTTCCACCATGTCTCTGAGATTGAAATCATATTTAACCTCTCATTTAGTGCTATATATTCTAATTCTCCCATCTTATTGTTTAGACTTCTAGCATTTGCATACACGCATTTTAGAGACTGTATTTTATTAATATTAATCTGAATGGGTAATTTGGAATCTTTACGGTCTGTCTGCACCATACTCAAGGTTATTTGGGCTACTTTACTCTTTTTTTGGAACCTCACTGCTTTTGGTAGTATCCTTCAAGGATACCTTCTTCCGAACCATGCGCTCTTGGGCAACTGTCGGCTTTCCCCATCTCCTTTTTAAAGGTTAATGCCAGCAGTCTGGTTCCATCCTGGTTAAGGTGAAGCCCATCCCTTCGGAAGAGCCTCTCCTTTCCCCAGAATGTTCCCCAGTTCCTAACAAATCCAAAACTCTCATCCTTGCACCATCGTCTCATCCATGCATTGAGACTCCAGAGCTCTGCCTTCCTTTTGGGTCCTGCACGTGGAACGGGAAGCATTTCGGAGAATGCTACCCTGGAAGTTCTGGATTTCAACTTCCTACCTAAAAGCTAAATTTAGCCTCCAGAACCTCCCTACCAAATTTTCCTATGTCATTGGTACCGACATGTACCAAGACAGCAGACTCCTCCCCAGCACTATCTAAGATCTTATCTAGGCAGTGCGTGAGGTCCGCTACCTTTGCACCAGGCAGGCATGTTACCAGGCGATCCTCACATCCACCAGCCACCCAGCTATCTACATGCCTAATGATTGAATCACCAACTATAACAGCTGTCCTAACCCTTTCCTCATGGGCACATGGCCCTGGAGAAACGTCCTCTGTGCGAGAGGGTTTTACATCACCTGGAGAACAGGTCCTAGTTACAGGATCATGTCCTGCCACACCAGGGTGGTGATCTCCTGTTACGTGACCTCTCTCCTCCATGGCAACAGGGATGCTGCCAGACTGGAGGTGGTAATTCAGGACTATATCCCTGTAGGTCTCGTTCATGTACTTCTCTGTCTTTCTTATGTCTTCCAGGTCTGCTACTCTAGCCTCTAGAGAACGGACTTGTTCCCTGAGAGCAAAGAGCTCCTTGCACTTAGTGCATACGTAAGACCTCTCACCAACTGGGAGAAAATCATACATGTGACACTCAATGCAAAAGACTGGAAAGCCCCCATCTCGCTGCTGGACTATTGTCTGCATCTTAGTTTAAAGCTTGTGTTTAAGTCTTTAAATTCTGTACTTACTAAGGGTTGGTGTAGATGCTTATACTAATAAAAGTGTATCTAATACCTCTAATATACCTTGTTCACCTGAAGCTTAATTTAATCTCAGGTGCTCAATGTATGACTGATTTGGATAAAGAGCTGCACCTGAGAGCAGCCCCTTTCCTCTAAGACGTGTAAGTACCCTATAAGGCTACAATTACCCCAGGGGTGGTTGGGTGTCGGGGAGGGAGGGAAATAAGACCTATTAAAAGAGGGTTGTTAAAAGGTACCCTGTCCTGTACCCTCACAGAAGAATCCAGCATAATCAACTTCTCCAACAAATACATGGCTATATGCCTTGCATACAGGCCACCAAATGCCAAATCTGATGAACTAACAAAGATAATCAAGGCAGTATGTGCACACAATACACAAACCACTCATCATTCTAGGTGACTTTAACCTTAGGGCAGCACCCGATAAAGCTGCCAAAGCCTTCCTCAAAGTGATGGAATCACTTCATTACAATCAACTGATCAATGGACCCACTCACCGACATGGAACAACCCCAGATCTTATATTTGTTCCCAGATCACTACAAACACCCAACATAATTTTGCCCCCCCCCCCCCCATCGTACTAACACCATGGTCAGACCATCACTTAAATGGATTGATCAATCTATGCAACTGCAGGAAGAACCCAAAACTAAAAGAAGATTTTAAGTCCTTTGAGGATAACCTCTTTCAAAAAGGCTTCTTTATCAATCTACACCAAAATGCAGAAGACATCAAAAAGATCATTGAGAACTGGAACAGCACCTTGGCTACTGCAGCATCAGCACCCAGCAGGAGATGCCCACACACACGTAACAAACCATCTGCCCCTTGGTACTCCAATGCAATCAGGGAGGCAAAGCGCAAATTAAGAAAAGTAGAAAGAAAATGGAAAAGAAGCAAAGATCCCAGATATGCTACACCTGTACATGGTCAAACAGAAGGATGACAACACCGTGATCAATAACTGCAAGCAACAACACCACACAAACATCATCATGAGATCGGTGAACAAGTCAAGAGAACTCTTCAACATTGTGCAAACATTCACCAGAGACAATATACACCAGAAGACCCCCAAAGATATGGCAAACTACTTGGTTGAAAAGCATAACAAATTCAACATGTACCCACTGGCAACACCTCTGAAAGGCAGCAACATGGAAGACTAAGCTTCCATACAATCCTGGGGAGAATTCGCCATACCGGCTTTTAAACAAATAGAACAGATAGTCACCTCGCTCAACACAACCACATCTCTAAATGACCCATGCCCTGTGCAGTGGATAAAAACTACTAAAGATCAACTCATTCCATATATACAGAAGATAGTTAAGTCATCCTTACTACAAGGACACATGCCTTCCTCCCTTAAAAAAGCATCTATGCGGCCAATTTGGAAAAACATCACTCTCCAAAAAGGACCCCACAACATACTGCCCAATCTCCAGCCTACTATTTATTGCAAAAATCTTAGAGAAGGCCATTCAGATACAGTTGCAGGACCATATTGATCACAATGCACCACTGGACCCACAACAGCATGGCTTCAAGCCACATCATAATGTGGAAACGCTTCTAACATCACTCTTCAACAATGTCCTGACGGGAAATGACAAAGCCAAGAATGGATTCCTCCTCACTTTCATGGACATTTCATCCACCTTTGATTCACTTTCTACTACTACTACTGAACATTTGTATAGCACTACAAGGCATACGCAGCACTGCACAGGCACATGTAAAAGACAGTCCTTGCTCATCGGAGCTTTCAGTCTAATAGAGACCGACAAAACAGTAGCTGTAGACATGGGATATATCTAGGGGGAATGGTAAGGAAACACAAAGGACAAGATCCAAAAGCGTCAGCGAAGAGGTGAGTTTTCTGTCTGGATTTGAAAGAGGTTTGAGAAGCCACATGATGTACAGATTCAGGAAGTTTGTTCCAGGCATAAGGAGCAGCAAGGTAAAAGAAGCGAAGTCTGGAGTTAGCAATAGAAGAGAAGGGCACAGACAGAAGCAATTTGCCACAAGAGCGGAGTTCCTGAGGAGGGGTGTAGGAAATAAGAGGAAAGGTAGCGAGCAGCTGCAGAGTGAATGCACTTATATAGGTCAGCAGGAGAAGTTTGAACTGGAAGCAAAAATGGATAGGAATCCAATGAAGAGCCTTGAGAAGAGGGGTAATATGAGCATGATGAGGCTGGTGGAAGATTAGCCGCGCAGCAGAGTGTTGAACAGATTGAAGGGGAGAGAGATGACTTGGAGGGAGACAAACAAGGAGCAGGTTACAATAGCCTAGACGGGAGTTGACTAAGGAGTGGACACGTGTCTTAGTAGTGTGTTCAGAAAGGAAAGGGCAAATTTTTGTTGATGTCAAAGAGCTAAAACCTGCCATTTCTATAAGTTGGATGTGTGTGGGGAACGAAAGAGAGGAGTCAAAGACAACCCCAAGGTTGCAAGCTGAGGAGACAGGGAGGAGTAGAGTTATCCACAGAGACAGAGAAAGGAGGAAGGGGAGAGGAGGGTTTAGGGGGAAAAATAAGCTCAGTTTTGGCCATGTTCAATTTCAAGCGGCGGTGAGACATCCAAGCAGCAATGTCAGAAAGGCAGGCAGAGATCCGGGATTGCCGGAGAAATTTTAGAGAGGTAGATCTGGGAGTCATCCACATAAAGATGGTACTGAATTCCATGGGAAGAGATGAGTGCAGCAAGGGATTGGGTATAGAGAGAGTAAAGGAGTGGACCCAAGACTGATCCTTGGGGTACACCAACTGAGAGTGGAATAGCAGTAGAAGAGGATGCACCAGAACACTGAAAAGAGTGATGGGAGAGAGAAGAAGAGAACCAGGATAGCACAGAACACTTAAAACCAAGTGAGGACAAAGTATCAAGGAGAAGGTTGTGGTCAACAGTGTCAAAAGCAGCAGAAAGGTCAAGAAGGATGAGGATCAAGTAAAGGCCATTGGATTTTGCCAGGAACAGATCACTGGGGACTTTGGCAAGAGCTGTTTCAGTAGATTGTAAAGGACAAAAGCCAGATTGTAGAGGATCCAGAAGGGCTTGAGAGGAGAGAAAGTCAAGGCAACGGTGGTGAACCGCACATTCAAGTAATTAAAAAGGAAGGGGAGGAGGGAGATGGGTCGATTAATGAGAAGGACAGGTAGGGTCTAGTGAGGATTTTTTGAAGAGAGGAATGACCACAGCATGTTTGAAGTTTCACACCCCATCCTAATCCAATGCCTCCAGGACATTGGCATCTGCAATAACACACTAAAATGGTTCACCTCATACCTAGACGGTAGGCTTCAACAGGTCAAATGTGGGGCTAACTACTCAACACCCTTAACTGTACCACAAGGCATTCCGCAAGGCTCTGCACTCTCCTCAATACTATTCAATTTATACATACACCCCATCTGCGATATCATCAAGAAGCATAAAATACTATTCCACCTATATGCTGATGACCTCCAATCGACCTGGAGGCACCAAACCTAACAGCTATCACCCAGTGCTTGGAAGATGTAACCACCTGGCTCAGCAACAACAACCTCACGTTAAACTACAGCAAAACGAAGCACTCTTCATCAGCAGAAGCATCACTTTCAACCCGCCACAAGCAATCCAACTATTGAACCAAACCATACCTGTGAAAAATGAAGTGCACTATCTAGGCATCATCCTGGACAAAAACCTCAATCTCCAATCACATATAAACAAAACCTCAGTGAAAACATACCACAATCTAAATCTCACGAGAAAACTAAAGCCACTTTTAAACCAAAACCATTTCCAGACAGTGTGCCAGGCTATCATTACATCAATACTGGACAATGGCAATTCATTCTACCAAGGACTCCCAAAGCAAGCCACACATCCACTACAGATGGTACAGAACACAACAGCACAAATCTTCAATGGAACTAGCAAGACAGACCATATCACACCGGTATTACACCAACTGCACTGGCTCCCAATTCAAGCTTGCGCCAAGTTCAAAACAATACTGAATATTTTCAAAATCATCCACCACTCCTCAGCAAGCATCCTAGAGACCCTAGTCACAAGAGAAGTGGGTACCCACCCTTGACAAAACAATAACATACATGATCAGTGTGCGAACAGACTGCCAGAAAAACAAACAATCCACTTCCAAAATAGCCCTCTCACTAGCTGCACCCCAACTGTGGAATACCCTCCCCGAAGAAATGCGAGCTTCTGAAAATATCAAGGACTTCAGGAAGAAACTCAAGACCCTTCTGTTCATGGAACATTACTGAAACATCATGTAGTCCAGCAACCACACCAGCCCCAACCAAAGACCTTTGACCATTAGAACAGCCCCTGATAACTCTGCCAAGCTGTAAATAGCCTAAGCCAACTGTAAATAAGTTAAGCAATTTGTAATTGGGTTATACCCTGTTAAGTGCATGCCAATCTTGAGCTTAATTCACTCTATCCAGTTTGAGTTTGAAGTGCAATGTAAACTGCTTTGCTTTCAGGATAAGGCGGTATAAAAATCAGGTTAAATAAATTGTCCTTCCTCCATCTCCTGCCCCATTTTTAGGCTCTTTATTTTCAGTTTGTTTGTTTGCATTCATGTTCATATCAATGTTTAATGAACATTTAAAAAGCGCACAAATAAACTTATCGTGTTAAATAGATTTTTCTGCATGCTGTTAACTGAATGAATGCTAATGAATATACATACCTAATAGACCCCTATTGTCTTTCAGCGTCTTCAGAATTAGAGTTAAATCTTGATGTCTTGCGTTTTTATCCTTCAGTTCCACTGTACATCATAGTGGAGGTCAAAATGCTTAAGAATAATTTTTCATTTGTTTTTTAAATTCTTATTTTTTGTCAAAAATATGTGAATTGTATCAAGTTAACTGGATAAGAAAATAATTCATTTAACTATTTATATTGGTACTATTTTTTTCTAGTTAAAGTTTGTAGCCTTAAAGGAGGGTAATTTGTATAATGGGATGCTTTTATTTAGAGAGCAAGAAGGCACTTTTATTTTAAGGCTACTTCTATAAAGCATAGGCAGCAGGATGGGGTGTGTCACTGGGACCATGTGCAACCAGTATATTGCCCAAAACCGCATCAATAACTAGAGAGCTTAGGCGGTGGGGGGGGGGGGGTAATATTGGAGAATGATTTTGTTTGAATGCTCCAAACCAACAACAATTCCACTGTGCCTCCCTTTTTTTTTTTAAATACTAGCACAAATCTTCCAGACATTGCACCTAGAATCCAGAGGTGGACACTGCACCTGCTCGAGCAGATGTAAATATTAGCACGAACTTTACATGGGGATGCACATTTTGTAAGTTACATGCACAAATCTGGACGCCACTCCTAACCATTCCTACTCTACCAGCTTGTAGTGTATACAGTATACTTTTAGACATGACTTAATTTTTATGAGGTCTTTTCCATGTGTGAATCAGCATTTTACATGCAGAAAATTTTTATAAAGTCTCAATTAATGAAAGTCTAAAAAGCAGCGAGTAACTGGTTGATGTTAAGGTGACACTTCTATTAAAGAGAATTTTTAGATGGATTCAAATATACATCAAATGACTGATTGTAATAAGGGAGCTCCTAGATACCATAACGGCTAAACGTTTCCATACTATCTGCATTACGTTCTGCTGTGTTCACACAGAAGGCACATAAATGATCAGTATGAGTCTAAACTGAGCTTACTCTTATCTAGTGAGTAGTGCAACAGAATTGCAGTAGCCTCTTGGACATCCTTCTGGGTGAAAGATGTCTTTGCTTTTCCTAGGCTATGGATAGTTCTGTTTTTTGCATTTTGCTTGTGCATGTGTATTTACATTTTGGCAAAATTTAGCCATGGGTCAATGAACTGAGATTTGGAAATGTTTTAAACTTTAATGTTCTTAAATTGTTTTTCTAGCTGCTGTTTGTTCCCTTCTTTGCTTTAGTCATGGTTTTGTTGACTTATCTCTATTCAAGTTAATTGTGATGGGCAAAATTTGCAATATTTTGTGGCTGTGCATACTGTATAAATGCTCATGAGACAGATATGTAAAGCTGATGTTCACGCTTCCCTTTCCTACCACTGCTGGTTATGTTTCAAATGGAAAAAAAACCACCCTCTTCCTCTACTGCCACCCTCCACCCCCCCCCCCCCCACCCCTTTTATGGTTGCATTTGCTGAACAGCAGGGTTTGATTTTATGTTAATATGTGATGGCACAGTCAGGATAACTATCTTAAACACTGAGGTTCTCTGTCAAAAGCCATTCAAATATTTTATCAGTAGTATATTATACTATAAGACGTAGTATATATTATATTATAAGACAAAGAAAGCTGGCATGTGTTAGCTTTAAAACGCCCTGGAATCCAGCCAATTCTGGCTTTCAGCATCCTACATCTACTTCCTGCTTTCCCTTGGTACATATTGTTTCAGAGTTAAAAATAGGCATGTTGAGCAGAACTGGAGCACAGGAACCTTGATGTATTACATCAGAAGGTCAAAGGTAACAACAAGGAAATAGGAAACTAGCGAGAGAGAGAGAGAGAGACCATCTAGTGGCTCATTGTTATCAGTTAATATCTGTAACATCTCCCTTTTAATTTTGAGCTGAAGCACAACCTTTTATTGTAAATGTCCTATAGATCAAGTTGCTGTGGTGGCTCAGAGCTGGCCACTGTGAGTAGATGGGGCTCAAGTAGTATGCTGGCTATTGGTAGAGATGTCTTCGGTCTTGATGTCGGGTGCTATACTGGGCTGCTTTCCATGCTCTGTTGGTGTCCCCCTACAATGCAGTGTAGCTGTCTGTGGGTCTTCACTATCCCTTTGCTATGGGCCATCTTCATATTTAGTGACTGATGAGATGAAGTCTACAAGCCACCCCTTCCATTCATAAATGCACAGGAGGCAAACCTCTTTTGATTGAAAGAAAACTCTGCAACGAGGGGGCATAGGATGAAGGTGAAAGGGAGTAATTTGCAGAAATATTTCTTTACGGAAAGAGTGGAAGGTGCATGTAATAGTCTCCCAGTGGAGGTAGTAGCAGACTGGGTAGATAATATGGTCTTTTTCTGCCGGCATGTTTGTGTTTCAACATCTGCTTCTTGAAACCTTGCAGGCAGCATTTCTTGGTGACTTCTCACGCTACATGAGATTAGCAGTTGGACAATGCTGCCCACCAGTTCTCACAGTTCACATGGTATCTTAAACATTTTAGCTGAAGTACTAAACATTTCCAAGTTCATGGCCTGGCTTGACCTAGCAGCAAATCGCCATTGTTCCGAGGCTTAAGACCATTATTTTGATAAGGAGCTCCAAGCTGATTGTGGTAAGACATGAGTCTTCCCAGGGTCAGACCCACCACTAGGTTAACTAAGCTTTCAACTTGGGTAGCTACATAGAAGTCAACTTTTTTTTTCACATTTGCCACGGTAGTGTGAAAAAATAAAAATAAAAAGCACGATGGGTCATGAGCACAACTGGTCAAACAACATTTAAATGTTGAGCATAGCAGATGGGCACACAAGGGGAGGACTCCCGAGCAAAAGAATCACTGAAAGTCCTACCAGTCTCTCTTCCTCCATAAACCAACTCTCTATCTCCACCAGTTTATCCTCCCCTTGCTATTCTCCTACCACCCCCTACACAGCCCATCTATATCATGCCCGCTTTCTCTTCTAGTCCAGCCTGGGCCAGCCATATCACCCATCCCTGTCCCAGCCAGTTCTAAATAGTTCCTCTTCCCTATTCAGCCTTTCTCTCCTTCCAGTTCACCCCAACTTCTTCTTTCTCAACCCCCTTCTCCTTTCCTTTAATCTCCTCTTCCTCCTCTTGCTGCCTTATGCTCTTTCTTCACTTCTTATGCACAGTTTAATGTATATTTGGGGGTTAGAGTGTTCACTACCTGCCTCCTGCTCCCAACTTCATCCTGACTTAGCCTGCTGTGTTACTGACCGTCCCTCACTTCCCCTTCCTTGTTTCTTTTCACATTTAGATTCTCTAGCATCCCTCCCCTGGAGACTAGGCTGACCCCTCCCTTCACTGGTTCCCATCCTTTACCCCTCCTCAGCAAATTCAGCTTACATCTCAATTAATCCCCTTTCCCCATAGGACAGGGCCAACCTGAGGGTTTCTGCTACCCTAGACAGACCCGCAATGCCGTCCCTACTCTCACCAAAGATTGCAGCACCACCATGCCGTCCCCCTCCCAGCATCTATCTTCTCACCTTAGGGAGGGGTGGCGGCATGACAATACCTCCTCTACGTCGGGCTTTAAAGTGCCCATGCTAGCTCACTCATGGCCTGCCGCTCCTGTCCCCCTTTGATGCAATTTCCTGCTGCTCCTGCCCACTCCAACAGGAAGTTGCGTCAAAAGGGTGCAGGTGTGGCAGGCAATGAGCGCACTAGTGCAAGCACTTTAAAGCCAGATCCAGCTGAGGCATTGCCATACCGCCCCCCTCCTCCCTAAGGTAGCTACCGGGGGGGGGGCATTGCAGCCCAGGCAGCAATGAACTGCTTCGCTGAGAGGAGGGGACTGATGCCACCCACTAGGCCTGCCGCCCTAGGTGACCACTTTGTTCACCTTGTCGATGGCCCCAGCCGTGGGTATGGATAACCTTCCTACTAATTATTCCCGGAGCTCCAGTGCATCTCTGATCCCTGAGATCATTGCTGCCTTGTCATTCTCTGCAGCACTTTCCTGGAACTCGCAAACTGCAAGACAGCAGTTGTAAGCCCAGAAAATCCCTACAAACTGCTCCACCACTTGCATATTGAGTTTCCAAAGCTTAGGCAGTCAGCAGTTCCACAGCATTAGGGCCACAGCAGCACATGTTGCCTTTTACCCTCAGCCTGAAAAACCCAGAGATCACATGTTGAGCAGGAGATCTTGATAAGATCCAGCAGCCCTGGACACACAGGCTTAGCAGATAAAGCTCTAATGGTCCTAGGGGGAGTGGCAGGCCTGAGAAGATGAATTAGAGCTGACTCTAGCCTAACTGATATCCTGTACAGAAACTGAAATTTGGCACCACCCTGTGGCACACTACCTCCTCCTTTTAGTAATGATAGTAACCTCCCACTTCTTTCCTACCAAACATCTCCTCCTTTTTCCCTCACCCCTTGCCCAGCACCATTATCCTCCCAATCCCATCTCTTTCACCCTGCCCACATGATAGGCCATGAAGTCTTTTTCTATGTTTCATATCTAGTCTGTCCTTCCCGTATCAACAAGTACATGAGGGGTAGGGATCCACCAGTAAGACAGTACCCCCATCATTCTTGGGGCCCTGTGCAGTTTACAGGCTAAAGGCTGGCCCCAAGCTGAGTCAGGAGTTGAGCAGCACATCTGTGTGTTATGTTGTGCTGTGCTGGAAGTCAGAAGAGAAGGTTGGGGGGAAATGAACCTAGACATGCAGAGAATCTGGAAGGGCAAGGACCCCTAGTGCATTTCCAACCCTCCACACTCTCTCCTGTTGCATCTTCTGCTGCCGCCATGCTATTTTGTTAGCACAATGAGCCCAACCTGCCTGCCACAAGAAGTAAGACTGTTTTATTTTTACAAAAACAGGAGGAGATGGTGCTCCTCTCCATTCCTGTCTCAATTTGAGACTTATCCATAGTTCTTTCCATAACAGAGCTGCCAGTGAGAAGCAAATTTTAAGAGATTTTTTAGACTACAGGCCACCCTGGGTGGGGAGAGAGGAGAGGACACATGGTTGAAGGTTCCCCTAGGGCAGTGATGGCTAACCTTTTTGAGCCCGAGTGCCCAAACTGCCGCACAAAACCAAAGAATTTCCTCAAAGTGCCAGCACGTCATTTGCATAAGTGGTCTTATTTGCATAAATATTTGCATAATGTTACCATACACTAACTTTTAGTAAACATGTCTCTTAATGAGTGTATGGATAAAGAAAGACTAAAAGATTTCTACATTACTATAATCCAGTGCCAACCGCCAGGCACATTAGGAACTACTACAAACGCTGCCCATTTAGAACCCATAGCAAACCCGCCGTATCCTGACAGCATTACCAGGACTCACAAAGCACCATACCCTACCTATCAAAAGGCAACACTGCAAATATTAAACCAATACATTTCAGTGAATACTGGGGAAAGAGAACAAGTGGCAACGTCAAATAGGAATTTCCTCTTGTACCAAACAAAGTGCAGATGTTAATGATGCACATTTCCCAGAGCTGACATATTCCAGTTAATAAATTCAAAATAAAGAGATATCTTTCTACCTTTTGTGCATTTTTTTTCAGTTGCAATTGGTCCAGCCATTTTCTTCTGGTTTCTTCATGTTTTCTGCTAACTCTCCATCGTCTGCTGTCCATTTGTCCTTTCTTCTCTCTTCTAGTTTTTTTCCATTCTCTCTCTCTCTACATCTGCTTTAACATACTAATCTTTCTCCTTTTGCTCTTTCCTCATTCCTATTTCATCCACACAAATTTTACCCCTCCATCCTCAATCCCCAATTACTCTCCCAATACCTGGCCAATTGTAGATTTTTCATCCCTCCTACACAAAATATTTTTCCCCTCTCCATTTTACTCTCCCAGCCCCATCCCATTCTAATCCTCCCCCAACATCAGCTCCCTTCTAGTTCCAGTCTCACCCAGCATCCATTCCCTTCTTCACGCCCCCCACTTCCCCTCAGCCCATTTCCATTCCAATCCCCGTCCCATTCAGCTATTTGCAGTTCAAGCCCCCCACTTCCCCTCAGCCCATTTCCATTCCAAGCCCCATCCCCAACAGCTATTTGCAGTTCAAGCCCCCTTCCACTCAGCCCATTTCCAGTCCTAGCAACCCCCCAACCCATTACCAGTCCTAGCCCCCCATAGCCCACTCCCAGTCCTAATCCCACCAGCCCATTTCCAGTCCTAACCTCCCCATCAGCCCACTCCCAGTCCTAATCCCCCATCACTCAATTTTTAGTTTAAGCCCCCCCAGCGCCTATCACCACTCCTAACCCCCCCCAGCGCCCATCACCACTCCTACCCCCCCAGCCAGCCCAGTGCCCATCACCACTCCTAACCCCCCCAGCCAGCCCAGTGTCCATCACCACTCCTAACCCCCCCAGCCCAGCGCCCATCACCACTCCTAAACCCCCGACCCCAGTCCATCACTATTCATAACACCCCCCATCACAGCCCATCAATACTCCTAACCACCCCCAGCCCACCCCAGCCAATCACCACTCATAACCCCCCCAGCGCCCATCACCACTCCTACCCCCCAGCCCAGCGCCCATCACCACTCCTAACCCCCCCAGCCAGCCCTGTGCCCATCACCACTCCTAACCCCCCCAGCCCAGTGCCAATCACCACTCCTAACCCCCCCCCCACCCCAGCCCATCACTACTCCTAACACCCCCCAGCCCAGCCCAGCCCATCACTACTCCTAACCCCCCCCAGCCCAGCCCAGCCAATCACCACTCCTAACCCCCCCAGCCCAGCCCAGCCCATCACCACTCCTAACCCCCCCCAGCCCAGCCCAGCCCATCATCACCACTCCTAAACCCCCACCCCCCCCCCCCAGCCCAGCCCAGCCCAGGGAAAATTAAAAAAAAACAACAACCCTGTCTGCTGCCGTTTTCGGGGCAGCCGCGGCAGTATCGAGCGTGCCTGTGTGCAGCCCTGTACACACCGGCAGAGCCTGTGCTCCACGTTGCAGCTCTCTCTTTGGAGCTGCAGTCTGAGTCGCCGGCTTGCAGAGCGTGAGGGAAGAGTTCCCTCGCTGCTCTGTTAAGCCCGCGGGGGCTGATGGGAAGTTCCCATCAGCCCCCACAGGCTTAACAGAGTCGCGAAAGGGAAACTCTTCCCTTCGCGCTCTGCAAGCCGGCGCGTCTGACTGTAGCTCCAAAGAGAGAGCTGCTACGGGGAGGGCAGGATCTGCCGGGTACAGGGGGGCCCCGCGGCACGCTCGATTCTGCCGCGGCGGCCCCGACAACGGCAGCAGACAGGGTTGTTGTTTTTTTTTTCGATTGCGGACCTTCCCGCGTGCCAGCTGCAAGGCCTTCGCGTGCCACAGCTGGCACGCGTGCCATAGGTTCGCCATCGCTGCCCTAGGGTATTAGATACCCTTGGGCTGGCCCTGAGTCTTTTTGATTCCTGATGTGCTCGTGTTTGCTCCCCCAGCAGCTCCTGAAGTAACTTCCAGGGCTGCTCTCAGCCGGTCATTGTTTTTTGAAGTGAGATGCCCCATCTCCATCCTCTGTAGGTGCTGCATGTGATCAGGGGCGGCTCTATAATGAGGCAAAGTGAGGTGGCTGCCTCAGGCGGCAAAGTTTTGAGGGCGACAAATGCCCCCAAAACAGCCGCCTCACTTCGCCTTCAAAGTTAAAAAATGGAAAAAAAAAAAGCACACAAGTTGTTGCTGCTGAATCTGCTTCTCGGCAGCAGCAAAACTCACCACCTAACTCCTTCTTCTGCAGCCGCGGCTCCCTGCCTCTTAGGGAACCGTGGCTGTGCTGCTGGAGCCGATGCGGAGCCTTCCCATTTCTCGGAGGGCTCCGTGCAGCATTGTCCTGCCCCCAAAGGAAGTTGTTACAACCGCCCCCAAAGAAAGTTGTTACAACTTCCTTTGGGGGCGGGACAATGCTGCACGGAGCCCTCTGAGAGACGGGAAGGCTCCGCACTGGCTTCAGCAGCACAGCTGCGATTCCCTAAGAGGCAGGGAGCCGCGGCTGCTGAAGTAGGCACAGGAACTACGGATGGGGGGATGAGGGGGCAGGGGATAAGGGAAAGGTGAGATCTGCAACTGGGCTGACATGGAGGGGAGGGGAGGGGAGATGGAAGGGAATTGACAAAGGAAAGGTGGGGTCTGCAACTGGGCTGACGGGGTGGCTGGAAGGGAATTGACATGAAGGGAATGTGGGGTCTGCAATGGGGATGACACAGGAGGAGGAGGGGCTGGAAGGGAATTGACATGACTGGAAGGTGGGGCCTGCAACTGGGTTGATATTGGGGGAGGAGGGGGCTGGAAGGGAACTGACAAGGGTTCCCTCTCATCCAGCAGGAACAATTGGAGTGCTGCCGGCATCGAACAAATCAGCCTGATCGCTGCAAGCAATCAGGCTGATTTGTGCGGCAACTGCACCATTTTTTTTTTTAAATTTTAGATTTTGCTGCCTCTGCTCTGCCTCTGCCTTCCCGCTGCTTTTTTTTTTCTTTTGCTGCAAGCATTCTTGAGGAAAAAACACAGCGGAAAGGCAGAGGCAGTGCAGAGTCAGCAAAATCTAAAATTAAAACAGCCAGAGTGCCCCCGCCACTGCCGCCGGATGAGAGGTGCAGGTGGGGGAGTGGGGACAGGAGGGAGGACAAAGAGAGATAAAGGTGAGAGATGGGGGACAAAGGGGGAGACAGGGGATAAATACTGGACAAAGGGGGAGATGGGGGGGGGGGGGAAATTCTGGACAGAGGGGAGACGGAGACATACTGGACAAAGGGGGGGACAAGTATTAGACAAAGGGGAGAGACAGGGGGCAAATGCTGGACAAAGGGGAGAGACAGGGGGACATATTGGACAGACAGGGGATAAATGCTGGACAGAGGGGAGAGACAGTGGGTTAGAATTATAATGGGCTGATGGGGGGGCTAGCACTGGTAATGGACAGATCGGGGGGCCAGGACTGGTAATGGGTTGATTAGGGAAGGCTGGCACTGGAAATGAGCTGATTAGGGAAGGCTAGGACTGGTAGTGGGCTGATGGGGGGGCAGGACTGGTAATGGGCTGATGGGGGCAAGCATTGGAAATGAGCTGATTGGGGAGGTTAGGACTGGAAATTGGCTGATGGGGGGATAGGACTAGTAATGGGCTGATTAGGGGAGGCTAGCACTGGTAATGGGCTGATGGGCGGTATGACTCTTAATGGACTGAGGTGGGGGGTAGGACTGGTAGTGGACTGAGGGGGACTAGCATTGAAAATGAGCTGATTGGGGAGGCTAGGACTGGTAATGGGCTGAAGGGGGGGTAGGACAAGTAATGGGCTGATTAGTGGAGGCTAGGACTGATAATGGGCTGATGGGGGAAGGGGAGTGTAGGACCGGTAATGGGCTGATTAGGGGTGGCTAGCACTGGTAATGGGGTTGAAGGGGGACTAGCACTGGAAGTGAGCTGATTGGGGGGGCTTCAACTGGGAATGGGCGATTGGTGGGGAGGGGAGGATAGAGCTGCTGGCCTTGGAAGAAAACTGGGGGCTAGGGCTACAAATGGGCTGATGCGAGGGGATGGGAGAATGGGACTGGAAGGGAGTGGATGCTGAGAGGGGCTGCCATGGTATTTGGACTAGAAGGAGTTGGACAGTGGGGAAGGAGGGGGACTGGAAGGGAATGGACACCAGTGGCAGTCATGGGAATACAAGTTGACATTGGAAGGTACCGGGAGGGAGGACTGGAAAGGGGCTGATACTGGGGATGGTTACTGGGACTGGAAATAGGCTGATGGAAAGAAGTGAAGAAAACAAAAGAAGAGATAAGAAATGACAGAAGGACCATAGACCACAGAAAGAGGGCTAAGAGAAGACAGGAAAGCAGAAGCCTCAGATCGGGACCAGCCTGATCAGAGAATAAAATGGTCAGACAACAAAGGTAGAAAAAATAATTTTATTTCATTTTAGTGATTGGACTTTGTGTTTTCTTTATATTTTATACTGCATGGAGGAACTGCATATTTATCTGATGTTGCAGTGCTTGAAGATTCTGGCTTCTTGGGGTTTCAGTTTAAATTTTGTCTACATATTTTTATTTTTACTTTAGATTATAAGTCACTTATTCTGTACTTGGTGAGAGTCTGTGTGTGACTGAGCCCAGGTGTTCTGTTAACATAGCGTTTGTACATAAAGCTTTATACTGTACTGTAGTTATTTGACATGTTCAACTTTTCAAATAGGTGTATGGATGTTCCAGGGCCCACTGTAGTATTTACAGTGACGCTTTATTTTGGTGGGCTCCTTACGTGAGTTTTGGAAGTTGGTGCTGATATGGTATGGTATGATAGATTTGCTCTATAGATACTCAGTGACTTTGTTGTAGGGTTTTGTATTAGTTCACAATATACCTGATCAGAATCCAGATTTTTTTTTTTTTTTTTAAGATATTGAGTTCTGTGGGTGAATGTCCTGGTTCTGCTCTGCAACCACTGTTGAAGGGGGCTCTCTGGATGCAAAATATATTTTGAAAAAGAAAAGGTAATAACCATAACGCAGTTTATAACAAAATAAAAATGAGTTATAATTTAGTTTTATAAACTGTGCTATGGTTCTGGCTCTCGTTTAGTTCCTTGGTGTGCAAACATTTTACATTTCCTCCATATAATCTAATCAGCTTTTTGGTTTGGTTCAGTCCCTGATTGGAGTTTTGAAAAAGCCCTGCTCACATCTACGGGGGACGCACCATCTCATCCTTCGCCTCAGGCAACAGATTGCCTTGAGCCGCCCCTGCATGTGATCCCTCTGCCCAGCCAGGAATACAGAAACTAGATTCAGATTAACATTTTTTATATGCTATGGACAGACTGATCCACTATCTCTATGGCTGGTTGTGGTGGTTGTTGTTGTGGTGTTTTAATCACAGGAGAATGGGTCTAGTAAAGGTGGTCGTTCATTCTTCCTAGGTAGACACTTGTTTTCAATTGATAGCTTTCCTTTTCCGAGTCTCTTATCTATAATTAATTTATCAGGATAGATTGGGCTCCTCCTTTTAAATAAAATAACCCAGAATTGCTCCAAACATTTTTTGGAAGTTCTCCTGTTTAGTTTTACAGGGTTTGCTAGTACAAAGAGAAAGTTTTGCCTAACAAATGTTGGCTGTGCATAATTTCCTTATTGCCTCTGAAATACATGTCCCTTTGCATACTGTCGAATGTACTGAATGAGCCATGGTTTTCCTCTCCCTACTCCAAAACCTTGTGGAAGATTGACTTTCAAGATCTGACTGTTCGAAATGGGCCATGTTCATCAAGTGTTTTTCCCTAAGGCACAGAATGAATTGTTTGTTTTTATTCCTGGTTTCCTCTGCGTAGTCTATAATCCTCTGCATGGACTGAACACACAACAAAAATCTGTTTCTCAATTTTTCTCTCAAATATTAAAAAAAAAAACAAAAAAAAAAACAGTCAGCAAATGATCTCTTCCCTCTCCTTGCTCAATGATATTCACACCTAAGTTCTTGAAAGGCAACAAATGGATCGGGTTTTCAGGATATTTCCCAATAGATTTGATTATAGTGCAGGTGGTACTACATGCATGCAAATTCATTAGGGATATCCTGAAAACCTGAACCATTTGAAGTCCTCAGATTGGGAGTGAATACTACTGCTCTAGCCATGTTATTTTCTGTACTGAGCCTACTTTTCTACTACCAAGCATCTTCCATATTGATCTTGTGCCCATCTGAATTCCAGTGGGTTCTGCTGCCTCTTTTTCACTTTGAGGGTATTCATACATCCGCTATCCTTTCTATGCAGATATTCTCACAAGCTTATCCCCATCCAGCCTTATTGAACTCCAAGAGAAATATTTTCTTGTGAATTATTTGTATATCCTTTAAAGAATGAGAGTCACATTTCTTCCCCTTTTCTAACATCAAAAAGCCGACAGTCGCCCAAGAGCGGATGGTTCGGAAGAATGTATCTTTGAAGGATACTACCAAAGCAGAGAGGTTCCACAAGAGTAAAGTAGCCCAAATGCCCTCAAGTATGGAGCAGACAGAGCTTAAAGATCCCAAATTACCCATGTCTAACAATAGCCAAATTAATATGAATAAAATACATTCTCTAAAATGCTTGTATGCAAATGCTAGAAGTCTAAAAAATAAGATGGGAGAGTTAGAATATATAGCACTAAATGAAAGGTTAGATATGATTGGAATATCGGAGACATGGTGGAAGGAGGACAACCAGTGGGACATTGATACCTGGGTACAAACTATATCGAAATGATAGAGCTGATCAAATTGGTGGAGGGGTTGCTCTCTGTTAGAGAGGGCATTGAGTCAGAAAGGATTAAAGTTTTTTGCAGGAAGCAAAATCTGCTGTAGAATCTATATGGATTGAAATTCCATGTAAAAGGGGGAAGGCAATGGCAGTGGGGGTGTACTATCGAGCGCCTGGCCAGAATGACCAAATGGATGATGAAATGCTCAAAGAAATCAGGGAAGCTAACAATAGAATAGTTTTCAAGACCTTGATAACCACTTTTAAAGCTATTAACAATCTCTCACCTGCATCCTTAACCTCACTCATCCATATCACCTCCCCAAATAGAGCAAGAAGATCCACGGCTATTAACTCCCTAAAAGTCCCGAAGGCAGTAACTGTTTGCTCCAACTCGACAGCCAACAGAGCCTTTAGTGCCCCAAGATTCTGGAATGCATTACCTCCTGAGATCCGGGCTATTAAGAACCTACCACAGTTTAGGAAAGCCCTCAAATGCTACCTCTTCAACAAATACCTTATAGAGCCTAACGACAACCCCTAGAGCCCAAAGTCTCCTGGCGATACCTTTTCCATACAAAGTATGGTATCTCAACAACACACCAAGTATGATACTCAAACCCTTAGTGGTGGTTATATTTCTGCGAAACTACTGTTATGACGCCATATAATAAATTTTGTAAATAGTTTTCCCCTGTTATCCAAGTTTTTGTGCCCTGTTACCTGTAAAACTCATACGCTTTCAACTGTACTGTGCATTTTTGTTACATGTAAACCGCGCTGATGCTGAATAGTGCGGTATATAAGAGACTATAAATAAATAAATAAATAAAAGTTACAGCGCAGTAATAATAATGGGTGATTTCAACTACCTCAGTATCGAATGGGTCAGTGTCACGTCAGGACATGCTAGGGAGATAAAGTTCCTAGATGAAATAAATGACTGCTTCTTGGAGCAGCTGGTTCATGAACCGACCAGAGGGGAAGCCATATTAGATCTAGTCCTTAGTGGAACACCAGATCTAGTGCAAGAGAAAGTTGTTGGGGCCACTTGCCAATAGTGATCATAGCATGATCGCCTTTGATTTAATTAGTGGAGGAGGGATAGTAAGGAAATCCACAGTACTACCTTTTAACTTTCGAAAGGGAGACTATGATAAAATGAGGAAAACAGTTAAGAAAAAACTAAAAGGAGCAGTTGCAAAGGTTAAAGACGTACATCAGGCTTGGCTGTTGAAAAATACTATCTTGGAAGCCCAGACCAGCTGTATTCCACGCTTTAAGAAAAGTGGAAGAAAGTCCAAAAAACTTCCAGCATGGTTTAAAGGTGAGGTCAGAGAGACTGTTGCCAAAAAAGCATCTTTCAGGAAATGGAAAAAAGAGCCAAATGACGAAACCTGGAAACAGCACAAGCACTGGCAAGTCAAATGCAAGGCATTGATAAGGCAGGCAAAGGGAGAATTTGAGAAGAAGCTTGCTGCGGAAGCAAAAACGCGAAGTAAAGATCTTTTCAAGTACATTCGTAGCAAAAAACCTGTGAGAGAGTTAGTTGGTCCATTAGATGATAAAGGAGTTAAAGAAGCACTAAGAGGCGACAAGGTGATAGCAGAGAGACTGAATGAATTCTTTGCTTCAGTCTATACTGAGGAAGATGTAGGGATGTTACCCATGACTGAAGTGGTATTTAAAGGTGCGGAAGAATTGAATGAAATATCGATACATCGGGAAGATGTATAACAACTATTAGATAAACTGAAGAGTAGCAAATCACCTGGACCGGATGGTATACATTCAAGGGTGTTGAAAGAACTGAAATATGAGATTGAAGACCTGCTATTAGTAATCTGTGAACTATCATTAAAATCATCTCTAATACCTGAAGATTGGAGGATCGCCAATGTAACACCAATTTTTAAAAAGGGTTCCAGGGGTGATCCGGGAAACTACAGACCAGTGAGCCTGACATCAGTACCAGGAAAAATGGTAGAAATCATCATAAGGAATAAAATTACTCAGCATGTAGATAGTCATGACCTAATGGGAGACAGCCAACATGGCTGTAGACAAGGAAGATCTTGTCTTACTAATCTGTTATGTTTTTTTGAAGGAGTGAATAATCAGGTGGACAAAGGTGAGTCAGTTGATATTGTGTATCTGGACTTTCAGAAAGCCTTTGACAAGGTCCTTCATCAGAGACTTTTGGCAAAACTAAAGAGTCATGGGATAGGAGGCAGTGTACTATTGTGGATCAGGAACTGGTTAAAAGATAGAAAGCAGAGGGTAGGGCTAAATGGCCAATTTTCCCAATGGAGAAAGGTGAATAGTGGTGTACCACAGAGATCTGTGCTGGGTCCGCTGCTTTTTGACATATTCATAAATGACCTGGAAAGTGGAATAACGAGTGAGGTTATCAAATTTGCAGATGACACAAAACTATTTAAAGTTGTTAAAACCCAAGAGGATTGTGGAAAATTGCAAGAGGATCTTGATAAATTGGAAGACTGGGCATAAAAATGGCAGATGAAATTTAATGTGGACAAGTGCAAGGTTATGCACCTAGGGAAGAACAACCCAAACTATGGTTACACGATGCAAGGTTCCACATTAGGAACCACCACCCAGGGAAAAGATTTAGGTGTCATTGTGGATACCATGTTAAAACCCTCGGCCCAGTGTGCACCGGCGGCCAAGAGAGCAAATAGAATGCTAGGTATGATAAGGAAAGGAATGGAAAATAAAACAAAAGATATTATAATGCCTCTATATCGTTCCATGGTGAGACCGCACCTTGAATATTGTGTGCAATTCTGGTCGCCGTATCTTAAAAAGGATATAGCGATTTTAGAAAAGGTTCAGAGAAGAACCACCAAAATGGTAAAGGGGATGGAAGGATACTCCTATGAAGAAAGGCTAAAAAGGTTAGGGCTCTTTAACCTGGAAAAGAGACGGCTGAGGGGAGATATGATAGAAGTCTATAAATTAATGAACGGAGTGGAACGGGTAAACGTAGATCGATTGTTTACCTTATCAGAATATAGAAAGACTAGGGGACATGCAATGAAGCTACAGGGTAAACTATTTAAGACTAATAAAAGAAAATAAAGCTACAGGGTAAACTATTTAAGACTAATAAAAGAAAATATTTTTTCACTCAACGTGTAATCAAACTCTGGAATTTGTTACCGGAGGATGTAGTAAAGGCTGTTAGTGTAGCTGGGTTTTAAAAAGGTTTGGACAAGTTCCTGGAGGAAAGGTCCATAAACCATTATTAAGAAGGGACCCAGGATATCAATGCTTGAACCAATACAAGCATTGTGGAACCTGTGTCCTTGGGGAAACTGTTAGGTACATATGACCTAGATTGGCCACTGCTGGAAACAGAATACTGGGCTTGATGGACCTTGGTCTGACCCAGTATGGCATATCTTATGTTCTTATGTTATGTAAGGTGTGTGTGTTGGGGGTAGGAGTTCACCCTGTTACCCTTATCTTATCTATATTGTACAACTTTTGGAGTCTATAGTTTAGGCAAATACTTTGGGGGAGGGGCAGGTAGAGGGCTGGTACTCCCATTAGGCAAACTAGGCTGTTGCCCAGAGCACCAGTGGTCTGATGGTGGCTTTGCCAGCCACTTCCTCCCCTTCAAACAGGAAATCTGCATCAGAGGGGCTGGAAACACAAACGGTACGCCACGCTGGAAATTTTGGTAAGGGTTATGGTGTTATTTAAAGTAATTGCCACCTCTGTAGGTCCCAGGGAGGGGCAGTGATGACTGGAGCAGGAGGGTGCCAGGAAAACAGGGTTACTTATCCTGCTTCCACAGAGAACTCCTGTTACAGGTAAGTCAGCCACATCTGGTGACGTCATCCGGCACCTTGGATCCGGAATAGCTCTCTTATAACTCAGAAAGGCAAAGCCCCCACCCTACGGCCCACCCCTGCCTGTTTCTGTTCATACCGAGCTTGTCGTAGCCCCCCCCCCCCACCAGGGAGAGTGCGGGCCCTGAGGTTGACGGATGTAGTGAGTCCATGCCTCCTGTCCGAAGGGGAGGTGGGCAGGGATGTGTGGCTGATGTATTCTGCTTTCAACAGAGAACTCCTGTTACAGGTAAGTAACTCTGTTTTCTCCATGGAGAAGCAGAATACGTCAGCTGCACCTGGTGACTCCCCAATTGCGGCCGGGAGGCCGATGGAGCTGTAGTAGGAAGAAGGACCTGGTAGTAGGTAGTAACGCTTTCAGGTGGAAACAGTGTGTTTATTGATCTGGCCCCCCTAGACCAATGGGGCTGGAGTCTAGGATAACCAATCGGGATGCTTCGGGTGGTTGCAACAGGTGGCCAACACTGGAACATAACCAACATAACCAAACATAAATATAACCAAACAAGCCCAATGCAGTGGGCCTCTTGCTTAACTGGCACGCTATGGCCTGAGTAACAAGCAACAGCAGCAATGGCCGCGGCATTAGAGAGTCAATAGTAAGTCAGAGTTAGGACCAAGCATCCAGGTTTGGGGTGCTGGGAGGTCCCTGTGCTTGCTGGCTCACTGCACTAGGGACGGATCGCCCAAAGGAGCTGTTGGTCAGGGCTAGCTGGTCCAGGCAGTAGTGGAAGGTATGTGCAGAGGACCATGTCGCAGCCTTGCAGATATGTTAGAGGGGCATGGCCTTGAGGTTCGCCAGGGTGGTGGCCATGGCCCGGAGTTAGTGGGCTTGGATGGAGGCAAAAGGCGATGCATGCTGTGATCCACTGTGATAAGGTCCATTTTGTCACCTGGTACCCCGGTCTGTTTGGGTTGAAGACAACAAAGAGCTGGAGCCTTTGATGTGAGGCGGAGGTCCAGGCTAGGTAGGTGTGCAGCACTCTCACACAATTGATGGTGTAGAGGTGACGCGCTTCCTGAGTGTCATGGGGCTCGGAGTAGAAGGTGGAAAGATCGATGAACTGGTTGATATGGAATGGAGATGCCATCTTTGGCAGAAATTTGGGGTTGGCCGCAGCGAGGTTAAGTCTGGGTAGAGGAGGGTGTATGGTGGGTGTGGGATGAGCACCTGGAGCTCATTCACCCTCCTTGCCGAGGTGATAGCGGTGAGGAATAGGTTCTTCCATGTTGCATATTTGAGGGGTGAGCTTTCCATTGGCTCGAATGGTTCCTTCATGAGTTGTTCTAGGACTATGTTGAGGTCCCAAGGGGGCACTGGCTTCCTCGTGGTGGGGCGTAGGTTTGCAAGTCCCTTCATGAAGCATGAGACTAGTGGGTAGGCCAAAATAGGGTGGCCATAGAGGTGGTCGTGAGAAGTGCACTTTGATGGAAGAAGTCTGTAGTCCCATTTGTGTGAGAGTGGCGAGGTATTGAAGCACCCTTGGCAGGGGGCAGGATAAGGGGTTGAGGCCCATCGAGCCACACTGGGTGTTTGAACCTTTTCCATTTTAGGGAGTATGAGCATCTGGTGGAGTCTCTCCTAGCTGCAAAGATGTACCAGTGGACATCCCCTGTGAAGTCGAGTGCGGATAGATGCACCCTTTCAACTTCAAAGCAGTCAGTGCGAGGGCTGGGAGGTTGGGATGTAGGATCCTCCCTTCGTCCTGGGTGATGAGGTCTGGGCAAAGGGGCAGGTGCACCGGTGGGCCCACAGCGAGATGTTAGAGAAAGGGGACCCATATCTGCCTCGGCCAGTGGGGGGGCCACCACGATGATTGTGACTTCATCTGAGATTTTTTTGTTTTCTGCAGGACCTTGGAGATGAGGGACTTTGTGGGGTAAGCATACAGTAGGTCATGGCTCCCCCAATGTATGCTGAACATGTCTGTCACTGTCCCCCCTTCTGGGGGGTGTCGGGAGCAGAACTCTGCATTTCATGTTGGTGGGGTGAGCAAAGGGATCTATTTAAGACTTGCCTCACCGATAGCATAGGGAGGCAGTGACCTCAGGGTTGAGAGATGACTCGTGGGGCTGTAGCTGTCTGCTGAGCTTGTCCGCCAGCTGGTTGTGCTTGCCGGGTAGATAGGTCGCTAGGAGGTGGCAGTCCTCGGACATAGTGAGGTTCCAGATCCTGTGGGTTTCACTGCGGAGGGGAAGAGATCCCATGTCCCCTTGTCTGTTGATATAGAACATGGCGACCTGGTTGTCGGTTTGGATGAGCACCACCCTGCTGACTATCCAGGGCCCAAAGGCCTGGAGGGCGTGTCTGATCGCCCTCAATTCCAGCAGGTTGATGTGCAGCCGAGCCTCTGTCGCTGTCCATGTCTCTTGAGTGCACAGGTCTCTTGAGTGCACAGATGGGAACCCCCCATCCTAGCTTGGAGGCATCTGTGGTGATGACCACCAGGTCAGTTGGGGAGTCCCTGAAGTGGAGGTGCTCCTTGTGCAGCCACCAGGACAGTGAGACCCATGCTTTTTGATCTATGGCAATCCTGTGGGACATGGGTTGGGATAGTTGGTTCCAGTGTCGGCGCAGGTGCCACTGAAGTCCTCATGTGGTGTCTGGTGAGGCAGACAACCTGATCCGTTGCCAGCATATGGCCCAGGAGGCACAGCAGCATTCTAGCTGAGACGGCGGTCACCCTTGAATTCCCATTTCAGGGATATGATGGTGTCCCCTCAAGCTGATGGAAGAAAAACCCTCTCGTAAGAGGTACAGATTGTTGAACCGATAAAGTCCAATACTTGTGTGGGTTGCAATTTTGGTTTCTTGAAATTGACCAGGAACCCCAAGGTGGACAGTATTCCATATGGCCTCCTCTGCCTCCGACCTGGATGGGGCCATGATGAGCCAGTTGCCCAGGTAGGGAAAAACACACACGCCGGATCTTCGGAGGTGAGTGGCAGCCACTGCCACACATTTTGGTGAAGACCCTCATGGCCAATGAAAGGCCGAAGGAGAGCATCTTGTACTGGTAGCGTTGATCCATGATGCAGACGTGCAAAAACTTCCTGTGTGCTGGATGGATGGGGATGTGCGCATAGACATCCTGCAGGTCCAGCAACACCAGCCAGTTGTGTTGAATGAGGGGTAGAATGGACCCGAGTGAGAATATCCAGAAGCACGTTTTGTGGATAAATGTGTTGAGGTGGCATAGATAGAGGCTGCAGCCCCCATCTTGTGGAACACAATCCCAATAGAATTAAGACAATTACCTGAAATCATGGAGTTTAGGAAAAAACTTAAAACACACTTATTTGCAATGCACTATGGATCCGTGACGAACTCATCTCTCACATCTCAGCTAGATAAAGGATAATCCTACTCAAGATAATACATTTTTCAACAAAGGAATGAAGTACTGTAGCCCTAAAACAATGTGTTGAAGTTTGAACAACAAATAACTCTGTATATAGTTCAATTCTGTTCATTTGTACATAGTTCACTAATTGTTAATTGTTAACTGTAATTTCCAAGTTACAAATTGTTACATGTAAAAACAGCTCGCTCTGTTTATTGTTGTTCTATGGGAACCGCATCTGATCAATGGAAGGAGTGGTATACAACAAAATCTGTAAATTAAATTAAATTACCTGGAGTAGAAGCCATGGCCCACCTCCTCTTCCAGGAAATGTTCCACAGCCCCTGCCTTGAGGAGGTTCTATATCTCCATCAGCATGGTGGCTTGAAGGCATTCCGCAGGCTGGCTGAGAGGTGTCTCTATTGCATATGTAAAAGGTTCCAGGATATTGTGTACCAAATGAAACATCTGACGGAAGAGTGCGTAAACATTGTAAAACGGTGAAAGCGTGAATAAATGAAACTGTCATGATTTGAGGTATACAAAAAAACAGTTCATGTATAATGCAGACCGTGTAATAATGTAATAAAGATGCCACGGGTTAAAGATACAAAAGTAAAGAAACTATTGTACGCTTAAAAAAACATTGTGTACTGGATCAAACATCTCAGACAAAAAATGTACACGCAATGTTTTGCTGTGAAAACGTGGGAAAGTGAAACATCTGTCATAATTTGGGGTATAAATAGAAACATTCAAAGCATTGTATGGGACCGTATTATAATGTAGTGTTAAGTATCACGGGCTCAGGATGCAAAAATAAAGTAATTCTATTGTATATAAATGTACGCAGTGGCATGCAATTATGCTGCAATAACAGAGGAAGGGACTTAGGAGGCTGGAAGGGGAGGGGAGGAGGGGGGAAGGAAAAGGGGAAAGAGGAGAGGGGAAGGGAAGGGAGGGGGAAGGAAGAAAAGGGGGGAGGAAGTAGGCGGGAGTTATAGTTCCATATGGGGTAAAGTGTGACCTGTCTGCTATGTGACATGATTCTATATTACTGTACATAAGAAGATAAGAACATAAGATATGCCAGACTGGGTCAGACCAAGGGTCCTTCAAGCTCCATATCCTGTTTCAAACTGTGGCCAATCCAGGTCATATGTACCTGTCAGGTTCCCAAAAAGGTACACAGATTCCATACTACTTGTCCCATGGGTAAGCAGTGAATTTCCTCGATCCTAATCGTTTATTGGGTTTTTTCCTCCAGGATCTTGTCCAAACCTCTTTTAATCTAGCTACACTAATAGTTTTTACTACATCCTCTTGTAACAGTCCTGTGACACACTCTGGAATTTATCAGTCAAAAATGCAAAAAATGTATTTTATTTATTTTTATACTGCATTTCCTAGGTTCAATGCGGTTTACAGAGAACCAAATTTCAACTGTACATGGAACAATTTTACAGTTTTAAAACATGATTTCTAATTTGTAATATCCCAGTAAATAATAGATAATATGGTGGACCTCAAACAAAATTCTTGAGCTAAATATAGGCCCAGAAACTGACTCTCCAGTATTGCAGCCTCAAGGCTCAATGTTCCTCATAGGTCAGACCAGATTATCGACAAAAGCAGTAAACTGTGCTAAAAAGGTAAACGTATCTGCATCAGGGGAATGTATAGCAAAAATCATTCAGAAAAATCCATTGAGAAAAGAGCCAAACTCCAGCTGGCTGAGTACTCCACCTGTCCTCAAAACCTCTCTTCTGACCATGTGGTTATCTTTAGCCTGGGTGTTATTAGTAAGAGAGGTTTTTGAGGACACAATATTGTCAGGTTGGGTTTGTAAGCCAGTGGTTAGTATTAAGTTGTTTTGTGCACAGTTCACTGTTTTTGTTGATAATCTAGTGTATGATTTTTATTTTTAAAACGTTTTTGCAAGCTTTTCAGCATTCGCCGCCTTTCCCCACCTCTCCAGTGTTGTTCACCTGCTTGTGCAGGCTCCAGCTGCTTGGCCCTAGAGCTGGTCTTTTGGGGGACTCCTAGTGTGAGGGAGAATCAGGGTCCACCCAACCATTAGGTGGCCATCTAGGGTGGCAGCTTCTAGGGAGACAAAAGTGGGGCATTCAAAGCTAGACAATAGATCCTGACAGTCAGGGGGAGCATAAGGCTTAAAGTTTGCCTAGGATATGAATACCTTGAACCAACTCTGGAGTGAGCCCTGGAGAGCATCCACCTGGGCAGAAAGAGGGAGCAAACCAAAACATTTTACAAAAATCTGTTAAACCTCTACACTGCTGCCTGTACACATAGTGGCTGATAGCTAGTATAAGGAGCCACTAAAAGATATGCACCATTTCTGCACTTAAGTCACCTATTTTCAAGGACTTGCGTATGTGAATGGGCACCTGCCTGTGTATTCAGACAGTCACCAGTCTATAAACGTGTGTGTATGTTTATGCATACTTTCAGTAGGGGTTTGCAGAGGAGCATAGGAGGAGCACAAATTTACACACCTGAGTTATACAATATTATAACATCCTCACATTCTTGAAAAATATAGGTGTGAACAATTGGAACAGGCGTATGTGCTCAGACCTAGTTTGCATGTTAACGTGCATATTTGAGGCCTATTTTATAAAGTGAAGTAAATGTCACAGGTGTTTATGAAATTACCCTCATGTTAAGTGCCATCGAGTCTGTGTCATGGTGACCCTCTGGATAATTGTCCTAAATTTTGTTCGGTCTTCAGTCAGGTGGATCATTGTTGTCAGACTGGCACCCATAGCTGCTGTTGTATCGATCCATCTCATTGCTGGCCTTCCTCTTTTGTGATGACCTATCTTGCCAAGCATGATGTCTTTCTCTAATGATCTCTCTCTTTGCATGATATGTCCAAAGTATGAATGATGAAGTCTTGCCATCTGAGCTTCTAAAGAAAGTTTTTAGGTTTGATCTCCTCTAGTACTGATTTCTTCTTCGGGCAGTCCACAGTATACGCAGTATTCACCGCCAGCACCATAGTTCAAAGCCATCAATTTTCTTCCTGTCTATCTTTTTCACTGTCCAACTTTCGCATCCATATGTTATTGAAAATACCATGGCTTGAACAAGTCAAATCTTTGTACGGAGAGAGACATCTCTGCTCTTGGCAGAATGGCTATGAAGGATCTAGACAAGATTCTCAAGAGCAATGTGTCATCTGATTTCTTGACTGCTTGTTGCTTCTTTATTGATAGTTGGTCTAAGTAGGTTAAAGTTGTCCATGAATTCAATTTCTTCTCCAACGATAAACTTATTGATTTTGCCAGATGTCATGATCTTTGTGCAGGACCATTTTAAGACCATGTTCCTTGATCATGAGAAGCAAATGTTTCATACCACCACATTACTGGCTGAAAGTGAAGATGATATCAGCATAGCGAAGATTATTGATGTGTCTTCCATCAATCTTCACACCTCTATATTCATACAAACCTGCTTCTATGATGATTTGTTCTGACTATAAAATTAAAGAGAGTGGGGGGTGGGAGTATGCAGCCTTGTCGTATACCTTTGCTGATTCTAAACCATTCTGTTTCTCCTTGTTCCGTTCGAACTGTTGCTTCTTGGTCAATGTACAGATTGTGCAAGAGAAGGATCAGGTGTTCTGGTATACCCATGCTGCTTAATGTGATCCACAGTTTCTCATGGTTTACACAGTCAAAAGCCTTGCTGTAGTCAATAAAGTGCAAGTAGATTTCCTTTTGGTATTCTTTAGTCTTTTCAAGAATCCATCTTGCATCCGTGATATCTCTTGTTCCTCGCCCTTTCCTGAGCCCTGCTTGCACTTCTGGTAGTTCTTATTCCAGGTATGGTTGTAGTCTCTGTTAATCTTCAGTAGAATCTTGCTGGCATGTGGGATCAGAGCGATTGTGCGATAATTTACAGTCAGTTGGATCACCTTTCTTTAGTATTGGTATAAACACAGATCTTTTCCAATCAGTTGACCATGTCGTCTTCCAAATTTTCTGGCAGAGCCTTGTAAGTATGGTAACAGCTGCATCAGATTGCTGTAGTACCTCTGTGGGAATGCTATCAATGCCTGGTGCTTTGTTGTTTGATAAGGCTTTCAATGCTGCTTCAACTTCTTCTTTCATCACCAATGGTTCCCGATCATAAGGTACAGGTTGAAACGGCTGTTGGTCCACTTGATCTTTATCGTATAAAAACTCTGTATATTCCTTCCATCTTTTCTTGATCTTCTCAGCATCATTCAACATAGAACTTTGAGCATCTTGTAACATTCCAATTCAGGGCTGGAATTTTTTTTTAACTCTTGTAGCTTTAGGAAAGCCAATCTTGTTCTTCCTCTAATAGTTTCTGCTTCTATTTCCTTGCATGCGTCATTGTAGTACTTCTCCTTGTCTTGTCTTGTTGCACATTGAAAATCTGTGATTGCCTCTTTCTCCTTTGGCTTTAGCTTCTCTGCGTTTCTGGGCAATTTTCAAAGCTGCTTCCATCATCCATTTTGGCTGTTTTTGCTTCTTCACCTTTTTTAGAGACTTCTCACTTTTTTCCAAAACAAACTTCTTGATGTCATTCCATAACTCTTCTGGAGTTCTGTCATTTGTATCTAAAGCAGCAAATCAATTTTGCAGGTAGTCTTTAAATTCCACTGGTATATTCTCAAGGTCATCATATGCTATATTCATGAGTGGCTTGCTCCTTTTTCAACTTTAGCTTGAGTTTGCATACTAGTAGTTGGTGATCAGTACCACAGTCATCTCCAGATTTTGTCTTTGTTGATGATATAGAGCTTTTCCATCATTGACTTCCACAGATGTAGGCAATTTGATTTTTTTTACAATCCATTGGGTGAAGTCCATGTGTACAGTCTCAGCTTGTGTTGCTGGAAGAAGGTGTTTGAGATTAATAGATCGTTGGTCTTGCAGAATTCTATCAGTCTTTCTCCAGCTTCATTTCTGTTGCCAAGTCCATATTTTCCAACCATTTTGCCGCCTTCTTTGTTGCCAACTCTTGCATTCCAGTCACCCATGACTATCAGGATATCCTGTTTGCAAGTTCTGTCAATTTCAGCTTGTACTTGTTCATAGAATTCATCAATTTCATCCTCTTCTGCAGCTGTTGTTGGGGCATATACTTGAATTATAGTTGTTGATAGGCATTCCTCGTAGACGAATAGAGATCAAGCGTTCACTGACAGTATTGTATTTCATTATAGTTCTTGCAAGTTTCTTCTTTTTTATAAATGCAGCACCATTTCTTCTTTGTCTTTCATTTCCAGCATAGTAGACCATGTGATTATCTGATGCAAAGTGCCTGATGCCAGTCCATTTTGGTTCACTGACACCCAACAGATCAAGTTGTACACGCTTCATTTCATTCTAAAACACCCGCAACTTCCCTTGGTTCATGCTTCGTACATTCTATGTCCCGATATGCAAGACATCTTTGCAGCTTTTGACTCTTATTTCATGCGCAGCTACATTAGCAGTCAGACGTCCCGAGGGCTTTGATCCAACCACATCATAAATGCTAGCTTTACTCTGAAAAGTCTTCAGCTTCTCCCCACTAGCTAGTTGAGTGCCTTCCGATCTGGGGTTGTCATCTTCCAGCACTATGGTGCAATTTGTTGTTGTGACTATCCATTGGGTTTTCATAGCAAGATACAGAAGCAGATTGCCAGGCCTTTCCTCCGTGCATTTTAAGTTTATTGTGTTGTCGTTGTCACAGAAATGTGATCCTCTGCCGCCAACACTGTCCCATTCTGCTGCTACCCAGGTGGGTTGTTTGCCTTGGTCTGGCACCTCAGCTAAGACCTGTCCATCTTGGAAGTCCCTGCCAGCAGTTAAACTACTAATAGGTTAGCCCTCAGCATCACTGATGCACACATGCCCTCCCAGCACGACAAGCTGCAAACCAAGTTAGGGAATTACCCTCATACTGAACATAATTATCCAAAATTTAAATCCCTTGCAAGGAATATGAAGATTAACTGAAAAAGCTATACTGTAACAGAAACAAAAGCCATTGTTATGCAGCCATGGATAACTTATTCAATTTTAATTGTGTTTAATGGAAACTGGTTTTTTTTTATTAATTGTACTATTCCATTTTAAAAATGTGGTTCCCGAGAATGTCTAATTTTTCTCAGCATATATAGTAAAGAGTGAAGCAGTCTATTTTCAGGCTGCTTGTGCAGAGGCTAGTATTTCGCAATCTGACACGTTTTCCATTCCAGGGAAGTTAATTATGCAACAGGTATGTCTTCCCTGCCCCACAGTGTATTCCATCGTATCTGCTACTTTTCTTCTGCAGTAAAAAGCAAAACCTAGTAACTCCAGATTAGTGCCTTCTATACCTCCCTCGTCCAAAAATGTTGCATCGCTGTACTTAAAGCACTGCTACACAGCTTTTTACTTAAATCAAACTCTAAGACAGTCGGGGCACTGTGCATAAAGGCAAAGCTTTACCAAGATAGTAGATAAGGGTAAATAGTTTTTTGAGTATACAGAGATAAATTGTTTTCTAGAGAGAACCTTTACAAAGAAGCCTTCTAATTAGGAGGCAGGAAAACTATGAAATTGTTTAAATAGGTGTTATGGCCAAGTAACAGATTCAAAAAGTCAATTTGAAAGGTGGTTATCTATCTTTCTTAAAACATTTCATAGACCGCCCATCAGGAGCCATCTGGGTGGTTTACAATAACAATAATATATAAGAAAAGAAAAAAAGCCAGAAAAGGAACTACCATGCCAGACAGGAAAGTGCACACCCATACAGGACTAAAGAGGAAAAGAGCCTAAGTGGAAGGAGATGAGGAAACAAGGAGGCCAGGGAAAGGGAGGTCATAGGCAGTACAGAAGAGGTGGCTTTTCAGAAGAGACTTGAATTTGGGAAATGATTCTTGTCGGATTAGAGAAGGCAGGGAATTCCACAGTGATGGGGCTAGAAAAAAGAAGGTGGAATGCTGGGTTTGCTCCAGGTGGGCAAGTGCAGGAGAGGGAAGGTAAAGGCGTTTGGTGTGCAGGGGACCGGAGGCTACGAGGTACTGTACAAAAGTGTATTGAGTCTGCAAGATCCTGAGGGGTGTGCTGATGCAGGGCCCTGTGTGTTAGGGTTAGGAGTTTGAAGGTAATGCGGTAGGGGAAGGGGAGCCACTGCAGGTGGATCAAGGAGGGAGTGATGTGAATGAAGCGAGGATGAGCGTCAGTGTTCTGAATTAGCTGTAGATGGTGAAGTTGATGGTGGGGGATACCGGCAAAAACATTACAATAATCGAGACGTGAAATTACTAGGGAGAGAAGAGTCATGAGGGATGCTGGGGAGAGGGACTATATCTGCCCTTCTCCAGTCCTTCGAGACCACTTTGATTCTTAAGAAGCATTGAAAGGTCAGACAGCAGAGAGGCCAGAACCTCTCTGGGTTTCTTCAGTACCCTCAGATGTATCCCTCCCAGCCCCATCACTTTCTCTGCATATAGTTAAGCTAGCTCCTCAAAGAAAGGCTTTGGAAATCATTCAGTCTGTTTCTTGGGGTCCTACTCCTGGACCACCACCTGTGAACACAGAGCAGAAATATTTGTTAAGCAATTCCATTTTATCCTCTTCGACTTCTACATATTCCTTCCCTTCACCGTTTAAGTCTGACAATACCACTTTTACATTTAATCCTATTGTTAGACTTTTTTTTTTTTTTTTTTAATTTTTTTTTTTTTTTAGATGTTATCTCCTCATCCCATTTTACTATAGTGGGTATTTTTTCTTCCAGGCTTTCCTGACTACTTCCTAGGTTCTTGTAGTTTTCCAGTTATTGATTGTCTTCCTCTTTTTGAAATCTCTTGTAATTTTATGAAGGTTAACCATTTTATTTTCGTTATCCTTTTAGTTGCTACTTTTGAGAACATAGCCTCCTTTTCCTCTGTATTTGCTGTCCTAACAAAAAGGTTTGTTTGCCCTTTAAAATATCTCCCCCACCCCTGTTTCCATCCAGCTAACAACTCCTGAAGTTTAAAATATCCCCCCCCCCCTTCATATTGACAAAGTTAATTTTCCTAAAATCTGGGACCCTTGTTTTTGAATGAACCATCTCCACCCCATTTGTAAACACCAGGTCCAGTAGGGCCCCCTCACTCATTGATTTCATTACCATTTGCCAGAACAGCTCTCCCTGTCTGTAGAGAATCAAAGATCTCCCTACGTCTAGACAGTACCATAGCAGGAATATTCTGTTTAACATCCAGCATGTCGAAATTACCTGTCAGTGGCACATGTCTTTTCATAGTAATATTGCGAATGTGTGCATTTAAATCTGTCCAGTTCTACCTGCCACCATTGTAAATAGATATTCTATTTCCTTTGATTTAAGTTTAACCCATAGTTTTGCATTTGGCAGTCCCTGCTAACTATTCAACTTTGTTTTGCTAATTGAACGGGGTGCAAAAATAAAGGCTAACACACTTTGGAATAAAGATAAGCAGTTTATTTATAAAATAAAGAAAAGGTAACTTAAAAGCAAGTAATTCATTTATTCACCTATATTTAGTTAGAAAAGATAACTTGAAAGCAGCTGATTCACTTATCTACAAACAAGATACAGGAAAATGATACATCACCGACAGAGACATGAACTTCATCTCATGCCACATTTTGACTAAATGGGTCCCGGATTCAGCCAGGCGAGAGACTTCTCAGTCGGGAGACTTCTAGGCAGGGCACATGTTCGCTCCATAGATGGGATCCCTTTTTCTCTTCTCCTGGCTGAAAAAGACACCCATTTTATCCTGTTGCAAGAGCAACCAGTAATTTTCCATCAGGGGACATACATACAGAATAGGATCAGCTGTCCATTAAACATAATCAAGACGCTGACCAGACGCCTGAGAATGCTCAAGGGAGGGGCATCTCCTACTCCATGGTTTAGAAGCTCAGAACTCTGATAGATGACCTTCACGTTATTTTGTATATATTTGCCAGGTGCAAAGTTCTTTTTATCATGTATACCAGTATCTCTCTGTACTAAAACTCCCTATTAGGAGTTTCACATGGTTCTATCAAAACAGTTATGCAAAAAAGATATTTTTCACAGAATTGTACAGGAATCTCTCCCATAAAACTGAGGGTTCAACTAACCCTTAATTCACTGCTGTTGCATAATAAATAGTCAACTTTAATTCATTTTCACTACAAACCTGTTTCAAAAATGATAGATGTAAACATAAAATTCAACCAGGACCTGGTTTCTAGAAGGTTCAGTGCTCTCGTTCTTCAGTGGTAGTTGAGATGACCATGAAAAATACAAAACAAAAAACAACAAAGCTTTTGCAGCATACTACCTGGCAAAGATCCCAAGCTCTTGGGTCACTTGAACAAGAAAATATTCCACAGTGTGATGATGCTCTACCAGCATGGCTATGCATTCTAGTTTTCAAAGGGTAGACTGTTACTCATCCAGCATATCTCCACAGTATTTAGTCTGAACTTGCATACACCTTGCAGTGAGTGTAGAGCTCATCTTTACACTCACCATATGATATATTTGATACATCATCTAGAATTTGAACTTCCATTTTCACCAGACATCTTTCTTGGCTGTGTTGCCTTTAGCTTTTAAGAAGAACCTCTACAAGGCTAACAGATTCTCCCTGTATTGTATTAGGGATTTATTCATGGGCAACAGAGTAAAGGAGATAGGGGATACCATCAAGGACCACTGTTCTATTTTACAATACTACTTAGCTGTACCACCGCCATCTACATATTTCTCCAGACAGATATCTCAGAACATTCTACTGTTGTAGATCTTTTGTTCCTTTTCATCAGACAGCCACAATACATTTAGCATCTGACTTTTTGCTAAGTCTCTCATAAGTGAGAGAGAGGACAAACATAGCAGGTCATGACTGCACAAACTAAGAAGTCTTATACTTTTTGACTGTCTTATACAGTCATAGCCAGTCTCTTTCCAACATATATATCCTACCCTATCTGTTGGGGAAAGATGCACTTCTCAGATTTCTGGGTTTTCAATATTGTAGAAATGTGTTACCGTTTCAAATTTCAATCTCTGCTACCAAATCGATCTTTTGACTCTTTCCTGGAATGGATGAGTATGGGCCTGAGGCATCTGTGACAATCTCCTCCTGCAGAGTATGTGTGTGGTGCCTTTAAACAGAAATGATGCTCCTGCTGTTGAGTGTCTCTCTTTTTTTTTTCTTCTTTTTTTTTTTTTTTTTTACAAAAACTCTTAAATAGAATTAATCCCCTTCCAGCCCTGAAATTGGTATGGATTGGGGGAGGGTGGTCCAAACTTGGATCACATTTCATTTTGTCTGCTTCAAGACTGTTTCTTGCAGATTATTATTTAGAAGGAGAAGCGTCTTTTGCTCAGTAATTATGAAAATCACTAATCCCAGGACTAATCCCTGAGGCACTCCACTGAACATCTTCCCTTGGGATAAACACCATTTACAATAGATCTGTCATGCAACAATTTTTTGAAGCCACACTCAGGTGTCTGTTTACTTACCAACCTCCTGCTACCAACCTCCTGCTACCAGAGTATCAGATTTATTGAAATCTCAATATACCGCATCCAGCGCCCATCTGATTTAATCTTTGGTCACTCAATCGGAGAGGCGTTTCCTAGTGGTTACAGCAGTGAACTGAGAACCAGGGAAACTAGGGTTCAAATCCTCCTTCTTCCACTGACGCCACTTGTGACCTTGGGCAGATCACCTCACCCTCCGTTGGCACAGGTACAGCTTGCATTGTAAGTCTATAAGTGCACCTGTTCATAATGTGCTGACCTTGAATTTTAAATCTAAAATCCATACAATTTGTTTTTTGACACAATTTCTCGCTGGTAAAACCATACTGATTTTAGGTCCTATAGCCTGCTGGATTCAAACTACTGCTTTATCCTTTTTTTTTATTAGTCTAATATATTGATGTTTTGAATAAATTATTTAATCATCTTTCCTTATTTCTATGCCACCTTGAATAATAGAAAGGCGGTATATAAACAGCATTAAATAAATAAAATGAATGAATAAATTTTACATTTTTGTGAAAATGGGCAATGTCTGCCAGTTGTCTGCAGCCACTCCTATCTTCACAGGATAATTGAACAGAATCAAAGGTGGACTTGCTAGAATTTCTGAGCTCCTGCATTTTCTTTGATTTAATGGCATCCTTTCGAGCAGGAGCCCCTAGTTGGTGGGATATAAAATGGAGTGAAGACTGCTCTCCATTGTAGAGCTTGAATCCTTACATTTCTGCTTCTGAACTTGAGAAAGTTCTGGATGCATGAATGCTCTCCAGGGTTTAGAGGACTATGTAAGCCACTTTAAGAGGTATACATCTTCGTACTTCATTAAGATATGTAGTATTGGGTGTTTTGTATAGAGCTCTTATAGGCTATGCCCAAGTGCTAGAGAAACCTGTTCATGATCATGCATTTGCTCTATCTCCTATTTAAAATAATTCTATTGCTATATGAACCCAACTGTATGGATACTTTTCATAAAGAAATAGGCTTCTGAAAGCTTTAAGCTTAGAAAAGCTTTCCATTTATACATTTTATGGAACTTATACAGGACGTTTTGATGCGTAATGCTTCCCCTCTCCCAGCAGCTTCTTTAAGGCCTTCAGCTAGCTTGGAATATGGCCTAGTAGGGCTTAAGGTATCATCATCCTTTTATTTGAGACAATATGGAGGCAGCTACTCCCAACCAGCATGTCCATTGCAGTAAGCATTCTATGGCTGAGAAGCAACTCATGCGCTTTTGAACCTGACAGAAAATATTGCTTTCAAGCAACTTAGGTTCCCTTCTAGGGGCTATGAACACTGCCTTTGCAGCACCTCCAGATGTATCGTAGTCTGACACATTGTTTTTCATCGGTGTCATCTTAATAATAATGATAGATATTCTATTTTTTTTAGCTCTGATGTGGAAAATGGAGTAGATGAAAAGAAGGGTGGAAAAGATGCAAGCACTCCACTTCAATTTCCAAGCAACGAAACAGAACTAATCGACAGGAAGAAGAAACAGCCCATGATAAGGTAAGGCTTGGAAAGTGCTGTGTATATCTAGTGTAATAGGCCATGTGGTCTTTTTCTGCCGTCATATTTCTATGTTTCTATCTAGTCTGCACTTCCATATCAGCTACTACAGTAATCCCCTTTTTTCCTTTAGAGATCCTCTGTGTTTGTCCCTTGATTTTTTGAATTCAGTTACTGTCCTCGTCTCTACCACCTCCATTGGGACACTATTCCACGGATCCACCACTCTTTCCATAAAGAAATACTTCCACATATAACTCCTGAGTCGATCCCCTTTCATCCTCATCCTATGTCCCCTCATGGCAGAGTTTGCTTTCAATTGAAAGATGTTGTACATATATGGCTTTTGACATCATGCTTTTATGCCAAAAATAAGAAATCTAAATTGCTAAAAAACTCCCCTGAAATCTCGAACCGTATATTTTTGTCGGAGCTTGTCAGCCCAGTGTTAGGAATTTATCCAAAAACACCACCGTGACCACTCCTTTTATTAAATAAATTTAAGAATGAAGTCCATAACTTAGCTGTATGCCAAAGCACCGCCAAGACGCCGAAACATTTGATAGACGACGTGGCTCACGTTTCGGGTTTTCCACCAACTTGTATAGAAACCCTGCTTCAGGTCCAACGAATCAGCAAATGGCAGATCTTCAGTATAGAAACCCTGCTTCAGGTCCAACGAATCAGCAAATGGCAGATCTTCAGTATAGAAACCCTGCTTCAGGTCCAACGAATCAGCAAATGGCAGATCTTCAGCTGAGACTATGTTCTTTGATTGTGAGAAGCAAATGTTTCAGATCATCTTCACTTTCAGCCAGTAATGTGGTATGCGTTTTATATTTAGCTCTGCAATGATCATGTTTGCAGTGTGCCACATATGCAAATATCATCCCATTAGAAGAGAGGTTGAAGACCACTGTTCGAATTTCATAAAGTGAAGTATGTTGAAACCTAGAAAGCACAGGAATCAAACTGGAAAACAATAAGATGCTCATAAAAGCATGATGTGAAGAGAAATAGAACCCAATTGGATTGAACTGAGAACACCAAAAATAAGAAATCCAAATTGCTAAAAAACTCCCCTGAAATCTCGAGCCGTATATTTTTGTCGGAGCTTGTCAGCCCAGTGTTAGGAATTTATCCAAAAATACCACCGTGACCACTCCTTTTATTAAATAAATTTAAGAATGAAGTCCATAACTTAGCTGTATGCCAAAGCGCCGCCAAGACGCCGAAACATTTGATAGACGACGTGGCTCACGTTTCGGGTTTTCCACCAACTTGTATAGAAACCCTGCTTCAGGTCCAACGAATCAGCAAATGGCAGATCTTCAGCTGAAGATCTGCCATTTGCTGATTCGTTGGACCTGAAGCAGGGTTTCTATACAAGTTGGTGGAAAACCCGAAACGTGAGCCACGTCGTCTATCAAATGTTTCGGCGTCTTGGCGGCGCTTTGGCATACAGCTAAGTTATGGACTTCATTCTTAAATTTATTTAATAAAAGGAGTGGTCACGGTGGTATTTTTGGATAAATTCCTAACACTGGGCTGACAAGCTCCGACAAAAATATACGGCTCGAGATTTCAGGGGAGTTTTTTAGCAATTTGGATTTCTTATTTTTGGTGTTCTCGGTTCAATCCAATTGGGTTCTATTTCTCTTCACATCATGCTTTTATGAGCATCTTATTGTTTTCCAGTTTGATTCCTGTGCTTTCTAGGTTTCAACATACTTCACTTTATGAAATTCGAACAGTGGTCTTCAACCTCTCTTCTAATGGGATGATATTTGCATATGTGGCACACTGCAAACATGATCATTGCAGAGCTAAATATAAAACGCATACCACATTACTGGCTGAAAGTGAAGATGATCTGAAACATTTGCTTCTCACAATCAAAGAACATAGTCTCAAAATGGGCCTGCACCTTAATGTAAAGAAGACAAAGATCATGACAACTGGCATAATCAACAGGTTCATCATTGAAGGAGAAGAAATTGAAATTGTGAACAACTTTAACCTACTTGGATCAACTATCAATAAAGAAGCAACAAGCAGTCAAGAAATCAGACGACGCATTGCTCTTGGCAGAATGGCTATGAAAGACCTAGATAAGATTCTCAAGAGCAGAGATGTCTCTCTCCATACAAAGATTCGACTTGTTCAAGCCATGGTATTTTCAATAACATCATATGGATGTGAAAGCTGGACAGTGAAAAAGATAGACAGGAAGAAAATTGATGCCTTTGAATTATGGTGCTGGCGGCGAATACTGCGTATACCATGGACTGCCCGAAGAACAAACCAGTCTGTACTAGAGGAGATCAAACCTAAGCTTTCTTTAGAAGCTCAGATGACAAGACTTCGACTTTCATACTTTGGACACATCATGCGAAGAGAGAGATCATTAGAGAAAGATAGAAGGTCAACGCAAAAGAGGAAGGCCAGCAATGAGATGGATCGATACAATAACAGCAGCCACGGGTACCAGTCTGTCAACAATGAGCCGCCTGACTGAAGACCGTACACAATTTAGGATAGCTATACAGAGGGTCGCCATGAGTCGACTGCGACTCGACGGCACTTAACAACAACAGTACATGCACAGAAACCTTCTCCCTTCCACCACGGTGGGTGTAGAGCAGAACTAGAGCATTTTTCCATACAGCTTGACATACAAGAAAATATTCTGATTCTGGTGTCATCAGGACTGGCACAAGTATTTCTGCCACCCCAGACAGAACCCCTGGCCATGCCACCCTCCACCCCCACGCCGAGCCATGTCACTGCCCCTGGTACTGCCTATTCTGTCGGCAGTGTTGGAGGGGAGGGGATGGCTCGACAGAAGTGGCAGGTCATGTGCTTTGGCACACAGCCTGCCTCTTCTGATCCCCCTCTGACAGAACTTCCTGTCAGAGGGGAGGGTCCGAAGCGGCAGGCTCTGTGTGCTGCCCACAGTGGCCTGACACCCTAAACAGCTGCCTAGTGGATGGCCCGGCCCTGGTTGTCATCTCAGTAACAATACAAACTCTCTCTATAGATATCTCATATCACTGGCCCCTGCTTTGGAAACATGTCTCCTGTTGGCCTTTCCCTCTCCACTCAATCCCCAGGTCCATGCTCACCCCAGTAACCAGTCTGTGTCCTTGCTTTCCCTTCCCCCACCTTTTATTCAACCTCAGAGATGCTATCCCTGCTCCAACTTCTCATTCTCGCACTCTCTCAACTGAATCTGAGCCCCTTCTTTTTCTTTCTCTCTCGTCCTATTCTCTGACCGAACTCTCCTGCGCTCCCATTTAATTCCTGAGCTGTCCTCCCCTGTCACCAGGCCTCTTTCTTCCACCAGGTGCAATTCTCACTTCCCTATGTGAGGCCACACCATTTTTATTTTTCCTGTAGCTCTCCACCTAAATGCTCCAGTCACCACATTTCCTGTACCCAATCTGTTTCTCCCTTGTTGCCTCTCTCTCTCTCTCTCTCCCTCTCTCCCTCTCTCCCTCTCCCTCTCCCTCTCCCTCTCCCTCTCCCTCTCCCTCTCCCTCTCCCTCTCTCTCCCTCCCTCTCCCTCTCCCTCTCTCCCCTGAATTGCTGGGTCCTTGTTCTCCCCCTGACCCCCTCAAATCATTTCCTGTCTCCCCTGTTAACATCATCTCCACCGAATCCCTAAGCTTCAGTTCTCCCACCCAAACACTGAATTCAATATATCCCCTTCTCTTTCCCCTTCCACCTTATCTCACAGTCCATGTCCTCCCTCACTAAGCCCTACCATCCATATTCGGCTGTTCCATTGAACTGTGCCGTTTCTGTCTTCCTCTCCCGAGGCTGGTGCAAGACTATGAGGCACTCTAGGTGGGCCCTCAATCCTGCCACCTCTCTTCTGCCCCTTTCTAGGACCTGTAGCAATAGCATTCAAATGGCAACACAGTGCTTACTCGAACTTGCCGGTGCTGCATTGCCATTCCTTCTCGTGCTGTGACCTGACCCTTCCACCCCCTCTAATGCAAAATTCCAGTGTCGGAGGGGGCGGAAACAGCAGGGCATAGAGAGAAGGAACTGCACCACAGTGCCAGAGAGTTTTGGTAAGCGCCACATTGCCACTACTGCACATTCTAGAAATGGATGGCAGCAGCAACAAAAGGCTGCCCCAGGAATGTCGGAGCTCTAGATGACTGTCTAAATTGCCTATTGTCACACCAGCCCTGTTCCCTCCTCACATGGGGGCACCTCTGTCAATTTCAAATGCTTTCTTATCCTCATTTAATTTCTGAATCAACCAGTCCATCACTCAATATGTGGCCCCTCCTGTCACGCAATCCACCACTACAGTCCCATTCAGTTATACAGTCTCTGTTCTCTCCACACCTATCTGAAGCACCTCCCGCGATGCCATCCTCCCCCCCCCCCATCTCCACGAGACAACATTCCAGGCGACTTACCTCCTATCTGCTCCTCATGTCATGTGGTTGAAAGATCAGTGATTCAAATCACCGATTCCTATAGGCAACATATATATTTAACACATTTTTTTATACCACCTTATCATAAAATCAAAGCAGTTTACAGTATTAAATCAACAAATTTTACATAGAACTCATGGTATAGGTAGGGGTGGCATGCGGGACATGCTAGAAAACATAACTTATTTACATTTTAACATATCTACATTGATTAATCAGCATATTAAGAATCGGTGTTTGAGTGGTCCGGGTAGTGGATTGCAGTGTGAGCTCATTGAAGTGTTTGTTTCATGAAGAGGAATGTTTTCAGCTTCTTCCTAAAGTTGTTTTTTTTTTTTTTAAAGTCTGTTGTGGTCCTCATTGCTTCTGGAAGAGTTCCAAATGGTGGGTGCTGCTAGTGATAGAACTCTGTCGGTCGTGAACTTGTTGGCTTTGGTGAATGAGCTGGGTGTTTGGATTCTATCAATGGAAAGTTGTCTTCGCAGCCTGTTACTGGGTTGGGTGCAGATTAGCTCTTGGAGTGTGTCTGCTGAGAGGTTGTGTCTGAATTTGAAGATGATCAGAGCTGTTTTGTATTTGATACACGAGGTAATTGGGAGCCAGTGGAGCTGGTGTAAGATAGGTGTTGTGGTCACACTTTGTAGTGCCAGAGATGATTTGGGCAGCAGTATTTTGGGCCTATTATAATGGCTTGGTAGTTTGTTTTGGTAGACCATTGAAAATGGAATTGCAGTAGTCAAGTATTGGTTTAATGATAGCTTGACAGACTGTGCGTTAGTGGTCCTGGCTGAGAAGAGGTTTGAGTCTGCGGATAGTTGCCATTTTGTGGTATACATTTCTAGTGACATTGTTGATATGAGATTTTAGGTTCAGGTTGCTGTCCAGGGTGATTCCTAGGTACTTCACGTCTTCTTCTACTAGGATCGATGCATTTGCCACTGGTGGCAGGACAGATAGGAAATACTGCCATCTGTGTAACTTCCATCACCCGAGACTATCCATGCTCACGGGCAGTGGCAGCGGGAGCCACAAGGAGAGGCCTTTTTATCATACTTGTTGGAAAAAACTTAAGGCTTACCATTTTAGGAAGACTTTTATAATTTTAGTTGTATGGGTTTTTTTGTGTATTTTTTTGTCTTGATCAGTATGTGGTATTGTTTTATCTATTAACTATTATGTGGGTGTGTTTGATGTAAACAGCTTACATAGCTTTTGATTGACAATCCATAAATATTTACAAATAAAGGAATAAATAAAAGCTATAAAACTCTGTCCCTGCAGCTGCCTTTTCTGAACTGGAAGCAGGCACACAAGAGGAGGAAACATTATGCAAAAGTATGAAGCAGTGCAGTCGTTGGACACACCATCCCACCCCTCCTTCCAGCAGATGAGAACATGCAGTAGGCTGCTGGGTCTGTGCTTCTCACACACTGGTGTGTCACAATGCACAAGTCAAGAGCCATCAGGTTAGAAGGTGTTTAAATTAGATGGGTTAGTGAGGTATTTGCTGTAGCTGGTTTGATTGAACGGGCTATACCACTACACATTCCTACTTTTCAAAACAGAGAGAAAACTCAGATGGGAATTTCATCAAGTCATTACAAAGAACAGGGAGGACAAGGTGGATAAAAATCTGGATAGACAGAGAAGACCAGAGAGAAATAGCTGAAACATTTTGGGTACAAATACTCAGTGTGCGTAGCAAAATTCATGATGTGGAAGCCCTCTAGCTGGTCCAGGAAGAGCCTCTAGCTGGCCTGGTCTAAAGGATATCGACAATGAATATTTGAGAGCAGTTTGCCTACATTGTCTTTTATTCTGTGTAAATGGCTCATATATATATATAAACATTGTGGATATCCTGAAAAATAGATGGGATATCAACTCATTTGGACTAGATTGGTGGGACCACTGTTTCATATTACAGCCAGCTCTGGCTATTGTTTATCATGTAAATGTAATATTATGGCCCACTTAGTGGGACAAAGCCATACCAGGGGAGAGTATAGGGTAGGCCAGTGGTTCCCAAACAGTTGGGACTCCAAATGGGGTCACATTATTAGTGGCTGGGGTCACAGAAACATGGCCATTCCCTTTCTTTCTGGACTTTCACTGTGACCTATGCCAAGTAGTGGCGGTCACCAGTCAGCATGTGGCCTGTGAGCCAGTGGACATTTGTAGGTCCTTGCCCCTCCTGGGTAAACTTCCTGTTAGACTGGTAACCCAATGTAACACCAGTCCTTAAAAAGGGTTCCAGGGGTGATCCGGGAAACTACAGACCGGTGAGCCTGACCTCAGTACCAGGAAAAATGGTAGAAACCATCATAAAGAACAAAATTACTCAGCATGTAGATAGTCATGGCTTAATGGGAGACAGCCAACATGGCTTTAGACAAGGAAGATCTTGTCTTACTAATCTGTTATGTTCTTTTGAAGGTGTGAATAAACACATACACTATATCAACTGACTCACCTTTGTCTATCTGGACTTTCAGAAAGCCTTTGACAAGGTCCATCATCGGAGACGTTTGGCAAAACTAAAAAGTCATGGGATAGGGGGTGATGTACTATTGTGGATCAGGAACTGGTTAACCCTTTCACTACCAAATTTTTTTATTTCAGTAAAAAAATTCCAGAAAGCAGAACTTTGCTTAGGGATAGTAGGAAACAGAAATGTTCACTTGGATTACACTGGAGTTAATAATTAGAAGAGGTTTTTTTATCATGGTTCCATTTGGCATCAATGGGACTTAACGGAACTCAATATAAAGAATGAAAGTAAGGCAAGATATATAAAACTGAAAGTTCTTAACGTTTTTATTCAAACTGCTGAAGTGTGATAATTGAGGAAGCAATTTCTTTCCTTTGTAATGCAAAGGAAAACATTGCATGTCATGCATTTCATCCTGACATGAGCTTTGCAAACCCTGCACCGTTGTTTCAGGTCTGAGTGAGGTGGAAAGTGTTCTACACCGTCATGTCTGATGCTGGCGTTTGAATCAGACTGAACAGATGATTTCTCTTTTGGCGGTGCAGGGGAGTCATCAGGATCATTCACTTTAGGAGAATCCAGCACATTTGATGGTCACCCTCTTTTTCTTTGCACAGATGACGGCACCTTGTTTTCTTTGATCAGCGACTCACTAATGCTGATAACAAACTGAAGGAGTGAGAACACTGCTCACAGTGACGTCTGTAAAGCAACCATCCATTCACAACCGCAAGATGAAGGCCCCAGTAAAATATTCTAATATTCAATGGTCAGTGTGATATAGAGCCATAAGCATATCAAAGAGATCTACACCTCCCATATTCTGACTGTAGTCTCAAACAACAGCTGGGCAGGGCACATTAACATAGGCATGCAGTTTCTTGTCCCAGCGCTTGATCATAGAAATTGGATCAACTGATCTCAGTGTTGATGAAAACTGAACAGCTGAATTATCATACCAACGAACTACTGACAACCATAAAATCACTGGATCCTCGACCTTTTTTCTTTAGTTCTTTTTCCATTTTCATAATGCATCCTCTGATCCTGTTGCACCGTGTTGTCCCAGTAGACAGGATGCCCTGTTCCTTTAGCATCAGCTGAGGCTCCAGAAAAGTGAAGTAGTTATCAAAGTACAGTTTGAAATTCTGAGTGCTAGGCAGTGTCTGGCATAATTTCATAACAAAGTCTCCTGGTTGAAATCCACAGCTTTTCTGCACAACAGGAACCTTGCCGTCATAGAAATGAAAGTCATATGTCACACCACTGACCCTGCATCTAGCAAATACTTTGAAGCCCCATTTCTTAGGTTTCTTTGGAAGGTATTGCCTCAAGGGGTGTTTTCCTTTGTATGCTATCATCTGCTCATCAATGCTCTGATTTTCTTCCGGTTCAACCTTTAGGCAAGCCTCTCGAATGAAATCCAAAGGGTCATTTCTGTCAATGATGGCCTTGGTGGTGGTGTTGAAGTGCAAAAACCTGTTGATGTCGGTCAAACGATTTTGACTCATAACATCTGCAACAGGTGCAAAACGGAGTTCTTCTGACCAGTAGCATTTATACCTGGGCATTGGAACCAGGCCCATCTTCAACAACATTCCACAGTATTGTTCGATTTCTACTGTTCTAAATGAGGATACACATTGAACTGCAAGTAAATTGATCAGAATCACAATGTGCTCAATAGGTTCAGTGGAAAAAAATCTGTGAAAGTATTTTATTGGAGGCTCTTCCTCCTCGGGTGGATCAGAAAGTTTTCCCGACCAAATTGGATCGGAGGTGACTTTTGGCTTTATTCTCCTCCATCGAAACATTACTGCATCTTTTGATTTTGTTTTGAATAATCTGTTCAATGGAACATTATCATCATCTACCCCAGCAACATCAGGATCTTTCTGCTTTGCATGATCCCTAACTGTTGATAATGGAAGATCATTTTCTGATTCGTTCAGTGGATCATCGCTCAACTCATCCATATTATTTTCCATCTCTGGATCCTCTACATCACACTCGGGTTCAGAAATGTCAGCAACTGGTAACAAGAAAATTACTACTAGATTACTACTTAATTAGCACAAAGCAGTTAAGATTTAAATTTGAAATTTATATGTTATGTGGTAAACTTCACTAAGTATTACAAACCACCATTTCTGCAGTAACATGTAACAACCACTAAGTACCAATGGTTCCAAATGGAACCAACTACAAAACTGTCTCATTCAACAACTGTTTCAACAAAAAATGGTGATAAAACTGGTAGAAAGGAAAAACAATACCTGTTTGACTGGAGAGAATTTTCCTGATGGAGTGAAGCCTTCAGAACATTAAAATTTAACACTAGAACACTTGCAGTAAAATTTCAAAATGACAACCAAAAAAAAGCACAGCCAGTGGCGCCACCTAGTAAGTTAGCGACTCTAAACTGATTATAGTATTTTATTATGATAATAGTAAGTAAGAAAATGACTTCTGATGTTTACTGGTTTTAATAACCACTCAGTTTTTACAAGAAAACTACATAGGTTCCAAATGGAACCACCGAGATAGAAAGCAGAGGGTAGGGCTAAATGGCCAACTTTCCCAATGGAAAAAGGTGTATAGTGGAGTACCGCAGGGATCTGTGCTGGGACCGCTGCTTTTTGACATATTCATAAATGACGAGTGACGTTATCAAATTGCAGATGACACAAAACTATTTAAAGTTGTTAAAACCCAAGAGGATTGTGGAAAATTGCAAGAGGATCTTGATAAATTGGAAGACTGGACATCCAAATGGCAGATGAAATTTAATGTGGACAAGTGCAAAGTTATACACCTAGGAAAGAACAACCCAAACTATGGTTAAACGATGCAAGGTTCCACATTGGGAACCACCACCCAGGAAAAAGATGTAGGCGTCAACGTGGATAACATGTTAAAACCCTCTGCCCAGTGTGCAGCGGCGGCCAAGAGCAAATAGAATGCTAGGTATTACTACTACTACTACTACTAGTACTACTACTACTACTAATTACCACTTATAGAGTGCCACGCACGCAGCGCTGTACAGCTAACCTACAAGAGGCAGCCATTATACAAGAGACAGTCCCTGCCCATTAGTCATGCTCATCGGAGCTTACAATCTAGTCAGAAGATTACAGAGCATTGGTTGGTTTAGTGCAAGGCATGGTATGGTCTATACAATTTGGTCATGAGAGTTGGCAGGGGTTAAGATAAAATAAGGATATCATAAGGAAAGGAATGGAAAATAAAACAAAGGATATTATAATGCCTCAGTATCGTTCCATGGTGCGACCGCACCTTAAATATTATTTGAAATTCTTGTCGCCGTATGTTTAAAAGGATATAGCGTTATTAGAAAAGGTACAGAGAAGAGCCACCAAACTGCTAAAGGGGATGGAAGGATACTCCTATGAAAGGCTTAAAAGGTTAGGGCTCTTCAACCTGGAAAAGAGATGACCAAGGGGGATATGATAGAGGTCTATAAATTAATGAATATAGTGGAACGGGTAAACATAGATTGATTGTTTACGCCATCAGAATATAAAAAGACTAGGGGACATGCAATGAAGCTACAGGGTAAACTATTTAAGACTAATAAGAGAAAAATATTTTTTCACTCAACGTGTAATCAAACTCTAGAATTTGTTACTGGAGGATGTAGTAAGAGCTGTTAGTGTAGCTGGTTTGGACAAGTTCCTGGAGGAAACGTCCATAAACCATTATTAAAAGGGACCTGGGATATCACTGCTTGACCCAATACAAGCATTGAGGAACCTGTGTCTTTTGGGGAGACTTACTTATGATCTAGATTGGCCACTGTTGGAAACAGAATACTGGGCTTGATGGACCCTTGGTCTGACCCAGTATGGCATATCTTGTGTTCCTATGTTCATGCTGAGTGCTGCACATTGACACAAGGGACCCTGTGCTGGCTGCTGCTGCACCTTCCTGCTTTAGATAAGGAGAAGGAGGCTGGAGAACTGCTATTTTGATTTCATTATCTTGGGTCACATTAATTTTAAGTTGTTTAAAATTAGGTCATACAGGATAAAAGTTTGAAAAGCACTGGGGTAGGCAGAAAGGGAGGAGGGGTAGCACTGCATATAAAACGCCAAAGAAAACCCCAACAATTTCAATATGTCTAATGCTTTCACTGACATTTACAAAATGATGTTAGAGAGAGACAGAGGGGTGGATGGATGCCTGTTGAGCAGGGACTTTATCTTAAATCTGTATGTACAGCACTGTGTATGTCGTCACACTATACAAATGATTAGTAGTAGTGTACACAGATCCTCTTGTGCCTAAGTGTGGAGGTCACCACCATCATTTTTGAATGCCCTTGAGGTTAGAGGGTCCAAAGGGGAGAGCAGCAACTGAGAATGAGCCAGGAATGGTGAAACAGTCAATGTAGCCAAGCCTTCCAGATAGGCATATGGAAGTAAGCTTCAACCAAGTCCAAAGATGCGAGGAACTCTTCAGAGCATACCATCTGTGTCACTAACTGAAGGGACTCCCCCACAGAAGTGAAAGGTGCCCGGATAAGCGCTGACTCCCTGGAGGTTGAGAACCTACTGAAGGAGGCTTCTTTCTTGGCAGCACAAAGAAATAGGGCATTGACCATGGCCATGGTCGGCCAGGGGGGCACTAGGACCACTGTCCATAGCCTTTTGGTTGTGGAGTCACAACGGGAAGTGAAGGAGCTTGGAGCTGGCTCTTACATTTCAACATGGTCATCCCAGGCAGGCGTGGTAGTCCACGTCATAACCACTGTAGTCTGTGTATCCACTCCTCAGTGGGTTAAACCACTCGGCGTGATCCTCCTGTGGCAGGGAAATTTTTCCTGCTCTCAACCCCTTCCCTGGGAAGTCTGGCAGGGCCCACTCCAAGCGTGCCATGTTCTTCAAGATCTCTGGAAAGGACAGTCATCTTGTACTTCTGAACTTCTTACCAGAGGGGGTGAACCAGTGGTTCTTATTCAGTCATCAGAGAGTCAGACAAACTTAGGGTAGATGACACCTGAGCAGTCGTGGCCACCGACTTGTCCTTCCTGAATAGGTGAATAACACCAGACTCGTGCACTTCAGAGCAAGATGACTATTCATCCTCCGGAGTAGAATTACATAAGAACATAAGATATGCCTTACTGGGTCAGACCAAGGTCCATCAAGCCCAGTATTCTGTTTCCAACAGTGGCCAATCTAGGTCATACGTACCTAGCAGTTTCCCCAAAATACACAGGTTCCACAATGCTTGCATTGGGTAAAGCATTGATATCCTGAGTCCCTTCTTAATAATGGTTTATGGACCTTTCCTCCAGGAACTTGTCCAAACCTTTATTAAACCCAGATATACTAACGGCCTTTACTACATCCTCCAGTAACAAATTCTAGAATTTGATAACCTCACTCGTTATTCCCTTTTCCAGGTCATTTATAAATATGTCAAAAAGCAGCAGACCCAGCACAGATCCCTGGGGTACACCACTATTCACCTTTCTCCATTGGGAAAATTGGCCATTTAGCCCTACCCTCTGCTTTCTATCTTTTAACCAGTTCCTGATCCACAATAGTACCATGACTCTTTAGTTTTGCCAAAAGTCTCTGATGAGGGAACTTGTCAAAGGCTTTCTGAAAGTCCAGATACACTGTATCAACTGACTCACCTTTGTCTACCTGTTTATTCACACCTTCAAAAAAACATAACAGATTAGTAAGACAAGATCTTCCTTGTCTAAAGCCATGTTGGCTGTCTCCCATTAAGCCATGACTATCTACATGCTGAGTAATTTTGTTCTTTATGATGGTTTCTACCATTTTTCCCGGTACTGATGTCAGGCTCACTGGTCTGTAGTTTCCCGGATCAACCCTGGAACTCTTTTTAAAAATTGGTGTTACGTTCGCCATCCTCCAATCTTCAGTTATTACAGATGATTTTAATGATAGTTCACAGATTACTAATAGCAGGTCTGCAATCTCATATTTCAGTTCTTTCAACACCCTTGGATGTATTTCATCCAGCCCAGGTGATTTGCTACTCTTCAGTTTATCTAATAGTTGTAATACATCTTCCCGATGTATCGATATTTCCTTCAATTCTTCTGCATCTTTAAATACCACTTCAGTCATGGGTAACATCCCTATGTCTTCCTCAGTAAAGACCGAAGCAAAGAATTGATTGTCTCTCTGCTATTGCCTTGTCGCCTCTTAGTGCCCCTTTAACCCCTCTATCATCTAATGGACCAACTGACACTCTCACAGGTTTTTTGCTACGAATGTACTTGAAAAAGTCTTTATTATGCGTTTTTGCTTCCGCAGCAAGCTTCTTCTCAAATTCTCCCTTTGCCTGCCTTATCAATGCCTTGCATTTAACTTGCCAGTGCTTGTGCCCAAAACATCTGGACCGGACTCTGGGTTCAACCAAGGCCAGCCAGTCCAAAACACCAACTTCAACCATCACAGAGAGTGCTGAGACTGATATTGAGATGGGCTCCAACTCCTCATCTGCTATCCTTCTTCAGAGCTGGCAGATGAAATTGAGAGGGCCTGGAGACTCTATGGTCTATTTGACATGCCAGAAAGACCAAGCTTGCTGCAGAAAAAGAAGCAACTCTGGGGGAGGAAAGCCTGGAACCCGGGAGCTCGCCACAGGCCAGATGACTCTCATCACTAAGGGACACAGCAGATGACAACCCCTTCTGCAAAGGGGAGCATCCAGAGGAGAGAAGGCACTAAAACTGCAAGCCTGGCAGTCATCTTTCAGGGCCACTCCCACTGCCCATGACCATGCAGAAGATAAGACTGGGGCACTAGATCTCCTGGCAGCACAGAGAGGGACATGCCTTCTGAGAGTGTGCCTTAAGCAGCCATGCAAACAGAGCCAAATACCAGGAGTGGAGGAGTGGCCTAGTGGTTGGGGCAAGGTACTTCAGGCCGGAAGGTCGGAGGTTCAAATCCCACTAGAGGACAGCAACCTTGGGCCGGAAGGACTAGGGTTTCTAGTCCCACAGGTGCTCCTTGTGGTCTTGGGCAAGCCACTTAACCCTCCATAGCCCATGTTCCCTGTAAAATTGTTTTCTCCAAGTTATAATGCCCTGTTCAATGTAATTTCAGTTTGTTCAATGTAAACTGCACTGATGCAGAATAGCGCGGTATATAAGAGAATGTAAATAAATAAATAAATAAAAAATAAATAAATCTAGCCATGCGGCTCTCCACCTTTCATGGACCAAACACTTCTTCAAAGGCAGCATAAGCACTCTTCACCAGCACAAGTAATTAGGCAATGCAGGTGGAAGGTGCACTCAGGCAGTGTGTTGCATTGCACACCGAATCTGTGAAGGCCAGGCCATACCTGCTAGCACTGTGTGGAGAAGAGCCACGTGTGCAAATACCATGCAGGCAAGCCATGCACACACACAGTCGCCATGTGTAACTGGCCTATTGGGAAGGCTCAGAACGAACACAGAAAAAGCACGGGAAGCACAAGCAGGTAGGTGGGAAAAACACCAGTGCCCATTTAAATAGTCGCCCTGGGTGGCCCAAACCCAACAGCATGCCAACAACAAATGAAGTCCATAAGCAAGACAGACAAGCTTAGCCTTTGGTACTCACACCCAGGGAGCCCATGGCAGGTGAATACCATGCCAGGCTCGGTGCTATTTCCCTGTTGCCAGACATCTAGTCTGCCTTTGAAGAGTCCTCTTATTTTTCAGGGAAGGGGATGGAAGGGGGCATTGAGGGTTGTGTGCATGGCTGAAGAATGCTTCCAATTCATTTCCTTTCCACTCTTTGGGCCGCTCCACATGTTCTTAACAAGATAAGGGCATTGAGCTGAACCATTTCCCCTCCTCCTGTGGCAGCCAAAAAGAATACCAATTTTAAGGGTGACCCTAATGGAGCCTCTCACATTGTGCTCCAGTGAGAAATCCACCCAAGAGATGGTTGTTCATGAGTAAAATTAATCTTTCCTCACAATTCTTCCTTGTATTTCCTTTGAATTTCAGAGAGCTGAAAAGATGCTGGAGATGGAGAATTACTGAAGGCTCCTTCAGGTGGTTCTCACGTTATAAATAAACTGATAAAAATTTCCTCTGTCTCTATTGCTGGTAGAGGGACACATCCTACTTGTCTGGACTATTTATTTATTTATTTAGAAGGATTTAGTATACCGCCTTATCATTAAATCCAGGTGGTTTTGGCACTTCAAACAATCAAACAATCATAATAATGTGTGGTCTGTAGCATGCAGTGGGAGAACTGAGAAGAGTAGTGTGTGGTGCAGTGTGTTAGATTTTTTCGGTGAACTATTTACATAATTATCCATATACATATATACAATAATGTGGCTGTTTGCAAGTTGCGCTGGGATCAAGATCTTGTATTGTCTTGAACGTGATGAATAGGATCCATTAATATGAGGTCCTTGAAATGTTCTGTGAATAAGGCAGTCTTAAGGAGTTTTCTGAAGTCTTTGAGGTTTTTGGTTGACCTTAGTTGGTCTGTCAAGGAGTTCCATATAGCGGGTGCTGCCAGGGAGAGTGCCCTTCTTGAAGTGGCATGCTTTGTTCTAGCAAATTCCTTTGGAGTTCTGATGGTGTCTAGGGTTGCTTTTCTTCTTGGTCTCTGGTTGTCATCTGTTTTTATGAGTGGTTGTAAGCTGTCGGCTGAGAGGTTGTGTATTATTTTAAGTGTGTGTAGTAGTACTTTGAATTGGACTCGTGAGCTGATTGGGTTAGCGAAGCTGCCTACGAGGGTTTCCACCCTAGGTGACCACCTAGTGGACAGGCCGTCCTTGAACTGCACTGTCCTTCAGTTTCAGTTCTTCTCTCCTTAATCATTCATGTGTCCATTCCTGATCTACAAAGGGTTCCTGGAGCAACACTTTGTATTTCCCACTATATTTGTGTATTTGCCACTTGCTTTTTCCTTGACTGATCTAATTCTTTTAAGTTGTGTTTTCCTCTTGTTCTGTAAATTCTATTGCTTCCTTCCCTGTGTGTGCTTGTGAATTCTCACTCATTCCTTGTCCAAGTTTGATGATTGAGATAGGAAAGTAAACATCCAGAACCTATTTCGGCACTTTTTGCATATTTGCATCTGGTGATGCTGTTAAGTAGGCCTGGAGGTTCTATATGTGTAATAAGTTTCTGTGAGACCCAGCCCTTCTTCAGCTCTAGGGAAGGTTTCTCTAACAATCTGCTGATAATGCTGCACTCTTCTTTACTTTGTCAGTCTCCCCTCCTCTCCTGGTATCCCACCAGCTTTTCTTCTCTGGACTCCAGAGTGGCTGACCTCTTCTTCTTTCTCTGGATGTATTTTGAAAATATCACAAAACCTCTTTTTAGTACTTGTGTTAAGTGCACAGTCCTTTTGTGCCATTGGCTTTGTGTAAAAACCCAAAATCATAGTAATTACTGCCGCCATCTGTTCTAGGCACTCTTGTAAGCATCAAGGACCATGTCATTATTATGGGGGTTTATCTTAGAGATCATTAGAGAAAGACATCATGCTTGGCAAGATAGGTCAACGCAAAAGAGGAAGGCCAGCAATGAGATGGATCGATACAATAACAGCAGCTACCAGGTACCAGTCTGTCAACAATGAGCCGCCTGTCTGAAGACCGAACACAATTTAGGATAGCTATCCAGAGGGTCGCCATGAGTCTACTCCGACTCAACGGCACTTAACAACAACATCTTAGATGTAAATTAACTTTTGAACCTCAGATTTCAGGTTTAATCCAGTCATCTTTTCTACCTTCGCAAGATTCTCACCCTTAGGCATTTGCTTGTTTTGAAAGACCTGCAACTTCTAATTATGAATCACCTGGACGACTGCAATTCTTTGTGCTATGGCTTGAAAGGCTCCCTTATAAAAATGTTACATCATATCCAGAATACTGCATTACAAATCCTTTTATAAAGAAATCTGGTACAATAATGTTGCACCATTTTCCCCACCTCATGCTCGCTGAACGGTGTTAGCTGTTACTAGTGTAGATCATAGTTTAAGTTTTTGCACTTAAACTACTAGGTGGCCACCTAGGGCAGCAGTTTTGTGGGGGAGGGGGGCCAGAAAAGAGCAGGGAATTCAAAATTAAATAGTAGATTCTGACTGCTGGGGGGGGGGGGGGAATTCCCCTGTATTCCAGTGTCTTCCAAAAGTCATTTTCAAGTTACCCAGCGTGCATATTTTAAATACTTAGCACCATTGCTTAGGAAGAGGCAACCCACAGAGCTGAGGTTGCAGCAGGTATACTGTACCTAATATGCAAAGCTAGATAGAAAACCTGACCCCCTCTATTCTTACTTGCCCTTTCTACCTAACTTTGTGGATAGGCATCTATCACCGCAGGTGGTATTTTCCGCTTCCCTAGCCACTTCCCATCTGCAACCAACCCAGGACTCGCTCATTGGGAGCTTGATTGTGCTTTGTGTCTTCCTGAATCACCAATTTTATGCCTAAATTAGTCTGAAGTTAACTGATTAAATCTCATGTTATTTTCATTGTAAGTGATGTTAAAACACACCTTAAGTTCTTTTGTCTGTTGTCTTCTCTCGTTTTAATTTCTGTATATTGTACTCTACTTTGCTATTTTAAGAATGAAAGGCAGTTTATCAAATGAATCAACATTAAGGTATAAAAGCAAGGGAAAAATCACATCCCCTCCCCAAAGACAAAATTCTATTCAAAAAAAATTCTCCAACTCTCCACTGTCTAAACCGCTGCCAATATCCACAAAATTCTCCTTGCTCTGTGCTGGTGATGCACAGCATTTGGTCCCTCTTTCCAAGGGTGTTAAATGGGATTCACCCTCTAGGTCCCACTAAAATGGTAAAATTCTTTTAGAATACAACACCCCCATGGGAAGTTGTTGAAATGAGTTATCCCTGAATCCATAACAACCAAAGACCAATAGTGACTGTGAGGACTTTCAAGTTGGTTTTGGTGGATGCAGGTGATCTCTTCTGTACCAGTGAATTTCGGTTGCAGAATAGAAATTTAGAGCGACACAGAAGTTTTAAGTTAAGGGTAACAATAGTAGCTGGAGAGTTTCCCCTGTTTTATATAGATTTTAGTACTGGAAGGGAATTTTTGTCTACCTTTCCCATTCGAAGAAAGGAGAGAAAAATTACCAACAAATCTACCAGTCCCAGAGACTCAGCTGCCTATGTAAGAGATGAAAAGTGGATACGCATTTTGTGCCCTTCATGGAAAAGGAACATGGAGCAGCAGAACCACCAGCTAGGTCTTCACCCAGAGAAGGAAGGTGAATTGAGGCATCTACAAGATGAACTTCACTCTTCCCTTCTCCTTCGGTTGTAAGAGCAAGCAAAGAATCCCAAATATAGAAGGGGCGTGTTAAAAGGATAGTTTCCTACTTAAGAAACCCAAGGACCAAAGAGGGACAGGCAGGCCCTGGAAAGAAGAGTTAAGGGATCAGAAACTGACTTTGAATTAAGGCTGTGCTTCTACAAATGGATGTAACAAGAAGAAGGTTATTTATTTAGCTGTGTTTATATACCGCCTTTCAAAAATGTCAAGGCAAAGTACATGGAACAATTTATAAGAAACAAACAGTGGATGAACTTAATAGCACAAGGGTATACTAAGCAGGCTTGTGAACAGTTGAACTTAAGGTGCAAAAATAGTGACACTCTACTGTATCTGAACAACAGTATTGCATTAGACAGGTAACTATATACAGATTGGAGTTTAGGTATGTTTGGGAATTTGGGTATATATGGGGGGACGGGTAAGGGGAAGAGGAAGGGACCAAGTTGTAAAGTATTTTTAACTATTTGCGTCAGGACAGCTTATTTTACAATGAATATTGATAGTAGGATTACTTTAGTCTGGAGGCTTGCTGAAGTGTTCTATGAATAGGTATGTTTTTATTTTCTTGTGAAAGTCAGACGGGTCATTTATTGTGCAGATTTCATCTGGCAGAGCATTCCAGAGCTTTGGTGCAAAGAGGGAGAAAGCTCTACTAGATGATGTTTGAGTGCTATGTGGGATAAGTGTGGGTTGAGTGCTTGATCTTCTGGGTCTATTTTCCTCTGGTTTTTGCATCAAGGATTGCAAGTATATAGATGAGAATTGATGGAGTGCTTTGAATACAGTGATTAATGCTTTGTATTTAGAGCAGGATTTTATGGGGAGCCAGTGGAAGTTAATGAGTATGGGGGAGATATGCTCATGCTTCAGGGTGCCAGTTAGGACTCTGGCAGCCGTATTCAGTGCCATTTGTAGAGGGTGAATTGATGCAACCGAGCCTCACAACGGATCTGCAACCGAGCCTTTGAACTCTATGCTCCCTCCTTATGGAACTCTCTACCGAGTTGTCTCCGCAATAATGCCAATCTACTATCTTTCAGGAAACAGCTGAAAACTATCCTGTTCCAGGAATACCTTAACACGACCCCCACCAAAAAAGCGAACTAACCTTTGATTTCACCCACCATGACCCCCCAACGCAAACCTGTACTAACCTGTCCATGTCCAAACTCTGTCCCATGTCCAAAGTCTATCCTATGTTGAAATCATCAATGTCGTCTCCCCGGTGATGGCCCTGCCCTATACTTAAATTCCCCCCACCCTTTTATATGTAACGCCGCTTTGACCCGGTGAAAAGCGGGATATAAATACAGCTAAATAAATAAATAGTTGGGAGCCCCTGGAGGACAGTATTGCAAGTCCAGGCGTAGCAGTATCATGGCTTGGAGTACTGTTCTGAAGTCATTGGATTCTAAAGTGGTTGTAGGGCTCGTAATACTTTTTATTTTTTGTTAGACTGCATTAGCTGTATTATTGATATGTTTTAGTGTGAGCCCTTGATCTATGGTGATTCCCAGGTAACGTACTTGAGATTTTACTTGGAGCCATTCCCCTCATATGTCTATGTACAGTGGTAGTGTGAAGTTAGGATCTCTGGTGATATGGAGCACTTCTGTCTTTTGGTAGTTTCTAGTAAGGTTGTGCCTTTTAAGCCATTGTGAAATAGCTTTAAGGCACTCGGTCAGAGGGGAATATATAGGTTTATGGGTGGATAGTGGGATATACAGCATAATGTCATCTACATAGATATGGTATAATACCTTATGGTTTTTGATGATGTCCCAGATGGGTTGTATAAATATGTTGAATAGTAGAGCCGATAAAGAGGAACCTTGTGGCACTCCTTACGTGATCTTGGATGTGGACGAGGTTGTACCATTAACCCTTACTACTTGTTGTCGCTGGGTTAGATATGAGGTAAACCACTTGAGTGTCGTGTTGCATAGACTGATTGTTTGCAGCCAGTGGAGGAGTGCTTTGTGTGGAACTGTGTCGAATGCTGCTATTATATCTAGAAAAAGTAGAATGACTCCTTGATGTGGTTTTTGGTACCTAATATTAGTTTGTCTACTAGGGCAATAATGAGGGACTTAACACTATGGTTAGCTCTAAAAGCGTATTGTTGGAGATCAATAGAGCATCTGAGTCCATATGGTCCTGAAGTTGAAGCTGTACTGTGGTTTTTTGTTTTGTTTTGTTTTTCTATTATCTTGGCCAGGAATAGTAGGCTAGAGAGCTGTATGAGCTTGGTAGTATGGGGTCTAACTTTGGGTTTTTGAGAGTTGGCTGTATGGAGGCAAGTTTCAGGAGACATGGGAGGTAGCCTTGAGTGAGGGATACATTTATGATTCTTCTGATAATGAGTGCAAGATCAGAGCACGCTGTCTTTATCCAGCTCACTGGGCATGGATCTAATTGTGAGGTTGTCGTGCTTAGGTTAGCGATTAATGCTTTCTAGTTGCTCTTGCAAGGTTAGGCTAAATTCCTTCCAGGTGTGTTGGGCAGAGTTGTCACAAGCAGCAATATTACATAATGTGTGTTATTTGTATATGTGACTTTGTTTTCAAAGTGTAATGAAAAAGCTTGTGGAGTATCTGGTTCAAGGTCTCTTGTAGGGGGCTGAATCACAGATTTTATGATTCTGAAGAGTTCTCTAGGATGGTTGATTGAGCTTAAGATGAGTTTTGTATGATATTCTCTTCTGGCTTTGATTGGATAGCATGTTCATGTACACATCACAGCCAGAAGGATCCTTGGAGTGTCTTCATTTTCTTTCAGTCTTGTGAAACTGGTGTTTGGTTTCACTCAGTTCAGCAGTGTACCAAGTTGTTGGACGGCGTTTTGATTTGGGTCTTGTAGACTGAGGTGCAAGGGCGGCACAGGATAATGTCATTCCGGTTATGTACAAGAGTGCTCAGATTGGCGGAGCTTATGTCTAAGTGAGGTGAGATGGCTTTAAGAAATGTGTTTTTGTCCCATCTTTTGAATCTCCTTGGAGGTGGATACAGGTTCTGTTTTTTGGTTAGGGTATGATCAGTAGAGATACTGAAGTTAATAATTTTGTGATCAGACTATGGGACTGAGTGTGGTTGAAGGAAGGAATTGGGTGGAATGGATGAAACATATGCTACCAAAAATGAGGTCTAGGATCCCTCCTTTTTCATGTGTGGGTTCCTTTTATAAATTGTTGGAATTCTAGGACTTCCATTGTTTCCATGAAGGAGTAGGTGTTTTGCTGAGCCGCTGCTAGGTTTAGGTCTCCTAGTAATATTACTTGTTTGCTGTTTGTTGATATGTTACAAGCATATTACAGTATTGAGAGTTGGTCACCTGCTGTAGTAGGTGCTCTATATATTAGGCAGAGGGTGAGGTATTTGTTGGAGATTACGATGATATCTAGGTCATGTGATGACTGCACATTGATTTGGCGTAGCTGTAGGTGTGCTTAGCTAGGATAAGCACTCCTCCTCCTTTATGGTCTGCTCTAGGGCAATGAAATAGATCAAGGCCAGGTGCTCAGAGAATTCATCAGGATAGAATCAGTGTCTGTGAAACAGGATTCAGAGACACACATAATGACTAGTTCCGTGTCGTCGTAGTAGTAAGATAGGATTGGAACCTTATTCCTTGCTGAGCGGGCATTTAGGAGGTGGATTACTATGAGCCATAGAAAGATAGCTGATGAATTAATTGTGTGCTTAGCAGTTGTGGAGTTGGCAGTAGGATGACTGAATTTCTGCTGAAGTAAAACAGTTAGACAGGATCTTTGTCTAGAGAAATCAAAATAGTTGAATAGCCACTTACCAGATGTTGCGTGTTGTGAAATTTAAATGGATGGTAGGATGGATCATTCTACAGACCCTCTTAAGGGCCAACATAAGGGCCCTTTGGTGTGGCCCTTAGGTGAGGGCCTGCCTGGAAAGGAGATGAGGATAGGAATGGTCCGTCGGCAAGTGATGATGACTCTTGGGAGGGGAGCTTACTGACAGCTCTCTTTCGCTGCTGCAGTTTCCTTCTGAAACTGTTTGTTCCCTGGGAGTCTGAATCGGGAGTCTGCGGGGGCGGGGAGACTGCTGGATGTGCTGGCTCTCTCGGCAATCTCTCACAGTATATGCCCAGTGTCTGATCTTATTGCTTTTGTGCAAGTTAATCAGCCAAGTGTACATAGAAACACTAGTCGGACTTACTTCATCAAGTAAAAGCAAAGAACACCCTCTTCGCCCAGGTCTTGCAAGTCTGCCACCTCTACCACCCCTCTCCCCCCCCCCCCTCGAAACAAAAGACTCACGCCAGGCAGATTTTGAAAACCTGACTTTTTGAGAAGCTGTTAACCTTTATTTAGTTGCTATTTAGATTATGTAGAATTTAAGACTAGAGCAGATGTTATTTTATTGATGTTTTTATTATAATGATGATTTTATGATTTTTATTGTTTTCAGTTGCTTTTAAGTTTTATCACGGTTGCAATATCTTTTAATATTATTCATCGCTCGGATTTCCCTGGGATATGAAGCAGTTTATAAATGGTCAATTAAATTAAAATTATACAGACCAACAGAAAGATTTAGTCTGCCTTGTATCTATCCAACAAAAGGGCAGATGTTGCTGGTGTATAAGCTAAGCTAGTGAAAATATCAGAAGTATCAAAAGAGAATCACAAATGAGTAGTTAATTCAATCTAAAGGCATCTCCAGACCTTGTCTGTCAATGTCTCTCCCTGCATATTTGTAAAATTGCCTTTTAAGATCACCTATTCACCTTCGAAGTATGTAGGGTACTTTCTCAAAAAATAAGGCAACAGGGCCAGACAGGCTACCTGCGGAACTACTGTATATAAACATCCAAAGATTCATGTAGCCTTGATGAAATATATTCAAGGAAATTATAACTCGGGGGTCTTTGCCGCCTTCATGCTATCAAGCCACAATCTCAGTAATCCCTAAAGAAGGGAAGACTCAGCTTTGTACTAGTTATAATCCATATTTAACAATGATATACTGTAGGACTATAACATTTTCACTAAGCTCTTATCTTGAGATGCATATTCCCAAAATTGTACATCATGATCAAAAAGGATTTATTAAGGGAAGATATGGCTCTGATAAAGCTGTTAATCTTTTTCACACTTGAAAGTCAGGATTCTATATGGGGTTCATATCCCTCGACACAGAAAAGGCCTTCAAAGTCGAATGATCTTTTTTGTTTGCAGCTCTGGAAAAGTTTACTCTTGGGACTAATTTTCTAACCTGTTTAAAAGCTATGTATAAGGTCCCTACAGCAAATGTTTTAGGAAATGAATGGATGGATGTCGGACCCCTTTTACATTAGGAATGGCTACTCGTCTAGGAGACCTGCTTTCCTTTACTTTTCACCTTTTGCCTTTTGAATTCCTAGCAATAGCCATTCGGAGCAGAGGGGGGGATATACAAGGTACTGAGATTGGAAGCACTTCTTTTGTGAGATCTATGTACGCTGATGCTACCTTGCTATTTTGAAGTCCTTTTAAATCATCCTTGCCACACCTTAAAACTGTTGCTTTAAATTTTTGGTTCCCTCTGTGGTTACTCGGATAATTACTCAAAATCTTTATTTATACCCTGTGGAATTCATAGCATGTAGTGTTGAGTAAACCAGATCCCTTTTTTGTGCCTGTTATAATTGGATTGGAAATTTGCTGTAGTTTTTATTTTTATTAAATATTTTTTTTCTTTACACAGATAAATAGAGGGTGCAAGTTTTCACACTTTGTTCCAATTAGTCTCAAAGTTCTGATATTTTGGAGTGATTGCTTCTGGAGACGTATCCTTGTGCAAGTTAAATTGCAATACTTTATGAAGTATGGAAGCAGAATTAAATGCTTAGAGAGACTATGCAAGCCCCTGGTTAGGGAGAGTAAATGTCCTTCAGATGTAGCACACTCCCCAAGCTGATATTCTTGGTCTAATTTACCTAGAAAATGTTTATTGATTTTTATTTGGCAGGGGAGGAAACCCTGAGTGAGGTTAATATACTGGTTAGCCCTAAAGAATCTGGAGGCATAGGCTCCCACCCGCACAAGTTTATTATCAGTGTTCATGTTTGAAATCTTTAATTCTGGCATAATTCCATTCCCAGCCACTGGCTGCAATTGGAAAATACACATCCGCACAGTCTACAATTCTTCTTTTTCTTTTTTCTTTCTTTTTCAGCTTAGATCATTTTGCTTTCTTGCAGTTTTTAATCCACCAACATCAAAAGCAAGAGCTGCTTATACATCAGTAAATGTATAGGGGAAAACGGGTTTGAGTCTCAAATATGAAATCCTTTCTATGACAGGGGTGAAAAAGATGAATTTGAAATATGTACTATTTGATTTTGAGAATTTATTTAATCAGACTTACTTCCAAACTCATCCTCTGTTGTAATCCATGTTAAATTAGTGCAATAACCTTTTGGATCTATTCTGTTAAGAACTATTACGGCTTGACGGGGACAGCAGAAATTTTTAGGTTTTCTTTACTAAAAACTGAATGATGTTTGCATGAAGGAACAGGTTATTGATTTTCAGAAACATGCTTTGGAAGTGAAATGATTTTAGCAATGAGTTGCAGCAGAATTGCAAGTGATTTGCTAGAGAATTGTGTGTATTTTCTTTCAGGGCAATTCCATATGGACTGCTTTGTGTCTCAGTTGAACCAATCCGTTTCAGGTCTTTTTCTTTAGAGTGGAAGATTGACAAAATCTAAAACGTACTTCTCACTCAATTGCAATCACTCTGTTATGCCGAATACGTCTGAGACCATACATACTCGTATATTGATATATAAAGTATTGGATATTGAAATTTAGTATATTGAGAAAACTGCAACCATAGCAGAGTGATTGCAATTGAGTGAGAAGTACGTTTTAGATTGCGTCTCAGTTGGCCTATGACATGTTCCCTTATTCATACCCTGACCTTGCTTGGGTGCTTGAACCCTGCCACAAACATTTCTTAGAGGTTAAGCCACGCATAGAAATGAATAAGTCTAGAATATCGTAATTTCCTTTAGCGTACATCTTAGACACAGATTTTGATGTGGTTTCAGACCAACGTACTGGTTTACATTTAGGTTATTGAATATTGGATTGATCGTTTTTTCTCTTAATAACAAGTTTTGTGATGAAAAACTTGATAAAACCTTGTGGAAGAGATCATTTTGCACGTATTGGCCATCTCTGTTTCTCCTGCCTGGGGCTCTCCAACTTGGCTCAGAAACAGCTGGTGTGCCGGTTGCTTGGGTTGTAACAATGCAGCCTGTGTATCTGCTGCCTGTTGGCAGATTATCAGAAAGTCTGCTAGGACTGTTTCAAACACCCCCAATGACTTGAACAGCTGGGGGGGGGGGGGAGAGATGTGGGCTAATGTACTTTTTTTGTATTTTTTCTCTTTTGAATTATTTCTATTGTTGACTTATTGTGTTTCTCTGTACTTTGTGAACATTGTATAGTTTTTGAAAATTTCAATAAACAGAATTGAAGTAAAAATTTGTCCCAAACGGAGGAAAGTAACTTCTAAAGCTGAGGGTTGTGGAGAGATTTTCCCCATTGTGGTGGTTACATGAATCAGAGGTATCAATTTAATTGGTAATAAGATTGGATATTTTGTAATTCAAATATCAAATCTGCGATCCTTTAGTACATAGATGTTGAGCAGATGCGTAAGATGTTGTCATGAGCTTTTCACATAAGCGCAGAATGTGAAAGATATAATCAAAGACTGTTTTCATGTTGCCCTGGGTATACAGCCAGTGTAAGTTTGTGGACTCTGTATTGACTCTCATTAAAATTTGTCTCTTTTTCCCTTAATTTTTCAGGCCAAAGATTGGTGAATCACCCTTCATTACAACTGACATCAAGAATGAGCCCAAATTAGAAGGGAAAAAAACAGGACACAATCAGGTGAAGCAAGTATATAAACCTGGTCACAACAGGAGGATGAAACTATAATAATATTTATGCATAAATATAGATACAGAAAGTGTGTGTGTATAGAGAAAGATCTGTAATGAAATACACCCAGTGTAATACACACTACCATTGACCCAAGGTCGTCCTGCATTAATGAAAGACCACCAGATATGAGTACCAACATCTATACCTTCGGAGACACATGCCATTTCTGTAAATTCACAGTAGTGAATGGCATTTGCAAAGCAACTGAATGTTAATTTGAGCAGGTGGCATTAAACAGAGCTGTTGCTGTTTCATTTTCATGGCTAGATATGAAGAGGACTGAAATATGTATATGCCATGTCATCCTGGAAATTTTAAAACCTAAGAACATAAGATATGCCATACTGGGTCAGACCAAGGTCCATCAAGCCCAGTATCCTGTTCCCAACAGTGGCCAATCTAGGTCATACGTACCTAGCAGTTTCCCCAAAAGACACAGGTTCCACAATGATTGTACTGGGTCAAGCATTGATATCCTGGGTCCCTTCTTAATAATGGTTTATGGACCTTTCCTCCAGGAACTTGTCCAAACCTTTTTTTAAACCCAGCTACACCAACAGCCTTTACTACATCCTCCAGTAACAAATTCCAGAGTTTGATTACACGTTGAGTGAAAAAATATTTTCTTTTATTAGTCTTAAATAGTTTACCCTGTAGCTTCATTGTATGTCACCTAGTCTTTCTATATTCTGATAACGTAAACAATCGATCTACGTTTACCCGTTCCACTCCGTTCATTAATTTATAGACTTCTATCATATCTCCCCTCAGCCGTCTCTTTTCCAGGTTAAAGAGCCCTAACCTTTTTAACCTTTCTTCATAGGAGTATCCTTCCATCCCCTTTACCATTTTGGTGGCTCTTCTCTGAACCTTTTCTAATAACGCTATATCCTTTTTAAGATACGGCGACAAAAATTGCACACAATATTCAAGGTGCGGTCTCACCATGGAACGGTATAGAGGCATTATAATATCTTTTGTTTTATTTTCCATTCCTTTCCTTATGATACCTAGCATTCTATTTGCTCTCTTGGCCGCCGCTGCACACTGGGCCGAGGGTTTATAACATGTTATCAACAATGACTCCTAAATCTTTTTCCTGGGTGGTGGTTCCTAATGTGGAATCTTGCATCATGTAGCCATAGTTTGGGTTGTTCTTCCCTAGGTGCATAACCTTGCACTTGTCCACATTAAATTTCATCTGCCATTTTGATGCCCAGTCTTCCAATTTATCAAGATCCTCTTGCAATTTTCCACAATCCTCTTGGGTTTTAACAACTTTAAATAGTTTTGTCTCATTTGTGTCAACCTACAAGTGGATGTACATGAACATCAAGCATGGTGAAGCCTGTCTTTGAGAAAAATGTCCCCCCTCATTGGTTACAGTCCTAGGGAAAAGACCTTCTCTTCCTTCCTCCCTCCCTCATGGGCAAGCCCTCATGCAGGAACGCTTTCCAGATCCCTTTCTATAGTAGGGCCAAAGATCTGGGATTTGTTCCTCTTAATACTTGGGGAAGAAAGACGGCTTGTCCTTTTGTCAAATGTTTGACTATCTTTCCTGAGGCTTTCGGACTTTAGAAATGAATGAAGGGTGTGATTAGCCATCAGCCCTCTCCTATTACAACTACACTTTCAGGTTTTTGAAATGTTTGTCTCTGTGGACTGTATATATCTAATGTTTGTTTTCTTGATGATAATGTGGTGTGAAAGTAGATTTAATGCAATATAAATCTTTTCAATAAAAGAAGCAACAACTGAGCAAACTGGTTAATATTTCTGCAAGCTAAAAGCTGCAAAACACAAATACTAAGGGGTTTGTTTACTTAGCTGTGGTAGCGGCTTCCATGCGATATCGGAGCTACAGCCCTATTGAATTCAATATCGCATGGAAGTCGCTACTGCAACTAAGTAAACAAACCCCTAAGACTCAAATGCAGTAGGCTGCACTACTCTAGTGCAGCGGTCATACTCTTGATTTTCCCACGCTAATATAACCAGGGGCGGCCCAAGGGGGGTGCGGGGCCATGTGCAGAGACTCGGTGTGGGGCCTCATTTGCATAAGAGGCCTCATTTGCATAAATATTTGCATAATGTTACCATATACTAACTTTTAGTAAACATGCCTCTTAATGAGTGTATGGATAAAGAAAGACTAAAAGATTTCTACATTACTATAATCCAGTGCCAACCGCCAGACACATTGGGAACTACTACAAACACTGCCCATTTAGAACCCATAGCAAACCCGCCGTATCCTAACAGCACTACCAGGACTCACAAAGCACCATACTCTACCTATCAAAAGGAAACACTGCAAATATTAAACCAATACATTTCAGAGAATAACAATACATGACCTACTGGGGAAAGAGAACAAGTGGCAATGTCAAATAGGAATTACATAAACAGAATACCTCAGCTCAGTGACACATGTAGAACATAGACCATCACCAAACAAGGAATCACAATTTAGAAATAGGAAGACAATAATTAAACTGGGAACCCCAAAAGCCAAACTTGGAATGTACAACAACACTGTAGAAATAAAACTATAAATTAATTTCCTCTTGTACTAAACAAAGCGCAGACGTTAATGATGCACATTTCCCAGAGCTGACATATTCCAATTAATAAATTCAAAATAAAGAGTTATTTTTCTACCTTTTTGTGCATTTTTTTCAGCTGCAATTGCTCCAGCCACTTTCTTTTGGTTTCTTCGTGTCTTCTGCTAACTCTCCATCGTCTGCTGTCCATTTGTCCTTTCTTCTCTCCTAGTTTTTTTCCATTCTCTCTACATCTGCTTTAACATACTAATCTTTCTCCTTTTGCTCTTTCCTCATTCCTATTTCATCCACTCAAATTTTACCCCTCCATCCTCAATCCCCACTTACTCTACCAATACCCGGCCAATTGTAGATTTTTCATCCCTCCCACACAAAATATTTTTCCCCTCTCCATTTTACTCTCCCAGCCCCATCCCATTCTAATCCTCCCCCAACATCAGCTCCCTTCTAGTTCCAGCCTCACCCAGCATCCATTCCCTTCTAGTCCCTGCATTAGCCCATTTCCAGTCCTAGCCCCCCATCAGCCCATTTCCAGTCCTAGCAACCCCCAACCCAATACCAGTCCTAGCCCCCCCATCAACCCACTACCAGTCCTAGCCCCCCCATCAACCCACTACCAGTCCTAACCCCATCAGCCCATTTCCAGTCAGCCCCCCATAGCCCATTGCCAGTCCTACCCCCCCCCCAACAGCCCACAGCCCATTACCAGTCTTAACCCCCCATAGCCCATTACCAGTTCTAACCCCCCCAACAGCCCACAGCCCATTACCAGTCCTAACCACATCAGCCCACCTCAAGTCCTAACCCTTCCCCATCAGCCCATTTCCTGTCCTAGCCCCCCCCAGCCCATTATCAGTCCTAACCCCCCCCCCATAGCCCATTACCAGACAGCCCCCATCAGCCCACAGCTCATTACCAGTCTTAACCCCCCATAGCCCATTACCAGTTCTAACCCCCCCAACAGCCCACAGCCCATTACCAGTCCTAACCACATCAGCCCACCTCAAGTCCTAACCCTTCCCCATCAGCCCATTTCCTGTCCTAGCCCCCCCCAGCCCATTATCAGTCCTAACCCCCCCCCCATAAACCATTACCAGTCCTAACCTCCCCCATAGACCATTACCAGTCCTAACCCCCCCCCATCAGCCCACCTTCAGTCCTAACCCCTCCCCATCAGCCCATTTCCTGTCCTAGCCCCCCAATAGCCCATTACCAGTCCTAACCCCCCCAAACGCCCACAGCCCATTACCAGTCCTAACCCCATCAGCCCACCTCCAGTATTAACCCCCCAGCCCATTTCCAGTCCTACCCCCCCCCCATCAACCCACAGCCCACCTCAAGTCAAGTCCTAACCCCCTCCATAGCCCATTACCAGTCCTAACCCCCCCCCCCCACCCATCGGCCCAAGGAAAATTTAAAAAAAAAAAAAAAAAGCTGGCTGCTGCCGCTGCCGCAGCAGCAGCAGAATGGAGTGTCCCGCGGTGCCCCCTCTGCCCGGCTGAACCCCTCTGTGCCAGCTTTCAGATTTGCGAAGGGAGAGTGTCTCCCTCGCGTCTCTGTTAAGCCTGCAGGGGCTGATGGGAAATTTCCCATCTGCCCCTGCAGGCTTAACAGAGACGTGAGGGAGACACTCTCCCTTCGCGAATCTGAAAGCCGGCACAGAGGGGCTCAGCCGTCGCAGAGGGAGGGAGGGAGGGACTCAGCCGGGCAGAGGGGGCCCCGTGGGACACTCCATTCTGCTGCTGCCGCAGCAGCAGCAGCAGCAGTGGTAGCAGCCAGCTTTTTTTTTTTTTTAAATTTAATTTTGAAAAAAAGCATAATGTTCTTCGCGCGGGTCCCCCTGAAACGCGGGGCCCTGTGCAAAAAACATTCTTGCTCAATGGACGGGCCGGCCCTGAATAACTCCCGATGCAGTAAGAAGTATTAATGTGGGAAAATCTGTGTAAAACTAACTACTGAAGAGTAGCAGAGTGGGCATGCAAAATGAAAGCAAATTGTCGATTTAAGAAATTGCACCTAATCTTAAAAAGAAAAAGCACCAAAATTGTAAATGTTTTTGCATAAAGATGCAGCCAGGAACAAAAGGATCATCTGAGGTGAAGTGTAACATTTCCTCAGATGATCCAAAATCCCTGGTGGTGCAAGTAGGCCTGCAGATTCCTGATCCCTCCCCCCTCAAAAATAATCCCTGGGGGTCCTAGTGGAACCCACCCCCAGACACCCCTACTATATAAAGGTTAGAAGGCAGAAGCAATACCCACTCGCTCCTGCCTCTGCTGTCACTATTTTCCAAAATGGCAGCATCTGAACCCCTAGTGGGACATATGTTTAGAGGTAGGGGAGATCAGGTGTTCCACTAGGACCCAACAATTATTTTGGGGGAGGGGGGTTGGGGTGTTTTGGGGGAGCATCCGGTAGTACTACCAAAGATTATTTTGAAAGTTTGGGAGAGTAGCGTTAGGGATCCAGGGAAGGATTAATGGGGTGTCCGGGGCCCATAGGACCACCAGGGATATTTTGAAGGGTGAGTTTAGGCAGGGCTGGTGCTATCTTTTTTGCTGCCCTGTGCAAGTGATTGCTGTACTGTCCCCGCACTCCACCCCACCCCCTACCCTATGGATTCCAGCGGAGCTGTTCACAAGCCTCTCTTTTATGCCAACATCATGAGAATTTTCTGCGGAGTAGCTGTGTTTAACCTAGAGTAGCAAAAATGACAGTCAAGTAGCACCTTTAGACCAGGGGTTCTCGAGCAGTCCTCATGCCTCATGCATGTATGTCATAGGGAGTGTTGAGGGCTTTGTGCATTCATGTAGGAGAGCATCAGAGGCTGTGTGTGTGTGTCATGGTGACTCTCGGGGGGGGGGGGAGAGGGAGGGACTGCATGTGTGTGAATGAAAGAGAGTCTCAGAGGTTGTGTATGTGGCTATATAATTATTACTGTATATATAATTTTTATATAATTATTACTGTCACTAACAGCTGATACTGTGCCTGTTTACTGATACTATTATGTGACTATTAAGGTGACATCCTACTTACACAGTTGACTGCCAATGTACTGTTAAGAGTTTTTAAATACTAGTCACTTATATTCAGTCATTTATAGCCTCCTGCAATAGTATTATAGAAACTAAAGTCTGTTAGTAGCTTTCTTGTCAAGGCATATATATCCCTAAAATTTGGCCCTTGGATCCAATATCAACACCTTTTGTAGGTAAAGTCGAAACTGTAAGGGGTTAAGACAAAAAGTCTGGGAAAGCCCTCCCAACACTTCACTCCAGAACTATGGGTACCCTAAATTTCTTTATGATGTTATGTCTGCTCACACTGATTCCAGTCTATGCATTCAATTCAAGATTGTACCAACCCATGACTCACCTATACACCCCGCTCTACCTCCTACTCACCACGCAAACACCCGCAGTACCAATACTCGCACCTTACCCCACTCCCAGAATTGTACAAATACACGCACCCACCCTAAAGGACTACACCAACAACAAAGGACGAACAAAAAGACACCGCAAACCTAGAGCAACAGAAACAAGGATAAAGCTCCCCCCTCACCAGACCACTCACAACATGGATTTGCAAAGAACACATGATGACTGTAACATCACCCTCATCAATGCTCGTTCAATTAGAAACAAGACCCACATAATCTATGACATCATCAAAGACGAACAACCAGACATCCTCTGCATAACTGAAACCTGGATCACTGCCACTGATGCAGCCATATTAAACCAGATAAGCCACTCTGGATACAACCTGTATAACTGCCCAAGAGAAAATAAAAGAGGTGGAGGAGTCCTCATAATGGCTAAAACCAACCTGCAACTTACCGCAACATACCTGGACTCAAACGCAGACATAGACATGCTTAAAGTTGAGAACCTGGCACTAGCTATATGTCTGATTTACAGAGCTCCCTCAACAAACCAAGAAGTACTTGCCTCGGTACTAGAAAACATTGCTTCGACGCAACCAAGGAAATTCCAAATGATTCTAGGAGACTTAAACCTATCATCAACGGCTGCCGCACACACAGATAATTTCCTAGAAGCCATGTCACAACTAGGATTTCAACAACTTATAAACGAGCCCACTCATGACAAGGGCCACACACTCGACATGGTCTTCACTCCCATGGGGGACCAGTGCATTACAGAGAAGCCATTAATAAAGATCAACCCTAAACCGTGGTCAGACCACCACCAAATCGATATTCGGATGAAAATACCATCTATACCAAAGGACACAAAAGCACAAAGAGTAATGCACCAACAAAGGAGATTCAACAAACTAAACCTGGAATGTCTGGTAAATAACATTCAGACCCACATAGACCTTAAAAGCACGGATCTTGATGCGCTAACAGAAAGCTGGAACACCGGAATACAGGCCGCAGCAAACCCCAAATGGAGCACCACCCCGAACCTAGCTAAGCAACATTCGGAACCCTGGTACACCAAAGTACTAAACAACAGGAAGAGAGAACTCAGAAAGCATGAAAGAAAATGGAGACATACGAAATCTATGGAACATAGGATGGAGTACCTCACCCTCCTCTCGAAATACAAAGAAGAGGTGAACGCTGCGAAAAGGATGCACCACACAAACCTATTGAACAAAGCGATAAACAAACCCAGGGAACTATTTGAGCTGGTGAAGTCCTTAACAAAAGCATCCCAACCAGACCAACAGGATACCTATATCAACCCACAAACACTGGCAAACCACTACGCGAGCAAGCTGACTGCAACCCTGCCTGACCCCTGCAGGGGGGAGGTACACCGGGAAACTACTGTTGAGCAAGAACAGACATGGAGAAATTTCCACAAGATTGATGAGAAACAAACAAGCAACATAATAACTAGCATCAATACCACCACCTCCCCACTTGACCCCTGCCCCACTGCTTGGGTCAAGGCAGCGAAAAAAGACATAGGTTCACAATGTGTGAGACTTGGTGGACTATCACTGCATCAAGGAATTATGCCTGACCAACTCAAGAAATCTATAATAAGACCAGTACTAAAGAACAATAAACTTAACAAAACAGACCCAACATCTTATCGCCCCATCTCCAGCATATCCTTCTTAGCAAAAATCATCGAAAAAGCAGCCCTCATACAACTTCAAGAGCATCTAGATGACCACAATATACTAGACATGCAACAATACGGGTTCAGACGAAACCATGGGGTTGAAACGCTTTTAATAGCACTACTCAATAACCTCCACAAAGGCTTGGAAGACAGGAAGAAAACTTTCTTACTCATCTTCATTGACATCTCCGCCGCCTTTGATACTGTACATCATGGTATCCTACTAAAAAAACTGGAATCAATAGGAATCTCGGGAACCACACTTAAATGGTTCTCCTCCTATATAACGAACCGAAGTCCACAGGTACAATTCAATGGAGAAAAAGCGGAAGGATTCACTCAAACGCAAGGCATACCCCAGGGATCAGCCCTCTCTGCTCTACTATTCAACATCTACATGCAGCCCCTCTGTGATATTTTCAAAAAACATAACATCAACTACCATATCTATGCAGACGATATTATGTTATACACTCAATTAGACACAAATGACCCAAAGTACACCCAGCTTGAATCCTGCCTGTACGAGATGTTAGCATGGCTCCAACAAAACAACATGGCAATTAACCATAAGAAAACCGAAGTAATGTATATATCAAGTATACCGAACTTTGAACCCCCTCCGACGGTCACCCTCTGCAACAACACATATAACACAAAAAACGAGATCAAATACCTGGGTGTCACACTTGACAGCAAACTTCAATTGGAAAAACACCTGCGAAAAACTAACAAAGCCATCTTCCACAAATGCAGAGTCCTGCAGCCACTGAGGAACTTAATCGAACCCTGTGATTTTCGGACAGTGGCACAAGCACTCATTATGCCGCACCTAGACTACTGTAACGCCATACTACAGGGTCTGCCAAAGAAAACGCTAAATATTTTACAATTGGCCCAAAATGTAGCAGCAAAGATCATCACACGAACAAGAATCACTCAACGCATCACACCTGTACTGATCGAACTACATTGGCTACCAGTTGCGGCCAGAATACAATACAAAACTTTGGTAACCACATTCAAGCTCATACATGACATAGCTCCCTCATTCCTCTCAACACTGGTCAACAAGCAACCAACCAACAGAGACAGGAGAACTATCAACTCTGACACACTACAAGTTCCTAATAATATCAGAACAGTAAAAGCAAGCACCAGCAACAAAGCATTCTCATTCTCAGCCCCGATAACATGGAATCATCTACCACATGAACTGCGAGCCATAAAAGACATAAATGACTTCAGAAGGAAAATAAAAACCCATCTTTTTAAATGTCACTATCACCTGATGTAAAAAGTGACACCATGATGCCGACCTGTGTAAATGTAATTATTAGAGAACTGTAAATATGTAAATATTGTAAACCTAACTTTTGAAGTGTCTAACCCTGCATGCTGTGCCTAACCCTAAATCTATGTATATATGACCCAATTTTCCTGTCCTGATTTGACATCTCCCAAATTGGTAATCAAACCGCTGCTGATCGCTGGAAGTAGCGGTATATAAGTGTAAACTAAATAAATAAATAAAATATATCTGTCATGGAGTGTGTCAAGGGCTGTATGCATGTCTGTTTAGCTCGCTCACTCTCTCTTACCTACCAGGCTTTACCAAATGTCTCTATGTATAACCCCCAACCCTGAAGCCTCTCTCACGCTCTCATAACTCCTAGCCCCGAGTCAGTTTCTCATTCAGATACCTTTGCTGCTTCCCTTCCCCCAGGTCTGTGTGAGTCTCTCTCTCTCTCTCTCTCATCAGTTTCTCTATTTCTGATGCTGATGCCGCTCTTCTCCCCCCTCCCCTCCCCCAACCATGCTTGCCTAGTGCTGCAGCCTGCAGAAATCGCAGCCAGCCAAGCATGGCGGTGGGTGGAAAAATCATCATGAGGCTTTGTCATTTTGAAGTCTATGCAGTGTGCGCATGAGCTCCAAAGCCCTGCACCGATTTTGAGGAGTGTTTGCAAAGGGTCGGATCTAGGCACTTCCTGCACTGCGATCGGCTTTGTGAATGGTGGAGCTGTGCAAGGCAAAACCTTCCTGCTTTGCATGGCTTCACCATTCACAGCGCCGATCTTGCTGCAGGAAGTGCTGCGACCCTGATCCTTTGCAAAAGCTCCTCAACATCGGCACAGGGCTTTGGAGCTCATGCACACGCAGCACATGCTTAGGCTTCAAAATGGCAAAGCCCTGTGATGGTTTTTCTGCCTGCCGTCATGCCCGACTGGCTGTAATGTCTGCCCCTTGCCTGCTCCACATGCTCACTATGCTGACTGCTGCCCACCCGAGGCTGCCGCCCTGTGCAAGTGCACAGTTTGTATAGTGGGTTATCATATGCCAGCCTGGAGTATAGAGGACAAAAGTTGAGTTGTGCAGTGTCAGACTGCTTTAGTGGTTTGTTTTTTATCTCTGTCTTCCTTCCTGTCAGTATGTGAGCCCGTTCCTGCTCTTGTGCTGATAGGAAGGGAGACTGTTGAATCTGGATGCAGCAGAGGGCTGCATATTATCTTTGTAGAGTGTGCTGTTTATTCTGACGGTGCGCACTCTTTAACACCAAGGTAATTTGCATGCCATTAATTTGTTCACAATGCAGTAAAAGGAGGTTATTGAGTGCTTGTTAGAACACTGTATGCTGAAGCTTAGCACAGCACTTGAAGGCAGCCCTTATTGCATCAAGCTTCAGGCCCCTATTTACTAACACTCGGCTGTGTCACATGCATTACACACAGTAATGCAGTTCCCACACATTGAGGTAGGTTTACTAAGTGACATTACTCATTCACATATGGTATGTTTGCCGAGGTGCCATGTTATTCCGTGGGACCTCGGCGCAGTGCACAGGACTTGCGGGCACTGCTAGGGCTGCTTAGTACCCTACCCCTCTCGGTGTTAGTAAATAAGGGTCTTAGTGTGATGCTTATTTTGTTTAACTATTATGGGAGGGGACGGGGGTGGAATCCTGACTCCATGCCCACACTTCTGAAGATAAATTCATGTTGGAGGGCCTTGGATGTCGGCTTCTAGGAGTCAGCAAATAGTTGAAATCAAAGCAAAACAATAGGCCCTGAAAGTCGCAGAAACTCAAGGTACCATCAGCACATACTTCTAGCCCCTGGGTGTAATCTTCAAATACCCATTTATTTGGGTATCTAGCCCCTTTCCCTGGGTAAATGGCTTTTGTTAAAATTTCCCTTATTTTGTAGATAAATGGTTAACAAAATTCAGTATGTTAAAATGATCAGATGTTTGTGTTTTTAAAGAATTATTCTGGAAAGAGTAGTGTTGGGGTGATTCCAACTTTTGAGTTCAATTATTAGAATCTCCAGTATGGAGGGAGGGAGAATAAAGGGCCTGAGAACTAATTCAGAGAGGCAGAAGATGTGTCCAGGTTGCCCAGTACTCATGCACCAGCCCTTATTCTTAGATACAGGGCCAGCCCAAGGTTTTCTGCCACTCCCAACAGGATCCCCTTCCCCCCACTGCTACTGCCACTGATTCATTCTTCTGGGGGGGCCAGCGGTAGCAGCAGTGGTTTAAAAGCGGCAGCTTTGAGTCACTGCTTTGATGCCCCCCCAGCAAGCCATGTGCTTCAGCATACATGGTCTGCCACTTCGGATCCCCCTCCGACAGGAAGCTGCATTGAAGGGGGGGGGGGGGATCAGAAGCATCAGACCATGTGTGCCAAAGCACATGGTCTGCTGTGGACACCAAAGTGGTGGCTGAAAGCTGGCGTGCCACCCTAGGCAACTGCCTAGCCTGCCTAGTGGATGGTCTGGCCCTGCTTGTGTACAAATACTCAGACATGGGCAGCAGAATGGGGCAGGGCCACCAATATTTCACCCAATACAGCATCAGTATCTAGAGAGCTTGGGGCAGGTCTGGAGAGCTGGTGGTTTATTTGGCCCCCACCAACCAAAAGGATGTGCTGCTGACCCTGCTCAGAAAGGAATAAAAAAAACTGAAATGTTCTATTAAATTTAGGAAAACCAGGGGGCATGTGGTAGGTATTAAGCTCCAAAACGTAGAACTGGAATTGTGTACACTCACACTGTTGGGGGTGTGCCGGCCATGTCCCATTGCAGTTAGTGTGGGGAGACGCACCTCAGTATGCAAACCGCCGAGCACCCCTAGTGCAGGTGCATTGAGGAGGAGGTAAGTGCCAGTGATGCCTGCGCTAAGCGTTATGTGCCGTTAATGCCCATACTCCAGTCCTGCCCCCACTCGGTCACCGCCACAGTTAGCACAGGACTTTCACCAGGCTGCCCTGCATGAACTGTCAGTGTGACATGCTTTGTGTGTGGTAAACGCCACACCAACACTTAGTGCCCTTTAGTAAACAGCTCCCTAGGTTTACTCAACCCAAAATACAATACAACTTAGGAAGATCTTGCCCCTTAAGCCTTACTGGAATAAAAAGGTTTTCACGCTAGATTCTAGATGATTCCCCTTGTCTATTCCCAGCAGAGTGAGGGGGCAGTAAGGCCTGCAATGTGATGGGGTTTTTATCTTCTTCTATTATACTGGTAACTCCTACAAATTGCACAAATCATGGACGTTCCTGTCCCTTTCACACTGAATAAAAGTTTAGTACAGCTTCTGTCTAATCCTGGAGCCTTGCCTGTTTTTAGGGAAGGGAAAGGATTTTGGATTTAGCTCATTCCCTTTTTCAAGAGTAGCTCAAAGCACGTTACATTCAGGTGCGATAGGTATTTTCCTGTCCCTGGAGGGCTTGCAATCGAAGGTTAAGTGACGCCCAGGGGCGGCTCAAGGCAACCTGCTGCCTGAGGCGAAGAATGAGATGGCGCCCCCCCCCCCTTAGAGGGGGCGGGGCTTTTTCAGAACGCCAATCAGGGACTGAACCAAACCAAAAAGCCAATTAGATTATATGGAGAGAATGCAAGATGTTTGTAAACAGGGCCCTACCAAGCTGAAATCGTGCTCTGTGCGACTTGCAGCTTGGGCGTGTGCCCCTCTCCTCCCCCCATACCTCCGTCCAGTGCTGCCTGCTCTTTCCCTGCTGCCGCCGCCCTCTGTTTTTCTTCACAACGGCACTGGCAGCAGGGAAAGAGCAGGCAGCACTGGACAGAGGTATGGGGAGGAGGAGGGGGGGGCATGCGCCAGATCTGAAAGGCGCCGGCACTTTAAGCATATCTGTCCCTCCCTGCTCTGACATCGCGTTGGAGGAGGGAGGGACTAGAACGGCTTAAAGTGCTGCGAAAAGGCTTGGGGGCGCATTTCAGCTGGCTGCTATTGTCCTGCCAGAGGTTATGGTTCTTGCTTTTTCTTTTTCAACATATATTTTACATCCACAGTGGGTGCAGAGCAGAACCAGGACATTCACCCACAGAACTCAATATTTAAAAAAAATATATGATTCTGATCATCTCACTAACAACCACCACCACTATTCTCCAATACCAGGCATATTGCGAACTAATACAAAACCCTACAACAAAAAGCAAACCTACCATACCATATCGGCACAAACTTCCAAAACTCACATAAGGAGCCCATCCAAAAAAAGCATCACTGTAAATACTACAGTGGGCCCAGGAACATCCATACACCTATCTGAAAAGCTGAACACGTCAAATTACTACAGTACAGTATAGATCTTTATGTACAAACTCCATGTTAACAGAATACCTGGCCTCAGTCACACACTCACAACATCGACCCTCACCAAGTACAGAATAAGTAACCATAATCTAAAATTAAATTTTGTCTACATATTTTTATTTTTAACTGAAACTCCAATAAGCCAGACTCTTCAAGCACTGCAACATCAGATAAATATGCAGTTCCTCCATGCAGTATAAAATATAAAGAAAACACAAAGTCCAATCACTAAAATGAAATAAAATTATTTTTTCTACCTTTGTTGTCTGACCATTTTATTCTCTGGTCATGCTGGTCCCGATCTGAGGCTTCTGTTTTCCTGTCTTCTCTTAGCTCTCTTTCTGTGGTTTATGGTACATCTGCCATTTCTTATCTCTTCTTTTGCTTTCTTCACTTCTTTCAATCGGCCTATTTCCAGTCCCCTTAACCCTTCCCTGTATCAGCCCCTTTCCAGTCCTCCCTCCTGGTACCTTCCATTGTCAACTTGCATTCCCATGACTGCAACTGGTGTCCATTCCCTTCCAGTCCCCCTCCTTCCCCACTGTCCAACTCCTTCTAGTCCAAGTACCATGGCAGCCCCTCTCAGCATCCACTCCCTTCCAGTCCCATTCTCCCATCCCCTCGCATCAGCCCATTTGTAGCTCTAGCCCCCCAGTTTTCTTCCAAGGCCAGCAGCTCCCCTCCCCACCATCAGCCCATTCCCAGTTGAAGCCCCCCCAATCAGCTCACTTCCAGTGCTAGTCCCCCCCCCTCAACCCCATTACCAGTCCTAGCCTCCCCTAGTCAGCCCATAACCAGTCCTAGCCTCCTCTAATCAGCTCATTTCCAGTGCTAGTCCCCCCTCAGCCCATTACTAGTGCTAGCCTCCCCTAATCAGCCCATTACTAGTCCTATCCCCCATCAGTCCATTTCCAGTCCTAACCTCGCCATTCGGCTCATTTCCAATGCTAGCCCCCATCAGGCCATTACCAGTCCTACCCCCCCCAACAGCCCATTACTAGTCCTAGCCTTCCCTAATCAGTTCATTTTCAGTCCTAGTCCCCCCTCAGCCCATTACCAGTCCCAGCCCCCCTAATCAGCCCATTACCAGCCCCTCCCCCCCATCAGCCCATTACCAGTCCCAGCCCCTAACTCAATTAGTTCATTCCCAGTCCTAGCCTTCCCTAATCAACCCATTACCAGTCCTAGCCCCCCCTGATCTGTCCGTTACCAGTGCTAGCCCCCCCATCAGCCCATTATAATCCTAACCCGCACTGTCTCGCCCCTCTGTCCAGCATTTATCCCCTGTCTGTCCAGTATGTCCCCTTGTCTCTCCCCTTTGTCCAGTACTTGTCCCCTTGTCTCTCCCCTTTGTCCAGTACTTGTCCCCTTGTCTCACCCTTTGTCCAGTATGTCTCCATCTCCCCCTTTGTCCAGTATTTGTCCCCTGTCTCTCCTTTTGTCCCCCATCTCTCACCTTTGTCTCTCCTTGTCCTCCTCCTGTCCCCACTCCCTCCACCTGCACCTCTCATCCGGCGGGGGTGGTGGCACTCTGGCTGTTTTAATTTTAGATTTTGCCGCCTCTGCCTTCGCACTGCGTATTTTTTCTAAAAGAATGCTTGCAGCAAAAAAAAAAAAGCAGCAGGAAGGCAGAGCAGAGGCGGCAAAATTTAAAATTAAAACAACCGGAGTGCTACCACCGCACAAATCAGTCTGATCGCTTGCAGCGATCAGGCTGATTTGTTTGATGCCGGCAGCACTCCAGTTGTTCCTGCTGGATGAGAGGGAACCGTTGTCAGTTCCCTTCCAGCCTCCTCCTTCCCCAGTGTCAGTCCCCTCTTCCCCAATGTCATCCCCATTGCAGACCCCACCTTCCCTTCATGTCAATTCCCTTCCAGCCCCCCCTGTCAGCCCAGTTTCAGACACCACCTTTCCCTTGTCAATTCCCTTCCAGCCCCCTCCCTCCTTCCCTCAGGTCGGCCCCCCTCCCTCCAGTCAGCCCCGTTGCAGATCTCACCTTTCCCTTGTTCCCTGCCCCCTCCTCCCATCTCCCCTGTCTGCCTGCTACTGCCCCCACTGTAGTTCCTGTGCCTCCTTCTGCAGCCACGGCTCCCTGCCTCTTAGGGAACCGTGGCTGTGCTGGTGAAGCTGGTGCTGAGCCTTCCAGTCTCTCGGAGGGCTCTGTGCAGCATTGTCCCGCCCCCAGAGGAAGTGGTAACAACTTCCTTTGGGGACGGGACAATGCTGCACGGAGCCCTCCGAGAGACGGGAAGGCTTCGCACCGGCTTCACCAGCACAGCTGCAGTTTCCTAATAGGCAGGGAGCCACGGCTGCAGAAGAAGAAGTAGTTAGGCGGTGAGTTTGCCACTGCCGAGAAGCGGACTTGGCAGCGGCAGCAACAACTTGTGCGCTTTTTTGCTTTTTTTTTTTTTGTTGTTTAAACTTGAACGTGAAGTGAGGCGGCTGTTTTGGGGGCATTTGCCGCCCTCAAAACTTTGCCGCTTGAGGCAGCCGCCTCACTTTGCCTCATTATAGAGCTGCCCCTGGTGACGCCCAAGATCAGAAGTAGCATCGGTGGGATTTGAACTCTGACTTTCCTGATTCCATTAGGCTACTCTGCTCCTCTTAATTTTATCAGTACTTTCAGAGTGATTGGTCTTTTGGATCATTTTGATCCGGTAATGAAAATGAGGAGAGGTTCACGCCTCCCAAATATGGATCCATATCCTCACTAGGAGAAACTATAAAGTTCTCTTTAAAAAGCTATAAATCTAGCCCTAATAAGATCATTCCGGAGTAACTCCTATTCTGCTTTGTCCTTATTCTTAAGTACACTATTCTGAGTTTTCCAGATCTTTAATTTTTGCTGGTGGTGTTGCTATATTCAGAATTTTGGGGGTGGAGTCTGCATAAAGGACCTTCAGAAACCTCTTTCCAGTTCCAACCTCATCCTGGTCTATTCACTTGCTAAACTCTGTTTATGTACACTCTATATTTACTGTAGACTTCCACAACCTACCTTTTTTTCCTTTCTCATTTCCAGTTTTCCTTTGAGGACCACTTGCGAGCATTCCCATATAGTTTGTGGAGAATGTTGTCCTGTATCATTAATGTGGAGGCACTTTTCTGTAACCTCTTCTCTTTGGAAGATCATAGTATCTAGTGAACCATCCTTTTAATCTCCACTATCTTTTACTGCTTCTAGATAATTCATTACAATCACCCAAACTTGGGTGTGTTGTGACCCAAGTTAATGATCTCAATACAGATCTCCGGTACCCTTGATATTTGCTGCCCCTTCCAATATTACAGTATATTGATTCACAAATAGGAGTCATGGGGTTATGAAAAAAGTTATAATCTCTGGCATAAGAGTAACAGAATCTCCACACGTTACCAAGCTTTAGTGTATCCATTAGGTTTTTACTTTCATCTATCGTGCGCGAGTCCACTTCTCTCTGCTCCTGATTGGCCACCCTTGGATTTAAGGTTAAGTCCCCTCCCATTAGCAAATCTTCCCCAATGGGAGTGTGGGTAAAATTGTTGTAGCTTTTGGGGTTTACTGCTTAAAGATTATTAGTTATAGTGAGAAAATTATGGATCGCTTCTTGATTGCACCTTCAGTATGCAATTGTGAGAAGTGTTTGTGTGATCCAATAAAGATTTAATGGGGAAAAAAATGGGTCAGTTTTAGCAGGCACTGAAAAAGGTGCTGATACTCTATATCACTGCATATGCCCTCAAAAAAAAGCCCTGCCCTCAACAAATCCTACTAGTCGCTCCCCTACATTCTCATAAAATGCTCCCTGCTTCATATTTTGTGTATGTAAACTTACCAGTGTGTCATTGATCATTGCTATTAATAAAAATGTGCATTACCTCTATATTAGTGAGAGCAATACTGGCGTAGCTTTCAAGATACCTACCCTTTCCTTTTTGCTAACACATTGGAGGCCAAATAAATGTAGGACTAGCTTCTATCCCATAGGAGTGATTCTGTCTCACTTCTGGAAGTGTTTCTTTCACCAGACAAGAATTCTGCTTTCAGTCATTTAGCCTCTTTAACAGCAAATGCCTTTTTGATGCAGTATTCAGCCTTTGTTTTTATTTAGTTAGTTCACTTCATTACACGCCTCTCTTAAATACAAGGTATGAAGCAAAAATTAAAACAAACAATAGTTCTAACCTACACACAAAATACCCCACAAGGTTGCCTTCTCATAGTCCTCATAGGAATAACTAACACGCTGTTTATAACTGAAGTCAAGGCTTTGAGAAGAGAAAGTTAAAGGTTTTTCTGAGAAGCACAAAACCTACAAGATAAGTGTCTACCAGTACATCATTAGAGACTGTTAAGTTGTCTTAAAACACTAGGGAAAGAGGGGGTTATCAATTAGAAATCACTCATTGGAACTAGTCATTGATGTCATAGGCGCCGCTGGTGGATTTGAGTCTTCACACCCCAGCTCAAAGGCAGCCGCTTGATCTGAGACAGTTCCTGGATAATTATATTCATTAAAGATATTACCCTCCTCTATAGATCTATATCAGAAAGTTATATTGGAGAAATTTTCCTACTAGAGAGTTCTCATAGTCCTTAACATCTCCTCAGCATTTGACTCCTTACTACACCACCAGTTCCTGCAGATCCTCTACGACATTGACCTTTCAGACAAAACACTTGGATGGTTCCACTCCTATCTAGAACACGGAACCCAGCAAGTACAAATCGGACCCAGAACCTCACTTCCATTTATCCAATGACAAGGAGTACCTCAAGGCTTCAGTCTATCGGCCCTGTTATTCAACATCTTCCTGCAATCTGTATGCCAGATATTCAAGGATCACAAGATACAGTACCAGATCTATGCAGATAATATAATGTTCTTCAAGCATTCATCACTTCTGCACCAAACATATATAACTGCTTCTTCAGCATAAGACAGTGGCTACAACAGCACAACCTCTTCATCAACCAAGAAAAGACAGAAGCCTTATACATAGTCTCTCCCCACCCCCACCCCCCCACCCCCCCCCCCCCCCACACACACACACAATCTCAACAGCTCAACGACATCACCATCAAAGTAGAAAGTGAAGTCAAGTACCTGGGTGTAATCCTTGGCCATATGCTTAACTTCCAGGCACAAATAAAATGTACAACCCAATCCATCTACTATAAATTGTGAACCTTGAAGAACCTTCACCCACTCCTCAGTCCTGACCATTTCTGTACAATGTGCCAAGCTATTATATTACCAGCTCTTGACTACTGCAACATTACCTATCATGGTCTTCCAAAACAATCAATACTTCCTCTTCAAATGGCTCAAAACACCCCAGCAAGAATAATCCACAAAATATCTAGACAATATCACATTACCCCAGTACTACAACACCTGCACTGGCTCCTCATGCAAGCAAGAATAAGATATAAGGCCCTTATATTGATACATAAAATTATACACAATGAATGCAAACTGCCTCCACCCTCTCCTCTCCAGACCGAAGACCAACAGACTCCGCAGGCACAACTCACTCAACCTCCTGACTATCCCGACTCGAATAATCAAAAGCAAGAAATCCAGTTATAACCATGTCTTCTTATTTGTACCTATTACTTGGAACTCCCTCCCAACTGATTTGAGAGTATGTTCGGACCTTTCCACCTTTAGGAAGAAGCTCAAAACATACCAAGAATATTTTGCTATAACATTAACCCATGAGCCGCAACCCAATGTGTCCTAACTGATTTAGCTTTTCAGCCTAACCAGTCCTGTCCTCCCTTCCACAACCCCCCCACCTCACCCCTTGTTGTACATAGTTTAGTTATGATGACCTCCGCTATGTCACATAGCTTGTTATGCTGTTATATATTCCTGTTCTTGTTCCTTGTAAAGCAGTTGTTGCCACACTGCTCTGTTTTATGTGCACCACCTTGAATTGTATAAAGGCGGTATATAAACAATTTTAAATAATTAAATAGCTTAACCCCCCATATCCCCACCCCTGCTGTCCCAACCTCAACTACCCCCCAAACCACATATACATGCATCTCGATCAAAATGCATCTCATTCATCTCACTCTACAATTTAATCTCAGCCAACCTTGCTACCAAAAGCTTGCACAAATAGCTTCCAAAACAAAGATAATTCTGTCCCAGACAACGGCCCACAGGGAGGGAACACCAAACCTTCGGTCCTGCTTACTCAAATGCCTGCTGACAGGTGCAATATAGTTGAACCCCATGCCTCAAAGTCAAATAACACTGCTGAGTGGAACAAAGAGGCCTACTAGGACAATAAGGAGCACGATTTTCAATCAGATATTTAGGAAATCTATCATTAACTGCTCTGTTGATTAAACACATCCACTTAGTGATTGTAAAACTCCTCTCGAAGCTAGTGGAGTTGCCTCAGAAAGGGCATTACGTGATCTCTACAAGATTTCCTCAATAGCAGGTGAGCTGCAATATCTGGACCAGTTGCAGCCTTTTTAACTGTCTCTTTGGCGATCTCCCATAGAGCCCGATACAATAGTCCAGTTGGGTAATAACTAAACAAATGAACCAGAGATGTCAGATTTTTCCATCGGCACCAAATTCTGTCTCTGCATAAGCATACCCAGAGCTGCAAACGAAACTCACATCACTTCTGCAATGTATTCTGAAAAGGAAAACTCACCACCTGATAGAACATCACTGAGTGGACAACATTACAGCGACCCCGCCCCCCTTATGGGCCCAGCTAATAACTCATTTGAAGACCTACTGTGCCACAACATCTGTCTTATCAGGGTTCGCTTTTGAAGTAAGTGTCCTCTAATCGCTTTGCCACAATCAACAGGGGTTTTTTTCAACCTAGAAATGGCTAAATCGCTGCAACAGATGAATATCAGCAGCAAAAACTGACATGAGCCTCTATAACTCTGAATAAGAACAGGCAATGGGCTCAACAGAACAATTGGGTGAACTGAGATAGGCATGCTATCTAAGACAACCTAGACAGAAATCCAGGCGCCCCTGATTCACAAAGCCAAGAACCTCCCCCTTTGGTATTTCCCTCATCCTTTTCTCCACTATGATGGTTCCCAACTTATGATCAATGGACTCCTGTAGGTCCATGAGACCATTACAGGGGAGTTTGCAGGACACAAAAAAAGGACAGAAAGGCTGGTGAAGACTGACTGGGGAAAGAGACTGGTGGAGACAGGCAGGGGAAGAGGGGTTGTGAGGACAAGCTTAGCGATGAGTGGAGGGGGTCTGGGAAGAGTGGTGGAGATGCATTTGGGGATCCCTGAACTATTTATAGGTTTAATAAAGGGTCCACACAGCCAAAAAGATTGGCAATATCTGACTTGCTACATTCTACCCCACCATTATCTGAGTCATGTCCTCCCTCCTTTCCTCCCCATAGGTCCACATTTCCACATCCAAGTAGAACACCTCCAATATGACCTAAACATGTCTCATACCCAGTGTACATACTTTGCTGTATGTAAGTTTAACTGTCAATACGTTTCTACTGTTAATTATCCAAATATTCAATATAAACCTGTTGAGTTCTTCCTTGTAAACCGCCTTGATTCCCAGATAAGGCGGTATAGAAGAATAGTTAAATTGGTTCGGTCTCATTATAGTCACTCCCATGAATATCCTTAAGTCCATTTATTTTATAATTAGCATCCATGTAAGTCATGTCTTCAGAGAGCAAAACATTAGGATCACATGATATAGTAGTCTCCTCTGTGACTGCCCATCACAGTGCATTGCCGGTTGAATGCACGGTCTTGCCCAGTTAGCCTCTAAAGTCACTTCCTGCCCTTAGTAACTCTCTCTTCCTTTTTGATTTCTCTCTGTGGTAAGGATGGGGACTGCCTCACCTCTGGGATATTCTGAAGTCCTACTCATTTCATTGCTTTAGCTGCTGCTTCTACTGTGTGACCTTTTGTCATATGGATACTGATAGCAAAGGCTAGGTGAAGCGAGTACCACCACTGGTATCAAATGTTCTCTCTTATAAATTTTATGATATCTGCACTTCATAGTGGTGGGTGAAAGATCCACATGTCTTTCAATAAATTGATCATCACACTGAATGCGTGCCAACAATCAAGTCCCTGTCATTGTTTTCTTTGGCATATTCATGAATGGAGGAGTAGCCTAGTGGTTAGAACACTGGCTTGGTAACCAAGCAACCAGGGTTCAATTCCCACTAGCACTCCTTGTGGCCTTGGGCAAGTCACTTAACCCTCCATTGCCTCGGAAGAAAGGCCTGGCAATCTACTTCCAGTGACACTGCCAAGAAAACCCAGGAGCTTCTGGGTCGCCAGGAGTCAGGACTGACTCGAAGGCACACATTGCATTGCATTGCATTCATGAATGCATACCACAGTATGCCATGCTCTCTTATTCAGCGTAACTCTTAGAAAACTAGGCATATGCTGCAATTTTAAGCTCTAGTTCCATTAGCCCTGCTGCTTCCAGAATTGCTTAGCATGATACAGTCCATCGAATCCAAAGACACTGGGATCCCCTCAGTCCCAATTGTTGCTTAGTCATGAGCAACTTTCTGGGTCTTCTAATTTATCAACAATGTTTTCTCCAATTTACTGAGCTGCTGCTGCAGTAGGAACATCATATTGCCTCGTCCTTCCAGTTGGAGCTTCATCTTCATCACTCTACGGCTTACCTCCACAAAGTCTGCTCTCTGTTCACTAAGCCACATGCGGGTTTCATTTTTAACTGCTGCTATATCACTTTCAAGGTCAATAACTTCTATTAATCATTTGTATAGTACTACAGGACGTACGCAGCGCTGTAAATCCCTCTAAGTTCAGCCCGGTTAATCCCTCTTTAAGCTCAGCCCAGTTAATGCTTCTCTTCTTGTGCTGTGTCACTGTTGCCTTTGCTACTGGATTCTGCCTCTTGTGTACAGTTAGAAACCTTCTCAACCATCTGGTCAGGGCCTTTCAGGGCTTAGCCTCTTCTGCAGTACCATAATGACTTTAAATCTGTTTTCCACTTGACTACCATCTACTATATTCCTCTTGCTATTTTGTAGTTAATGCTATGTTCTTTAACTTAATGTACTTGCAGATACTGATTAAGTGGATTTTGCTTTTCAGCTGATTAGAGTAGGAGGTTCAGCAGCCTTTCTCTCTCTCTCTCTCTCTCTCGATCAAGATGGATAGATAAATCATGAGAGAGTTTGGAGGAAGTAATGTCATCCACCTCAATGGTTGCTTGAACTTGCTACTCTAACCAGCTGAAAAGCAAACGTCACTAAATTAGCACCTGTAAGTATCTCAAAAATATAAATAGCCAAACCCTGTGTTCTCATTTTGAGTGAGTGAGAAAAAAAAGATTGTTCCTACAAAGTATCCAGGCCTTACAGTATGTCTTTTTGCCTACCCCTCAGGACCCGGAACATAAGGAGTGTGGTTTTCCCCTTCACATCTTAACCCTCAGATACATCTGGTAAAGGAAGGTACCCAGGAGAGTAGCTACACTTATCAATCAGTAGGCATAATCATAGACTTTGTCAGACAGTTTTCATGTGTGTGCAATGTCATATATATATATATATATATATATATATATATATATATATAATATACACACACACGCACGCAAAAGCTGTCAAATATAAGTGCTCAGTAGCTCACCTTGACGAACTACTGGAAAGGTGTGAGCTCAGTACTAATAATTAAGAATTGTGCTTGCAGCACATTTATTTAAAAATGTCCATTGAAAAGACTTAGGGGCCCTTTTGCTAAAGCCTGCTAAGTGGGTATCATGGTAATGGCCCATGGTGACAGGTAATGCATGGGCAGGACAGCTACCAGCCACTAAAACACGTGTTGATTGCCTATCACATGGAGGGCAGGTCATGGACATGGAAAGAACATTGCAGTTAGCATGGGGTGGGAGGGGGGTACATATCATGTATTAACTGTCAACATGGCAATTAGCATGGGTGCATCTAGCGATATCTTTATGGGTGATGTTGGGGCAGCTGTGTTAATTGTGCCATGCGTTAGGGTGGTAACTACTTGGAACTTGCTGGCGGCGCCCCCTACAGTTACCACAGAGTCTTTGCACTTGACATACATTTAGTGTGAAAATATGCGTTAAGTGCAACACCCTAAAGGGCTTTAGCAAAAGGGCCTGTAAATCTTTCACTGCACAAATAATGAAAAATAATTAAATATCAGATCCCATATGTCAACATACAATAACTCCACGCAGTTCATGGAAAGAATGCTCCAGCCTCAACGAATGTTTCAGCCTTTACCTGCATCAAGGTCATAAGATCATAAGATATGCCATACTGGGTCAGACCAAGGTCCATCAAGCCCAGTATTCTGTTTCCAACAGTGGCCAATCTAGGTCATATGTACCTAGCAGTTTCCCCAAGAGACACAAGTTCCACAATGCTTGTACTGGGTCAAGCATTGATATCTTCGGTCACTTCTTAATAATGGTTTATGGACCTTTCCTCCAGGAACATGTCCAAACCTTTTTTAAACCCAGCTACACTAACAGCCTTTACTACATCCTCCGGTAACAAATTCCAGAGTTTGATTACACGTTGAGTGAAAAAATATTTTCTTTTATTAGTCTTAAATAGTTTATCCTGTAGCTTCATTGCATGTCCCCTAGTCTTTCTATATTCTGATAGCGTAAACAATCGATCTACGTTTACCTGTTCCACTCCGTTCATTAATTTGTAGACTTCTATCATATCTCCCCTCAGCCGTCTCTTTTCCAGGTTAAAGAGCCCTAACCTTTTTAGCCTTTCTTCATAGGAGTATCCTTCCATCCCCTTTACCATTTTGGTGGCTCTTTTCTGAAATGGTAAAGGGGATGGAAGGAGGAAAAACGTTATCTGGGGGGGGGGGACATCTCATCTGGTCATCTTGGTCACCGATATTCTGAAATGCCAAAATGAGTACTGCATTCCAGCGACTGCAAGTTCTCATGTTCTTTTTTTTTTTGTATTAAAAAAGAAAGTACACAGGGTATTTTTGATATGACAGCACAGGAAAATGCAACAGTTAACATTAGTTTGAAGATTGGTCCCAGAAGCACCATTGTAAAGGCTTCAGCTACTGCTGCTGTTTCCAGCACACGCGTCTCATAAGCATTTAATATTCACTCCCAGCCTATAGAGACATGTTAAAGTTGGGTGGGAAGAATCACTGGTTAAGATGGAAATTATTATTATTATTAATCATGTATTAAGCGCTACAGAGCATACGCAGCGTTGTAGAGACATATAAGACGACATTCCCTTACAATCTAGAAAACAAACCAACAGTACAGTACAAGGAAGTATAAGGTCAAGGGGAAAGGAAACACAAAGGAACAAAGATTAGGAATCAAAAGCGGCCGCAAAGAGGTAGTTCTTAAGCAGTGATTTGATAGAGGTGAGAGAGGAGATGATGTAGGGACAGAGGAAGCTTATTCCAAGCATAAGGGGCAGCAAGGTGAAAGGATCGAAATCTAGAGTTAGATTAGAAGGGCACAGAGAAGAAAACCAGAGGAAGAGCGGAGATGATGAGGGGGGGATATAGGGAGAGAGGAGAGAAGAAAGATAATGGGAGGCAGTGGAGTGAATGCATTTATAGATTAGGAGAAGTCATTTGAATTGGATGTGGAAATGAAAGGGGAGCCAGTGAAGTGATTTGAAAAGAAGGGTTACGTGAGTGTAATGTGACTGGCGGATGATAAAGACTTATCCTAAGATGGAGAATAATTTTTAAATAAAAGTGCAAAATAGCTACACACACACACTCTCTCACACTGAAGCATTGGAGAAACTAGAAATGTTATGTCTGCTTTAAAAAGAAAAAATGACAAGCAAAAAATTCCCAATGGCAATGAATAGAAATCAAAATACAAAAATCGCCATATGTGCACCATTCTCAAAACCTATTTTATTTTTGTTGGACGAGCCATCAGGAGGAGAGTAGTTCGCTCAACCTCGAAAGCCGGACATGTCCATTTTAATTGACTATGGTTCAAACTCTGTAAAATCGTAAAACACTTATCTTGTATAATCGGCAGTATGGCAGAATAGAAACTCATTCAAAGGGGAAAAAATGACCACACGACGTGCACGTTTCGAGTCCTCCAGTGACTCTGTTTCAAGTGCCAAATGAAGCGTCGTCAAATTCCTCCATCCAGACTCCATCCCTTCTCACTGGTGGTTCTACTTTCTGACAGCAATGGTCATCAGCCAATGATTGAACAGGCATTTTCTCAAAAGTTGTTCTTTGTTCTTTCTGTGGTTTTCCGATTTTAGAGTTTGAACCATATTCGATTAAAATGGACATGTCCAGCTTTCAAGGTTGAGCAAACTACTCTCCTGCTGATGGCTTGCCCAACAAAAATAAAATAGGTTTTGAGAATAGTGCACATATGGTGATTTTTGAATTTTGTTTTCTGTTCATCGCCATTGGGAATTTTTTGCTTGCTTTTTTTTTTTTTTTTTTTTTTTTTTTTTTTAAGTAGACATAACAGTTCTAGTTTCTCCAATGCTTTTTTAAGAATAGTGCACATATGGTGATTTTTTTGTATTTTGATTATTTTAAAAAGAAAAAAGGCAGGTAAGAGTGGTTAGTAAATAATATTTCAACAACATAAGAACCACAAATATTTGGATTCTTTTAGGGCTATGATGTGTACGAAAAATGGTTAGCAAAGGGGAACAACTATAAAACTTCCTTCTATCCATTTTTCCTTTCTTAGTTTTCCAAGGCAAATATTCATTATCATAAGCTGTTTAAGGAAGTCCCAGCCGAAGAGTCCCTGAAACAAAGTAAGTCAAATACCAGCTAGAAAGCATGCTAAATCTCTGAAGAAAGAGCAGCCCAAGTTGTGCTGCCCCAAATTAACCTAACACAATCCAAAAATGACAATCAAAACTTTTGCAGTCCATCAGACAACAGAGCAGCAAACTCATAGAAACATGATGGCAGAAAAAGACCATATAGCCTATCAAGTCTGCCCTTTCATATCAACTACTATAGTCCCCCTTTCTCCTTCAGAGATCTTCTGTGTTTGTCCCATGCTTTCATGAGCTCAATGTGTCACAGCTCAACTTAGTACTATGCTTCGAAGTTCAGCAGTAACATATTGAGTTTGCTGCTTTGTTTGGCCTGCAAAAATATTTAAAAATGTACATTAATTTTGATTTTTAGAGCACATTTTTTGTAGTGTGTTAGAAGGGTTCTATACGTTAAAGCCGAATTAACCTAAATCAGCAAAGAGAAACCACAGCATGCTGTGGACAAAGTTGCAATGTGGAATTTGTGTCTGAGGTTGCAAAGAATTTTGTTGTGGCTTTAAAGGCATATCACCACGCACTTGAACCAAAAAACTGAAAAGTAGCTTTATGCTGCCCGCCTTTGCCACACAATTGAAGCAGTACTGTGTTCTCGCTCTCTCTAGGTTTTACCTGTGCATTGCAGAAAGAGATATTGTACCAAGGAAAACTGTATGTGTCGGAAAACTGGATTGCTTTTCATTCTAAGGTCTTTGTCAAGGACACAAAGGTCAGTAAAGGAACCTGCTAGACGGTGCACATTTATTGTCTCAGTCTTTATGATTGCCGCAGAAATGCAACTGAAAAATCAAAACAAAACTGGAAAAAGGGTGGTGGGAGATACCAAGAACATGATCATTGTCATGGCCGGTGGAACACCCTTTTTTGACTGAGGACGGGCAACAAACCAACTTCCATCCATATGCTCCACAAAATTCTTAGCTACTAATGAGGTATAGGGCCAAACGTCCGGCCATCGTCCCACCCCATTCTATCGTCTGTTATGAGTGTATACAGCTCGTTCACAGGTAGCTCACTCTGAGTAAGAAAAGTTTTAGAAGTATCTTCTGTTAATTCTATCACTCATTCAGAGCAATGACAAAGGGATGTTTCCATTTAGTAGACTTAGAAACATTATCAATCATGATCATACTTGAGATTTTCAATGAAAACTATTTCCAGTGACATCTGGCAAATCTGAGCACTGGTCCGTCCCCTCCTGTTTCCTACAGACTTGCCTGGAAGCAGTGAGGAGAGACTGGATTAGACAGCAGGACATCTCCAATCTTAGCCTTGCTGTTTGCACTCCTGTTCTCTGTACGTTGCAGTGAGGAGAGAGGCTGGGGCATGAAGGAGAGGACTGCTCTAGGCACAAGACTCCCATGCCCGTGTTTAGTGAGAGACATGCAGGAGCCAGTGAGGGCGGAAAAATGTCTGCATACTGGGGTCTCCTGCCGGGGGAGGGGGAGATGGAGAAAAGAAATGAGAGAGAGGTGATATTGCCTTCCCACCTCCCACACACATACTAATCCATGCCAGTCGGTACCACAGCTTGCACATGTCCAAGTATAACCACAGTAAGAAAATTTTAATAAAAATATTAAGCGTTTTCTAAAACTTGGGCACACTTAGGCTAGGTTTGTAGGCATGCAAAAGTAAATATTTTTGCATGTAAAAATCCCTTAAAATTCTATATCCCCAGGGCAATAAATGCTAAAATCTTCCACATAAATCTGAGCAAAGGATGGCTGCCACATACTGAAAGGGAGGTTAGGATGCTACAGTCACTTAGCAGGAACTATTGCCTTCCTGCTCTTCAGTCGGCTAACTAATATCCTGATCCCATTTCAGATTCTTGTACCTGTCCCTTTAGTGACATTAATAAAGAAAACCAAAACTGCACTCCTTGTACCCAATGCTCTGGTGATAACAACAGAAACGGAGAGGGTAAGTATACACACCATTTAGAGCATTATAGCCACCTCAACACACTGGAATAGATTTTATTTGAAATGAAATGTATCGTCTATGTGTGGGTAACAAACAGACATACACTGTAAAAATTTCAAATCAAAATTACCCTTGGGCTAGCCATGTTTTCTGATGCCCTAGTTGAACCTTCAGCTGTGTGCCTGCCCCCTCCCCCCTCCCGGTGCTCACCCCCATAGTACAGTATCTCCCCTTCCCTACTTCCCTCCCCCGATCTATCCCATAAGGCATGGCAGCAGGCATTTGGGTGTTTTCTCTAGACCCAGACCCAGTGCAGATCGTTTATGCAGCCACTTAAGAAGGAGACCCTGGCATGGTGCAAGAAAGTTTCTTCTCTTTACTGTTTTTTGTTTTGTATGAGAGTCTCTGTTGTGCAAATATCTGCAGCCTTTAGATATTCTTTAGTTGCAAGTATCAGCTCATCGAAACCTCCAGGTCCTGAAGGGTTTTTTGTAAGAATCGTTACTGTGGTTTTAACGCCTTCTCTCAGCTCCTCCCCTTTCCTATACTTTGTTTTTCCTATTGAATCATTTTAAGTCTTAAGTGTGCATGTAAAGATTATCTTGATGTGAGCAACTGATACTACCATCTAACAATGATCAGCCATTGCGCACGAATAATGTACAAGCGATGTCTCGTGTATACTGATAACACAATAGCAAGTAACTTTCTGCTTTAACAATATATGATATGAGATAGATGACAACAGACCAGTTGAGATTCTTCCACTTTGGAAACATGGCCATATAAATTTCCTTATGCAATCCAGCACCAACTCTTTCCCCCTGCCCCCCCCCCCCCCAATCTTGCCTTTTGCCTCACCTCTCGCCCTTTTCTCACCACCTGTTCCAAGCATGTTCAAAATCCACTAAGGGTACGGTTTCCCTCCTCTTGGCAGGCCATTTCAGGCCTTCTCATCGTCAACCTTGATGCTTACAAGAACAATACTTAGCCAAAACCCAGGCTCCATCCACGTTTTATTATAATCCACGTATGCGCCAAGGTTAATCAGTGTGGTGTCCAAAAGAAAAATCTGGTCTCCCCATGCTCATGGATGTCTAGGCACCAATTACGGGCTGCCCATTTAGGTTACTCCAGAAGCCCAGTGCCAGTGAGGTTTATAATCCCTGCTCTCTGCAGGCTACCCTAATGCTCTAACCTTGTTTTTCTAATGGAATATCGCAGAAAAACATGATGTTCATATAATGTAATAACGCAGAAAAAGTGCTGAATTATGGTTGTCAAGGTATCCTACACTTCCTAACTTTTGTGCATTGCTGTTCTGACCATACACTCCCACTAACAAAAGCTTTTGATGTGCGATTTGGAGACGGGGCGTTCAGAGAGAGCTTTCTACATGCAAACAGTTCAGCAGTGAAGTGTGAGAGCGAAGGCTAGAGCTGCCATTTTTTCTCAAATGGTGATTGCTTTTGTTTTGCAGTACTTGTTCGTCTCATTGCTCTCCAGAGATACAACTTACAAGTTAATAAAATCTGTCTGCAAACATCTAGAGGTAAGCCTTGTACGGTGCAATTTCCTGCAGCATGTGGTTCAATAGGATACGTTTCTTGCAGGCAGGAAGCCTGCCCTTCTTTGCCGTCATCCCCTCTGGCACACTGCTTGCCATCTGGTTGCAGCTTTTTTTTTTTTTTTTTTTTTTTAAACTCCCCCCTCCCCCTTGCAGCACGGGCATCCTTTTAACAACTTCCCAGCGTTGGATTGATGTGCTGCATATTGCTTTCAATACATTGTCGAGTTGTCAAGTGTCACCTGGCTTGCAAATCCTGTGCCCGTGCCCTCGCCCCCTCCCTCCCTAAGGAAAGTAAATGAAGTTTCCGTTAAATGTAGGGTAGATATCCCCTGTGCAAGCCCGAAGAACATGCGTTTCAGAATTTGCACAGCTTTGTATAAGGGAGGTTGTCTCAAGCCCCATGTCTGCTTTATAGTGATTTGCCCTCTTGTTTCCTCTGCAAAACTTTGTCAGACTTTGAGATTTTAAGAGCTTAAACTACTTTGTGCCTATGAAAAACCTTTTATGAATTACACACCCTGCAAGCTAGGCTGACTATGCTACATTTGATTAGTATGTGATCAGGAATGTATATGTACTAACTCTTTGTTGTACTTTTAAAATAGAAATTCAGCAAGGGAGTTTGTGCTTAGCACAAAATAAAGATTTAATGAGTCAAGCAGGCAGAGCAATATCAGATTTAGTATTTCTCAAATTAGTAGAGAGACCTGCATTTGACAGACTGTCAACAATGAATTAATAACCACTTACGCCTGGATTCCTTTGTGCATTGGAAGATTTAGAGAAGTCCTGGGAAAATTAGATGGAGAATGGCTACAGTCGCTTTGATTGTGGATGCTTGTTAGGACCAGGTAGTAAATGGATCCTAAGAAATGTTTGTGTTCATCATATGAGCATTGTATTTTTAAATATATTTGTTTGCTTTCCATGGTGTCTTCAGTAAAAGGAGAAACAAGGGTATCCTTCATTTGAAGCTTAGGGTCTTGCAACTCTCCTTGCTTCATTTTCAGATTTCCATGCAAGTGTCGCATGACTCTTCAGAATAATTGATATTTTTTTTCTCCACACATCAATTTTGAGGAGGTTTTAGGGTTAGGCTGGTTTAGATTTAGCATCCTTAGCAATTATCTTCTTCAGGTTGTTTGTGACTCTTAGGGGCATGTTTACTAAAGGATTTAAAATGTGTTAATGAAGTTACGTGCCTAGACCCCTTTTATGTCTGTGCTCATAGCAGCACTTAGCGTGTGTTAACTTCATTAATGCACATTAACCTTTAGTAGACATACCCCTTATTGTAACTCTTGGTTTCACAGCTTTCTAGTCCTTCATTTTCTTGGGGGCATTGGTTTGATTAAGGCTCCTGATCTTAAGTTTTAACCAAAAAACACCAATAAAACACCACTGGTAAAATAAGTGTGTACTGGGTAAAGACCAGAAAAGCCAGACTTCCCCTCCTTTGTTTTTGTGCCTTTTTCATGTTGACAACACCTCATCTGCGCATCTGATTCCACCGGAAGAAGTACCCAGCAATGACATCTGTGCCACAAAAACAGATGCTATTTTTTTCTAGTTCTTTAAAAAAAAACCTAATTTGCTCAAAAATAAAAATCCTAAATTTACAACTTATAAATGCCTACGAATAGAATGCTGATTGTTGGCTAACCATTCTTCTATGGATTTTAAGGCAGAATGGGGACAGAAAATCAGATTTTGCTTGATATGACAATTTCATTTTCCTCCGTTTAATTCTCTTTTCTATTGTATATTTGAAAATCTCAAAATTTAAAAAAAGGTAGAAAAAGCACTAGAGACGGGTTGGAAGTCATAAGTAATCCCCCCCCCCCCTTCCTTCCTGTATCTTCTCTATAAACGTGGGGCTGCAGGTGCAGGGGAAGATTCACTTTTAGGTCCTTGTGGTTTACAGACTTTGACTCGGACGCATCACCTTTCACACTAAAGCTTGTTTTAATAAACATCTTTTTTTCTTTGGTGTGTCAATATAGGGATAGAGGATGGAAGTGGTATGAATGGGAGATTATATTTAGAAAAAATGGCTGGTGGTTAGGGTTGATGTTAAAGGTAAAATGTTACTGGTATGGTCTGTATTTTCTATGTGCTGTATTCTTTTGGCAGTTTTGAAAATATTTTGTACTGACTTTGTCACGAAACGTTTAACATAAGATATGCCATACTGGGTCAGACCAAGGTCCATTAACCCCAGTATCCTGTTTCCAACAGTGGCCAATCCAAGTCACAAGTACCTGGCAGGTTACCAAAAGGAGACACAAGTTCCACAGTGCTTGTATTGGGGCAAGCAGTGAATTTCCTGGGTCCTCATTAATAATTTATGGACCTTTCCTCCAGGAACTTGTTTTTTTTTAAATCCGGCTACACTTACAGCTTTTACTATATCTTCAAATAATGAATTCCAGAGTTTGATTACGCAGTGAGTGTACCTTCATTGCATGTCCCATAGTCCTTCAACTTTTTGATGGTGTAAACAGTCAATCTACATTTACCCGTTCCACTCCATTCGTTAATTTAGAGACCTCTATCATATCACCCCTCAGCCGTCTCTTTTCCAGGTTGAAGAGCCCTAACCTTTGTAGCCTCTCCTCATAGGGTTATCATTCCATCCCCTTTACCATTTTGGTGGCTCTTCTCTGTACCTTCTCTAATTCCGCTATATCCTTTTTAAGATACAGCGACCACAATATTCAAGGTGCGGTCGCACCATGGAACGATATAGAGGCAATATAATATCCTTTGTTTTATTTTCCATTCCTTTCCTTATGATACCTAGCATTCTATTTGCTCTCTTGGCCGCCGCTGCACACTGGGTGGAGGGTTTCAACATGTTATCCACAATGACGCCTAAATCTTTTTCCTGGGTGGAGGTTCCTAATGTGGAACTTTGCATCGTGGAACCATAGTTTGGGTTGTTCTTTCCTAGGTGCATTACTTCACTCTTATCTACATTAAATTTCATCTGCCATTTAAAAGTCCAGTCCATTTTATCAAGGTCCTCTTGCAAGTTTTCACAGTCCTCATGGGTTTTAACAACTTTGAATAGTTTTGTGCCATCTGCAGATTTGATTACCTCACTCGTTATTCCCATTTCCAGGTCATTTATGAATATGTTAAAAAGCAGCAGACCCAGCACAGATCCCTGGGGTACACCACTATTCACCTTTCTCCATTGGGAAAATTGGCCATTTAGCCCAACCCTCTGCTTTCTATCTTTTAACCAGTTCCTGATCCACAGTAGTACACTGCCTCCTATCCCATGACTTTTTAATTTTGCCAAAAGCTTCTCATGATGGTCCTTGTCAAAGGCTTTCTAAAAATACAGATACACTTTATCAACTGACTCATCTTTGTCTGTCTATTCACACCTTCAAAAATATATAACAGATTAGTAAGACAAGACCTTCCATAGCTAAATTCATGTCTGTTTTCTCCTATTAAACCATGACTATCTACATGTTCAGTAATCTCGTTCTTTATAATGTTTTCTACCACTTTGCCCGGTACTGATGTCAGGCTCACTGGCCTGTAGTTTCCCGTATTCCTGGAACCCTTTTTAAAAATTGGCATTACATTGACCATTCACCAATCTTCAGGTATTACAGATGATTTTAATGTTAGTTCACAGAATACTAATAGTAGGTCTGCAGTCTCATATTTCAGTACTTTCAACATTCTCTGGTGTATACCATCCAGTCCAGATGATTTGCTACTCTTTTTATCAAATAGTTGTAATATATCTTCTGGTTTATCAATATTTCTTTCAATTCTTTGGTTGCATCACCTTTACATACCATTTCAGTCATGGGTAACTTCCCTACATCATCTTCAGTAAAGACCGAAGCAAAGAATTCATTCAGTCTCTCCGCTATGGCCTTGTTCCCTCTTAGTTCTCATTTACCCTTCTATCATCTAATGGTCCAACTGACACTCTCACAGGTTTTTTGCTACGAAGAGAGTTTAAAAAAAAACCTTTCCCTTGTGACAGCCTGGCAGACAGTTCATTTATTTGTAGATGAGACTGCATATAGGAGGAGATTTGAAGTCGCTTTTATAAGATTTCCTAATGTCAGTTCAAAGCTCCTATATCTCTTAGGACACCCCTTAGTATCTGAGATCCAGTGGCTGTGCTCTCCTTCTCTCCAGGGCAGGCTCCTCTCCCTTTCCTTATATTAAGGTACTTTATGGGAGGCCCATAGAAAGCTAGAAATTTGCCCAGTCACACACAACAGCTTGCTCTTATTCAGCTTTCTGGAAGGCTTCATTGATAATAGAATCGCTTCCATACTGGTGCCTTGTGCGGTTGCACTGCTCACAGTCCTTGCTATGGCCCTGCTGTGCGGGTACTGACTCTTCTTCTCAGTAGTTATCCCCTTTTTGACACACTGTAACATTGACTGAAAAAATCAGAATGAAAGCTTTCCTCAAAGAAAATCACAGCAAACTGCAATGTGATTTCTGGATTCCTTCTGGTAAACCTACTGGATTTTTTTTTCACTCCAGACTAGAAGTCTTTTCTATCTGGAAAAACCCTAAGCGCTCGGGCAATAATCCATATGTGAAAAGCTCTGACCTCCTCATATCCATGAACTTAGAGCTTCAGAAGACGACAACAAAAAAAAGTGAAGTAAAACCTCAACTATGCTTTCCCCTCTGCAATTGTCAAATATAGGGGAGCAAGCACACAACCAGCAGACAACAGCTTCTGCCTGTACTATTACTACTACTGCTTATTTCAGTAGCGCTGCAAGCATACACAGTACTGTACATATAGGTGTAAGAGACAGTCTAATCAAGACGAAGAACATCACAAAACTTGGGACTGGAGTATGGTAAGATGCACATAAGTAGTGAACGAGAGTGAGGAGCATCAGAATCCAAAAGCAGCCTCGAAAGGTGAGTTTTTAGCTTGGATTTGAATAGGGCTAGAGAAGGAGCCCAATGTACTAACTTGGGTAGTTTCTTCCAGGCATATAGAACAGCAGCATGGAATGAACAAAGTCTGAAGTTCTCAGAGGCAGAGAAGGGCACAGATAAGAGTTCTGCCAGAGGAGCGGAGTTCCTGAGGTGGAGTGTAGAGCGGGATAAGTGGAAAGGTAGGAGCCGCGGAATGAATACACAAGTAGGTCAGTAGGAGAAGTTTAAACTGGACACAGAAATGGATAGGGAACCAGTGAAGTGACTAGAGAAGAGGGTTGCATGAGCATAACGGCACTGGTGGAAGATAAGCTGTGCGGCTGAGATGGGACAGACTGAAAGGGATAGAGATGATTCAGAGGGAGACCAGAGAGGAGCAGGTTACAATAGTCAAGATGGAAGGTGACTAGAGATTGGATAAGGGTCTTAGTAATGTGTTCAGAGAAGAAGGGACGAATTTTGATGATAGAGAGAATGTTAAAACCTGTCTCTTCTATCTGTTGGATGTGTGCAGAGAACGAGAGAGTAGAGTCAAAGATGACCTCAAGATTGTGAGCTGAGGAAACGAGGAGTGTAGCATTATCCACAGAAATAGAGACGGGATGAAGAAGGAGGTGGGTTTAGGGGAAAAGATAAGGAGCTCAGTTTGTCCATGCTCAATTTCAGATGTCAGTGAGACATCCAGAGAGCAATGTCTTATAAACAGGCAGAGATCTGGGCTTGGATTCCTGGAGAGATTTCAGGTGCAGAGAGGTAGATCTGAGAGTAGTTGGCATAAAAATGTTACTGAAAACCATGGGAGGACATAAGTGCATCGAGGGGCTGAGTGTAGAGAGAGTGGAAAGGAGAGATCACAAGACAAAGCCCAACTGAAAGCGAGATGCATGTAGAAGAAGAAGATCCACCATAACAAAATGCAATGGGAGAGAGAAGAAAAAAACACGGACAGAAGAGAGCCCTTAAATCCAAGTAAGGACAGGGTATCAAGGAGACGATGATGGTGATCAACAGTGCCAAAGGCTGCAGAAAGGTTAAAGGGTAAGGATTGAGTAAAGGCCCTTGGATTTGGTGAAGAACAAGTCACTAGAGACTTTGGCAAGCCCCATTGCTGTAGAATGTAAAGGATGAAAGCCAGATTGAAATGGATCCAGAAGGGCTTGAGAGGAAAGAAAGTCATGACAGCGGCGGTGAACCGCTCATTCAGGTAGTTTTGAAGCAAAGGGGAGGGGGGAGAGAGGCCAATAACTGGAAGGACAGGTAAGGCCTAGTGAAGGCTTATTGGAGAAAGGTGTTTGAAGGCCACAGAACAGTTGCAGTGTAACGTGATTCGTTAAGGATATGACAGATGGAAGGGATGGCAGCAGAAGAGAGAGAGCTTAGTAGAGAAGTGGGAATGGGATCGGAGAAGCAGGTAGTGAGTTTTGGTGATGGAGAGAAGATTTGCAGTGATATACATGGCCCTGTACAATGGCATTATGTATTCAGCTATGGTAAGACCTTGCCCCAGAAAACTTATAATCTACAAGGCTCTGATGCAGAAATTGCTGCATTAGAACACCGAGGTAAGCTTCAGAACACAGCATTCTAATGTACATGGTAAAAAAACAACAAAAAAAAGTTTACCCTGATGCAATAAACTAATGGTATGCAAATTAGTGGCATTAAAAAGAGTGGGTGCTATCAGGAAAAAGGTGTGTACACTGCCATAGTATCACAAGTAAAATGTTCCTCTTCTGTCAGCGCATGAGTGGGAATTGGTTCATGCATTTTCAGGAAAGGAGACATTAAAATATGGGCCTGTTGGTTTCCCTGCCCCCATTCCCTATCGCCTCCCAGCAAAAATGTCCTCGTGGTCCAGTGGAAGCAAAGGGGGACACCCTTTCTGCAGCATCAGCAGGAACAAAGAAAGCAGGATTGAAGACCAACCATGGAAAGGAGTCTTTATTAGGCTGTGAGGTCAACCCAACATGTGTTTCAGCCGGGAAGCCGCCTTCAGAGGTTAATGACATCTACCAATAAATAATAATAATGTAAACAATAATAAATTAAAAATCAATAACAAATATTAAAATAACATAAATTAAAACAGAACCAATCATAAAAACCCACTGAAAACTAGTAATAACTACAATCAAATATTCAGTACTCAACATAACGATAAAAAATCAAGACTCAGCAGATATATAATTGTAGCATCCTAATTATAGACAATTACATAAGTAGACAGTGAAATGACTGAGAAGACAATGGTTTACCATACAAATTGTGTATGATATGAATAATAGACCAGTCATGTAGGAGGAAATCTCTGTTAGAACAATCCTAAACATAATCCACATTGGGGAACGCAAGGAGAGGAGAATACAAAGCATCAATACTTAACAATATATTGTGGTGATACAAAAAGAACATGAAATTGCCAAATTACATCAACTGTGCAGCTTGGCAGGATTAAACCTGAAAACCTGAAATTTATGGGAAATAGTAAACCCCACTCAGGGTAAGTAGTATACTAAAAAGAGTCATATAAATGCACAATGTCATGTTACAGTCTTTTGCATCATAAAGAATGTCTAAAGATGAGCCACACTGACACAGGCTGATTTTCACTACCTTTTTTCAGTACCGCGGGCTACCTGCGCCCGTTTTTGATTCAATAATCCCTAAGGGAATTGTATGAAGGGCACATCAATCTAACACGGTATCTCAGAGTGGCTCATCTTTAGACGTTCTTTATGATGAGAAACTGTAACATGACTGTGCATTTATTTGACTCTATATTTAGTATGCTACTTACCCCGAGTAAGGTTTACTATTTCACATCAGTTTACAATATGCGTTTGTCAGGTTTAATCCTTCTGTCCTGCTTTCCTGGTGCCTCGTGGTCCAGTGGGACATGAAATTCCCGTGATTCCCTCCTCCCCATGTGGGGCTATGTGGTTCAGGGCACCCTCTATCAGAAAGCCTCCAGTGGTGGACTAAACCCCCCCTCCCCACCCCCCCACCCCCAAATTCTCCCATTACCTCTAAAGTTGGGAGGCAGGAGCAATTGTACCCCAGTGCACTGCTAGGGTGTAGGGCATCACCAATTTTGGAAGATGATGGTGCCAGAGGCAGGAGCAAATGTTCCTTGCTGCTCTTCCCAACTTTATAGGTGGGGGGATTGGGGGTCCAGGGACTTGGTCATCTTTGGTAATCTGAGGTGAAGTGCCATATTTCATCTCGGATCACACTTTGCTCACAAGATGTTATAATAATTCAGTGTACGGAAAGAGTTAAAACTAACTAGAGCGTAGTTTTTTTGTTTGTTAATATCAGGAGCAATTTGTCACTCAACGATTTGCATGTATATTGCATACACTCTGTGCTACCTATTTATCGCGGTGCTTTTGCTGCTGATTTTCCTGCCCTAAAATTTCTTACTGCATCAGGAGTGAGGTTAGTGCTGGAAAATCCTGAGTAAACCACTGTGCTAAAGAATAGCATACATTGCTACATCAGGGCCAAAGGGGGTACCAAAGGCAATGGATGATTGTGCCCATGATCAAATCACAAGGCAGTGGCAGAAGCAGAATTTGAACCCTAGTTTCCCTGGCTTGTGACCATGAGCAAGTCACAAGTTACTTTTCGCTGGGGAGAGACTGACAGAACTCTCCTTCAACATCTACATCACAGGTCTTCTAGAAAACTATAGGTGCTCTCTGTAATACAGTCCCAAAGGGATACGCTCACAAATGGTTTGTACCGTCTTCATAGACTGCAACATAAACCCTGTAAAATGGTCACGTGTGGAGTATTTTAAAGGTTCCCTACACACAATTAATGTTGTATGTGTTTTTTGTGTACATGTTCAGAATGGAAGTGTTGGAAACAGCCCCAATCCTTCGTCTACTGAAAACAGCTTCAGGGTTGAGCGCCCCACTAGCTTGCCTTTGGTAAGTACTTTAAACAAATTGTATGAGCAGCAGGGCGGACAGATATGACTGACAGGCATTTGGTTTCTCCCATCTATGGCATTTGATGAACAAAGAATGTGTTGATAACTTCTATTTAAAGTGCAGTTTGTAGTGCTAGGGTGGTACATCAATTTACTGTAAGTGGTACATGTGGTAACAGATGTTATATTTAATGGATATGTATTTTATTTTTATTTTTTTGGTAAGATTTGATTTATGAATGTTGTAAGCCACCTTACTGCTTAGTGATAGGCAACATAGTTGTGTGCATTTAAGCACCCATGATCATACTTTATTTTTCAATCGACCCCTAAGTAAACAGAAGGGTACAAAGTCGGATATGACATCTTTCTACACATTTTAGTGCAAAATTGCTGTAAATTCACTAAGTGTAATAGATTGAAAATAATTAAACTGTGAATATAGCGTGTACAAAAGGTTTTGGACACCTTTTCCATTGATTCATTACTGCTATTTTTTTAAGAAGTTGCTAATGAACTCGATTAGGCTTTCATTTAGCCCGGTGAAGACAATTTCATGGTGAGAAAATACTCTGACCCTTCTAACCTCTGAGGTTCTTTATTGCTCAGTGTAAGTCCGATAACAATAGGCTTCCCTAAGTAGCTATCCGAGCATTTGAAAATGCAGATAATTCACACTTAGCAGCCAGGGGGATTTTTTTCCCCCTGGTTGATAACTGGTTGGAAACAGTTAAGAAATGAAATTTACTTAGAATGAAGTCAAGGCAAGAAGATGTGAAAAATCTGATAGCATGCCCAAAATTTGGCAGAGGAAATATTTTGTGTAGGTGAAAGGAAGAGTGGATTGTACTGAAGATCAACATATCCTAGAAGCAAATATCCACTTCCGCTCCAACTCTACCCCTGCTGGAATGGTAGTGGCAAGTTGCGCAACAAGGAGTGCGTGCAACACAATGTTCACGTTGGTGCTCCATGTTTGAGCTTCTCTGCAAAAGAGGTGTGGCCTTGCCCCAGCCCATGCTCACTTACTGCTTTTCACCAGGAAAAACACTGCGGGTCCAGAGACTAGTGGGGGGTTTGATCAGAGAGCAGGACAGGAATCGAATAAGCAGCATTTGGATGTTCAGGGCCGGGCCCCCTCATGAGATTGCATTTGATCAGGGGAAAACTCCGACAGGGTTAATATTTCATGTCCTCACTGAAATCTCCAGAATATTTCATGTTCTAGAACTTCCTTACATCTGAAATGTGTGCTTCCTGTGCATAATTTATGCTTTTTGACATATTTGAACATCTGTCTTAACCCTTCGCCCTCTCTCCTTTCTTTAGGCTGTGAATATTTAAGTCCCTAAATCTTATTTCATGAGGCTTTTGGAATAATCTCTCCATTTTAGTATCCTCCTCCTGTGCTGCCCATGTCTGTATCCTTTCAGAAGTATGGCCTCTAGTACTCCATACAGGGGCAAATTGACCAATAGCTAGAGGTCATGGGTACACCAGTGCATGACGCTGCTCTTTTGAAGTAAGATACAGTGACTGCTCTTTGTAGGGAATATCAGAAGGCAAACAAAAATAAGGTATGCTTAGTTATGACGAGGGGAAATCTGCAGTTTTGTTGAGACTTTCTGGCAATAAGCCACGAGAGAGACTATAGAGAACATAAGACTTTACACTACAGAATGAGCTCATTAGGAGTTTGTGTAGCAGCACTATAATTCCGTGGCAGTGATAATTATCTCACAACCAAAGCTCACAAGCTTTCGCAGCACTTAGGAAAAGTACAGGAAGGAGCTTTCTGACTAACTCCACACCTGAGTGAAGACAGACAAATGCAGCTGGGGTCCAGATGAGTCTCTGAAACAGTCAGAAGCCCAAAGAGACAGATAGGCTAGCGATACTGGCTCCAACTCTGGGAAGTGAGCTTTGTGAAAACACAGACTAAAGACGGCATTCGTGGGAGTCTTTGTCTCACAGGTTTAGTGGAACCGCCTTGAGATGATACAGCATGTCTTTGTGCTTATACAAGCAGCAAGGAAAAGGACAAGGGCTCCTCCAAATTCTTCTGTGCATACAGTGCAGTAGCTTATATCAGATCAGATTGTGTTGTGATCATTATTGCCATGTGACTCCACCACTGCACCTTCGCAGCCGCAGCCGGTGGCTTCTTCTCTTGCAGGCTCCAGGCTAGGGCTGGTCCAACCATTAAGCAAACTAGGTATTTGCCTAGGGCAGCAGCTTCTGGGGACAGCAACGAACAGCGCTTTCAAAACTAAACAATAGATTCCGACTGCCAGGGGAGCAGAAGCCTATGCTTTGCCTAGGGTGCCAATACCTTGCATAATTTCTGGGCTGGCCCTGTTCCAGATGCAGTCATTTATGGTATTCAGAGACTTTATCTCCCTAGCATGCCCTGAGGAGACACTCGCTCAAGTGATATGGTAGTGACATGAATAGTTTGTTTAATGTGTCGGCATTTGAGTCTCTAGTCATTCTTTGCTTAGCGTGTTTCTTCCACTTAACCAGAATGTTCCGGCAACAACATATTTATCTGCAATGTGGAAATCAGCAAGTTCAAGTTCCAAAGTGCTTGGTTACATAGGACAAATTTGTTTTCTTTCATAGATTTCTCGCTCTCTCTCTGGTTTTCACATTTTAATAGAATCCAGTCAGCAGCAATATAGAACATTGAGTTTTTTTCTGGCATACCTAATTTGAAATGTCACATTCTGTTAAAATGGAGTAAAATGCCTATTGTTACAACTCATTTTGCATCAATGATATAACAGTGATTATAGTAAAGTGACTTTGTCCTCTTTGCCTTTGATATAACATTTTTAAGAGCAAAGTAGTGTAATCTGGGAGACTTGTAAAGTCTTTCTGTTTCTGACAATAACATGCTTTTATAGAAAATGTCACTTTATGAAATCTATAATACTCCTGTTACTGAAAATGACCTTTGAGCATAGCTGGCAATAAGTAAGGGGGCAATATGGTTTAATCTCCTATATAAAATAGCTAAGAACCTGTGTCTGAAGACCCCTAGTCACTGGGGACAAAAATCACAGCAGGAAATGTGTGTGTAAGCATAGTTGAAGAAGTCCTTTTTAAGTCGGTCAACTCCAAAATTAGTACTTCAGAGTTTTCTTTCCTGTCCTGATTCCTCTTTCTTGGTCTTCAGGAATTTAATGTGGATTTCACAGAATTGGATGGCATGGTGCGACAGCGACGGGAAGAGATGGAAGAATATAGCAGCACAGGATCTCAGACTACAGAATCTGAGAATTCCCGAGGTCAGTAGTTTTTATCTTTAGAAATATGATTTTTTAAAAATATATATGAAAAGGGTTGATTCTGAAATCTTGCACTAGAGCCGTCCACTATAGCTTAGCACATGCTTTTCTAACATGACGTTAATGCAAAAATTTGCACAAAAGGCAGGATGTGGCATACCCATGTGTGCACTGCTCTGTGCTAGCTGCAGATGGGAACAAAGTGGCCATCTGAGGTGAAATGTCACATTTCACCACAAATGACCCAAAGAGGCCCAAATCCCCGATTACTTGCCCGACATTATCTGAGTCCAAAACTCCCTCTACTCCAACATCTATAGGCATCTGAACGGGTGGGCCACATGGGCCCTGATCCCACCAAAATTTTGCCCACCAGCAGAGAAAGAGAAGCCGCAATCGCAGCAGATTCCTTCTGTCTTCCTGCGGGAGATCGGATCCCTGTGGGTAGGATTGCTACAATCACAGCAAAGACTCCTTCTGTCTGTCCATGGGGATCCGTTCTTCTGTGAGCAGACAGGATTCATTGCTGCAGTCATGGCTGCCGCCGCCTCCTTCTCGTGGGGATCTGATCTCCCGCAGGCAGACAGGAGTCTGCCATGATTGCAGCCATTCCCTTCTGCCTATGGAAGACTGGATCCCCGTGGGCAGAACAGAAGGGAAAGGCTGTGCGGAGCCAGAGGCAGGGTTAGGGCGGAGCTTAGGATAGACGCAAGGCAGAACCCCCCCCCCCCCATCCCCCATATCAGAGAGGCATTCTGCGGCCCCTGCCAACATCCCAGCAAACCATCAGTGGCTTGGTAGCCCCGATCCCCCTTCTCCCAGTTACATTTCTCCTGGAGATAGCTAAATGGATGGTGCCACTGAATATAGGATAGACAACTGGTGCTGGCCCATGATATTCTGCTGACCCGGCTCCATAGTCTTTACGGAGTGATAGAAATAAGAATAGTAATCTCGTAGCGTTACAGACACTAAATCAAAATGAAAAACATAGATGCTGAAAGTTCTAGGGACTTTCTACACAGAATCTTCAGGCTTCTCTTTCGTGGTCTTTGCCGCACCTCTTTCTGGCAAGCATCTCCTGGAACCTGCAAAACACTGCTTCCAAACATACATACCAACTCCGTAATAGGATTCCAAATGACCAGTCTCCCAGCACTCAACTCTCATACCCATAAATTCCACTGTTTGATGTGTAGAGCACCTGCAAAAAATGTGAGATTTCACTTCAGGCACTCCTGACCTAGGGTGAAGGAACAACATGTCACATCCTCTTGGGGAAAAGGAGGCAATAAATTACAACCCTTTAACTTTTCCTTTGTCCAGGGACTAGGCCATACCCAGGACCCAGCTTCCTCAGGATCCATGTGCTTCCTCTCATCAGAAAGGAGGCAAAAACAGATCTCCTTTTTTTTAACCTTGACCTCCAGTGCCCAAACCTTCACAAGACCTGAGATGTCAGATGCTGCTGTTTGCTTATTCCTTGGTTGTAGAAAAGAGCCAAGAGGCGTCTCTATCCAGAACATCTCCCTTGATAATGTTAGTGACATTACAGATTCTTCCCTGGCACCAGTCCCAGTAGGGAAATCTGCTAGGAAATCATTCCCTCTTAAAATATATATCTGCCAGGGCAAGTGGTACTATGCCCAATGAATGCATATTACATGAAACACCACTGGGATAATACGAAGACACAGTATGGCATTTAATGATCAGGGTCTTATGTACTGTACATCAGTAGTAAAACTGTTCACAAACTTAAATTCACCTCTTGCTTTTCATAAAAAACTTTTTGAATTAAAAACTGTCACATTTTCATAACAAGTGCTAATTTTTAATTTGTGAAACTAAGTTACTTTTCACATAGGAGGTCATTCTGAACAGCGTTTAGAGGGGATGTAAGTCCATTCTGGGTGAACACCCCCACCAAATGCTTGTGTCTGATTCCCTGCCCAAAGCTCCCTGCACATGCAGGGAGCTCTGGAAGGGGGTGGGCAGGGGAGGGCTGGAGGAGGAGCGTGGGCGGGAAGGCAGGACCCTCATCCCAGACATACAGGGCCAATTCCAGTCGCAGCCCTGTACGTCCGGAGAGGCAGAGATGGCCGGATAACTTATTCCACCTCTGGGGGTGGGATACGTCACCCCCTGCTCAGAGAGCAGCACTGGCAGATAACCCCAGAGGGGTGAGGGGCACCAGGAGGTTCCCCGCCATCTGATCCCAGCCTTGACAGGCCCATCTGGGCATTGGTTGGCGGGGAACAGCACATTTGGGACTGTGCAGGGCAGCGGGGCTCCTGCATGGCATCCCAGTGCCATGGCAACTGGACACCATGGCACTGGGCTCCATGCAGGAGCATTAGTGTGGGTTAGACAGGGAGGCAGCAGTTCATGCAGCAGGCCAGAATCTGGGCACGTCCTGCCCATCCAGGCCCTCTGCATCTGATTCTGATCCTACGGGTATGTCTAGCTTCCGTGGGTGCAGAATTGTGTGCAGATCCGGCCTGTCCAGATTTTGGACGTCTGTATGGGCCCCGATCAGAATTGGCCTCATAATGTTTTATAGTATGCCTCTGACAGAAAGTCTGCTGCAAGTAATAGTTCCACCATCCATTGATCTGTACCACAGTCAGCTCCAGGTTGTGTCTTTTTTGATGTTATAGAGCTTTTCCATCATTGACTTCCACAAATGTAGTCAATTTGCTTTTGTATAATCCATTGGGTGAAGTCCATCTATAAAATCGGTGTTTGTGTTGCTGAAAGAAGGTGTTTGATATGAATAGATCATTGGTCTTGCAGAATGCTATCAGTCTTTCTCCATCTTCATTTCTGTTGCCAAGTCCATATTTTCCAAGCACTTTCCCACTGCCTTTGTTGCGAACTGTTGCGTTTGACTATCAGGATATCCTGTGTGCATGTTCTGTCAATTTCAGATTGTACTTGTTCATAGAACTCATTAACTTCATCTTCTGCAGATGTTGTTGGGGTATATACCTGAATTATAGTTGTGTTGATGGGCATTCCTTGTAGACAAATAGAAATTAAGCATTCACTGATAAGGTTGTGTTGGAAGAAAGTGAGAAGTCTCTACAAAAGGTGAAAAAACAAAAACGACCAAAATGGATGATTGAAGAAACTCTGAAAATTGCCCAGAAACGCAGAGAAGCTTAAAGCAAGAGATGAAAGAGGCAATCACAGAACTCAACAGAGATTCCAATGTGCAGCAAAACAAGACAAGAAGTACTACAATGGTGCATACAAGGAAAAAGAATCAGCAACTATTAGCGGAAAAACAAGATCGTTTTTTCTAAAACTGAGGGTTAAAGAAAAAATTCCAACCTTGAATTGGAATGCTACAAGATGCTCAAGGATCTATGTTGAATGATGCTGGTCAAGAAAAGGTGAAAAGAATATACAGTCATTATACCATAAAGATCAAGTGGACCAACAGCTGTTTCAACCTGTACCTTATGATTAGGAACCATTGGTGATGAAAGAAGAGGTTGAAGCAGCATTGAAAGCCTTATCAAAGAACAAAAATCAAAAGTAGAGAAAGTAGAATTACAAAAATGCTAGCGTGGAAATATGTACTTTATGTCGGAAGCGCAGCCTTGAGGCATTAAATACCTCTTGAAGCTAACGTTTCCATTTTGCTCAATTTGTTGAGCTCCTCACGGAGCTGACAATAAATAAGGTAAAACACCACAATCTTAGTGTCACCAATAAAACTCTTATAAAACTCTGTATTTCAGCATATGTGATCAAAAAGAACAAGCAAAAACCTGTTGAAGCCAAGAAAACTACTGTGCAAAACTGCTGAATAAAACGGAGGTCACTTATCTGAGTCTCTCGTTATTCACGTCGTTTTTGTAGTTAAGTTTCAAAAGTTCATTTCTTTTCAAACGTGCTCCGTGAAAGAAAGACTTGCAATCCAATGCATTTAGTAAGAATGGTGCGGACACAGCACTGCGTTTCGGGCGGTTAAGTTTCTCTCGCCCTGCTTCAACGCTCAGCCCACTGCACCAGAAGCAGTCTGGGCTGAGCGTTGAAGCAGGGCGAGAGAAACTTAACCGCCCGAAACGCAGTGCTGTGTCCACGCCATTCTTACTAAATGCATTGGATTGCAAGTCTTTCTTTCACGGAGCACGTTTGAAAAGAAATGAACTTTTGAAACTTAACTACAAAAACGACGTGAATAACGAGAGACTCAGATAAGTGACCTCCGTTTTATTCAGCAGTTTTGCACAGTAGTTTTCTTGGCTTCAACAGGTTTTTGCTTGTTCTTTTTGATCACATATGCTGAAATACAGAGTTTTATAAGAGTTTTATTGGTGACACTAAGATTGTGGTGTTTTACCTTATTTATTGTCAGCTCCGTGAGGAGCTCAACAAATTGAGCAAAATGGAAACGTTAGCTTCAAGAGGTATTTAATGCCTCAAGGCTGCGCTTCCGACATAAAGTACATATTTCCACGCTAGCATTTTTGTAATTCTACTTTCTCTACTTTTGATTTTTGGCATTTATAGTGTAGGGATTTTTGTTAGGTGGTTTTGGTTATCAAAGAACAAAGCACCAAGCATTGATGGCATTCCCATTGACGTATTACAGCAATCTGATGCAGCTGTTGCCATATTTAAGACTCTGCCAGGAAATTTGGAAGGCAAATTCATGATCAACTGACTGGAAAAGATCTGGGTTTATACCAATACTGAAGAAAGGTGATCTGACCGATTGTGGAAATTATCGCACAAACACTCTGATCCCACATGCCAGCAAGATTCTACTCAAGATCATTCAGAAGAGACTACAACCATACCTGGAATGAGAGCTGCCTGAAGTGCAAGCAGGGTTCAGGAAAGGGCAAGAAATGAGAGACATCATCACAGATGTGAGATGGATCTTTGAAAAGACATCAAACTCAAGGCACACAGATCACATCACTCCCATACTCCTGTGATCTTCACTGGCTACCAGTCACCTCTAGGATAAAATACAAATACATAATGATTATCTTTAAGCACCATTTCAACATAGCCAACACCACATTATCCACACTCCTTATGATGCCAAACACCACAAGGGTAAGAAGAAACTGCTCTCAAAACACATACAATTCCATCACACGTCCGTAATACAAACCAAAGCACCAGTGCCAGAGCCTTCTCCAACATGGCCCCAACATTATGGAATTCCCTCCCTAACGACTTAAGAGCAGCAAAGGACCGCCTGAAATTCCGAAAGAATTTAAAAACATACCTTTTCACTGAATATTTTGGTGACCCAAACAACCACACCATTTCACAAGGAACATAAAGAACAAGCAAATAATACCATCCGTTAACCCAGACTCTTAAAATTATGGAGTACCCTTAGGGTAAATAATCTAAGCAACCATATTGTACAAAGTTATCTCTATATAGTTATGGAATGTTTTATGTACTATATAGTTACATTGTTCATTGTAAAACTTGTTATGATATGTAAACCGCCCCTGATCTCAGGAAGGGGCGGTATATAAAACGTTGCCAAATAAAATAAAAAAGGATATCTATATGTGTTTTATTGACTACAGCAAGACTTTTGACTGTGTAAACCATAAGAAACTCTGGGCCACATTAAGAAACATGGGTACACCAGAACACCTGATTGTTCTCTTGCACAACCTTTACATTGGTCAGGAAGCAACAGTTCAAATGGAACAAGGAGAAACAGAATAGTTTAAAATCAGCAAAAGTGTTTGACAAGGACGCATACTTTCCCCCTACCTCTTTTTTTTTTTTTAAACTTTTATTTTCATTTTGCAACAAACAAAAGAAACAACACACCAAAAGAGACAAAACGAGTATACAGTAAGGAAAAGTAAACCCATTACCCCCCACCCCAATGCTTCTTCTCTACCCGATTATATCAGCGTGTGAGCGCTTCCAATTAACAGTGATTATACATCAAACGATCAAAAGAGTATCTACAATACAGCATGATCATGGGACAGAGATATATACAAAGTTAGGCAGTCAGATGAGAGCATTTAGCAAAATGTACATAGTCATTGAGCATCTTCCATTGAGACCGATAAGAAGGAGTCGGAACAGAGGAAGCGAACAGACGAGGTATTTATTCATATTTACGGTAAAGACAGGCATGATTCCACCATTCATTGGGGCTCAGGTGGGAGCTAATTTTCCAGTATACTTAATTAGGGAAATAGCAATGCCAAGCGTAAAGGTCGAAAGGAGATAAGCCAGTTTTGGGAGAGAGGGGATCCCCGCAACAGGGCGAAGTCCCACTATCCTCCAAGAAAGGGGCTCCTGAGAGGGCGAGATAGACTAAATACGACCCCAGACCCGACGCCAGTAATACTGTGGTGCGGGATATTCATGCATAACATGAGACAATGAACCAATGGCCGCAGGACGTGTCCAGCAACCATTGCCCTGAGTAGTGTTCCGTTTATCTAATCTGTAAGAAGTGTAAAGACACCGGTGGGCTAGAAAGAAGAGGGTCGGAGTGAGTGAGGCGGATCGGAAACCCGTGTCCCTCTACTCCAGATAAGGCTCCATTGCTCCGAGGTCAAAGTCACATGCAATTCTCTCTCCCATACTTTCTGCGCAATAAGGGTATGTCTAGCTATAGCATTACATAAGGTTTAGTAAAATTGGGTGCTACACCCGGTGAACTACCGAGAGATCGGAGAGTCTCCAATCAACCTCATGTAGAGAATGCCGATGGCGGGAGTACTCTAGTGCTCCGAAGGCGATGCTGAAGTCGCACTGACCAGAATCGGGAGTCTAAAGATTGCATAAGAGTATGAAGGCACCTAAAGTGCCTAAAAGCATTAGTGGATAGTGGGAGTCTGATGGGAGAGTCAGACCAGGGAGAAAGGTAAGAGGAATCGGTTTGTAAAGGCCCGCTTCCATCTAGCCACACAGGTCTACTCGGTACTGGATCTTCCAACCAACAAGCACCTTGTTTGAGAAGAAAAGATTGAGGGAACACTCGAGTAAAACCGCCACCAAGTATTAATGGAGCATTGGCAGAGGCCTAGGCCAACTGCGCAATACTTGCATAGGAAGCAGGGTTGTCCACATTCGGGGCATAATGCAAATACACGTGAATGCACTATCTCCAACCTCAAGGTGCACACAGGCCCATCTACCCTCCTTGTCAGCGCTAATATCAGGTACAGTAACGTGCAAAGACTTCTTAACCAGAATGGCTATCCCGTACCATTTGGAAACGGTGGGAGAATAGGCAGCTACCATGTGAGGCTTAGCATTGGGTTTCAGTGTTTCAGCAGAGTTTAAATACGTTTCCTGAAGAAACACTAAATCAACATGCTCGTGGCGAAGATAGCTAAGGATTTTCTTTCCTTTGAGTGGACCATTAATGCCTTTGACAGTGAATGAGAAGATTTACATAAGGCCATTCAGAAAAGTTAAAAATTCTGAGCATGATAACACACATAATTTCACTATGTCCCTCAAACTGACTGTATCTGACTGTACACATGACATAGAAAATAAGCTAATATAATACAATGAAGCGCCCCACATTAACAAAGAAAACTGCAATACAGTAGAGGAGAAGCAAAACCCCAAAATTACTGGCGACCATGTGTCTGCGGGGAGAAACCCCAGAGAAGGCCGAAATTGAAAAAACACATAACCTGTAGGACTGTGCGTGCTCCGAATCCGACCGAGGCACACATCATGAAGGGATAGGAGACCAAAAACAAAAGTCATATAGAGAAAGAAAGAAAGTCCAGGCTATTTCTGTGCTTGGCTATGACCGCCGCATCGGGCCCTTCAAGATGGCGGATAGAGCCGGCAGATAGGAGTCCAAGATTTGGGATTAGCGCATCTGCTCTGCTTCTTTGGAGTCCAAAAATGTTGATAGTAGATCAGGATCTTCGAACGTCCTGGTTTGGTTGTGGAGAGTCACTCGAAGCTGCGCTGGATACAACAGGCCAAAGCGAGCCTGTAGTTGTTGAAGTCGAGGGCGAAAAGCAAGGAGTTTCTTCCGACGGTCAACGGTAGGCTTTGCCAAATCAGGAAAGAAGGATACCTTACGGCCTTCAAATTCCAAATGATGATTCGCTCGGGCAGCATGCAAAATTTGTTCCACTTGTTGATATCGTAACAAGCTAAAGATAATAGGCCGGGGGGTCGTGCGGTTGAGCGCCATGTGGGCAGGAATACGGTGTGCTCGATCGATTTCCAGTTCTCTGTGAAAAGTGATCTTCAGCAAGGAGGGAAGAGTTTTGAGCAAGAATTCTCTTATATCTCCTGCTTCCACCCCCTCCGGTATTCCGAGGAGCCTAACATTGTTGCGACGGGCTCGATTATTGCTATCTTCTAACTCCTTTTGAAGATTCTGTATCTGGCGCTCAGCCTTGTCCAGATTGCCCAAGCGCACCTCGTGCGAGTCGAGGACCCCCGCCATATTGTCCTGCCGTAATGAAAGACTTTCAAGTCGGTCCTGGAGCACTCCAAAGTCTTCTCGCATGGCTCGAAGCGCTTCTCCATTAGACTGCACCAATTCCTTCACGCCGCGGATTTCCTCCAAAATCTCCAGGTGCATTTCGGGGTTTTCACGAAATGGAACCATCTTCTGTGGGGAGGACACCTCTGTTTTGGAGCGTTTTCCGTGAGAAGAAGAAGGAGACCCGAAGTCCAAGCGCGCTGGTTTATGGGCCGCCATCCCCCCCGAGGTGCCCCGGTCAGCCCGGAGCGAAATAGTAAATTTGTATAGGTATTAAGTCAGGATTCTAAGTAGGCCTCTCGGGAGCTTCAACGCAAAGCGTCCTACCCGCTGGACATCAGGCTCCGCCCCCCCCCCCTACCTCTTTTTAATTTATATACAGAACATATCATCAGAGAAGCAGAACTGTATGAAGACAACTGAGGTGGGAAGATTGGTGGGAAGACACAACAACCTTCGCTATGTTGATTCCACATTACTGTCTGAAAGTGAAGACGATCTGAAACATTTGCTTGGCAAAATGGCTATGAAGGACCTAGACATTGTCGAGAGCAGAGATGTTGTCTCTCTCCATACAAAAATTTGACTTGTCCAAGCCATGGTATTTTCAATAGCATCATACAGATACAAAAGTTGGACAAATAAAAAGATGGATAGGAAGAAATCAATGCCTTTGAATTATGGTGCTGGCAATGAAAACTGTATATCATGGACTGTCTGAAGAAGAACAAACCAGTCAGTACTAGAGGGGATCAAACCTAAGCTTTCTTTAGAAGCTCAGATGACAAGACTTAGACTTTCATACTTTGGACACATCATGCGAAGAAAGAGATCGTTAGAGAAAGAGATCATGCTTGGCAAGGTTGAAGGTCAACGCAATAGAGGAAACCAGCAATGGGATGGATTGACACAATAACAGCAGCTATGGATGCCGCTCTATCAACAGTAAGCCGCCTGACTGAAGATCGAACACAGTTTAGGTTAACTATTCAGAGGGTCGTCATGAGTCCAACTCAGTGGCACTTAACAACCATCCAGTGTGCTTTGTCTATCTTTAAGTGTGGTGTTTTCAGCCACACTAGCCGTTTAAGTAGGATGGCTGAATATGCGGTCCTGAACTTAAATGGAAAAATTATTTTTGTGGTCCTACTTTTCCAAATAATGAATGACTATCTATCTAGTTATGTTCAGACCACACCCCTGGAATGCATTTAATACCTTCCTTTTCTGTCTAGATAACTTTTGCCCAGATATTTGGATGTTTGGCCGTCCCCAAATTTAAAGCAAACAAATTTTATACAATTAACTCCAAAGTTAAGTGCATAAATCCTTTTGATTATAGGCCTTTATTTTTACAGATCCAATATTCAATTGCTTTTTTTTTAAAGAGTCTGTTTCATCGAGGTCTTTTCTATAGACCCAGAATAAACGACCATCCTTTATAAATGGGGTCTACAATATCAGCCACATGACTAACCGACAAGACCGTACCAACCTAGAAATGCGCCCTGTGAGACTCATGAACCTGGTACCCCCTCCTACACACCCATCCATGGTGCAGGAAGTTTTTGGACTTTCTGGAATCTCGGTGATGACATTGGTGCCCCTTCCATACTTGCGTCCTGTGCGGCCACACTGCTCACAGAGCACTTGATACAGCCCTGCTAACCAATGATATTAAAGTTCCATAAAGTGAAACTACTTTCTTTGTTCTAATAAGAACGCACATAATATTTCTTATAGGATACTCTGCACTCTAAGTTATCTGTTTTTATCACCTTTCTGTCGTAAGCCTTTCCTCAAGTGATCATGCAAAACATAGTTTATAATGAATGGGTTTATATCTGCCACACTGCCACCCATTGGAGAAGAATGTAATAACAGTACAATGTTTCAACAATCCTACAACATTCTAGAACTGTACAAGTCTATTTCAACAATGACTCATCAGCATATTACACCAATATGTCAGTAGTTCCCTTACTCTAATTTATTTGAGACCTACACCTGCCATAATAATAAATGGAGTGGAGTAAACTGCCGATATTTTAACATTAGTTTTATTACTCCAGAAGGACCAACACAATTCTTGTAAGATAATAAATGCAGCAAAGGTGCAAGCTGGTTGTGAAATCTTCATTTAAGGCCTTGAGTGAATCAGGCCCTTTCTCCCAGTGTCCATCAGATATGTGTTTAATGAGTTAGGACTTTTGTGTCTGTACTATTCTTTGAATACCCTAGGAATACATGTCTTTACTCCTTAGGACAGACCTAAAGCAGCTATATGTTCATAATTCTGCAACCGAGTATACAGAAAGTTAACCAAGCCGATCTAAATTTTTGTTTAGGAAAGGAACAGTAGTAGATGATAGGATGTCTTTATCAATGAGTGGAAGGGCTTAATTTCACCAAAGTGAGGCTGTAGCATAATGTCCAACTACTTATCCAACCGCAGTAATACATTAAACTTTCTAAAAAGCGCTTTTGCTTTGGGATCTTTTTTAGCTACATATATATCTTAAAAGTAAAATAAAATGTAGTTTTTGCTGTTCTCTAGCAGAATTCCCCTTGACAACATCAAATCTTCTTGAAGATGTCAAGCCTGAGACGGTGACTTTGTCTCAGATTGATGTATTTGCACGTTCCCGGGAAGGGAAGACAAGGAGACACTCCAAGAATGGTAACTGCACACAGCACTATTCCAACAGAGTCCTTGTCCCAGCTTATGACTAAATCAGGTCTTCTCTCTTCAGATCAGAATGGGCCTTTTGCCTTCTTCCGTCGAGTGACGTCTCCTCCTTTCCTGTCATTGAGCACACTACTCATGTTTTATGCGGTTCTGTAAGTAAACGGCCTGTTTATGGCACTGAATGTGAATACTAGATGTTATCTTGTAAACTGAAATTCCCCCCCCCCCTCCAAAAAAAAAAAGCCCATGCTAGAATTGCCTTGATGCATCTGAAAACTGAATACAGTGCAGTCAGTATGACCATAGAAAAAATTGTACGGCTTCTGTTCCTAATTTTTTTGAATGTATTCAGTTAGGGAGGGAGTGCTGTGACAAAGGGATGCTTCTACTCCCTCAAGCTTCTGTTTATGACAGCGTTTCAAGGATGATGCATCATAGGGATTAATTTGCATTTCTTTAGTGTACTTGCCCATTTTTACTCTTTCCCAACCTATATAGCTCAGCTGTTCCAGCAGCCATCTTGTTCCCTCTAGTACCTGACAGTTAACCTTTAAGTTAGCCAGTAAGTCACTATTACACAAGGTCTGAAATTCTCTTGTGAGCTCTAATTATTTCTTCCAGTGTCCCCGGTGCCTGATGGCATGAAGAGCAGAAACCTGGTCCAGGAATCTTATCTGGACCATGTACTGCAGAGCCCAGAGCTGGCCAAAGGGTTTCTGCCATCCCAGGCAGGAGCCCCGGCCATACCGCCTCTCTCCTTGTGCTGCTGCCACTGTCTCCCCTGCCCCCCCCCCCCCCAAGCTGCCGATTCTGTCTTCTCATCTTGGGGAGGAGGGGGCCAGGCTTCCTCAAGAGATCATGCAAGAGTGAATTTATAATGAGCTGCTTTATATTCGGCACACTGCCAGCCAGTGCAGAAGAATATAACAGTAGTCCAGTGTTTCAGTAATCCTACTACAACGTTCTAGAACTGTACAAGCCTATTTCAACAATGGCTCATATAAGCATATTACACCAATATGTGTTTTGGTGCCCTTGTGCATACTCGTAGTCTGCCGTTCCCGCTCCCCTCTGACAAAGTCGTGCGGGAGGGGAGGTAAGAAGCAGCAGGCCATGGATTTCACATCGCAAGCATCAAAGTGGTGGCACAAAGCAACTGCGCCACCCACCAGGGTATACCACCCTAGACGGTCATCTGGTCTGCCTAATGGCCACGCCAGCCCAGACACCATGAAACCACCAGCAGATTGGAGTGGAGTGGAGGAGTAGCGTAATGGTTAGTGAAGTGGGCTCAGATCCAGGGAAGCCAGGTTTCAAATCCCACTTAATGATCCTTGTGTATTCCCTCCATTGCCTCTGGCACAAGTTTAGATTGTAAGGCCCCCTGGGAGTACCTTGAGTTACTCCAGAACAAGGCATGAGCGAATTCCAAACTCCCTTCCCTTCCAGATTTGGACAAGTTCCTGTAGGAAAAGTCCATAAAAATATTAGCCAGGTAGACTTGGGGAAACCATTGTTTATCACTAGATATAAGCTATGAGAAACAAATCCACTTTTAAGGATCTAACAGATTTTTGTGATCTGCACTGGCCACAGTTGGAGACCAAATACTGGTTTCAGTGGACCTTGGTTCAATTCATCATAGCTGTTCTTATAAATGAATCCCAAACTCAGGTAAGGTGATATGTGGATGGCATGAAATAACTATAGTGCTAATATGCAGCAGGAAGGATTTTTACCTCTATAATCATTGAGCATGGTCTCTTTCCTTCTTTTTTCCAGTGTCGTCATCTTATTCTTATGCACATTCTACATGAGATCTAAAATCTTGTCTCTGGAAGAGCAGATCGCCCGTCTGGGTTCATTTGTAGCCTCACACAGAAAGCCGTAAGCATTTGTGTTTCAATGTGCAAAAATCATATATATGTATCTTAGGGGCATGCTTAGTAAAGATTTTAATGCCCAGTGGCACCTAACAAGTATTAATTTCATTAACGTGCATTAACCTTTAGTAAACATACTGCTTAGTGTATAAATGACTGCATTGCATAGCATAGGGGAAGTTTCAGGTGAACAGCAGAAATAGTCCCCTAAAATCTTTCACGTGATCTGCAGCCATTTAAGACATGCCATATGCCATACTGGGTCAGACCAAGGTCCATCAAGGCCAGTATCCTGTTTCCAACAGTGGCCAGTCCAAGTCACAAATACCTGTCAAGTTCCCAAAAAGGTAGACTGATTCCACAATGCTTATCCCAGCAGTGAACAGTGGATTTCCAGGGTCCTCTTTAATAATGGTTTATGGACACTTCCTCCAGGAACTTGTCCAAACCTCCTTTTAAACCCAGTTACATTGACAGCTTTTACTACATCCACTGGTATTGAATTCCAGAGTTTGATTATGCATTAAGTGTAAAAATATTTTCTCTTATTAGTCTTAGCTGTCCTAGATTGCAGTTTCATTACATGTCACCTAGTCTTTCTAGCTTTTGAAGGAGTAAACTGATCTATTTACCTATTCCACTCTACTTATTTTAGAGGACTCAGCCAAGCAAATGTTTCTAGAACAGGGCAGGCCCAAAGGTTTCTGCCACCCTGCGCCCTCCCCTCTCCCCTAGGCTAGGCTAAGCCAAGCCAAGCCACACTACCCCACCCCCTGACACTTCTTCCATCTTCTGGGGAGGGCCAGGGGCCTGACAGCAGCAGTTTCAAAACGGCAACTTGTGCTGCCTCATTGGTGCCTGCGGCAGGCCATGTACTTCAGCACACATGGCCTGTCACTTCTGCCCCCCTCTGACAGGAAGTTGTGTCAGAAGGATCAAAACAGCAGACCATGCTTTTCATGGCAGGGGCACCAAAGTTGCGGCACAAAGCCGCCATGCTGCTTAGCTGGGTCTGCTGCCCTATGCGGCCACCTAGCCTGCTTAGTGGACAGCCAGACCCTGCTCTAGAATGATTTTTAGGCACATTTCACGCAAAGCATGTGTGCCTATTGTGGAGGGCCTGCCATTTTGTCTGTTGGAATCTGTTTCTTTGCACATGTTCTTGCTCCACCCAAACCCCCCCCCCCCCCAGCACAAAAGACCACATGCACCCTGGTACTCTACAGCCCTAAAAGTGAAAAACTGTAACTTGCGCCGCCTTGAATGTCAGTGGAGGAAGTCTCCAAACACCAACTCAGACCTCTTTGCCTACAAGAGATAAATTTAAACTACAACTCGCCCATCAAAGCCAAAAAAGAATACTACAACCACCTCCTCTCACACGCCATCAATAAACTCAAAGAACTCTTCGACATTGTTAAATCACTCACCAAAGATCCCTCACAATCAAACCAAGATAACGCTCTAAAACCTCAGGACATGGCATCATACCTGCTGGCTAAGCACAATTCTACCCCCTCCAGCATCACCACCATTTCTATGTCAAATGAAGACACAATACCAGACCATCTTCAGAACACTATCACCAGATGAGCTCAGCAACGTAATTTGCAACATCAACACCACAACCTCTGCACTCAACCCATATCCAGTCTCCTAGCTAAAAATCACAAGAGATCAATTCCTTCCAATCATTTTGGAAATTGTACACTGCTCTCTTTCTCAAGGACTCCTCCCTCCTTCCCTCAAACAAGCATCAATCAGACTGCTCCTAAAGAAACCAAACCTCGACCCAAAATTACCATTCTCCTACAGACCTATAACCAACATACCTTTTATCTCCAAAGTCATTGAGAAAGCTGTACAAACTCAACTCTATGATCACATAGATCAACATGCACCTCTAGACATGCATCAGCATAGATTCTGACCCAACCACAGCACAGAAACGTCTGATTTCCCTCCTAAACTCACTTATCACTGGCATTGAAACAATCATGCAAGGCTTCATCCTACTCTTTGTGGACATCTCTGCCACATTTGACACAGTGTCCCACCAGATCCTCCTCATGGGTGCAGGAAAACTGTTTTTTATGGGTGTAGAGTGTGTCAAGCAGGCAACACTGGCCAGTTGGTGTTCTGGGTCCTAGTGCAGTATTGTACTACGTTAATCACAGAGAAAGTTGGACAGACGTGGTTTCAAATTGCTAGTGGGGAGACAGTGGTTGTAGACCATCATGAGATGCAATTTAAAATTTTGTATCACTGCCACATTGACATGACAAAGGGGTTCAAGATGAGTTTGGCAGCCTGAGCTAGTTATATTAAGCATCATGTGCTCTGATCCTTAGCTTTGTGTGGTGTTCAGAATTGTGGGGCTTCAGGGGGTAATGTGGGAGAGTTGTTGAAGCAATATGTAGATGTGGTGGCGCCAACGCTAGAAGATGTTCTTCTGTCACAAGGTGCATCAACACAGATTGAGCAGAATAAGGGCAAGCGAAAGTGAAAGTGGGCATGCCAGCCACTTGGAAATTCTTGTTAGCTTGATGGATAGACCCTGCCCCACTTACAATGGGGGGGTCAAATGGAAGAGTGTATGCAGTTAAGAACATAAGAAATGCCATACTGGATAAGACTAAGGTCCATATCTTAAAAAGGATATAGCTGAATTTTATTTTATTTATTAGCAAGGCTTGATATACTGCCCATACCGAAGTGTCAGAGCAGTGTACAAAGAAAAACATAATGGCTACTAGAAAAGAAAAGGAGGAAAAGAACGCCAATGGGTTGACAGGAAAGCAATAGTGAGAGAATGAAGAGAGGACAGAAAAGGAAAAGAGTTAAACGCAGAAGTGAGCGGAGTACCAGGGGGTGGGAGTGATAGAGTGAGGGGAGATGGAGGCAGTGTGTAGCATCAGGTACCAAGAGTGACAAAAATGGAAAGGGAATGGAAGAATACCCCCATGAGGAGAGGTTTAAAAGGATGAGACTCTTCCATTTCAAAAAGAGACAGCTAAGGGGGGGATATGATAGAGGTCTGTAAATTAATGAATGGAATGGAACGGGTAAATGTAGAGCAGTTGTTTATGCCATCAAAATGTAGAAAGACTAGAGGACACGCCAAAAAGCTATATAAGACTAATAAGAGAATATATTTTTTACTCAACATGTAATCAAACTCTGAAATTCATCACTGGAGGATGTAGTAAGAGCCGTTAGTGTAGCTGGATTTAGAAAAGGTTTGGACAAGTTCTGAGAGGAAAGGTCCATAAACCATTATTAAAGAGGACCCAGGAAATCCACAGTTTGCCCGGGGACAAGCATTGTGGAGCCTGTGTACCTTCTTGGGAACCTGCCAGGTACTTGTGGCATGGATTGGCCACTGGTGGAAACAGGATACTGGGTTTGATGGACCTTGGTCTGACCCAGAAAGGCATTTCTTATGTTCTTATCAAGCCCAGTATCCTGTTTCCAACAGTGGCCAATCCAGGTTGCAAGTAACTGGTAGGTTTCTAAAACTCGGGTTCCACAATGCTTGTCCCAGGGTAAGCAGTGGATTACCATCATCCTCTTTAATAATGGTTTATGAATTGGCAACGGCTTTTTTAAACCCAGCTACACCAACAGCTTTTACTATCTCCTCCGGTAACGGATTCCAGAGTTTGATTATGTGTTCAGTTGAAAAATATTTTCTCTTATTAGTCTTACATGGGTACATTGTAGTTTCATTGCGTGTCCCCTAGTCTTTCTAATTTTTGATGGTGTAAATGACCGATCTACCTTTACCCGTTGCACTCCATTCATTAATTTATAGACCTCTATCATATTCCCCTCGGCCATCTCTTTTTCCAAATTGAAAAGCCCTAACCTTTTAAGCCTTTCTTCATAGGGGTATCCTTCCATCTCCATTACCATTTTCTAATTCTGCTATATCCTTTTTAAGATATGGTGACCAGAGTTGCACACATTATTCAAGGTGCGGTCGCACCATGGAATGATAAAGAGGCATCATAATATCCTTGGTTTTATTCTCCACTCCTTTCCTTACAATGCAGTATGGTACAATAGGTTAGCTTCAGACAATAGTAGTTACTTGGGTGGATGGAAAGTGTTGAATTGGTCTGGTCGAAATTTAATTAATTTGTGAGCTGTTATGTTGGATAGAGTTTGTTTTTATTTTCTGGGTTACCAAAATGTTCTATGAATAGATAAGTTTTCAATTGCTTCTGAAAAGGCTAATGCCAGCAGTCTGGTTCCATCCCAGCTAAGATGGAGCCCATCCTTTCAGAAAAGCCTCTCCCTTCCACAGAATGTTATCCAGTTCTAAACAAATGCAAAACCCTCTTCCTTGCACCATCATCTCATCCATGCATTGAAACTCCAGAGCTCTGCCTGCCTTTTGAGTCCTGTACATAAAACAGAAAGCATTTCAAAGATTGCTATCCTGGAAGTTCTCATTTTCAACTTCCTACCTAAAAGCCTAAATTTGGCCTCCAAACCTCCCTCCCACACTTTCCTATGTCATTGATACCAACATGTACCAAGACGGCAGGCTCCTCCCCAGCACTATCTAAAACCTTGTCTTAGTAGCACATGAGGTCTGCTACCTTCGCACCAAGCAAACATATTACCAGGCAATCCTCATGTCCACCAACTACCTAGCTATCTACATGCTTAATGATCAAATCGCTAACTATAACGGCTATCCTAACCCTTCCCTCATGGGCTCATGTCCCTGGAGAAACCACCTCAGTGCGAGAGGTTTTCACATCACCTAGAGGGGACAGATCCTAGCTGCAGGATCACTTTCTGCCACACCAAGGTGATGCTTTCCTTTCACATGATCTCTACTCCATGGCAACTGAGAGGCTGCCAGACTGGAGATGGGACTTTAGTACTACATCCCTGTGGATTTCGTCTATATATCTGTGTCTCCCTTATGTCCTCCAAGACATAAGAACATAAGATATGCCATACTGGGTCAGACCAAGGTCCATCAAGCCCAGAATCCTGTTTCCAACAGTGGCCAATCTAGGTCATACGTACTGTCCTACCCCACCTAGGGCCGGTGGCTCAAGGGCAAGGGTGGCCTTTATTTTTGTCTTCAAGTAATGTCTTTGGCTATTGTGCCAGCAAGGGATGCTGGGACTTGTAGTCTTGATTACTATCCAACAAATTGTTGTGACACGAGGTTTCAGGCAAACAGATAAATTTATTTGGGTTTTCCTTTTCACATTGAATTCACAGCGCAAAACATGGCATGGATTATTTTCTCCCAAAATAATAGGAAAAACAGGAGCAAATAAAGTTGAGAGAAAAAGCATAGAAAAATTGTTTCATTCACAGCAGTGCTCAGGCAAAGTTAATTGTTTCAGCACAATGTCCTTCTTTCACAGAGTTAGGAAACAGCTTTGCATTCCTCTCATGCAAAGGCTGTTCAGCGTAAGTCCAGGTGATTGGTCTCACAAAAAGAGCAATCCATTTCACAAATGTCATTCATATCAGGAGTTTCTTCTACATCAATTATCATGTCTTCACAAGCTCCATTATCACTCTGCTCTAAGGAACTTTTAAAACCAGAATTAGACTGAAGGTTATTAAGAACTTCCTGCAGCTGTTCTATAAATTGTTCTCTCTGGTTTTCATTCACTTGGTTTAAGGCAAGAAACTGATTCCCTCGTAAGATTTTAAATACAGAATTGGAATCTGTCTCATAACACTTACTTGGAATGTTTCTAGTTCTGACTGGAGTTGTTTTCACTGCAGTCCTATCTTGCCTCTGGTTAGCACTTGTCCTTAACTTCTGTATAAAATCTTCAGCATAGCTCTTGCTAAGGATTGTAGCAGATGTATCTTTCTCACGTGCAATGCCCTCTCTGCAATCAGAGCCCTTTCCCCGTGTGAAGGTAAACTTTTCTACCTTTTCCTTGGGTTGCTTTAGCGGAGGTTTTGGGTTTGCTTCCAGAGCTCCTGGAGTATAGGAAACAGACCTTTCAGAATCCTTCTTAGCTTGTTCTGAGTTCCATAGCTTTCCTTGTTCAGCTGGCTTCTCTCGTGGCTTCTCTGGCTTCCTTAGCTTTCCACGCTGCTCCCTCCATTGCTCCCCTTGCTGCTCCCTTCGCTGCTCCCCTGTACTGAACTCTGAGGCAGGTTTAAAATGGCTTTCCGCAGCAGCCACACCCTTCTGGCTGCTCATGTGAAACTCGTTAGGGCTCCACTTAGCTCCTACGTCACTGCTGTGGCAGGGCTCAGTTCTAGCTAGAAGCTTGAGGTTTCCATGGGAACCTTGTTTGCCTTTACTTTTAAAGGTGTATTGCTCATTTCCTTCCCATTCCATTTGCTCTACACTGCTGTCATTATCACAGTATCTAGCAGTTTCCCCAAAAGAGACAGGTTCCACAATGCTTGTACTGGGTCAAGCATTGATATCCTGGGTCCCTTCTTAATAATGGTTTATGGACCTTTCCTCCAGGAACTTGTCCAAACCTTTTTTAAACCTAGCTACACTAACAGCCTTTACTACATCCTCCGGTAACAAATTCTAGAGTTTGATTACACGTTGAGTGAAAAAATATTTTCTTTTATTAGTCTTAAATAGTTTACCCTGTAGCTTCATTGCTTGTCCCCTAGTCTTTCTATATTCTGATAACGTAAACAATCGACCTACGTTTACCGGTTCCACTCCGTTCATTAATTTATAGACTTCTATCATATCTCCCCTCAGCCGTCTCTTTTCCAGGTTAAAGATCCCTAACCTTTTTAGCCTTTCTTCATAGGAGTATCCTTCCATCCCCTTTACCATTTTGGTGGCTCTTCTCTGAACCTTTTCTAATAATGCTATAGCCTTTTTAAGATACGGCGACCAGAATTGCACACAATATTCAATGTGCGGTCTCACCATGGAACGATATAGAGGCATTATAATATATTTTGTTTTATTTTCCATTCCTTTCCTTATGATACCTAGCATTCTATTTGCTCTCTTGGCTGCCGCTGCACACTGGGCTGAGGGTTTTAACATGTTATCCACAGTGACACCTAAATCTTTTTCCTGGGTGGTGGTTCCTAATGCGGAACCTTGCATCGTGTAACCATAGTTTGGGTTGTTCTTCCCTAGGTGCATAACTTTGCACTTGTCTTGCTACTCTAGCCTTCAGAAATCAGACTTGTTCCCCGAGGGCAAAGAATTCCTTGCACCTAGTGCATATATGAGACCCCTCAGCAATGGGGAGAAAATCGTACATGTGACACTCAGTGCAAAAGACTGGATAGCCCCCATCTTGCTGCTGGACTGCTGTCTGCATCTTAGTTTTAAGGTTTTGTTTAGCTATTTAAGTTGTTTACTTAAATTGATAGGGATACATGTACTGATACAACTATACTTAATGGGCCTCATTCCATTCAGGATGCCCATGTACCTGTGTGTCCGGTCGGAATTGGACGCATAGGGGCAGACGTGATTCTGATCCTGTGGAGCACATCTAGCCTCACAGGATCAGAATCGCTACTAAGCGTTTATGTGCAGGCCAGGACCTGATTCCGACTGGCCTGCATGTACAGGCCCTACCCAGCTAACTCAGTCAAGGCTCCTGAATGGAGCCGTGGCGCCATGGCATCTGGTTGCCATGGCACCACGGCATCTGGTTGCCATGGCACCACTGCTTCATTCAGGAGCTGTGATCCCGGGCCGCTGACCTATTCAATTTCCCGCAGCCCAACCCCCGATCTGGCCTTCCAAGGCAAGGGTCAGGCTGCAGGGAATCACCTGCACCCCCTCCGACCCCTTCTGCTGCCTAGGCCGGCCATCCCCCGCTGTCTAGGGGAACGTATTCCACCTTAGAGGTGTAATAAGTTCCCCATCCTGTCTGCCAGGCCCGGGCATACAGGGCCGACATCAGAATTGGCCCTGTACGTCTGGTGCTACAGACTGCCCACTGCCTGTCCTAACTCCTCCCCTTCCCACCCCCATCTAGCCTCGCCATACAATCACCTTGTTCGTACAGGGAGGTTAGCCAGGGATGGACATCAAATATGTTTAAGGGACTTAATCTTGAGGTAAACATAGAAACATAGAAATATGATGACAGGAAAAATACCACATGGCCTATCTAGTCTATCCTTCCATATCAACAACTACAACAGTCCCCTTTTTACCTTTAGAGATCCTCTGTGTTTGTCCCATGCTTTTTTGAATTCAGTTACTGTCCGCATCTCTACCACCTCCACTGGGAGACTATTCCACGGATCCACTACTCTTTCCGTAAAGAAAGATTCAGGAGTGATATGCGGAAATATATCTCCCTTCACCCTCATCCCAATGTCCCCTCGTAGCAGAGCTTGCTTTCAATTGAAAGAGGCTCTCTCCCTGAACATTTATGCCACGGAGGTATTTGAACATCTCAATCATATCACCTCTATCCCGCCTTTCCTCTAAGGTGTACATATTAAGATCCTTAAGTCTGTCCTCATATGCTTTATAATGAAGACCACTAATCATTTTAGTAGCCACCCTCTGCACCGACTCCATCCTGTTCACATCCTTTTGAAGGTGCGGTCTCCAGAATTGCACACTATACTCCAAATGAGGTCGCACCAAAGACTTATACAGAGGCATTATCACCTCCTTTTTTCTGCTAGCCATTCCGCTCCGTATGCACCCAAGCATCCTTTTAACTTTTGCCGTCACCTTTTCTACCTGTTTAGCTACTTTAAAATCATCAGACACAACCACGCCTAGGTCCCGCTCTTCTTTAGTGGACAAAAGTACTTCACCCCCTATACTATATTGCTCCATTGGATTGCTGCAGCCCAAATGCATGACCTTACATTTTTTAACATTAAATCCCAGCTGCCAAATTCTAGACCATTTTTCAAACTTAGCTAGATCCCTCCTCATGTTATCTACACCTTCCTGGGTGTCTACTCTATTGCAGATTTTGGTATCATCTGCAAAGAGGCAAACCTTACCCGACAGCCCTTCTGCTATATCACTAACAAAGATTTTAAAAAGTATTGGACCAAGGACATATCCCTGGGGCACACCACTGGTAACATCCTTCTCCTCAGAGTGAGCTCCATTTACTTGTACTCTTTGTCGCCTCCCACCCAACCAATTTCTAACCCAAGCAGTAACTTTAGGGTCCATCCCTAGAGTGCTCAGTTTGTTTATAAGTTGCCTGTGAGGAACAATGTCAAAGGCTTTACTGAAATCTAAATACACCACATCTAGAGCTCTCCCTCGGTCCAACTCCCTGGTCACCCAGTCAAAGAAATCAATCAGATTTGTCTGACAAGACCTGCCTCTGGTGAATCCATGCTGCCTCGGATCCTGTAATTCGCTGGACTCCAGAAACCTCACTATTTTCTCTTTCAGCAGCGTTTCCAATAATTTACTCACCACCGAAGTTAAACTAACCGGCCTGTAGTTTTCAACCACATCCTTACTTCCGCTTTTGTGTAAAGGCACCACATGAGCCTCTCTCCAGTCCTTTGGCACCACTCCTGACTCCAACGAGGCATTGAAAAGGTCAGTCAGTGGAGTTGCTAGAACGTCCCCAAGTTCCCTCAGTATTCTAGGGTGTATCCCATCCGGTCCCATCGCTTTGTCTACCTTAAGTTGAGCTAGTGTCTCACAAACACAGTCTTCTGAAAATTGTTCAAGATCTCCCTCGCTTCTGTTCCTATTTGTGGGTGTTTTCTGAGGTCCTGCTCCTGGTTCTTCATCTGTGAACACAGAACAAAAGTATTTGTTAAGCAATTCCGCTTTATCCTTATCAGCTTCTGCATATTCCTCCTCTGCACCCTTGAGTCTGACAATACCACTTTTGCCCTTCCTCTTCTCACTAATATGTCTGAAAAATGTCTTATCCCCCCATTTTATTGTATTGGTTATTTCCTCCTCCTTTTGAATCTTTGCCTTCTTGACTACTTTGCTGGCTTCTCTAAGTTTTTCCAAATACAGATGCCTGTCTTCCTATCTCTGTGATCTCTTGTAGTTCATGAAGGCATCCCTCTTTTTCTTCACTTTTTCAGCTACTTCTTTCGAAAACCATAGTGGTCTCCTTTTCCTTTTACCTTTTATTTACCATTTTAACAAAAAGGTTGGTTGCCCTTAAAATATCCCCTTTCAGTTTTGCCCACTGTTTTTCAGAGCCTTAATTAATCTATTCCCTGTGAGGCTAACCAGCTGATCCCGAAAGCGAATTTGACCACCTCTTCCCCTTTAATAACTAAGATTATGCCTGGGGTGGAAGGGAAAGAACACTTAATAATATTTAGCTGGCTTGCTATACAGGTCCCTGACCTGTGCTTCTAAGGTAATCTCTTAACAATTTCCTGGATGATTCATACAGCCCTCAGTTTGATAGAGGGAGCCCTTCAAATTGCCTCTTTGATCTATCACTTGGCTTTAATACCTATTTAAAATAATTTCACAGGTCTCTTGCCGCCTAACTAGAAGGCCTCTTTGTAAAGGTCTAGAAACAATTTTTCTTTCTACTCAAATATTGACCCTATTTTCCCTTCTATGCTAAGCTATACCCTGATTTGATTTAAATTAAAAATTCTGCTTGCACTAGGCCCTGACTGAGGTTTCATTTAAATTAAAAAGCTCTCTGCTGATACTAGGCCCTGACTGAGTTAACAAATACACTAGATTCTAAATTACACACGTTTATCAGCTTTAACACAAAGATTTCACTTTCCCCAAGATTTGGAGAATTTTCCAGAAATAAAAGGGACTGCTACTGTTGGAAATAAGTATTTGGTAGGCTGTTGGTGGTGTATAGCCTAGGAATGTACCAGACACGTGTGCAAGCTTGACAAAACCTCTTTGGCCGCCTTGGTGATCTACAGCAACAGCAGTTATGGGAATGTGGCTTTGAATTGGACTAGAGAATTAGGTCAGGGGGTAGTGGAGACAGAGTGGAAAGAGGAAAAAAACAAAAAGCTGTCACAGGAGGTGGGATTGGCTAATGCAATAAGGACTGTAGTATTACGGTAAGCTGTGTTCTGGCTGTTAGGGAAGTTATACACCAGGATGGAATATTTGTGGTCCATGCTTTGTTGTGCTCTTTCAAAAGTAAACAGTTTTGAAAAAAGAATAAAATAAGGGAATCATACAGAAATAAATACCAGCAAAGGTTTGTAAGGTGTGGCCATGAAAATGACATGTGACCTGGAGTGAGCTAAAATGCAAATAAGTTCTTGACGTTCCAAACCCTGGCTTCCTTACCAGTTTCTGGGGACCTAATGAAGGGATGTAATCTGATGAAAGCTGGTCTCAATTATATAGTTTTAAGTAGTAAATGTGCACATTTTGCATAGCACCTTGAGGGAGGACTTAAAAATGCCCCAGGTATTTTACAGCAAGTACACGAATATTTGCTGGTACTAACAGCGGGACCAGTGACTTTTTTTTTCTTTTTAAGTGTAATTGGGAGGCGGAGGGGATGAAAAGCATCAGCGGCTGACATGTTTCACACACAAGTGCCAGCACTTAAATGCATAGTGGCCCAATTTTAGAAACATATACACGTGACACCAGTTAATTAGGAAAGCCACAGAAAGATGTGTATTTTCTCATTTTTGCTTTGAAATTTTAAAAAAATGCATGCGTCTCAGAGCCTGTGCAAAATTGACAGGGAAACCGTGTAAAAGATTAAGAGGAAAACAAGGTGTTGAACATTTTCATTTGTCTTCAAGTTCATATGTGATGGTTAATTGTAGCAGACTGAAACTTAGAGTTGCTATAGGTGGTTCTGAATGTTGGTCCTGTGGAGCTGAAGTTCTGTCCTCCTGTAGCTGAACTATCCCAGTAAAGATAACAGGATTTTGCAACATGTTTCTTGAAGAAATCATCTCTATAAAAGAGATGTGCTTTTGTTCCCTGTAGTCCTTTAAAAGCATCACTCTTGCCTGTTGGATGCAATTTGAGCTATTTACCCATTTAACAGAGTGCCTGTTTTCCCCTCTTCTCTTCCTTTCCTCTCCTAATCGTATTCAGACGATCAACACAAACTGTGGGATCCTTTCTACAAGCAGATGCCAACACTGTGTTTGATGAACTAACTGCAAACATAGCAATATTAGACAAGGTACATTTTTATTATTTCCTTCTAAAGTCTGTTTCACATAAATACAGTAGTTGCTTGCAATGGTTACTTGAAAACCCACCTCCGTGGCTCCATTCCATTGTCTTGAATTTGTTTCTAAGCCTATAAAGATGGTATTGATGCCTAAGCCCTCCTTTTTAAAGTTGTGGTTCTGGAGTGATTGAGTTTCCAGTTATTTGGACCTTTCTTCTGCTTCACAAAAGATGCCCAACCTCTTTTTTTTTTTTTTTTTCTTTTTTTTTTTTTTTTTTATTTACTCACTGGCCTATTATAAAGAGGCAGTTATTTCTTCATTGAAAGAATGAAAGGAGTGAATTTTTTCCTCCTCTACTGTGCTGTCCCACAACATTGCTCTGATTTCCAGATAGCAACATGTACCATTTGTCGGCTAGTGTGGGAAGCTAATAGCTTCACCTACGCAATGGGAATTTTGTCACCAACATGGAGCCTTGTTTAAACTTAATTCTTCTTCCCCTATTGCAGCCAGAGTGGGAGGTGGAAGCTATCATTGGCCCTGACCTGGTACTTTTTTTTTCTTTTTTAGAAAATTAAGCTACACCTAGAATACTTATCTATTTTCATTTTTCAAGATGTCGTTGATGCGGTGTTTGGTCCCCTACATGACTGTTGGAAACATCTCTGACAGGCCTCCTGTAGCATTCCCTCTCCTGCAAACCACAAGCCAGATTAATCATTCTTGTTTTTTGTTGCAGATATACAGGCCATAGGTTCTATTTGCAATCTAAAACATTTTAAGCATTTCTCTAAATAGATCAAGGATCTGCACCAAAAGACTCAGGAGATGAGGCTGAGGGCCTATAGTTGTGTGTGAATGTTTAGGCCCCCTTGGTCACATTGTAAGTTTCAAGGAATCCCTCTGTAAACAGAAGCTAATATAACTTCCTTGTGGTAAAAAGTTAAAACATGAATTTTTTTCTGCGAATTTTAATACATAATTACTAATTTACACTTAATTTACACTAAGTTCCACGTTAATAACACAGAATGGGGTTAAGGACTGTGCCTTATAGTTAATGCTGTGCACTTAGCACCATCTGAATAGGTGTAGCTAACGGCATTGTATTATCTGCCACTTGGTTAACCTGCGGAAAAGAACTTTTCCTCTTCATTAACTTAATGTCAAAATCTTGAACATCCACAGCCCTTAACGCAGGGGCTTTGCAGTTAACTATGCATCAATTTTTACCCATGGTAACTGCAAAATCTTACCACAAATTATGACGTGTAAAAGTGTCTGGACAGTCTTGGTACATTGTAACACCCCTTTTGTCAAATGTAAATGCTTTCAAACATTTTTTTCAGCCAACTAGAGTCTTTCTATTCTTTATTTTTTTAATATTCAAGTGTGGTGACTGTGGAGGCCATTACAAAACCTTAATCTTTCTTTCTTTAAGTACCTCATGGTTGATTTTGAGGTGCCCTTCTGGCCATTTTCTTGCTGAAATATTCAACCTCTTTTCAGCTTCTGTTTTTCCCCTGACTGTGGGGCATTAGCTCATAGGATATAGTGATATTTAGTGGAATCCATTCTTCCTCCCACCCCCTCATTCTTGCCTGTGCTTCTGGCTGCCACATAACCCCAGAGCAGAATAGATCCGCCCCCTGCTTAACAGTTGGCGAGGTGCTCTTTTCTTCAAAAGCTTCACTTTTTTTTTTTCTCCAGTTGTGGCTTGTGTGGTTTTTGCCAAAGAATTTCTTTCATTTCTTCAGGCTTCAAGCTTATCAAGGTTTTTTTTTTACGCACTTTAGACCTGCAGATTATTGTAGAAAACGATGCTATACTGTGGACAACTATTCCATTGTCCGCTAACATTTTCAACAGGTCATTTGTAATGATCTGCAGATTCTGCTTTACAGATCTGACCAGTTTTCAGGCAGTCCCTCAGATTTTTCTTGATATTTTAATCTTGTATAGGCATAGCTCCAAAACATCCATTTCTTAACAATGTTTCTGCCAGTTGAAATTGCTAGCTGAAAGTATTCAGAAATTTTATTTAGATTCTTCTCCTGCTTTGTAAGAGTGAATTATCTTCCATTTCAAATGCCTACACAGCTGCTTAGAGAAGCCAATGTTGAAAGCAGACAGAACAACAATCTCAAACTGATAGATTAAAAGGAAAACGTACTCTGACCATCACCTGACTAATTGAAGGCCTAACAAATCACTATACATTTTGGGGTTTATTAACATTGAAAAAAATGGCAATGATAAATCAACTAGAAAGGTGTCCAAACTTTGTTCCCTGCCATGTTCAGTTTAATTTCATTCTGTTCCGTTCAGTAATTCTGCATTAAAATTTGCAGAAAGTTGTAATGTTTAACTTTGTGAAAAAAATATAGAATCTTTAAAATACAAATTTCGAAGAAGAAAAAGAGAAAAAGGATCCATTATGAAATTCAGAAAAACACTAGTAATTTAATTTAATGCATCCATTTATATCCTGCCCATACCTCCATGTTCTGGGTGGGTTACAACATATGTAAGGGTACTTATAGCATACTACAAACCCTTACAATTCTATTTCATGTTCCCAATCAGCTTGGGAAATTGGTGTCTGAGAGGGGTCGGAAGCAAACAGCTCCATGGCGCAGAAGTTTAAAGGGTAAGCGCTGTGGGGCTGTTTGTGGTCATTGCTGCTGCGGCATGTCCCAGAGAGGGGTAGCGGCGGTGGCAGTGGGTTACGGAGGGGGAGGGGGCATAAGGGATGTGGTTCGTCTATGGCACCTAATCTCCTTGTGCCAGCCCTGGCAGGGGGATTATGGTACAGATATTTAACCCTTGAAAGGTATTTATGCACAAGAAGCAAACCCTTTGAGAGGAAAGGAAGCTGTGTGCATGGAGACAGACTCATGAGCAGCAACGGGACTTATTTTTTTTCCATGAAATGTCTGGTAGAAGCCTGGATGCCCTCCTGGAGGGGGTGGCGGAGCCAAAACAGTGTTGCAATTCAAACAGATTAGGAATAAATGCAGAGGATCCCTTTAATGGCAAGAGGATGGAAACAAACATCAGCCGCTTTAGCTCAAAAATATATAGCAGAACAATAATCGATGCATTATTTAAATTATCAGAGGAAACCATTTTTCACAACTTAAGGGGCATGTTTACTAAAGTGTGGTAATGGTTAATGCATGGTTCGCTGCACTCTTAAGTATGGCGCACTAAAAGTTAGCATGGGGCCCCCTCAGCAAAAATCCTATGCTAACTAGTTGGTGCGAGATGGGGTGGAACATGGGTACTGTCAGGAAACCGCTGTTAGCACGGGAGTCTCTGACTTGCTGTTTCTGTTAGCATGCTTACATCAGTGGGTGGTGATAGATGCACCTGCATGCTGCTAACTGTGCCCACTCAAGTAAACATGCCCCTGAGCTCTTTCAAGACGAGCTTCATGCTCATAGATATGCATCTGAAAAAAATATAGAATCTGAAGTGGACTCCTTTCCTCAATAAATTGGTTAGTCCATAAAGTGCCGTCTGCTTCTATCACGTTTAAATGGAGGCAGTAGCCTAATGGTTAGAGCAGTGGGCCGAGAACCGGGGAAGCCAGAGTTTGAATCCCACTGCCGCCCCCTGTGATCTGAGGTAAGTCATTTAACCCTCCATTGCCTCAGGTACAAAACCCTCCGAGGACAGGAAAATACCTAATGTACCTGAATGTAACTCATCTTGAACTTCAGAGAAAAGGTGTAATCTAAATCCAATTCCCTTTCCCCTTCCCAATTTTTGCTACTCCAGACTAACATGGCTATCGCTTGGGAAAATGTTTATCCATGTTCATGAGGTCATTTCTAAGAATCTGTGTATGCAGAGACTGTACATTCCTAAAGCTGAAGGAGGTTATACTATCATACGCCTACAGGCCTACCTAACAGCATCAACAGACCGAAATGCAGGAAAAGTGGTGGAAGTGTATAAGTAAACATCCAGAATCAGTCTCCATTATGAAACTTGGGCAAGTGTTCTGATGAGCGGGTGAGCATCCATCAATACACACAGGAAAGGAAGCAACAGAATTTGCAAAACAACTCTAAATAATTAGATGAGACAAGTTAAAACAAACATTAAATGAACACATACAGTGGGGAATACAAAGTGCTACTCTAGGAACCACACATGGATCAAACTCGGACACACACAGATAACGCAGCTTACGTGGTTTTATAAAGGTGTGAAACATGGATAAATGTGAGCTGGCTGATACAGTGTATTTGGATTTTCAGAAAGCATCTGACAAAGTCCCCCTCATGAGAGACCCATCAAGAAATTAAGAAATCATAGGATATGAGTCAATATTTTATTGTGGATTAGAAATCAGTGAAAAGACAGGAAGTAGAGTAGGACTAAAGAGTTATCCACATGGTAAAGGGTCAATAGTGGAAGGTCGCAAGGGTCTGTATTGGGAGCAACACATTCATAAATGATCTGGAGAAAGGAGCAACAAGTGTGCTGATCAACTTTGCGGATGCCACAATTATTTAACATCATCCAAACAGCTGAGGATTGCCAAGATTTGCAAATGGATATTATTAAACTAGGAGTCTGAGCATCTAAATGGCAGAAGAAATTTAATGTGGACAAGTTCAAATCAATGCACATAGAGAAAAATAATCCCTATTACAGGTACAAAATGCTGGGTTCTGAGTTAGGAATCTGCACCGGAGAAAAACCTTGGCATCACTGAGGTGAATAAGATGACATTTTTGGCACAGTGTGCCGCAGCTGCCAAAAAACAAAAAGAATGATAGGGCTTATTTGAAAAAGAATGGAGAACAAAACTGAAAATTAGTCCTCCTATATAGTTCTATGATGTGATTGCACTTTGAGTATTGTGTGCAGTTCTGGTCACCTCAAAAAAGGATGATATGAAGCTATAAAATTTAGAGAACTGCAACAAAGGGGACAAAAGCACCTCCCTCATGAGGAAAGGCCTGGAAAAGAGACAGCTGAGAGAAGAATGTGCTAGTTTATAAAATCATTAGTGAGGTGAATGGTTAAAGAGGGAGCAGTTGTTTTGAAAGTTTAAACACTCAAAAAAAAAAAAAAAAAAAAAAAAAAAAGAGGATAGACCAGGAAACTAACAACCAGTAGATTGAAAACAAAATGCAGAAAATATTTTCTCATGAAGCGCATAATGAAGCTGTGAGATCTGTTGCCAGAGGACATGGTCAAGTTGACAAACAAAGCAAGGTCCATAAATGAATTATTAGCCATGTATCGCCTATGCCTGGTAATGAGTTATGAGACGTGTAGGATCTTATGGGTATTTGTGGCTGTCAGACAGGATGGTGGGCTTGATGGATCTTGCTCTGCCTCAGTCTGGCTTATCTTGTACTCGTATATCCCTATGATCGACGAGCAGTGGATGTTGATGTTAGTAATGGTAGACCATGTAAAGCATCACTGCTTTCAGGCACCCTCTCCCTTCTGCCACCTGACATGCTCCCTGCCACAAAAATGACTAAGCTTCTGTTATCACGATTTTGATGATCTCCCTACCTCACCACAGTCTGCTCCTGACACAGGCTGAAGTGGATAAGCGGAAGAAAACGTGAGCCTAGCACATGTATGTTTTCTTTCTGAATCTTATCTAGCAGAGATCAGCCCTGCGCCGCTGGGGGCCGCATGGAGTGCCGGTGCTAACATAGAAGCAGGCTATACAACTAACAAGAAAGGCATAGCCAACCTGCCATTGGCGGCCAGATCCAGGAAACCATAGCCAAATTTGTGTGTGTTCCTTTTTGCAGGACGTTCTTTCACTAGTATCATTCATTTCATCTGCTGATTTAATGATTTTCCTTCTGGAAAGGCACCCATGCCTTGCTCCTCCCCCCTCATTATGATTTATTAAAAATTTGATTTACAACTCTCTGAACATTGTATCAGGGTGATTTACAATAATAAAAACATTAGAAAAAAGAAGAGAGTGCCGTTGAAATTAAGGTGAGTAGTAAAGTTAGCATAGGAGGGAAAGAGAGGATGGGGGACATGCAGAGTAGAGTATTGGGGAATTCCAGATAATTTGATGCCCAGGATCCCTAATTACTAGGTTACAGCAAAGGGTATATTAAACGTTTGGTAGAAAAGGTGGGTTTTAAGAGCCGTTTTAAATCTAGAAGATTCAAGCAGGGAGTGAATTCCAAAGTGATGGCCCTAGAAAGAAAAAAGCTGAATTTCGAGTGCCTTCCAGGTGGACGTTCGATGGGGATGGTAAATAGAGGCGCTACGCATGTATTGAGTGGGGGCATGAGTGAGTGGGGGCGTAAGGAATTATGTGACAGGAGAGAGATACTGAGATACCCGAGTTGAGAACCTTGTGAGTTATAATTAGTAATTTATAATGAAGTCTGTATGGAAAAGGAAGCCAGTGGGATTTTATGAACAACAGAGAAGCATGATCTGACCGTGAGGCATGATGGAGGCGAATAGCGGTGTTCTGTACTGACTGTAGACACTTTAACTGATACTGAGGAAGTCCAGAATAAATTATGATACAATATCCAATTCTGAAATAACTAAAGAAAGCAGAAGTGTGGTAATGGCGGAAGATAAGAAGAATACTACGGATATGGCGAAGGAAAAAGAATCAACAGCGAACTGTTCAGTTAATGTGTGACTGAAAGCTAAGAGAAGGCTCAAGTGTAACACCTAAATACATCGGAGTTTATACAATGGGTATAGTGTTACCTTCAAGAGAGGAAGATATGGATGGAGATATAGTAAGTGAACAGACATACCAATGAAATGTACTCTAAAGGTTGGAGACGGTGACTGCAGTGTCATTCAGATATCTTTATTTATATTTAGCTCACCCCTTTCCGATGATAGTTCAAGGTGAATTACATTCACATAGATATTTCCCTGTCACCAGAGGACTTAAATCTAAGTTTGTACTTGAGGCAATGGAGGGTTAAGCGACTTGCCCAAGGTCACAAGGAGTGTCAGTAGCCTAGTGGTTAGAGCAATAGTCTACTACCCAAGAGATCAGGGTTTGACCTCTTGGATAGTAGACTATTGCTCTAACCACTAGGCTGCTCCTGGAGCATGTATGTTGTATTTGCTGACTTTTGTCATGCGAGTATGAAAGAAAAAATACTAAATCAAGCAATTTTGTGCTATGCCTTCAAAGCTGAAAATTTGGCCAGACTCTTTGTGGTGCATTTCTTAGACTTTACTCTGCAAGGTGATTAGAATCAGTGTTTTTGTAATGTGGTTATTAAACAAGCCCTGAGATTCACCACTATTTGTGCATGACCTCTATTCTTTCCCATTTGTTTGGAGAGGATTTTTCCCTCCTCTGTTTGCAGAACAAATTGCACCAGCTGGAAAGTCAAACAAAACAGAAGTAAAAAAAAAATATTGGACAGAACAGACCTTCATTTCTTTTCAGCGCAATTCTTTTAACACGTAGAATTAACTATTTAATTGCTTACGTTTTTATTATTTGAGGAGAAGGAGAGTGTGTTGCATGCAAAGTTAGACAGTGTTTACCTACTGGAAAGCAAATTACATATTGTAATGCTCAACGTGTTCTGTAAGTGCTGGCAATGTAACCATTTTCTTGTGTGGAATCCAAGCCTCAAAGAAGGTGACACTTTACTTACCAGTTAATGTCCTTTCCTTGAGTCCTTCTAGACCACTCCAGACAAATAGGTTGTGTTCCCCTACTTAGCAAATTGGTGAAGACAAAGAACCAATGAAAACCCCAGGTTTCAATGACATTGCTCCCATGCCTCTATTCCCCTCATCCACCACAGGTCCCTTCAGTATTTGTCCCAAAGCATATGGAAGAAACATGGCAAGCCTCACACAACCTCAACCATGGGCAACAATGAGTGATCAACAGTAGATAACTATGTACAGGAAAACATTAACATAAGGTTGCAAACTATGAACCTGCAGAGCCAAGTATAAAAATCATAGCGGACTCATGGGTACCGCAGCAGAAAAGGAGAAGTGTAAAGTGAAAAAAAAGGGGAACTGCGAATCTTTCAAAAGGGCTTTGTAAACGCGACAGCAGGAGCCAAAAAACCTGCCATTATGCTTTGATAAATGAAACACGAACCAAAAATAACGTTGTAAAATGCAGTCTAGTGGAGCCTTCCATGTTGTGCTCAAGTGTGAGAGTCGCCCTCAAAGTGGTCTGTCACAGGTGTTTTATCAATCTTTTCCTCTCAGTTCTTCAGAGGAGAAAATCCATCCACCATCTGCTGAAGACAAAGAAATACTGAAGGGACCTTTGTCTCCATTTCGTGGCGAATATAGGCATGGGAGTGATGTCATTGAAACCTGGGCTTTTCATTGGTTCTTTGTCCCCACCAATCTGCTCATAAGGGAACAGAACCCACTTGTCTGGACTGGTCTAGCAGGACAATATGGAAGCTAAATTTTTTTATCGTTCTCTAATAAAGCAACTTAGAAGGGTTAAAAAAAGAATACATCTCTTACACAATTGAAACTCAGGTGGGTCTGTAAACCTTCATGCAGGAGAAGCCTTTGTTTTTGTGTGTTTGTCAGAGTATCCAGGCTAGAAACATCTGCTAAGACCCCTACTATCTTGTCTCTTAGCTCTGGTGCCAGCAGGGACAGGTCCAGTTCCACCACTAATCCTTGGCATTCACAGGAACAAGACAAAACACATTTTTCTACCTAATCTTTAGCATTTCGACCACTTCATGTTGAGCATAATTTAAAGTACAAAAAGAGGACACATCTCAAAACAGAACTGGAATGAGCCAACCTCATAGAAAGTGACTTCATCAGAACCACTCTATATATTTAAAAACAAATCAGGAATGTGTCATAACAAATTTAGCCTTCGCTAGATCACAAGCATTAAAGAGGGCATTAATTATTTCTCTCCCCCTTAAATGTATCCACTAACTTCTAAAACATGAAGAAATATATCCTAGAACATAATCACCCATCAACATGAGCTCCCATCTTACATTTCCAATATGCAGACACTAAAACATACATGACAGATGCAAGTATCAACTTCATGGTCGCTTTTTATTATTGGTTTGTTATAGCAAATCATGGCAGAGCCAAGTGTCCTCCAACCCTGCCCTTAAGCATTCCTAAAGTGCTATATGTCAGCTTAGTGCAGGGCTTTTCAAACCTGTTCTGTCGATGTCAGTCAATCACAGTTCAGAATATCCACAATAAATGCCACTGGGAAGAATTTGCATATATTGGGTCTTCCAGTTGTAGGGTCACTAGGGCAGGTTTGAAAAACTCTGGCTTAGTAAACGTTCTAGTGACACACAGACCCTGTTCTCTGTTTCTTCTTTGTTCAATGGCGAATCTCTTCGGTCGATAATCCTTGAAAACAGTGAGCTGCTTTGGCTTCCAAGTCTTCCAAGAAAGCTCACTGTTTTGAAGGATGATCGATTGAAGATACTCCCCATTGAAGAAAGAAGAAATGGAGAATGACATTTAATCTGAGGATCGGTCAAATCAACATTTTCAATTGAAAGATATGTTAAAGATTTTAAAATTTATTTAAAGCTTTCATTAACTGTTGGAGTGTAGCCCTGAAGCAGAAGTAAGATATTTCTCACTTTGAAACATGATAATGTGATCCGCTAAGATCGGAGTCAGCATGATGAATTAATTTGAGGAAAGCTTTTGAGTTTTTAAATGCTTTATAATAAAAGGACTAACATAAATGATAGCAGCTGATCAATAGCAGCTTCTGTTATAGTGAAGTCCGCCAAATATAAAATGCCCTATTGTATGCATTTTGCAGTGGGATATTAAGATTTTCAGCATAGGGTGTGTATCACTAGAATGGAAGATATGTATAATGGTTGGGATCCAATATTGATTGACGATTTTAGTAAATGTTCTATCAACATTTTTAACTTCAATTTTTCTTTTTCTTAAGATACAGAAAAATTTACAAAGATTGCTTGAAGATGCTGATTGAAAAACTGCCATTCTTGGGTCTCTCTCTTCCTCTATCCCCCACGAGTGAAAAAACAAGGCTGAAGTCACTCTGCTGGACAGAGTTGATTCATTCTGGTGTTATATTCAAGGTGCAAGGCTTGGACAACTACACCTTCCACTTTGGGCTGTGATGTCTTTCTTGTGCAATAAATGCCTATTAGAGGTGGCATTACAGGTTTCAGCTTTATTGGTCTGAGCGAGAGACGTTCTTTGTAATTGCAATATCAACGCAAGATCTTGTCAAACCCAGGATGTGCAAGATTCTCATAGAAAAATACTGGTTTACAATATGATTGAGAAATACAGCACACTCCACTTTCATCTTACTTTACACCCCCCCCCCCCACCTTTCCCGGGCACATACCAGGCCAACCAGCTTGTCAGTAGGGCTCAGCCAGGCAGCAATAAAATGTGCCCACTATACAATCATGTGTGTTCTGCAAGGGCAAGTGTTTCCCAAACATGCATAGCAGTGTAAATGAAGGAATAGACCAAAATAAGGCTTCTGTTTCCTGGGTGCTGGAATTCTCTTTTGTTTAAGAGTCTCAGCATAAACGATTTACTTAAATATACTTAAGTACAATTATATTTGCATTTTGAGTGTCCTTTTTGTTTTGGTCTTAACCGTTTTCAAATGTCAAGAATGTTTCTCTGATATCTCTGGTTTGTCCTGTGAGATTAGCCTCTCAGTACAAAATAGGTAGTGGCATATGCATTGTGGTATTTAGATGTGCACACTAGTGATGAAGGAAACAGCGTGCCTTCTGCATATCAAACGTTTTCATGCATATCAGTGAAGTGTTGCACTTAAACGTTTTGGTAGAAAAAAATCCTTTCGCTCTTTTACATTCAATTCTGTTAATTTCAGTCATGCTAGAGCTACTTATGTCTTCCAACACAAACCTTGTTGCTTTTCTGTTAATTTATGCCTGATGTTGGCTGCATGTTACAAATATTTTGGTGCATCTGAAAAATGGCAAAATGTCTGCGGTGTTTTTATTCTCGACCACAGTAGATTGTGTGAAGTTGGTGGAATGAGCTCCAGTGAAAATGAGAAGCAAATATTTATTTTATGCATATCCCAGTCCTTAATAAGAGCAGAAAGTAGACCAACCCTGAGACTACATAAGCTCAATATTATGGCTGCTAAAGGTCTATCCAGGCCACGGTAAAAGTCGGTGTCATGCATTTAAAAGTGTTTGATGATAAATCTTTGGCCTGAGAGAGTGCACATATGCTGAGTGATTTGTCTGAGCCATTGTATTTTCACAAACTTTAAAGTCATGATGCCGGTAGCCAGCTCTGAGATAGCACAGGATCTGTAACAGACAGGACTTTCTATTTATATGTGAAATAGCACTGTAAACATTTCTATGAAATGTAGATCTTTTTATCTAGAAATAAAAGCAAATAAAATAATACATGAATGGATTTTTGTGTCCTGTTATTTTGTACTTGGAAACCACATTGCACAGAAAATTCTTGAAGCAAGAGGAAAAATAAATCCTAAGTCTATTAGAACTGCAGCAAAAGCATTGGTTCTTTTCTGCTTTTATTTTCTGTCGTGTTTGTGTTGCTGCTGCTCGATATTCACATGCTTATTTTTCCCTTTGGTAAGGATGAGAGTAACAAACCAGAAATCCTTTTTACAACTGTGATGCAGCTGCCAAGGCCTGAACGAGATACAATTTTTTGCTTTTATTCCTATAAGCAAGCTGCAAACGTATGGAACTGAATTATGCTTCTTGAGTCGATGTACCAACCTGTGTTCTGCATCATTAAGCAGGTGCGGTAGAACGCAACAAAAGAACGAAGAAAAGAGAATGACTAGTTAGAGCAGAAATGAGCACTTTGAAATGTAATGCTTTTAACCATTGTTGTACACACACACAAAACAAAAGAAATTACTGAACATTGGGCTTAATGAAAATTAAGTCCGCTTGGGTTTAGCAAAGGCAAGACTTCCTTATCAATTTGTTAGATTTTTGGAAAGCAGGAGCCAGTCAATAGTATATTTGGATTTTTAGAAGGCCTTTGACTATGGTTACACAATGCAAGGTTCCACATTAGGAACCACCACCCAGGAAAAAGATTTAGGCGTCATTGTGGATAACATGTTAAAACCCTCGGCCCAGTGTGCAGCGGCAGCCAAGAGAGCAAATAGAATGCTAGGTATCATAAGGAAAGGAATGGAAAATAAAACAAAGGTATTATAATGCCTCTATATCGTTCCATGGTGAGACCGCACCTTGAATATTGTGTACAATTCTGGTCGCCGTATCTTAAAAAGGATATAGCGTTATTAGAAAAGGTTCAGAGAAGAGCCACCGAAATGATAAAGGGGATGGAAGGATACCCCATGAAGAAAGGCTAAAAAGGTTAGGGCTCTTTAACCTGGAAAAAAGACGGCTGAGGGCAGATATGATAGAAGTCTATAAATTAATGAACGGAGTGGAACGGGTAAACGTAGATCGATTGTTTACGTTATCAGAATATAGAAAGACTAGGGGACATGCAATGAAGCTACAAGGTAAACTATTTAAGACTAATAAAAGAAAATATTTTTTCACTTAACGTGTAATCAAACTCTGGAATTTGTTACCGGAGGATGTAGTAAAGGCTGTTAGTGTAGCTGGGTTTAAAAAAGGTTTGGACAAGTTCCTGGAGGAAAGGTCCATAAAACATTACTAAGAAGGGACCCAGGATATCAATGCTTGACCCAATACAAGCATTTTGGAACCTGTGTCTTTTGGGGAAACTGCTAGGTACGTATGACCTAGATTGGCCACTGTTGGAACAGGATACTGGGCTTTGATGGACCTTGGTCTGACCCAGTATGGCATATATTATGTTCTTATGTTGACATGGTTCCTCCTGAAAGGCTCCTCTGGAGGTAAAGTGATTTAGAAACTGGATAAAAGACAGAAAACAGCTGGGTTAAATAGTCAATTTTCCATAGGGAGAAAGGTTAAAAGACTACTACAGGGGTCTGTACAGGGACATGTGCTGTTTAACATATTTATTCATGATCTGAAGAGTTGATCAAATCTGCAAGTGAGACAAAATTCTTCACAAGCCTCTACTATTCTAATGGCTTTGACTAACTGCTCAAGAGACTAAGCAGATGAAATCTGAAATGAACAAGCAGAACAAGAAAAGGTTTAGAGAAAGGTAGTAAAAATGATAAAGGGGAAGAAACCTAAACACACTAGGGCTCTTCAGTTTGATAAAAACAACTGAGAGGGTATATGATAGAAGTTTATAAAATCAGAAATTAGGTGAAATGGTTAAATATACGATGGTGGTTTAACCATTCAAACAACATTAAAACTAAGGGGACGCTCCCTGCAAAGCTAGCAAACAGCGAGCTGAAAACAAATAATAGAAAGTATTGGGGGAAAATAGCAAAATGTGTTTGTTTATTAAGCTTGATTATACCACTCTTCACATTCACAGCAGGGCAGTTTACAATAAAATCAGGTCAAGGAGGAGGGAGGAGACAGGAAAAAGTGTGAAACACGTACTTAGGAGAGAGAGAGAAACAGAAAACGAAGGAGTGGAAGAGTCAAGTAGTGGGTAGGTCAAAAGCTTTCTGGAAGAGATGGGTTTTGAGTTGGGATTAGAATTTGACATAGTGTATCTCTAATCTGAGGTCGAGCATTCCAAAGAGTTGGACCTGGAAAGTAAAAAGCAGCATGACAGGTGGTTTCTAGTCTGGCTTGAGGAGCGGATGAGAGGTGAAGGCGGTCAGCATGGATGGAGCAGAGAACCCGGTGTGGTAAATGCAGAATAATCAGATTTGAGAGAGAAAGAAGAGTGTAGGTGTCAAGTGCCTTGTGTACCAGGGTGAGGAGTTTGTACTGGATACAATAGGATAGTGGGAGTCAGTGGAAATGAATTTTAAGTAGGGTTATGCGGTCAAAGCATAAGCAAGTATCTTTTTTTTACGGTCGTATTTAGGATGAGCTGTAAGCACTGCATTTCATAATGTGGGAGACCGGAGAGAATGTTGCAATAATAATCTAAGCGAGACGTTAGTATTAGAAGTAAGGTGGTCAGGGAAGAGGGAGAAGTGGCCTTGATATGATAGCATGAATAGAAGGAGCAATGGACCACCGCATTAATATGATCATGAAAGGTCAGGGAAGAATCAAGAACAACCCTTAGATAACAAAGTGAGGGTACCAGGGGTATAGGAGTACTCAGAAGCATGGGGAAAGTGAGGGACAGGGACTTGAACCAGTGAGCCAATGGTGGAAGTTTTATAAGGATTCAGAAGAAGATGGTTAGATGTCATCCAGTTAGTGATTTGGGTGAGACAGTCATTAAGGGGGAGAAAGATTTGGAGAAACAAGGTCAGCGTAGAGGAGGAGTATTATGTCATCAGCATAATACGCTGAAATCCTGCTTTTCTGTATAAAAAGGGTGCGAGGAACAGGGAAAATATTGAACAGTAGTGGGGCCAGCACTGAGCCCTGTGGGACACCACAGTGTAGTGGGGTGATGAGGTTGAGTTAGATCCTTCTCTGTTGCATCTATCTGAGAGAAATTAGTGAAACCAGTGAGTATCAGTGCCACGCAGACTGGAATCATGCAAATGAGAGAGAAGAATATTGTGGTCTACAAGGTCAAAAGCAGAGGACAGAACCAGGGAGACTGCCAGGGAAATGTTGCCTTTATCGTGGGACTCGTGGACTTTGTTGAGAAAGGAGAGAAGTATTGTCTCAGTGCTATGTCCTGGTCAAAAAAACAGATTGATGGGGATGCAGGGTATTAGTGGAATCGAAGTGTGTAATGAGTTGAGCAGATACAATCTTTTCAAGAACTTTAGATAGAAAAGGTAGGTTAAAGATGGGCCTGTAATAAGCTGGAGAAGAGTGATCTAAGAAGGGTTTTTCCAAGATGGGACGGATCAGGGCTTTCTTCCATAGGGTGGGAAAAACACCAGAGACTAGACTATTCATGATTGAGAGGATGGTGAGTAAGAGTGTAAGTGAAGTCTTGATAAGCCAGGCAAATGAGATTGGGTCAGAGCAACAGGTTGTTTTGTAAGAGGAAGTTAGACTTGAGTTATTCTGCCAAAGATACAGTGTGAAAAGAGCACCAGACATGGGTCAGGGATTAAGGCAAGGGGAGGGCTTGAGTTGGGGAGCCAAGGCAGAGGGAAGGCAGGCGGTCAGGGACTATTAAGCAAAGTTTAGTGATTTTATTGTGGAAGAACTGGGAAAAATGGTCTGGGGAGGGAGTATCATCCACAGACTTTTCAGAGGGAGAGGGATTAGAGAGAAGAGAATATAATTGCCTGGGACGATTAGTTGAAGAGGAAATTAAGACTAGAGTAATAAGTCTTTTTAGCAGAGACAATCATGGAACGATAGTGATAATGGGACTGTTTAAAGTGTTGGAGGGAGCTGAGGGTGCGATACCTCCTCTAGAGTCTCTCTGCCTGGCGAAGGTGGGTCTGCTGGAGCCTGAGACCTGGATGATACCATGGATGCTGGCATTGTGGTTGCGTGCACCTAGGGCAAAGTGGAGCTATGTGATCCAAGCCCAACCTGAAAGCAGGAGATCACGTCAAACTAAGCACACAGTCAGAGAACGTGATGGATTACCAAGGACAGGACTTTATATCAAACAAACGTTATTAATATAGGTGCAAAAATGCCAAACAGACTTGCCAACCCAACACAGGCCGTGTTTCGTGACTACTACTTCAGAGGTTAAGGCAAACTGAAAACAATAAAATCATTAAAAATAAGAATAAAAAATATAGTGTCAACATAAATATCGCACACTCATATAAACAATTAACATCCCATCATACATAAACGTATTTATTTATTTATTTATTATTTATTACAAATTCTTATATACCGTGCTATTTAGTATCAATGTGGTATATATATTAAAACGTATATATTAAAACACGTGGAATGCTATTTAAAACCATAAATATAAATGTAACATAAACAATAATGACTAGCGGAATATCCAAATGAGGAACATGAAAAAGTATAGAATATACACTTAAAACTTTAACAATACAAATCAAATGTTCTACATTATCATTAAAGACATAACATAAAATATCTATAATAATAAGTGTAAATAAAAGAGGAACAGAAGGGGAGGAGAGTCCAAGACGAGAAACCATGCCCAGAAAAACTTTAAAAATATAAAACATGTGTATTTAATACTAAAATACTACATGTGAAATAAGATCTAACAATGTGATTAAAAAGTGACAATGCAGAGAGACCACATTCGAAAAAATCAAATCACGCGGTGGTTTCTGTGTCAGCACAACGTACACGATGAACAGAACTATAAAGTAATTAAAAGTGCCCATAGAAAATAAACGCGTGGAAAAAACACCTTAGAGAACCGTTGTCATTGCAGAAGCAAAGAAGAGAATGTGAGCCAATACAAAAAGTGTATAAATCACTTACAGACGGCAGTATCGTTTACATGCCTCGTTGTGAGCTAAAATAAAATAAAAGCCAAACCATCTCAGTCAAGAGGAAAGAGGGACTAATCCAAATTTTTAGATCAGTAAACTCACCAATCTAAAAAGAAATACCGTGGTTTGAAAAAACTGTAGATCCTGACCAAAATCACTAAAAATTAGCGACAGAGCAGGCACCACATAAAATAAGCCATACGATGTGAACCAGTGCAGGAAGTACCTATATTTCTATACTTACAGACAGCAATATCGTTTGTATACCACGTATTAGACTAAATAAAACAAAAACGAAAGTCATCACAAGTATCAAAAAAAGGGGGGTGGGAGGTTGATCCAGATTAACACGAATATGTAAGCTCACCAATCTGATGTAATTATCGTTGTTTGGAAGAACTATAAATCTTGACCGAAATTGATACAATTTAGCGAAAGAGCAAGCATCATGCAAAGTAAGCCGATCACTGGAAGCTCAATGTGAAAAAACGCCGGCGCATGTGCAAAAGCTAAATAGCTATGATCCTAGTGATGTCACACATCGGTGGACTGAAAAAAACTTGTGTGATTGACATTTCTTTAAAAGAGGGGGAAAAAAGGAGGAACTCCACCTACCAAAACTTAAAAAGATCATTGTAAAAAGCAAAGTACTATAAAAATAAATTACTCATAGAGACATAACGTTAAAACGCCGATATGTACGTAATAGCTTAAAGAACACAAAATGCATAATAAAACAATAAATTAAAAATGAATCAACATAACTTTTTAAAAGTGCCAAAGGACCTAAAATTATACCTAAGGCAAAAATCTAAGAAACATGTTAAACATATATATACGCTCCCATTGTTCTCGTAAGGCTTCAGAAAAAAACTTTAAAACATTATATCTATAAGAGGCAAAAGCTAAAAACATTGACACGAAGCGGAAGCCAGTCTCAAAAAAAAAGGGGGGCTCATTAAAACCTAACGTTAAAAACGCTGATGTGTATGTCATAACTTAAAAGTGACAAGACGCATAACAAACCAATGAGTTAAAAATAAAGGGACCTAACCTTTTCAAAAATGCCAGGAGGCCTGAAGTTATTCTTTAGACAATGGTCTAAAACCATATTGAAAATATATATAAAACCCATTATCCTTGTAAGGCTTCTGAGAAAAACTTTAAAACACTATATTTATTAAAAAAAAAAAAGATTAAGACCATAACTACATATCATGAAACAGGGACACAAATAAAAGGAATAACCCGAACCATTAAAAAATTCAATCTCTAAAAAACAGGAGCTCAAAACATGTGGCAAAAACTAGAACCTCAAAGAAAGACAGAAAGGTCTCAATCTAAATTTAACCCTTTAGGAGTCATGGAATCTAACATGTAAATATATTTTTGTTCTAACTGCATTAAAGTCCTATCAATATTGCCACCCCTCCAATTAAGTTGAACCTTTTTAATAATGAAAAATTTAATATCTGAAACTTTATGTTCCTGTTCAATCCAGTGTTCCACAAGGGGCTTCTCTCTGTTGCCCCTTTTAATGGCACTCCTATGCTCAATAATCCTAACACGGATGCTACGTACAGTCTTGCCCACATATAGTTTCTCGCACGGACACTGGATAAATATTAAGGGAGCGGGCAGGGTCCCGGCGCCCGCACGTAATCGGGTGCCCGGCGCGGCGTGGGACCCTGCTCGCGTCTCGGCTAGGGGGGGAGGTGCGCGGTTGGTGAACGGGTGCTCAGGTCATGGCGGGCTGTGACGCTCTGCGCATCTTTTGAATTGCTTGGCTCTGCTCGTTGCTGGGAGCGAGCGGAGCCAATCGGGGGCGGTTTGGCCATGTGCTCCGGTGTGCGCGCAGTCGGGCTGGAATACATGCGGCCGGTTTGGAGAGCAAGTTGCAGCAGCGGTTTCTCTGTGCGGCGGTGGATTCGGAGCTTTGGTCGGGCTGGCGATCCTTGCCGGCTGGGAGATCGGCGGCGGATTAGCAGGCATGGAGCTCGGCAACTGACGCACTCTTCTTCTCAGCGTGCAGGCGAGGTGACGGGGTTTATTTTGGGGATAGTCTTGGCTTCAATGGCCTAATACTTCCGTTTGCGGTGTAGGAATTACAGGGTTTCTTTTATTGCTTTGGGTCTCCCATGCTGTGGAGGGTTTGTGGGATAGGGTGGCTCATGGCTGGTAAGCAGGCCGGAAAAGGTCGTGGGGGATGCAGGGCCACGGTGGGTAGTCAGGTAGGGAGACAGACTGGTCGGGGTTTGGTCAGGGGGTGGAGGCTTGGGCCGCAGTGTGTGGGGGATAGCTTAAGTGCTAACAGGGGGGTGCGGCGTGCTGCCAGGGATTGGGGTAGGCTCTCAGTTTCTGGGGGGAGGGCACGCAGGGGGGGCAATGTGCAGTACAGGGGTGGTATTGGTGCAGAGGGTCGTGGGGTGGGCAGTGCCGTGGTGGGGGCCGATGTGGGGGCAAGGCACAGGGCTGAGGTCGAGCAGGGGGACAGCGTAGGCCCTGTAGGTCAGTGGGGTGAGGGGGTTAGGCCTGGGTGTGATGGGGCTCCTGGAGCGGGTTACGGTTTGGGACCTCCGGGTGGGAGTATGGCTTTGCCTAGGGGATATGGTATGGTGGGGCAGCTGGCGGGTTGGGAGCATTGGTTGAGTGGGGGGCAAGGCTCTTCCAGGTCAGATTGGGATGGGGCCTGGCATCCGGCTTTGTCTTCTGCTTTTCCCTCCTTTGGTTTTCCTTTTGTGTCTCCGCGGGTTTCTTTTCTGTCCGCACCTGGAGGTGTGCCGTCTACAGTGCTGTCTCTGGTTGCGTCTACTATGGATTCTGGAGCCTCTCCTCTAAGGGGTACGCCGCGGGACGTGGATCGTGCTCAAGGATCTGGTGTGCTGCAACGGACTACTGCTCCTCGTGTGGGTTTGCCGCGTTCTTCGGATGTGATGGCCGCAGAAGGCAGAACAGGTTAGTCGCTGTCGGTCGAGGGAGGTGACTGTGGAGGGAGTGGGTCGAGGGCAGAGTGTTCAGGGCCAGCGCGCAAGAAGAGGAAGTACGTGTGTCGACATCGGCATAGTTCAGATTCGTCCTCCTCATCGTCTTCCGATTCGGCTGAGTCATCAAAGGGTGAGGTCGGTGGCAGTGAGTCGGTGCCGGGGCAGGGGTCTTCTGGTATTCCCTCCGGCGCCGGGTCTTCGTCATGGGTTGCATTATCGGAATTATGGGAAGGTGTCACGAAAAAATTGAGGCGGAATATTCGGAAAAGGAAGTACATTGATATTTTTTGTTTGCTGGAAGGGCGCAAACGTTCGGGGGAGAGTAGAAAGAAACGCAGGGATGACGAGAAGGAGGGTCGTCTTTGGAAGGTTTCGAGGAATGTTGTCAATTGGATGAGATTGTTCTTGCGGCTCGCGAGCGTGTGGGGTCAGCATTTTCCGGCGCAGTACGGTATGTTGTCCTATGCTGATTCGATTTTGGAGGCTTCTCAGATGCACGAGGGCAGGTCGTGGTTGAATTATGATGAGAAGTTCCGGGACAAGATGGAGGAGAACAAATTTTTGTCTTGGGGTACGCAAGACATTAACCTTTGGCTGACTCAGATGTCTGTCAAGGGTGGAGTGGTTGGAGGGGGTGTGGGAAAGTCTGGGTCAGCGGTTGCGGCTGGTGTGGGTCCTTCCTTTCGTGGTGGCGTTTCCCCAGTCCAATCAAGACCTGTCAACAGTGGCGGGGGTGACGTGTGCTGGAGGTTTAACAGATCAGTGTGTCCTTTCACAGACTGCAAATTCCGCCATGCGTGTTCGAGCTGCGGCGGTTCCCATTCAGCAGCTAAGTGCGTTAAAAAAAGGGGCCATCATCCCGCCTGGACCAGGTACCAAGTAGGTTATCACTTAATGAGTTGGCTCCGTCTCCAATACGGGTATTGCGTAGCTGGTTGCACGGTTATCCGCAAAGACGGGATAGGATAATTTTGCTGTTGGGATTTCAGTTCGGTTTTGTTCCGATTCGGGGTGCCGTAGGGTGTTCGACGGCTCGCAATTCCCCTAGCGTTCGGAGATGGGCGTCGATAGCTCGGGAGAAGCTAGCGGTGGAGTTATGTTTGGGCAGAATTGCTAGTCCTTTCCGGCATCCTCCTTTTCAGAATTTTGTGGTGTCCCCATTAGGAATTGTTCCTAAGAAAGAACCATAAGAACATAACATAAGAACATAAGATATGCCATACTGGGTCAGACCAAGGTCCATCAAGCCCAGTATTCTGTTTCCAACAGTGGCCAATCTAGGTCATATGTACCTAGCAGTTTCCCAAGAGAGACAAGTTCCACAATGCTTGTACTGGGTCAAGCATTGTTATCTTCGGTCACTTCTTAATAATGGTTTATGGACCTTTCCTCCAGGAACTTGTCCAAACCTTTTTTAAACCCAGCTACACTAACAGCCTTTACTACATCCTCTGGTAACAAATTCCAGAGTTTGATTACACATTGAGTGAAAAAATATATTCTTTTATTAGTCTTAAATAGTTTACCCTGTAGCTTCATTGCATGTCCCCTAGTCTTCCTATATTCTGATAACGTAAACAATCGATCTACGTTTACCCGTTCCACTCCGTTCATTAATTTATAGACTTCTATCATATCTCCCCTCAGCCGTCAATTTTCCAGGTTAAAGAGCCCTAACCTTTTTAGCCTTTCTTCATAGGAGTATCCTTCCATCCCCTTTACCATTTTGGTGGCTCTTCTCTGAACCTTTTCTAAAATCGCTATATCCTTTTTAAGTTACGGCGACCAGAATTGCACACAAAATTCAAGGTGCGGTCTCACCATGGAACGATATAGAGGCATTATAATATCTTTTGTTTTATTTTCCATTCCTTTCCTTATCATACCTAGCATTCTATTTGCTCTCTTGGCCGCCGCTGCACACTGGGCCAAGGGTTTTAACATGGTATTCACAATGACGCCTAAATCTTTTTCCTGGGTGGTAGTTCCTAATGTGAAACCTTGCATTGTGTAACCATAGTTTGGGTTGTTCTTCCCTAGGCGCAAAACCTTGCACTTGTCCACATTAAATTTCATCTGCCATTTTGATGCCCAGTCTTCCAATTTATCAAGATTCTCTTGCAATTTTCTACAATCCTCTTGGGTTTTAACAACTTTAAATAGTTTTGTGTCATCTGCAAATTTGATAACCTCACTCGTTATTCCACTTTCCAGGTCATTTATGAATATGTCAAAAAGCAGCAGACCCAGCACAGATCCCTGGGATACACCACTATTCACCTTTCTCCATTGGGAAAATTGGCCATTTAGCCCTACCCTCTGCTTTCTATCTTTTAACCAGTTCCTGATCCACAATAGTACACTGCCTCCTATCCCATGACTCTAGTTTTGCCAAAAGACTCTCATGAGGGACCTTGTCAAAGGCTTTCTGAAAGTCCAGATACACAATATCAACCAACTCACCTTTGTCCACCTGATTATTCACTCCTTCAAAAAAACATAACAGATTAGTAAGACAAGATCTTCCTTGTCTAAAGCCATGTTGGCTGTCTCCCATTAGGTCATGACTATCTACATGCTGAGTAATTTTATTCTTTATGATGGTTTCTACCATTTTTCCCGGTACTGACGTCAGGGTCACCGGTCTGTAGTTTCCCGGATCACCCCTGGAACCCTTTTTAAAAATTGGTGTTACATTGGCGATCCTCCAATCTTCAGGTATTAGAGATGATTTTAATGATAGTTCACAGATTACTAATAGCAGGTCTGCAATCTCATATTTCAGTTCTTTCAACACCCGTGGATGTATACCATCCGGCCCAGGTGATTTGCTACTCTTCAGTTTATCTTATAGTTGTAATACATCTTTCCGATATATCGATATTTCCTTCAATTCTTCCACACCTTTAAATACCACTTCATTCATGGGTAACATCCCTACATCTTCCTCAGTAAAGACCGAAGCAAAGAATTCATCCAGTCTCTCCGCTATTGCCTTGTCGCCTCTTAGTGCTCCTTTAACCCCTTTATCATCTAATGGACCAACTGACTCTCTCACAGGTTTTTTGCTACGAATGTACTTGAAAAGGTCTTTACTTCGCGTTTTTGCTTCCGCAGCAAGCTTCTTCTCAAATTCTCCCTTTGCCTGCCTTATCAATGCCTTGCATTTGACTTGCCAGTGCTTGTGCTGTTTCCAGGTTTCGTGAAAGATGCTTTTTTGGCAACAATAGCCTCTCTGACCTCACCTTTAAACCATGCTGGCAGTTTTTTGGACTTCCTTCCACTTTTCTTAAAGCATGGAATACAGCTGGTCTGGGCTTCCAAGATAGTATTTTTCAACAACAGCCAAGCCTGATGTACGTCTTTAACCTTTGCAACTGCTCCTTTTAGTTTTTTCTTAACTGTTTTCCTCATTTTATCATAGTCTCCCTTTCGAAAGTTAAAAGGTAGTACTGTGGAATTCCTTACTATCCCTCCTCCACTAATTAAATCAAAGGCAATCATGCTATGATCACTATTGCCAAGGACTTTAATGCAGTTAGAACAAAAATATATTTACATGTTAGATTCCATGACTCCTAAAGGGTTGAATTTAGATCGAGACCTTTCTGTCTTTCTTTCAGGTTCTAGTTTTTGCCACATGTTTTGAGTCCCTGTTTTTTAGAGATTGAATTTTTTAATGGTTCGGGTTATTCCTTTTATTTGTGTCCCTGTTTCATGATATGTAGTTATGGTCTTAATCTTTTGTTTTTATAAATATAGTGTTTTAAAGTTTTTCTCAGAAGCCTTACAAGGATAATGGGTTTGTATATATATGTTCAATATGGTTTTAGACCATTGTCTAAAGAATAATTTCAGGCCTCCTGGCATATTTGAAAAGGTAGGTCCCTTTATTCTTAACTCATTGGTTTGTTATGCATCTTGTCACTTTTTAGTTATGACATACACATCAGTGTTTTTAACGTTAGGTTTTAATGAGCCCCCCCCCCCCTTTTTTTGAGACTGGCTCCCGCTTCGTGTCAATGTTTTTAGCTTTTGCCTCTTATAGATATAATGTGTTAAAGTTTTTTTCTGAAGCCTTACGAGAACAATGGGAGCGTATATATATGTCTAACATGTTTCTTAGATTTTTGCCTTAGGTATAATTTTATGTCCTTTGGCACTTTTAAAAAGTTATGTTGATTCATTTTTAATTTATTGTTTTATTATGCATTTTGTGTTCTTTAAACTATTACGTACATATCGGCGTTTTAACGTTATGTCTCTGAGTAATTTATTTTTATAGTACTTTGCTTTTTACAATGATCTTTTTAAGTTTTGGTAGGTGGAGTTCCTCCTTTTTTTTCCCCTCTTTTAAAGAAATGTCAATCACACAAGTTTTTTTCAGTCCACCGATGTGTGACATCACTAGGATCATAGCTATTTAGCTTTTGCACATGCGCCGGCGTTTTTTCACATTGAGCTTCCAGCGATCGGCTTACTTTGCATGATGCTTGCTCTTTCACTAAATTGTATCAATTTCGGTCAAGATTTATAGTTCTTCCAAACAACGATAATTACATCAGATTGGTGAGCTTACATATTCGTGTTAATCTGGATCAATCCACCACCCCCCTTTTTTTGATACTTGTGATGACTTTTGTTTTTGTTTTATTTAGTCTAATACGTGGTATACAAACGATATTGCCGTCTGTAAGTATAAAAATATATGTGCTTCCTGCATTGGTTCACATCGTATGGCTTATTTTATGTGGTGCCTGCTCTGTCGCTAATTTTTAGCGATTTTGGTCAGGATCTACAGTTTTCAAACCACGGTATTTCTTTTTAGATTGGTGAGTTTACTGATCTAACAAGTTGGATTAGTCCCTCTTTCCTCTTGACTTTGAGATGATGTTTGGCTTTTATTTCATTTTAGCTCACAATGAGGCATGTAAACGATACTGCCGTCTGTAAGTGATTTATACACTTTTTGTATTGGCTCACATTCTCTTCTTTGCTTCTGCAATGACAACGGTTCTCTTAGGTGTTTTTTCCACGTGTTTATTTTCTATGGGCACTTTTAGTTACTTTATAGTTCTGTTCATCGTGTACGTTGTGCTGACATAGAGACCACCGCGTGATTTGATTTTTTCGAATGTGGTCTCTCTGCATTGTCACTTTTTAATCACATGGTTAGATCTTATTTCACATGTAGTATTTTAGTATTAAAGAATACACATGTTTTATATTTTTAAAGTTTTTCTGGGCATGGTTTCTCGTCTTGGACTCACTCCTCCCCTTCTGTTCCTCTTTTATTTACACTTATAGATATTTTATGTTATGTCTTTAATGATAATGTTGACCATTTGATTTGTATTGTTAAAGTTTTAAGTGTATATTCTATACTTTTTCATGTTCCTCATTTGGATATTCCGCTAGTCATTATTGTTTGTTATATTTATATTTATGGTTTTAGTTAAATATTTTTTTTATTCATTTTTAAATAGGGTACAGAAACAAGCACGCAAACAACATATGTGGTAGAACATTCCAAACAGTAAAAAACAGGTGAATCATCGTAGAACATTATAAAACAGTGGAAGCAGCGTAGAACAGTCTGACCGAGCTGGCTAAGGCTCCAAAGTAAAGTCCAAGCCAAGTAATCATGTCCAGCTACTGAGAGTGCAAACAATGCAGACAAGGAGCTGCGTAACATTCTGCAAACAAAAAAGGGTGTGAAAGCGGACCAATAATAAGCTAGTCTGAGACGAAGAGAAGGTCCGTCCAATAGGCCGGCTTTGTTAAATCTAGCTGAATAGTAATAAATAATATACCATACAGAGAACAAAGACAGGTCTAACGTAAAGTAAACAGTCAAAGCACCCAGTCCCCTGAAAATCTTCGCCATCTACTAGGACGGCCCCCACGAAGCATGAGCCTCCAGAGAGAGAAAAGGTCATAGGAAGAGACAAGAAAAGACAACGACAAGCTTAACTTCGGAAGGTCCTTGTAGTCAGGTGGTATACAGAACCCAACCATAAACCTCTTAAAGGAAACACAGTCTCCCTCCCCCCCCCCTGCCCGCCCCCCCCCAAAGCCCCCCTCCAAAGCCCCCCTCCCAATGCCTGTCCTTCCTCCCCTACCACCCCTTCCCACCCCCCAAAGCTACCCAGTGGAGGCCCACCTCACCCGCTCCCCCCACGCCCCGTCCAGAGACTGAGCACCGGCAGGCCCAGGGTTAAGTCTTCTCCCGAACCTACCTGCTCCACCTCGAGGCAGGTAAGGTATGGGACACCTCCTGGGCAGCGAGCCCTTCTACCCCCTCCCACCCCTTAAAAACCAAGAATAAGGAAGAGTAAGGTGCTGTCCAGTGCGTTCAACTCTCTATTACGAGAGTCCAGCAAACAAAGGATAGGCGAAAACTCATTAACCGTCCCCGTCCCCATCACCACCCTCACCACCCTAAGAGTTCAAGGTTCCCCCAGCATACGTCGACGCACCCCCACAGGCAACAGCCGCACATGAGAACCCCACATCTGCAGAAACCTAGCCCAGCGCCGTTCCACGCCGGCTGCGTGCAGCCGGTCCATAATCAAAATCCTGTGAAGTCGAAGTCTCCAAAGCCCATAACTAGGCCCACGCGCATCCAGCCACTGTTGCAACACTGTCATCCGGGCAGTCATCAACACCAATCGCAACCATCGCATTTCCATTGCCCCCAACTGACCCCCCCAGTCATCATCCCAAACATCCAACACAACATTCCGCGCATTAAGGAGCTCCATTTGCGGCAAGCACCGACGGAGATGCCCAACTACCCGGTCCCAGAAAGTCTGAACCACGGGGCAACACCAAAACATATGACCCAGAGTCGCCCGAGCCTCCCCACAGCGAGGGCAGCAGTGACTCGCACCAACCCCTGCCCTCCAAGCCCTCACAGGGGCAAAGTACAAGCGGCGCATAAGGCGATACTGGGTGTCCCGATGCAGCACTTGTACACTTAGGGTCGGGATTGCGGTCGAGCCCCCCAACAACTGCTCAACATCTACCTCTTCCCCCAACTCGGCAGACCAAACCGTCGCCAGATCCTCCACCTCCACAGGCGGCACTCCTTCCCATAACATTTTATGTAGCCCGGACACCCGAACGCCTGTGTCCCCCCCCAACAATGCCAACTCAATCTCCGAGCAGACCTCGCCTCTCAGCGCTGTCACCGGGATGGTATGAAGATAACTCCGGAGCTGGATATAGGAGAAGACATCCCAATCCCCGAGCAAGTACCGGCGACGCACCTCTGAAAAGGGCAGCATGCTCCCTTCTGAGGTCAGCACATGTTCCAGATTCTCCACCCCGTGAGTTTCCCAGGATTGAAATATAGACCGCCCCAGGCCCGGTATGAAATCTGCATTGCCCCTGATGGGAAGGTAGGGCGTGTGAGATGCAGAGAGCCCGCGACCAGCACAAAGGAAGCGCCATGCTAGCTGAATGGGCTTAAAAAGAGACTCACGAATATCCCCCGGTACAGCCCTAAGCGACCTAGCATGCAGAAGAAAACGCACATGGAGCGGCGCCAGCACAGCCGCCCACATCGCCGCCGGGGAACATTCATCCAAATCCCATAACCAATCACGGACAAACCGCAATAAACACGCCACATTGTACCGCCTAATATCCGGAAACCCCATCCCTCCCAATCTCCAAGGTTGCCGCAAGATCGCCAGACGCACCCGGGGCTTCTTCCCCCTCCAAAGGAGCTGATTGAACAAGCGGTCCAGGTGTCGCAGGTCAGCCCGCCGCAAAAACAACGGGAGAATCTGGAGTGGGTACAATAGTTTGGGAAAAATCGCCATCTTACTGAGGGCCACACGCCCCCCCAACGACAGCGGCAAATCCCGCCATTTATCAACACAGGCCGACACTTCCCCAAGCATCTTGGATACATTAAGATGATAAAGATCCTCCAACCGCGTCGGCAGGTAGACACCTAAGTACTTAAAGTGCCCGGTCGACCACTTCAGAGGAAAGGGGCCCTGCCACCCCCGATGTCCTGCAGGGGCCAGGAACAACGCTTCCGACTTATCTAGATTGAGGCAAAGCCCCGAGGGACCCCCATACTCCCGAATAAGCTGTAGCAAGCACGGCAGTCCCGCCACAGGATCGCTGAGGTGAACCAACATGTCGTCCGCGAACGCCGCAAGACGAAATTCCTCCCGCCCCATCCGAATCCCCCGAAACTGCGAAGAGGACCTAATGAGAGACAGAAGAGGCTCCAGCGACAGCACGAATAGAAGTGGCGATAACGGGCAACCTTGCCGAGTGCCCTTCTGGATATCGAACTCAGCAGACATGGTTCCGTTGACCATAATCGCCCCGATTGGGTGAGCATAGAGCAAACGAACCACGTCCACAAAGAACCCCGTAATCCCCATAGCGTCCAAGACCTGGTACATAAAACCCCAGTTGACCCGATCAAAAGCCTTCTCGGCGTCAAAGCTAATAAGTAGGGAGGGGTCGCCTGATAGTCGTCCCACACCTAGCGACAGCAGGATCCGCTGCAGATTATAGGCAACCTGGCGTCCACGCACAAACCCCACCTGGTCCCTATGGATCAAGAAGGGGAGGTAGATTGCTAATCGATCCGCCATTATTTTGGCCAAAAGTTTGATATCTACATTAAGCAAGGATATAGGGCGGTAAGAGCTCGGCAAAAGAGGATCTCTCCCAGGCTTGGGCAGAATTGTAATCAGCGCTTTGTTGGCTTCAAACGGGAAGCCACCACGCTGTACCAAATCATTAAAATATCCTACCAGGGGGGACACCACAGCAGCACCCAGAGCTTTATAGAACTCGCTGCGGTAGCCATCGACGCCCGGAGCCTTCCCTTTCTTCAGCTTCTTTATTGCCGCCTGAACCTCCTGCCCAGTGAGGGGTCGGTTAAGGGACGCCAAGTGCTCCACCTCCAATCGTGGAAGCCCACAGCGGTCAAGAAAAAGACGCCCCTCCAATTCTTTATCACCATCACTGGCATATAAATGCTGAAAAAAGTCAGCAAAAGCCTTCTCTATAGCTGCAGGATCCCGTGTGACAGCACCATCCGCCTGCCGGATAGCCCCAATCTGCCGGGGACCCCCCTTTGGCCTCAACAATGAAGACATCAACTTGCCCGCTCTGTTCCCAAACCGGTAAAGCCGATATCTATAGTAGAGCAGCGATTTCTGAGCCCGCCGGTGCAGCAACATTTCCAGTTCGACTTGCACCTCCCGAAGCCTGCGCTGATTGGCTGCGGTTCGCGACCCCCGCTACCACCCGACGCGCTTTACCTAAATCGCGCTCCAGCCGGAGTATCTGCTGGTTTAAATGCTTCCGGCGCTGACTATAATAACTGATAATATCCCCTCGAAGCACAGCCTTCCCAGCCTCCCAAAGGAGGGCGGGAGAAATGCCCGGTGCCGCATTCAGAGTCTCATATTCCATCCATTTGTGCCGCACATACGTTTCGAAATGAGCATCCCCACATAACTCCAACGGGTAACGCCACAACCTACCCGGGGATGGGCCACCCCCCCGTAACTCCAAAACCACCAAGGCATGGTCAGAGATAACCAGTGACCCGATGTCCGCCCGCAAGACCCAACCGAACAACGATTCCGCCACTAGGAAGTAATCGATATGAGACCATGTCCCGTGCGCGCGGGACAAGTGAGTATAATCTCGGTCTCCCGGATGCAGCACCCTCCAGACATCTATTAAACAGTAGGCTTCACACAACCCCCACAATCGCTGTCGTGCCCGGCGGCTCCCGCCGCTCACCTGGCCAGACCTATCCAAAGCCACATCCAGTACTTCATTGAAGTCCCCCCCCTAGAATGACCTGGTACCCACTAGCATCAGCCAATATTTGAGAAATACTCTGAAAGAAGCGAGCCTCATACACATTAGGTCCATATACCGAGCATAGCATCACTTTCCGCCCAGCGAGCCTCCCCCAAACACCCACAAACCGGCCCTCGACATCAGAGACCACCTTTTCTTCGATCCAGCTGACATTGTTGGCCACCAGAATAGCTACTCCCCGCTTCTTCCCCACCGAAGGAGCGCCATACACATGAGTGATACGCCCGGAGCCCAACTTCATACGTTCCGCGTCCGACTGATGTGTCTCCTGCAACATAATCACATCCGCCCGTTGACGTTTCAAATGCTGCATTACCTTATAACGCTTCACCGGGGAGCCCAACCCGCAGACATTCCAAGAGACTATACGCAAACCCTTATCCACCGCACATTACAAGATCCCGATACCGCTGAATCAGAGCCCAGTTCATATAAGAGTGGTGACCCCCCCAGCCAAGGGCCCCCCTCCATGACATCCAAGGCAAACTCACCCCAATCAGCCTAACATCCAGCACACACAGCACAGCAACACTTACACGCACCATCATACATCCGCCCCCACCCTGCAGCCCAAAACAACGACTAATACCCTTCTCCCTTCCCGCCCCCCCCCCTCTCCTTGGTCCTACTAATTCCCCCCCCCTACCACCCCCCTTCCCCCCCCACCCCATCCCTCCCCTACTCCCACCTTCCATCAACCCACCACCAGCCAAGCCTGGCCCCACCATCCTTCCTAAGCATGCAGCCCCCCTGCTCCCCCCCCCATTATCGGCCCACCGCCTCCCCTTCCCCCCCACGTCCGCTAACCAAGTTGGGAGAAGAAGCCAAAATAAGGAGGGAAGAGTATGAAGGGGAGCAGAAAGAAAGAAAGACCCCTTCCGGCCCCCCAAGCCCGACAAATCTACCCGCCTGCCACCCAAAGTCTCCCTCAACCTATCCACCCTCTGCCCGGGCCGAAGTCACCAGGCCACCTAGGGTCAGAACACATCCCACTAAACAATCTATATGTAACTGCCGCCCCACCAAGGGAATAGAGGGCCCCGCCCCCCAATAGTGGGGATGCGCGGTGCCGCCACAGCCCAAGGCCATGAAGCAGCGCTGTTTAGCCAAATTCCGCCCCCAACCAACCCTCCCCCTCAGCACTCCACGCCCAGTAATATGCAGACACTAACCCAGCCCAAATAGCCGAAACCCTAGGCGTGTCCCTCCTCAAAAGGAGAAGCGCAAGGGCAGAAGTAAGAAAGCCTCCCCTCGATAAACAAGTTCAGAAACCCAGCGAATAGCTACCATGTGGTCGGGCTGGGCTGTCCTCTTTAGAAGGTGGCGCCCATCTACCAGCCTCTGTGAAGAGCACACTGCATCTAGCATCCCCAGAGCACCATGAGAGTAGAAAGGACCGCCAGTACGAGACAAAGATTCAGAATCTGAGAGATCAGGAACTACCGAGATTCAGAGACAGAGATTTAGAGGCAGAATAGACCTGAGAATTGTACATGTGGAGACACGCAAATTGAGAGTAGACCAGGATCTCCCCCTCCCCCCATCCCAGCGGCAAAGGCCGCCATTCCAACTCCCAGCCCACAGGAATGGCCCGATATATGTAAGACCACATAGCCCAGGGAGAGAGGGGGGGGGGCACACCAATCCCCACAGACCAAACAAACAGGGACCCCCACTGAGAATTGCCAAAACCAGCAAATGCAAAATAGACAAAGCAGGATAAACAGTGTAATATAGCAGGTACAAAGTCATATACAAGCTGGAAACTGCTTTTAGTTTGCAACCCAAAAACAATGGAACAGAGAATACTGACGCGGGACTCTCCGATGTGTGGAGGAGCAGAAGCGTGACTGGTCTATCGGCCACTACAGCTACGGCCGGACTGCACACTCTCCACCCCGAAGGGGTGGCAGAAAAAACCCAAATCCCCAGTATCACAGCTTTACCACAGCTTTACCCCGAGGCCGCGGAGGCCCCTCGCACAGTACTTGTTTCGCCGCACTAGTCCACTCTCAGCCAAGTCCATTGCAGTAAGCTCTGGCCTCTTCGGGGGAAGAGAAGACCCGATTCCCCCCTTCGCTGAACACCCGGAGGAGCGCTGGATAGGCTAGAGTAAAGCGGATGCCCCGCTCGATCAATGTTGTGCAGACGTCATGATAGGCCTTGCGCTTCATAGACACCGCTGCCGAGTAGTCTTGAAATATAAGAACTTTGCAGGCAGCGGGTCCGGAGCGTCGCAGCTGGCGTGAAGCCCTCAGCACGCCCTCCTTCTGGGCAGCATTTAAAAACCGGGCAATTACCGCCCTGGGACGTTGCTCACCGGACCTGTAGGGCCCCAACCTGTGCGCCCTCTCCACCACCAGCTCCCCCACATCTGCAGACAGTGGTAGATGGGCCGGCAGCCACTGCTCCAGGTGCCGCCGCAGGTCTTGCTCGGGCACAGACTCCTCGATCCCGATGAATCGCAAGTTGTTCCGCCTGCTGCGGTTCTCCAAATCTTCCATTTTCTCTTGGTGTGTCTTAAGAGCTTCCTCCAGACTCGCGATCCGGGCCGCATCTCGGGCTTGCAAATCTTCTAGGGAGCCAATGCGGTTTTCCGCATGCTCAACCCTCCGATTGAATTCTGAAACGGCATGGGCAACTTCGTGCATCTGTGTAGATAGACCCCCAAGCCGATCTTCCAATGCTACCACCACCGCCTTGGAGACCTCTGCTACCATCAGTGCAGCCTCCGACGATCCCGGGGTCTCTGCCACACCGTCCGCCATTTTAGTCTCCCCACCTCGTGTGCGGTCCCGGCGGGGAATTCTCTTGGCCATACGACTCCAACCTCTGAAGGTAAGATCCAAGAGGGGGGCACTTTAAGCACTCAGTCTTCCCCAAGTTTCAGCGTTCCAAGTACAAAGAGTGGTTAATATTGTCGGCAGGGGGAAGAGCAGGCTCCGGAGCTGAGAAGCACGCGTCCTCTCAGCTCACCATGCCACCGGAAGTCTCATATTTATGGTTTTAAATGGCATTCCACATGTTTTAATATATACGTTTTAATATATACGTTTATGTATGATGGGTTGTTTATATGAGTGTGCAATATTTATGTTGACACTATATTTTTTATTCTTATTTTTAATGATTTTATTGTTTTCAGTTTGCCTTCACCTCTGAAGTAGTCGCGAAACACGGCCTGTGTCGGGTTGTCAAGTCTGTTTGGCATTTTTGCACCTATATTAATAAAGTTTGTTTGATATAAAGTCCTGTCCTTGGTAATCCATCACGTTCTCTGACTGTGTGCTATGTGATCCAAGGCAGCAATTAGCAAGGTATGCCAAGTTTGGACCTCATCATTGACAGGGAGGGAGAAGAAGCTACTGGGAAGGACCATGGTGGAGGATGGGAAGTGTTCCGGAGTTTGGGGCGTGATTCTTTGAGTCGGATGGATGTCCTCTGTGGTGGTGATAGAGCATTTGCATGAAGTGGAAAATAAAAAAGATGCAAAGCGATCACTCCACAAAGTCCAGAGTTGTCAGGGAAGTTGGCAAAAACAGGGATTGAACATAAGATATGCCATACTGGGTCAGACCAAGGTCCATCAAGCCCAGTATCCTGTTTCCAACAGTGGCCAATCTAGGTCGTACGTACCTAGCAGTTTCCCCAAAAGACACAGGTTCCGCAATGCTTGTACTGGGTCAAGCATTGATATCCTGGGTCCCTTCTTAATAATGGTTTATGGACCTTTCCTCCAGGAACTTGTCCAAACCTTTTTTAAACCCAGCTACACTAACAGCCTTTACTACATCCTCAGGTAACAAATTCCAGAGTTTGATTACACGTTGAGTGAAAAAATATTTTCTTTTATTAGTCTTAAATAGTTTACCCTGTAGCTTCATTGCATGTCCCCTAGTCTTTCTATATTCTGATAACGTAAACAATCGATCTACGTTTACCCGTTCCACTCTGTTCATTAATTTATAGACTTCTATCATATCTCCCCTCAGCCCTCTCTTTTCCAGGTTAAAGAGCCCTAACCTTTTTAGCCTTTCTTCATAGGAGTATCCTTCCATCCCCTTTACCATTTTGGTGGCTCTTCTCTGAACCTTTTCTAATAACGCTATATCCTTTTTAAAATATGGCGACCAGAATTGCACACACTATTCAAGGTGCGGTCTCACCATGGAACGGTATAGAGGCATTATAATATCTTTTGTTTTATTTTCCATTCCTTATGATACCTAGCATTCTATTTGGCTGCCGCTGCACACTGGGCGAAGGGTTTTAACATGTTATCCACAATGACGCCTAAATCTTTTTCCTGGGTGGTGATTCCTAATGTGGAACCTTGCATTATGTAACCATAGTTTGGGTTGTTCTTCCCTAGGTGCATAATTTTGCACTTGGGAGGGATAAGAATTAGATAAAAAATATGTCTTGCAGCATGAGGAGGGAGGTGTACATGTTGGGTGGTTGAGAGGTCATGGAGGTAGGTGAGGAACAATTTATTGTGAGCTTTGATTGGGTGATCAAAATGGATATTGAAGTCCCTGAAAGTGAGGAGGTTGGGGTAGTGAAGAGTTGTCTCAGAGATAGTGAAGAGCAGTGAATCCCATTGGGGAGGGCAGAGAGTTAGTGGAGAGTAGATAGAGGGGTGGGGAAGAGTGCAATCAAATGAGCAGTGGAGAGCGGGGAAAGAGATTTCAGAGAGAGCCAGGGATGACTGAAAGATGACAGCAACCTTGCATCCACTGCAGCCAATGTGAGAGGCTGAGAAGGTAGTATAGAGTCCATGGGGAGACACAGGTTTAGAACAGGGTCCTCCCCCTTTCTGAGCCAGGTTTTCATGATAAACAGACAGGCTAGGGAGTGTCGAACTATATCAGATTTTGGACTAGGGTGGTTTGTACTCTAAGGGATTTGCAGTTCAGCAAAGCTGACCAGAACGAGAGTTGGGAAAATAAACGATCTTCACAAGAGAAGAGAAGAGCAGGCAAAAATGCTCGTAGTCGGAGCAATAAAGTTCCAGATCTATAAGCCCTGATGGTGGAAGCAGGCTTAGATATTGTTGCTATTACTGGACACAGTAATACCAGGCTATGATCATTTCAGGAGAAAGAGAGGGGGCTGAAAATGTGGCATAGCCACCCTACATAGTAGTTAGTGTAAATAATTTTGTAGAAAGTTACCCCAGTTAGGTCGAAGTTCTATCTCCTGTTTTATTGGAAATACAATGTAGCCTGACTGCATTGTATAAGGTTCTGTTAAATGTAAACTGCACTGATGGGAATAGCGCGGTATAGAAGAGACATCAAATAAATAAATAAATAAAATACATACATGTGAAAACCAATTATCTTTTTTTTTTATCAAGGTTTTATTTGTCTTGCAGCTCAAACAGAACAAGAAAAATTATCCCACTTCCACAAAAAGAAAACAATCAAAAAGCAGAAGAAAAAAGAGCAGATTAAACATTTTCAGGCTGATGCAGGAAGCTGACATTAGACTTGTGTGCTAAAAGCCATGTGCACGCTTTGCTAGTGTGAGAGTAACGTAGAGGTTGTGTGCCTGTATGCAGCATGCAAATGAGGCAGGCGCAGAAGGTCTGCACTAAACTGGCAGGCCTATGGGTACAAGCATCTGCCTTAGCAGCGCCTAGATCCTGCGCACTTGTGCTGGAATTCTGTGTGGCATATATTTCTGCTCAGAAGTTTTACTCTGAACAACATCAGCGTCTTTGAACGGTGACGTTGTTCTGAGCAGAATGGTTGCTGTCATGTGCTGCATACGAATCCATCATGCACGCATACATTCCTTCAGCACAGTTCCCCTGCCTTTTTTTTTTAAAGAACTTATTTCAGCAAAGCTCGGAAAATACAATGAGGGGGTTGCCCACACACAAAACAGAGATAAATTCCTCCTCTGCACTGAGCGCAGACCCCTTGTGCTGCCTCAGAGTAGGGAGACAATGCCATGCTTGATTATCATGCGATTTGAACGGATTTACATGGGGCTGGACACTAGCATTGGCACTGGCTTCTGCACAGTGATTATATGCATACCAATCCCTTTTCTGCATTGCAGCATGTCTATGCATAAAAAATGTATGCAGATGTCGCACTATGTATGCACAGACAGCCCGCTAATGTTTCTGCATCAGCCCCATTAAATGAGAACACAAAGTCTACATCAAGGGGAAGCTCTAGTATACTTCCTTACAGATTTAAAAAAAAAAAAAAAAGAAGAAAAATGAGAGAACTGTCTCTTACATTGGCCAATAAGTCAATTTCACTCCAAATAGCTAACAACTATCATCCACCAATTTGCTAAGACTGCCCAGCCTGCCTCCCTCCCAGTCAGCAGAGTCTCCAGGTGTACAGGATCTACAAAACTGTACCTATTACCATGAAGTGTAATAAAACATTCACTAGGAAAATGCAAATATAAAGTTTCACCTAGTGATACACTCGAGGTTTAAGTTAAAGAAATAGCTATCTCCAGGAACAAGCAGGAATGTAGTCTTCACATATGGGTATCGTCGGTACCGACGGAGCCTGCGTGGGAACGCTCCCCAGCGTCCTATAGGAAAGCTTTTGGGAGCAACCCACAGCGCCTGCATGCTGCCCTCCCCCCATTCCAACTCTCCCTCTTCAGTTCTTCGTTTTCCGTGGAGCCGACAGGTCACATACCTTGTCACCGCAGAAAATTATTTGTTACTTCTTTGTTTTTTGTGGTCGCATCTGCCTTCATTCGACATCTACCGGTACCGCTGGTTCTCTTTCTTCTTTTCTAAAAAAAAAAAAAAATTCTTTTCTGAAGTATTATTTCTTCAGAGGCCTTTTCCCTCTCTGTGCTAGGCGCCATTTTGGGCACTAGGCCCTTTTTTCTTTAAACATGGAAAAAACAGCTAGTGGTTTTAATAAATGTTCTAAGTGTGGCGGTACCATATCCATCACTGACACCCATGACTGGTGTCTTAAATGTTTAGGACCTGACCATTCTCCATTGGACTGTCTCTCCTGTAGAAAGATGACCAAGAGGGACCTACAGAATAGAGTTGCAAAACTCGGTACCCTTTTTGCCGCAGATGCGATGTCCATTGCATCTACGTCTTCCAGGGCTTCATCTTCCTCCCATGGATCTCAGGTAACTAAACATAAGTCTCTTAAGACTAGCCAGTCTTCAAAGGGTAGATCTCCTTCCAAGTATCGAGATGCCATAGGCATTGCCCTCAAGGAAAGTTCACCAGCAAAACAGCCCCTGCGGGAGGCTTTGACTTCCAAAGCACTAACGGGGCTCCAGGATGTTCTCAAGGCTTCCAACTCTGCAGAACTACTGGTGCCATGCTCTGGGATTCCGGCCGCTTCTATTGGTACCAACACCCAAGCATCGGCAGGAGCGATAGATCAAAGATTTCTCGCTATCAAACGCAGTCTAGCGGCTCTTTTAACAGCTTCGGTACTGCTGAAACCACTTCAGACCGTTCCACAGGTACCGATACCGACTGCACCGGCCTCGACAGGTATACCCCCATGCTGAGTCTAGAGTCAATCTCGGGTATCGAGAGATCGGTACTGAGACACCTCAATACAGAGTTTGATCGATACCGTTATCGTGCATTGCACAAACATCGAGAACAGAGATATTTTGAATCCTCCGATTCCGATGACTCTGACTGCCGGTACTAGAGCAGTCCTTCTGGAGGATCCATCTCCTCCTCCTCAGTGAAGAATGTCTCCTCCAGAAGACATGTCCTTCCAGGATTTCATACGTGATGTGGCTCGAGGCCTTGCAATCACGGTGACTCCTGAAAAGGAACCTAGAGCAGAAGAATTAGAAATTCTTCAATACCCTAAGGCTCCTAAAGAGGCAGCTACTCTGCCCATTCATAAGATTCTTCATGATCTTATGCTGAGAATGTGGGGAAACTCCTTTAACCACATCTCCATGCTCGCGGAGACTCAATACCATGTATCGAGTTCCACCCTGTCCTGGCTTTCAAAAGACTCAGTTACCACATCATTCAATGGTAGTGGAATCGGCGATGCATAGGATAAAGAGTGCAAAAAGACATTCTTCCAATCCTCAAGGCCATGAATCGAGGACTCTCGATGCCTTTGGGTGTTGATGCTTCCATGCTGTCAGCTAGAATCAGCTCATACAATCCTATACATGGGGATGTTCCTCAGAGAGGTTACAGGAGACTTAGAACTTATGAGCCCTCTTCTTCCTGACGATAAAAGAGAGGATTTTTTTACTCTGGTCAGACATGCCCAGGATGTTTCCAAGTTTGTAAACCGTGCAGCCTTTGATTGCTTTGAATGCATCAGCAGAGATTCTGCTATCTCCATCGGTGCACGTCGTATTGCCTGGCTTCAGGCATCAGACTTGGAGATATGGGTACAAGATAAACTGGGAAACATTCCTTGCACAGGAGAAAATCTCTTTGGCAAGAATTGTCAAGAAAAGGCTAATGAAATTGACTCTGACAATATCACCTTGGATAGACTGTCAAAGTCTACAGCCAACCCAGCAAAGAAAAGATCTAATAAACTCTTTTTCAACAAGAAAAAGTTGTTTTATCCTTACACCCATCAGAGTCACTGTCCAGTTCATGTTTCCCAAAAGGGGCAACAATAGCAACAAACTAGACAACAGAAGAAACCAAAAGTCCCAAGAGCTCAGCAGGCTCAGCCTCCTCAGGGGCTTTGACTCTTTCCTAGAGAACTTAGTCTGCCTGCCACTGCAGGGTCCAGAACCCTCTACCATCCCAGGCAGGTTATGCCATTTTGCCAGCAGATGGCAACAAATAACATCAGAAAATTGGACTCTGTCCATTGTACGAGAGGGGTACAGACTTCATTTTCGCAGCATGCCCCCTCCCATAATCATAAGACAGTTCAATTCCCAGACCCCTGTCACCAATCTTTTGGGTCAGGAGGTCACATCACTTCTTGCTCAGGGAGCAATAGAAGAAGGACCCATACCTCAACAGGGTACAGGGTTCTACTCCCCCTATTTCTCATCCCAAAGAAAACAGGAGGGGACAGAACCATACTGGACCTCAGAGAATTGAACAAATATCTGTTCTGATAAAAATTCAAGATCTCTCTCGGAACACTTCTGCCATACCTTCAGAGTCAGGATTGGCTATGTTCTCTAGATCTAAAGGATGAATATATGCATATTCTCATCCATCCAGATCACAGGAAATTCCTTCGATTCCTTTTCCAGGGAAGACACTTCGAATACAGGATTCTTCCCTTCGGTCTGGCTTCTGCCCCAAGAGTTTTCACAAAATGCATGGCAGTAGTAGCTGCATTCCTGCAAACTCTGGGGATATTCATCTTCCCTTACTTGGACGACTGGCTCATTCGAGCACCCACTGCTCCAGAAGCCAGCTTCGCTCTTTCTCGCACAATGTGAATCCTTCACTACTTGGGATTGGTCATAAACCTGCCAAAATCTCATCTCGCTCCTTCTCAGTCCCTAGAATTCATAGGAGCTTGCCTAGATACCAGACAGTCAAGGGCTTTCCTTCCACAGCCTCGCTGTCTTCGTATAGTGCAGCTGGCTTCCCAAGCAGTGGTAAAGGCCTCCCTAACTGCTTGGGAAATGCTTCAGCTTCTGGGACATATGGCATCCACCATCCATGTGGTTCCCTATGCTCACCTTCACATGCGAACAGCCCAGTGGACTCTATCCTCTCAGTGGGCACAGGCCTCAGGTCACCTGTCGGACAAAATCAGAAACTCCAAACATCTTATTTTGTCCCTCCAATGGTGGCAATCACTGGAAAACCTACCCATAGGCTCTCCTTTCCAGAAGCCTCTATTCCAGGCCACTCTAAAAACAGATGCGTCCCAGTTGGGATGGGGGACCCACTTGCACGATCTCTCCACCCAGGGTCTCTAGACCCCCCCTAGAACTCAGAGGAATCTTCCTTGCTCTTCGAGTATTCCAAACCCAGCTCAGCTACAAGACAGTCCTGGTCCAGACCGACAATCAAGTAGCCATGTTTTACGTGAACAAGCAGGGTGGAATGGGCTCTCTGTTATGCAACGAAGCTTTACAACTATAGGCCCTCGCCAGAGAGCATCAAATCCACCTCCTAGTGGTATATATTCCAGGCATTCAAAACCTTTGGGCAGACAAACTCAGCCGAGTACTGCTGCCACACGAATGGTCTCTCCACTTGGACCAGATTGCCTGAGTATTCCAAATCTGGGGAACCCCAGACATAGACCTGTTTGCAAGTCCACAGAATGCCAAACTTCCCCGGTTCTTTTCCAGAATTCTGGCTCAAAACTGTCAGGCAAGGCATGCTTTCCTTCTTCACTGGGGTCAAGACTTCCTCTATGCCTTCCCACCCATTCTCCTCATTCCCAAAACACTGTTCAAGCTTCAGAGAGACAGAGGTCGTATGATACTCATAGCTTCACGTTGGCCACGGCAACGTGGTATCCTCTGCTTCTACGTCTCTCTCAAGCCACACCGCTGGAGTTGGGATATGCTCCAGATCTTCTCTCCCAGGAGAATGGGATGCTATGGCACCCAAATCCCCAGTTCCTGCGTCTCAGGGCCTGGTTGCTGAAAGCCTAGAACTTCAGGATCTCAACCTTTCTCAACAGGTAAAGGATATCCTTCAGGCTTCCAGAAAACTCTCCAGAAGGCGGTCGTACACCTTCAAGTGGAAACGTTTCACTATATGGTGCTCTCAAAAGGGACTTAACCTTCTTTCGCTACCTTTGGAATCGCTACTGGAGTATCTTCTCCATTTGTCAAATTCTGGTCTTAAGACCAATTCAGTAAGAGTCCATCTTAGTGTTATTGCAGCTTCTTACAAGCCTTTAAATGGACAACCTATTTCCTCTCATCCACTCATAGCAAGATTTAGGAGAGGTCTTCTATAAACAAAGCCTCCCATTAGACCACCACCGGTGGCATGGGATTTGAACCTTGTTCTCGGGCAGGTCATGAAACCACCCTTTGAGCCTTTAGCCACTACAACTCTAAAGTTTCTTTCTTGGAAGGTCATCTTCCTAGTTGCAATCACTTCTGCATGACGCATTAGTGAATTACAAGTCTTAGTGGCTGATCCTCCTTATACAAGATTTTATCATGATAAGGTTGTTCTTAGGGCTCATCCTCACGTTATGCCTAAGGTGGTCTCGCCTTTTCATTTAAACCAAGCGGTTTACCTTCCTGTATTCTTTCCGAGGCCTCATGCCTCTAATGCAGAAAGGAACTTTCATACTTTAAGACTGTAAAAGAGCCTTAGCTTTTTACCTGCAAGAACACAGCAACGTAGAAAATCTTCTCAGATTTTTGCTGCTTTTGATTCTAGTCATTTGGGACTTCCAGTCTCCAAAAGAACTCTCTCTAGATGGATTGCACAGTGCATATCCTTCACTTATGAGTAACGAAAGGTGAAACATCTAACATAGCAATGCTAGCTTACTACTTTCAAAACTTATGTTAAAGCAGAAGTCTTGCAACCAGCTGGGTCCTCAGCCCTCGAAGTTGATTCGCAGCACAATAGGTCAGCCCGACCTCCAATGCGGGGAATGCTAGTATCGGCTGTAATCACCGCTATATTTCATTACCAAAACATACCAAGCCCTACAAAAGCTTTCGTTTCGCCATTATACGGCTTCATCAGGGGCTATGTCATACAGATGGAACTCTCTGCAAAAACTACCTGAACTACCCCGCCATCTACAAAGAATGGCGTGTGACGCGCCAAAATATCTTAAATCAACAACCAATCAAAATCCCTTCAAAACCATGACATCATCTAAAAGCCATACACGCCCAAACTCAATACATACCCTATCAATTGGAACTGCACAGTGTCACAGACCGCCAAACTACACATATATCGTAAATCATTGCATCAAAAAAACAATGTCCTCTCTAATTTATCATTTAAGCCCCCAGGTTGTAAAGTATCTAATTCAAAAATCCAACGTTGTTCTTTCTGTAAAAGTAATCATTTACGGTCACCCTGATGGATATCAGAGGGTACATACTCCAAAACAGTACAACGAAGATCCTCAAACTGATGACAGCGATCCAAACAGTGCTGAATTAAAGGAGTATCAATGCGTGCTTTCTTCAAACTATATTTATGTTCAGCCAGTCGTGTTCGCAGAGGCCGTGTAGTTTTTCCAACATATAGTCTTTGACACTCACACCATATACTGTATACAACATATGAAGTACCACAAGTCGTAGCCGTGGTCTATAAACCATGTAAATGCCTTTGAATATCCGGCCCTTAGTGAGCTTTTCAGAAAATATTAGGCATGCAGCCCTAGTAAAGTATGAAAGAGGCCAATTTAGGAGCATAACTTTCAAAGTTAGGAACATAAATCCTTTGAATAGCGGGCCCTGCAGGTTCATTTTTCTCAGGAGTCACGAACCTGCAGTAACTCAGTACGGCAGGCTTTTAACTCTCACGGTAAATGAATACCGCACCTTGCAATCACCCTCACAAGCTGCATTTTTCTTCTCCCTGGGCACATCGAGCCACTAATACATGGTCTAGTGCTCTCAGGGAGCCTTCTGAAAGGGCCACTGCTGGAAGAAATTGACATAAAGCCCTTCCCTCCTCAAGAACCCCATCTCTCAAAGATACTGTACCCTGTGGTCCTGCAGTCAACCACCCGTCTCCCCTTGAAAATATCCTAGGGACCCTTTCCCTCCTGACTTCCCCTAAAAAAAAACCCCTCTGTCTTGAAGGACTAGAAAAAGGGACTGTTACTTCTGGAGAGAGATCTGCAACTGTGAGTATATACTTCTGGTAATTTTCTAAAAGGAATTCTTTGTATTAAAGCTAATTAATCTGTGAACCCACTATTTTTGTTAAATCAGTCAGGGCCTAGTAGCAGCAGTTTAAATTTAAAACACAGAGGATAATTTTCTGGTTACATTTCATACCCAGCAGAGAGCTTGTAGTTTAAATTTAATAGTCACTCAGGGCCTAGCATCAGTAAAGTACTTTTAGCTTAAATTTAAAACACAGAAGAGAGCTTTCTGGTTAAATTTAGAACCCAGCAGAGAGCTTGTAGTTTAAATTTCATAAGAAGTTAGAGCCTAGCAGCAGCTAAGAGCTATAATTTAAATCAAATCAGAATATAGCTTACCTCAGCAGCACAAGACAGGGCACTGTGTAGCAGCCCTCTTTTAATAAGTGTTATTTCCCTCCCTCCCCTGGGATAATCGTAGCTTTATAGGTACTTACACATCTTACAAGACAGGAGGTGCTCTCAGGTGAAGCTCATTACCCAAATCAGTCATACACTAAGGACCTGAGATTAGTTAAGCTTCAGGTGAACAAGGTATATTACATGTATTAGGTACAGTTTTATTAGTATAAATATCCATAGCAACCCTTAGTAAGTAAAGAACTTAGATCTAAACACAAACTTAAAACTAAGATGCAGACAGCAGTCCAGCAGCGGGATGGGGGCTTTCCAGTCTTTTGCATTGAGTGTCACATGTATGATTTTCTCCCAGTTGGTGAGAGGTCTTACGTGTGCACTAGGTGCAAGGAGCTCTTTGCTCTCAGGGAACGAGTCCATTCTCTAGAGGCTTAAGTAGCAGACTTGGAAAGCATAAGACAGACAGAGAGGTACATAGACGAGACCTATAGGGATATAGTCCTGAAGTCCCACCTCCAGTCTGGCAGCATCCCTGTTGCCATGGAGGACAGAGGTCACGTGACAGGAGAGCATCACCCTGGTGTGGCAGGAAGTGATCCTGGTCGAGCTCGCTAACCCGACAATATCCGTCGATCAACAACCATCCAGCAACTAAGAAGGTAACCTAAGGCCTACACAAAGCCCAGTGAACTGACCCCCCGAGAAGTTATCTAACTCTATGGCATTCCTTTAGCAGCTTATGATTTTCTCACTAGTCAAGTAATTGTAGATTAGTCCTTTAGCTCAATATATGCATCTTTGTCTGTGCCTCTTAGCCTTGGTCCGGGTCTTAGAACCTTGGCCCTGGTCTGTCTCATTAACGTAAACTTGGTATCCTAAAACTTAGACATTGTATCTTATTTTGCATCGTAAATATCTCTGATACTGTATCCCAAATATCTGTAACACCAACAAGCTAGGTGCTATTCTGGTAGCTCCAAACCTACCAGATATCACTACTCAGGGCCTCGGACGAAGCCTCAGAATGTCTCTCTTAAGGTATGGTCTTATGTCGTATTGTTTCCTAACTTTTGCATTGTCTTTAACTGATGCTCTCTACAACCAAATCCTTCTCTTCTACTCGCCCTACATATGGTGCCCAGTGTTTTACTATTCCCCACTCACTGTGTCTACTCGCATACCACTCAGTTTCACCAACACTGCCCACATAGAAACCTTACATCCTCTCCACCAGAGGCCCCCCAACACGGCCCTCACCAAGAGCCCCGCGAAACAAGTGAATTCACACAAGGCTAAGAATAAGCTAAGAAAGAATCTGCCTATTCAGCCTAGCACCCCTCCACAATCCCAACTCTCATGCATACTAATAAACGCAAGATCCATAAGGAACAAGACCCACATTATACACAACATCATTACTGACGAAAAACCTGACCTCCTGTGCATCACTGAAACGTGGCTCTCCAACACCGACGCTGCTACAGTGAACCAGATAAACAAACCGGGATATGTATTATTCAACTGTCCACGCACTCACAAAAAGGGAGGAGGAGTCCTAATCCTTGCAAAGTCAGCTCTCGGATTGACAAACACTTCAAAAGTCACTACCCAAGGAATTGATATTCTCAGAGTGGAGAACAGGACCTTGGCGATATGCCTTTTGTATAGACCACCTACTCAGCACCATGAAGACCTCGCTGACGCATTGGAAATCATCTCTTCCACTGCAGCCAAGAAATACCAAATAACTCTGGGTGACTTTAATCTTAACTCAGTCCCACTCATGCAGGCTACCTCATTCTTAGAAGCCATGGACCAGCTCGGGTATAAACAAGTGATACAAGTGGAGACCCATAGTAAAGGGCACTCTCTGGACTTGATATTCCTACCTAAAATACCACTGCAAACAGAGGGAAAGCAACCCAAAACTTGTGTAACCCAAGTACCATGGTCCGATCATTACCAAATACACCTCACTCTATATCTATGCTCCACCACAGACAAGATCAAATCTGGCTCAGCTGAACAACTTCGAAGAAGGTTCCAGCAATTTAACAAGGAAGCGCTAATAAACTCTCTTGAACACATAACCCACAACAACACAGACATCGAAGACCTAATTCAACAATGGACCTCTTCAATAGAAGCCAACTCGGAGCCAAGATGGAAGGCATTAGCCAGACCGACAAAGACAAAAACTGAACCATGGTACACACCTCTGCTGCACAAAATGAAGAAGGAATTAAGAAAATTGGAGAGAAAATGGAGACTGTCTAAAAATGATCCGCACAAGTTGGAATACATGGCACTCCTAGCCAAATACAAGCATGAGATTAACCTTGCTAAAAAAGCACACCACACCAACTTACTCAACAAGGCCATCAATCGACCCAGAGAGCTGTTTGAGCTAGTTAGGGGACTCACAAACCCCTTACCCGAATATGACTGCAATGGCAAAATTACGGCCCAAGAATTGGCTGATCATTATGCTACTAAACTAAATCCCCCTCAACAACCCCTGGGCATTACCACAAATCCAATCACACACACAACAAACAGGAACAACATCCATATTGGATACTATTATCCTCACAACCAGACAAAAATAAACTACCATAGACTCATCCAAATAAAGCAAATTAACCTACAACATGCCACCCAGTCAAACCACCACCATAAATCCACATCTTTATCATGCATCCTCATAAATGCTCGATCATTGAAAAATAAAATCCCTATAATTAATGATCTACTGACAGACCTAAAACCAGATATACTATGTATAACAGAGACCTGGCTCTCCGACACAGATACAGTCCTACTAAACCAACTTGATAATTCAAACTACGATATTGCCCACTCACATAGAACCAACAAAAAAGGAGGTGGTGTACTAATTATGACAAATAAAACTCTAAAAGCTAAAAAATCTCTAGCCTACTCAAACAACAATAGTGACACTCTCATAATAAAAATAGACCACCTCAGATTCTGTTTAATATATAGACCCCCCAACCAAAATGCAGACAGCCTTCACTCACTAAATGAACTCCTCAACTCATCCTCTGAACAAAACCCACTAATTGTTCTAGGAGACTTTAACCTTCCCTCACTACCGATAACTGAATCCAACCTTTTTCTTGAAACCATATCTGACTTAGACTACCATCAAATAATAAACATACCTACACACACCAAAGGTGGTACTCTTGATCTTGTCCTACTACCCAACCTGATCTTTAAACTGTTTAAACAAGACTCCTTAGAGTGCTCGCAAATACCTTGGTCTGATCATCACCTCATCAAACTTAACATCAACTACAATACCAACTGTACCATAAAACTCACAAGAAATGACCAGACTATAAAATTTAAGAAATTTAATGAAACCGAGTTCTTGGATTCTACAATCCCTCACCTTACACTAGCTCCAACAAACTTGGACGAAGCAGTCAAAAACTGGCATACCACCATAAACAATGCAGCCATAATAAATCAAACTAATAAAAAACTAACCCACTCAAAACCTAACTGTACACCATGGTTTAATAGCACATTAAAACAAATGAAAAGGGAACTAAGAAATCTAGAACGTAAATGGCGTAAAACCAAATCCACCATTGATAAAGAACTATATTACAACCATCTCACAAACTATAAAGATGCCATAGATAACTCAAAGAAAAATTACTACGCTACAATCCTATCAAAGTCATATAATAGACCAAGAGAACTATTTTCCATTGTTAGTAATCTAACTAACAATTCTCAAGCCTCTAGCAAGGAAATCACTGATATATCAGCACAAACTTTAGCCAACTATTATCAAAACAAAACAAAACATTCACCAATGACCCTAGACCCTATTTACACACCTCTTCATATGCTAAGCGAATGGCCAGAATTTCACCCTATATCCAAAACATCTTTAAAAAACATCATTCTCAATCTCAACACCACAACTTCTTATCTCGACCCCTGCCCAGTAACCTGGATAAAAAACACAATCCCAATTCTTCTACCCTTCATACTCCCTATGGTCAACCTATCACTACTCCAAGGTCACCTCCCACCCACACTTAAACATGTACAAATCAGACCAATCCTAAAAAATAACACACTTGACAAAACCTCTCCAAAATCTTACCGACCTATCTCAAGTATACCATTCTTAGCAAAAGTCATCAAAAAAACTGTACAAATACAAACACAAGAATTCCTTGATTCATCCTATCCGCTTGACGACCAACAATATGGATTTCGTCCAAAGCATGGAGTTGAAACACTTCTGACCGTACTAACAGACACACTACTAAAAGGAATTGACAACTACAAAAAAGCCTTCATCCTCTTATTTATGGACACATCAGCAGCATTTGATAGTGTTCACCATTCAATAATGCTTAACAACTTAAGACATATAGGAATATATTCTACAGTTCATAAATGGTTCACTTCCTACCTGAGCAATAGAACTCAAAATGTTAGAATAGGCAATCAAACATCTGAATCATATAAATTCGAAACAGGTTTACCACAAGGATCAGCGCTTTCAGCTCTCCTATTTAACATATACATAAAACCAGTTTGCAATATTTTTAAAAAATACGGTGTACTCTATCATCTGTATGCAGATGATATTATGATGTACATCCCATTCACAATCCCTAACATACCGTTGCAACTCCTATCGGATTGCTTCAATGAAATAACTTCATGGCTAAACACACACAATCTCCAAATAAATCACGCAAAAACAGAAGTGCTAATTGTTACTAAAAATCAAGACTATACCCCACCCACTCATATAACACTTCAAAACCAGGAAATTAAAATAAAAAATGAAGTCAGATACTTAGGAGTTATTATAGATAAACATCTTACATTAGATACCCATATCAGAAACACTACAAAGAAAATTTATTTCAAGCTTAAAATACTTAAACAACTTAGACCTCTTGTATACACACATGATTTCATCAGCATAATTCAAGCCACCATAACCCCCCACTTTGACTTCGCTAACATTATATTATTAGGTACAACAAAACAAAACATTAAAAGACTTCAAATTGCACAAAATTCCGCAGCTAGGATAATAACGAAAACACATTCTCATCAACATATAACACCAATACTAGCGTCAGGGCCGGATTTAGCTATACGCCATGTACGCCATGGCGTAGGGCCCACAGCTGCAAAGGGCCCACAAAAATTGAAGTAGTTAGGCTTTTTTTTTTAATAAAATAAAAAAAACCTGCTGGCTGCCGCCGCGGGGCCCCCTCTGCTGCCGCGGCAGCATGGACTGACCCGCGGGGGCCCCCTCTGTAAGCTCGGTCCCTCCCTCCGTGCCTCCGTGTCTCCCTCCGTGCAGGCTGTTAGAGACACGAAGGCAGACTGTCTCCTTCTGCCTTCCCGTCTCTGTTAAGCCCGCAGGGCTGATGGGAAATTTCCCATCAGCCCCTGCGGGCTTAACAGAGACGCGAAGGAGACAGTCTGCCTTCGCGTCTCTAACAGCCTGCACGGAGGGAGACACGGAGGCACGGAGGGAGGGACCGAGCTTACAGAGGGGGCCCCCGCGGGTCAGTCCATGCTGCCGCGGCAGCAGAGGGGGGCCCCGCGGCGGCAGCCAGCAGGTTTTTTTTTTAAAAATAAATTTTACTTTAGGCCGGGGGAGGGGGAGGGGGAGGGGGAGGGGGTAGGACGGGTAATTGGGGGGGCGGGGGCTGGAAATGGGTGGGGACTGGGCCTGGAAATGGGCTGGGACTGGGACTGGAAATGGGTTGGGGGATTAAGGCTGGAGGTGGGCTGATGAGGAGGACTGGTAATGGGCTGTGGGCTGTTGGGGGGGGGTTAGAACTGGTAATGGGCTTTGGGGGGGTTAAGACTGGTAATGGGCTGTGGGCTGATGGGGGCTGTCTGGTAATGGGCTATGGGGGGGGCTAGGACTGGAAATGGGCTGGGGGGGGTTAAGACTGGAGGTGGGCTGATGGGGTTAGGACTGGTAATGGGCAGTTGGGGGGGGTTTAGAACTGGTAATGGGTTTTGGGGGGTTTAGACTGGTAATGGGCTGTGGGCTGATGGGGGCTGTCTGGTAATGGGCTATGTGGGGGGGCTAGGACTGGAAATGGGCTGGGGGGGGTTAAGACTGGAGGTGGGCTGATGGGGTTAGGACTGGTAATGGGCTGTTGGGGGGGGGTTAGAACTGGTAATGGGTTTTGGGGGGTTTAGACTGGTAATGGGCTGTGGGCTGATGGGGGCTGTCTGGTAATGGGCTATGGGGGGGCTAGGACTGGAAATGGGCGGGGGGGTTAAGACTGGAGGTGGGCTGATGGGGTTAGGACTGATAATGGGCTGTTGGGGGGGTTTAGAACTGGTAATGGGCTTTGGGGGGGGGTTAAGACTGGTAATGGGCTGTGGGCTGATGGGGGCTGTCTGGTAATGGACTATGGGGGGGGGGTTAGGACTGGAAATGGGCTGGGGGGGTTAAGACTGGAGGTGGGCTGATGGGGTTAGGACTGGTAATGGGCTGTGGGCTGATGGGGGGGGTTAGGACTGGCAATGGGCTATGGGGGGCTGACTGGAAATGGGTTGATGGGGTTAGGACTGGAAGTGGGCTGATGGGGGGTTAGGACTGGTAATGGGTTATAGGGGGGGCTTAAACTGAAAATGGGGTGATGGGGGGTTAGGACTGGTATTGGGTTGGGGGGTTGCTAGGACTGGAAATGGGCTGATGGGTGGCTAGGACTGGAAATGGGCTGATGCAGGGACTAGAAGGGAATGGATGCTGGGTGAGGCTGGAACTAGAAGGGAGCTGATGTTGGGGGAGGATTAGAATGGAATGGGGCTGGAAGAGTAAAATGGAGAAGGGAAAAATATTTTGTGTGGGAGGGATAAAAAAATCTACAATTGGCCGGGTATTGGGAGAGTAAGTGGGGATTGAGGATGGAGGGGTAAAATTTGACTGGATGAAATAGGAATGAGGAAAGAGCAAAAGGAGAAAGATTAGTATGTTAAAGCAGATGTAGAGAGAGAATGGAAAAAAACTAGAAGAGAGAAGAAAGGACAAATGGACAGCAGACGATGGAGAGTTAGCAGAAGACATGAAGAAACCAGAAGAAAGTGGCTGGAGCAATTGCAGCTGAAAAAAATGCACAAAAGGTAGAAAAATATCTCTTTATTTTGAATTTATTAATTGGAATATGTCAGCTCTGGTAAATGTGCATCATTAACGTCTGCGCTTTGTTTAGTACAAGAGCAAATTAATGTATAGTTTTATTTCTACAGTGTTGTACATTCCAAGTTTGGCTTTTGGGATTCCCAGTTTAATTATTGTCTTCCTGTTTCTAAAATGTGATTACTTGTTTGGTGATGGTCTATGTTCTGCATGTGTAACTGAGCTGAGGTGTTCTGTTTATATAATTCCTATTTGACATTGCCACTTGTTCTCTTTCCCCAGTAGGTCATGTATTGTTGTTCTCTGAAATGTATTGGTTTAATATTTGCAGTGTTGCCTTTTGATTGGTAGAGTATGGTGCTTTGTGAGTCCTGGTAGTGCTGTTAGGATACGGCGGGTTTGCTATGGGTTCTAAATGGGCAGTGTTTGTAGTAGTTCCTAATGTGTCTGGCAGTTGGCACTGGATTATAGTAATGTAGAAATCTTTTAGTCTTTCTTTATCCATACACTCATTAAGAGGCACGTTTACTAAAAGTTAGTATATGGTAACATTATGCAAATATTTATGCAAATGAGGCCCCTTATGCAAATGAGGCCCACACCCCCCTTGGGCCGCCCCTGCTGGGGGCCCACAATTTTTGTTGGCATAGGGCCTCACTCAAGGTAAATCTGGCCCTGACTAGCGTCCCTTCACTGGCTGCCAATTCAAAGCAGGATAATATACAAAACATTAATAACTACATTTAAAATACTATTCGATTTAGCACCATGCACATTAAGTAAATTAATTACTAAAGAACAATCAAAACCAACTCAAAGAAAAGGTCAATTAAATAAACTAAAAACACCCAAAGACTTCATAAAAACAAATAAATCAACAAACAGAGCGTTCACGCATGCAGCCCCAATAACCTGGAATTCCCTCCCAGAGGAACTAAGAATGCTAACAGAGGTTAACGAATTCCGTAAAAAATTGAAAACCCATCTATTTTACAATACACTACAATAATAAAGACCAGCACTCAAAAGAATTAGATAAAGGCTAACCAATAACTCTGGTAACCCGGAGGCCCTCCTCGCCTCCTTCCCAAGTCTTGACATCCCACCATAATATTCCCCCACAAATTCACCAACACTGTAATTTGGTACAAACTTTTGGTCACAGCTTTATTACAACCTATAACAACCGACCCAACAAGGGCCTGAATATAAAACAATCCAACATAACCCAGCCCCACACCCCTTTGCCGGAGGATGCCCCCCCACCCGCCATCTTAGTAGCAAGGCGGAGCATCCTCCTCCCCCCCAAACCCCTCCGCCTGCCTCGCCATACTAGTAGCAAAGGCCGGCTCCCACCCCCCCCGCTACTGGGCCGAGACCCCCAACCGGGCTGTCTCGCCCCACCCCGAGGAGCACTTCGCCCCCCACTGCTCGTAAACCAGTTCAAGCCCGCGCCGCTCCTGCGAGCGCTGGCTCTGTACCCTGCCACCGGTGCGAGGTATTCACAATCCGCGCAACGCCCCCCCCCCCCCCCATAAAGCTGCGACCAATCATTTCCAGTGCTTCCTGCCAATCATTAAGCAATAAGTCCTGTCCGACCGGGGACAAGTGTACCCCGTCGGTACGGTACAGTCCAGCACACTGGGGGTCCGCCCAAGGGTGCCGGACCTGCCATCCCCCGGCCTGCTGCAACCAACGGCCAATCTGCCTGTTGACCTTAGCTAGCCCTCTCGACCACCGCCGCTGAGGCAGGCAGGCAGGCCGGCCGCGGGATGATGTCCGACCAGACGATCGCCACGTCTGGCCACTGCTCCTGCAGCGCCCGAAGGTCCCGCTGCACCGCTCGAATGAGCTGCCGGCACGTCCAACTGGAGAGATCGTTCCCGCCAAGATGTATCAGGAGTCCCACCGGCCACTGCCGCCGCTCCGCATGCTCCCGAATCCATGGAAGGAGCTGCCACCAACGCATGCCCCTTTCACCCAGCCAAACCAACTGGAAATTGCAGGACACCAAGCCCAGGTGCGGACCCAGCGGACGACTTGAGACTCTGCGTTCCGCCCAGTAGACGAACGAATGTCCAAGAATCCACCATAAACCCGGCGGGCCCTGTGCAGTACTCGATGTAGGCCCACCCTGCAGCACACCTGAAAAAGAAACACAGCATTAGCACCCCCCCCCACACCCCCCACACCCCCCCCAACGCCCCCCCCTCACAACTGGTCCAGGCGCACATAGCCTGCGTAGGCCCCGGATCACCAATGCCCGATCCGTTGAATCACCTCACCCCCAAGACCAGCAGCAGCGGCGCTCGTCGCCGCCCCTATCCGGAAGGAATGAGACGCATACCTTCGCTCATCCAAGCCCAGACGCCGCAAGGCCAGGCGGAGCACCGCCATGAATTGAAACTGGGTGACCACACTCCCGTCCCTGTGGCAGAAGAAACAACCGGCCAGATCCAGGTCGCTGACGCCCATAAGACGCCAAGTTCTGCACCGGACAGGATCCCAGACCCAGAATTGCCTTCAACAGCACCCACCGACCACGGCCCTGCGGGTCGGTCTTCGAATGGGCCACAAATATCCGCACGCGCGTCTCCTGTAGGTCCACGTGATGAACCTGCAAACCCCCCTGCCCACCCCGTTTGCCCGACCGTGGGACCAGCTCGCTAACCCGGAATGCCCCGAAGAAAGCCGTGACAAACAAAGCCCGAAAAAGTACCGCCTCGAACGAGGAGGCAGCCGCCTCGAACGAGGAGGCAGCCACCTCGGGCAGGATGACCCAGATGCGCAGCAGCAACTCATGAGACACGGGACAGCGCCAATCCGGGACCATTGGCTGCGCCCGAGCCCACCCGGCCAATAGCCGCTTCACCACATACGATGCACCCGGACTGCCCCAGCCCGCCGCCCTGCTGAAGAAGGAGAAACCGGCCAACGCCGCCCGCACCGCCGGCCAGTACCACCCACACTCTTTTGCCCAAGCTATGAAAGAACCCGCCAAGACGTCCCCAACTCCACCACCTCTCCAGCCTTTCCCCCATAAGAACTCCCGGACCCTCGCATACCCCCGCTGATAAGCCGTCCACGTACCTGGAGCCAAGGAGGACCGCAACAAGGAGATCATTCCGGCATCCCAATCCGCCAAAGGTGCTCCGGCACCACTGCCGCGGTCTCGTCCGCCCCCGGGGCCAACGCCCGAAACTGCTCCCACTGAAAACGAGACAGAGCGTCAGCAATAGTATTCTGAGCACCCGGCACGTGGCGTGCCCGAGCCGTGACATTGAGACGAAGACAGGCCAGCACAAACACCCGCATCAACGCGGCCACCCGCGGGCACTTGGGCGAATGCCGATTGATGACTTGCACCACTGCGGCGTTGTCGCACCAGAACACCACCCGCTTGTCCCGCAACCGTTCTGGCCATACCCAGAAGGCCACCACAATGGGGAACAACTCCAGGAACGTCACGTTACGCGTCAACCCACTCGCCGTCCAGGCTGCCGGCCACGGCGCCGCACACCATGAACCTTGGCAGTACAATCCCATACCCGAACTACCTGCAGCATCCGAAAACAACTCCAAATCCCGGTTGGATAGTACCGCTGACTGCAACACCGAGCAGCCGTTATACTCTGCCAGAAACGCATCCCACACCTGCAAGTCGGCTCGCATCCCCGACGTCACCCAGATACGATGATGCCCACGGCGCACACCGGCCATCGCCAAGGAGAGCCTCCGCACAAACGGCCTCCTCATTGCAATGACTCGACAAGCAAAATTCAAGTGGCCGACCAACCTCTGAAGATCCGTTAGCGTCACCTTCGAGGCGGAACCCACCTCTGCCACCAACAGCCGCAGCCGCTCTACTTTATCCTGAGGTAAACGGACCACAAACTCCACGGAGTCGATCTCGATCCCCAAGAACGAAAGATACGTCACCGGCCCCACTGTCTTACCCTCCGCCAAAGGGATGCCGAACTCCTCCGCCAGGCCCAGGAAAAGCCCCAGCAAGGATCCACAAACTGCGGACTGCGCAGGCCCCACGAACAAAAAATCATCGAGATAATGCACGATAGTATGGCGCCCCGACCTCCGCACCAATACCCAGTGCAAGAACGAGCTGAAGGCCTCGAAGTAAGCACACGAGATCGCACAACCCATTGGCATGCACTTGTCGTAATAATACTGAGCATCGAAACGAAATCCCAGCAAGGGAAAAGCGGACGGGTGAACCGGCAAAAGCCGAAAGGCAGATTCAATGTCCACCTTCGCCAGCTAAGCCCCCTTCCCGCATTGGTGCACCAGCTCCAAGGCCTCATCGAAGGAGGCATAGTGCACCGAGCACAGTTCCCGTGGGATATGGTCGTTCACCGAGGCCCCAAGGGGGCAAGACAGATTATGTATCAGCCGATAACGCCCAGGCTCCTTCTTCGGGATAACCCCCAGCGGAGAAACCATAAACGGCGAAAAGGGCGGCCGGTCAAATGGCCCTGCGACTCTGCCCAGTGCGCACTCCGCCGCGATCTTCGCGCGGGCCACCTCCGCCAGCTGCCTCACCGAGCTAGCATTCCCCCCCCCCCCCCCACCACCTCCCGGACCTCCCCTTGAAATGGGATACGAAAGCCCTCGGAAAACCCCGCCCTCAACATATTCCCCGCCGTGCCGTGCCTGGAACTCGCGTAAAGTTCCAGCCACGGCTGCAACGCCTGAAACCGAATGGGGGTAGGCACCAGCCCCCCGCTACCCTCTTCACTTACCCGCCGCCGGCGCACCCTGCACCGTCCTTCGGCTACACTTGACGGCCGAGTGACCGGCACCGCAAAGCAAGCAGGCGTGCCGAAACTTGCAGTCCGGAAATGGGCAGGATGTTTTATTGAAGCGCCAACACAGATCTCCGCTGGGGCCGCTCGCTCCGCTTTTGCTCGTCTCGGGCCCCGGGCCCGCTGGCCGAAAGGACCGAAAGCCTGCCGGAGCTGCATTGCCTGCCGCCCTAACCGGACCTGCACCCCCCACCGCCCCACCCTTCTTGGCTGACATTTGCGTGAGCCAAAGATTAATATCCTTCATTCCCCACGACAGTTGCCGATTCTCCTCCATCATATCGCGAAACTCCTCATCGTAATTAAGCCAGGCCCACCCCTCGTGCACCTGGGACGCCGCCAAGATAGCGTTGGCATAAGCCAACAGCTCCCCGTACCGACTCGGGTCCTCATGCCCCCATACGCTCGCCAAACGCAAGAAGGTCCGGGTCCAATTTAAGGTGTTCCGGGACACCTTCCGCACCCTCCCCGCCTTTTCATCCTCCTTGCGTTTTTTGCGACTCTCCCCCGAGCGTTTCCTCCCCTCTAGCAGCCGGAAAATATCAAGGTAACGCCGCTTCACGATCCGCCGCCTCAACTTGCACGGAACACTCTCCCACAATTCCGTGCACCGCACCACCGAGGACCCCGCCCCTTCGCCTGCCCGCGGCCCGACCGTGGAGGCCACTGAGGAAGTATCCGATGACCCCGACGACGAAGACAACGCACTCTGCCTGCGACATCGCCGGTGCTTCCGCTTCGCCTTGGCTTTACGTGCCGTCGGGGCACCCTCACCCGACGGTACCCCCCCCAACGTACTCCCGGGACACTCACCTGCCGCAGCCTGCTCCGCCGTCCCCTGCACCACCGAGGTGGACCCAGTCTGCTCCACTGAGGTTGGACCGGTCTGGCCCACGCTCTGCGACATCACTGTCGAGCCGACTCCAACTCCGCCTGCTGCAGCCACTGCACTACCGGGAACCTGCAAAGGGAGAGAAGAACCAACACATGGGGAAGGAGGAGCGCCAACCCCTAGAGGAGCCATCCCATAAGGCCCCACCCCCCACCCGGCTCCCCCTCCTTGCGCCCCCCCCGAGGACCCCAACCCCCCAGCTGCCCAACCTGCCGCCCCCCAAGGGAGCTGCCCTCCGCCACTCTGGAAACCGGCCCCCCACCAATCCCCTCCCCAGCCCCCCCCATGGGCCCCCACCCATAGCCTGTCCAGACACCGGGGCCCAAGCCGCCCATCTATCTCCATGAATGCCCGGCCTACCCCTCCCCAGCGGAATGGGCCCATAGGCTCCGGCCGTGAGGGGAACCCACCCCGGCCCCCCCCCCCCTCCCATCCGCTCCCCCCGTCCCCTACCAACCCCCGAGCAACGCTCCCAACTTCAACGCCCCCTCCCCCGACCCCCCCCACCACCCCATCAGTCTCCCCCGCCCCAGGCCCCACAACCCCCACCAGGGGGCCCACCACCTCCCCCGGACCCCGCAACCCGGCGGCTGATGCAGGTAGAGACCCCCGCTTCCCTGCCCCTGTCCCACGCTTCCCCGCCCTCCTACCTGCCCCCCGCAAACTCCCACTGCCTGCCCTGGCCCCCTGTGCTGCACCCGCTCCCCGTGACCCTCTTATGCTCCCCCCAGCCCTTCCAGTCGAAGCCCCCCCCTTTTGGCCCCTTCTCGCCATGCTCAGGCCCTCCTTCCGGGAGGCTGAGTGCTCCTGCCCCGATCGGGGAAACTGGCTGCCTGCGAAGTGGCCGGAGAAGCTGCCACTACCCCCCTGGGCTCAAAATCCTCCCGCCGCCCTCGGCCAACGCACGGAGCCCCCCCCTCGAGCAAAATCACCCCACCGATTGCCCCACTCACCGCGCTTAAGGGCCGAAACCCACCGGACCCCACCGTGAACGTGTCCGCTTCCCGAGGAGCCGCGGCAAGAAGGAGACGGCCACGCGGCTCCTCGCAGACACTGCTCCGCCCCCCCTTTGCACGCGGCCAATGAAATCGCTCCGACAACGCGACGGAGCGATTTCAAATGCCGCACGCACGGCCTCCTCTCTCTCCCCCCCCCGCCCTCCGCCTCGTGCTGGAGGCCGAGGCCGAGGCCGGGCCCGGGCCCAGGTTACTGACGGCCGCGGGACCCGGCCCGCGGCCTCAAGCATTTCTGTCTGACATCTCACTACAACATAAAAGAAAACCCTCCCTATCTGAATCTGTACCTCTCTCTACGATTATATTCCACATAATGTGTATATGTATATAATGTATATAGTGTTGCACTGTTCTGTGCTATTCAGTTTAACAATTTATGTTTACTTTACATTGTTTATAGTTATATGATGTTACATGTAAAACAAACTATGCTTTGTTGACGGTTGTTATTTGTGAACCGCAGCTGATCTCTGGAAGCTGCGGTATATAAGTTCTTGTTAAATAAATAAATAAATAAATCAGCCAAACAGCGAGGAAACAAGCATTAAGCCGAAAGAAAGTTGGTCTACATTCCAGACAATTGATGAGAATCTCATCATCCATACCATCTCAAACTTAAATACAACAACTTCTCTCCTGGATCCTTGTCCAGCAGAATGGATCAAAGCTACGAAACAAGAAGTTGCACATATTATAACGCATATAGTGAATCAATCACTGCAGCAAGGTATCATGCCTGCTCATCTGAAAAGATCACTAATCAGGCCTATACTAAAAAACAAGGCACTCAACAAAGAAGATCCAACCTCATACTGTCCGATATCAAGTATATCCTTTCTTGCAAAGATTATCGAGAAAGTGACCCAACAGCAACTGCAGGACCACCTAGGTGACAACAAAATCCTCGATGACCATCAGTATGGGTTCAGACCACACAATGGAGTAGAAACCCTGCTAATAGCACTCTTTGACAACATCATCAAGGGCCTGGAAAACAAAAACAAGATGTTCATACTCATATTCATAGATATCTCAGCAGCGTTTGACACAGTTCATCATCAAATTCTCCTGCACAGACTCGCATCCATAGGTATATCAGGAACCCCATTAAAGTGGTTTGAGTCATACCTAACGAACCGAATGCAGCAGGTACGCTACAACAACGAACAAGCAGAGCCTTTCCCCCAAACACAAGGAATACCTCAAGGCTCAGCCATCTCCTCCCTCCTATTCAACGTTTACATACAACCAGTATGCATGATCTTCCAAAAGTTCAATATCAGCTACCACTTGTATGCGGACGATATTATGATTTACAGTCAACTTGATGTAAACAATCCCAATTATAACCAATTAGAAGAATGCCTACTCGAAATGCAAAACTGGCTCCATCTCAACAATATGTCGATTAACCACAAGAAGACTGAAGTAATGTTCATTTCAGGGAAACAAGATTTTGATCCTCCTGCAACCATCACCCTGAACAATAACTCCTATCACTCTAAAAAAGAGAGAAAATATCTAGGTGTACTGATTGATGATAACTTAAAAATGGACAAACACCTCCGGTCAGTCAACAGAGCAATATTTCACAAGCTGAGGGTTCTTCAACCTATACGCAGCATCATTGACCATTCTGACTTCACAACAGTAGCTCAGGCACTCATCATTCCCCACCTTGACTACTGTAATGCCATCCTTCAGGGTCTACCGAAAAAAAACACTAAACATTTAAAAATGGCACAAAATGTTTCAGCCAGGATCATCATGAACAAGAGCCTAGTAGATCACATTAGACCAGTCTTGATTGAGCTACACTGGCTACCCATCCCGGCACGAATAATATACAAAGTGCTAATAATAACATTCAAAATCATCCACAAAGTATCCCCCTCATTCCTTTCTAGCCTCATCACCACTCAACCTCTCAACAGAAGCAGACGGACCACAAACCTGAACACCCTCTGCATACCAAGCAGCATAAGAGCAGTCAACGTGCGGACAAGCAACCGGGCTTTCACTTACTCGGCTCCCATGCTCTGGAACCACCTGCCTCATGAGATACGCCAGATCAACGACCTAAAGGACTTCAGGAAAAAGCTTAAGACCCATCTTTTCCAATCCCATTACGGCATCACCTAGACAGATCATTGATGCAGTTATGTATATATGTGAATATGTGAATATCTGACCCCTCCTTGAGACCCCTAACTGTGTGCTGTGCTGTGCTTTCCCTTTCGAATCAATAGTATATTTCATCAAAATTTCTGTCATGATTTGTCAATTTCACGTCTGTAATCAAGCCGCTACTGATCACTGGAAGTAGCGGCATACAAATGTATGCTAAATAAATAAATAAAATCCTGTAACTAGGACCTGTCCTCCAGGTGATGTAAAACCCTCTCGCACTGAGGAAGTTTCTCCAGGGCCATGTGCCCATGAGGGAAGGGTTAGGACAGCCGTTATAGTTGGTGATTAGATCATTAGGCATATAGATAGCTGGGTGGCTGGTGGACGTGAGGATCACCTGGTAACATGCCTGCCTGGTGCGAAGGTAGCGGACCTCACACGCCACCTAGATAAGGTCTTAGATAGTGCTGGAGAGGAGTCTGCTGTCTTGGTACATGTCAGTACTAATGACATAGGAAAATGTGGTAGGGAGGTTCTGGAGGCTAAATTTAGGCTTTTAGGTAGGAAGTTGAAATCCAGAACTTCCAGGGTAGCATTCTCTGAAATGCTTCCTGTTCCACACGCAGGACCCAAAAGGCAGGCAGAGCTCCGGAGTCTCAATGCGTGGATGAGACAATGGTGCAGAGATGAGGGTTTTGGATTTGTTAAGAACTGGGGAACATTCTGGGGAAAGGAGGAGCTCTTCCGAAGGGATGGGCTTCACCTTAACCGGGATGGAACCAGGCTGCTGGCATTAACCTTTAAAAAGGAGATAGGGGAAAGCCGACAGTCGCCCAAGAGCGGATGGTTCGGAAGAATGTATCTTTGAAGGATACTACCAAAAGCAGAGCGGTTCCACAAAAGAATAAAGTAGCCCAAATGCCCTCAAGTATGGAGCAGACAGAGCTTAAAGATCCTAAATTGCCCATGTCTAACAATAGCCAAATTAATATGAATAAAATACATTCTCTAAAATGCTTGTATGCAAATACTAGAAGTCTAAAAAATAAGATGGGAGAGTTAGAATATATAGCACTAAATGAAAGGTTAGATATGATTGGAATATCAGAGACATGGTGGAAGGAGGACAACCAGTGGGACACTGTGATACCTGGGTACAAACTATATCGTAATGATAGAGCTGATCAAATTGGTGGAGGGGTTGCTCTCTGTTAGAGAGGGCATTGAGTCAGAAAGGATTAAAGTTTTGCAGGAAACAAAATCTGCTGTAGAATCTATATGGATTGAAATTCCATGTAAAAGGGGAAGGCACTGGCAGTGGGGGTATACTATCGAGCGCCTGGCCAGAATGACCAAATGGATGATGAAATGCTCAAAGAAATCAAGGAAGCTAACAAAGGTTACAGCACAGTAAAAATAATGGGTGATTTCAACTACCCCGGTATCAACTGGGTCAGTGTCACGGCAGGACATGCTAGGGAGATAAAGTTCCTAGATGAAATAAATGACTGCTTCTTGGAACAGCTGGTTCATGAACCAACCAGAGGGGAAGCCATATTAGACCTAATCCTTAGTGGAATACCAGATCTTGAGCAAGAGATAAGGTTTTTGGGGCCACTTGGCAATAGTGATCATAACATGATCGCCTTTGATTTAATTAGTGGAGAAGGGATAGTAAGGAAATCCACAGTACTACCGTTTAACTTTCAAAACGGAGACTATGATAAAATGAGGAAAACAGTTAAGAAAAAACTAAAAGGAGCAGTTGCAAAGGTTAAAGACGTACATCAGGCTTGGCTGTTGTTGAAAAATGCTATCTTGGAAGTCCAGAGCAGCTGTATTCCACGCTTTAAGAAAAGTGGAAGGAAGTCCAAAAAACTGCCAGCATGGTTTAAAGGTGAGGTCAGAGAGGCTGTTGTTGCCAAAAAAGCATCTTTCAGGAAATGGAAAAAAGAGCCAAACGATGAAACCTGGAAACAGCACAAGCACTGGCAAGTCAAATGCCAAGGCATTGATAAGGCAGGCAAAGGGAGAATTTGAGAAAAAGTTTGCTGCGAAAGCAAAAACGTGAAGTAAAGACCTTTTCAAGTACATTCGTAGCAAAAAACCTGTGAGAGAGTCAGTTGGTCCATTAGATGATAAAGGGGTTAAAGGAGCACTAAGAGGTGACAAGGCAATAGCGGAGAGACTGAATGAATTCTTTGCTTCAGTCTTTACTGAGGAAGATGTAGGGATGTTACCCATGACTGAAGTGGTATTTAAAGGTGCAGAAGAATTGAAGGAAATATCGATACATCGCGAAGATGTCTTCAACTATTAGATAAACTGAAGAGTAGCAAATCACCTGGGCCAGATGTTATACATCCAAGGGTGTTGAAAGAACTGAAATATGAGATTGCAGAACTGCTATCAGTAATCTGTGAACTATCATTAAAATCATCTCTAATACCTGAAGATTGGAGGATCACCAATGTAACACCAATTTTTAAAAAGGGTTCCAGGGGTGATCCGGGAAACTACAGACCGGTGAGCCTGACGTAAGTACCGGGAAAATTGGTAGAAACCATCATAAAGAATAAAATTACTCAGCATGTAGATAGTCACAACCTAATGAGAGACAACCAACATGGCTTTAGACAAGGAAGATCTTGTCTTACTAATCTGTTATGTTTTTTTGAAGGAGTGAATAAACAGGTGGACAAAGGTGAGTCGGTTGATATTGTGTATCTGGACTTTCAGAAAGCCTTTGACAAGGTCCCTCATCAGAGACGTTTGGCAAAACTAAAGAGTCATGGGATAGGAGGCAGTGTACTATTGTGGATCAGGAACTGGTTAAAAGATAGAAAGCAGAGGGTAGGGCTAAATGGCCAATTTTCCCAATAGAGAAAGGTGAATAGTGGTGTACCCCAGGGATCTGTGCTGGGTCCGCTGCTTTTTGACATATTCATAAATGACCTGGAAAGTGGAATAACGAGTGAGGTTATCAAATTTGCAGATGACACAAAACTATTTAAAGTTGTTAAAACCCAAGAGGATTGTGAAAAATTGCAAGAGGATCTTGATAAATTGGAAGACTGGGCATCAAAATGGCAGATGAAATTTAATGTGGACAAATGCAAGGTTATGCACCTAGGGAAGAACAACCCAAACTATGGTTACACGATGCAAGGTGTTCCACATTAGGATCCACCACCCAGGAAAAAGATTTAGGCGTCATTGTGGATACCATGTTAAAACCCTCGGCCCAGTGTGCAGCGGCGGCCAAGAGAGCAAATAGAATGCTAGGTATGATAAGGAAAGGAATGGAAAATAAAACAAAAGATATTATAATGCCTCTATGTCGTTCCATGGTGAGACCGCACCTTGAATATTGTGTGCAATTCTGGTCGCCGTATCTTAAAAAGGATATAGCTATTTTAGAAAAGGTACAGAGAAGAGCCACCAAAATGGTAAAGGGGATGGAAGGATACTCCTATGAAGAAAGGCTAAAAAGGTTAGGGCTCTTTAACCTGGAAAAGAGACGGCTGAGGGGAGATATGATAGAAGTCTATAAATTAATGAACAGAGTGGAACGGGTAAAGGTAGATCGATTGTTTACCTTATCAGAATATAGAAAGACTAGGGGACATGCAATGAAGCTACAGGGTAAACTATTTAAGACTAATAAAAGAAAATATTTTTTCACTCAACGTGTAATCAAACTCTGGAATTTGTTACCGGAGGATGTAGTAAAGGCTGTTAGTGTAGCTGGGTTTAAAAAAGGTTTGGACAAGTTCCTGGAGGAAAGGTCCATAAACCATTATTAAGAAGTGACCGAAGATATCAATGCTTGACCCCAGTACAAGCATTGTGGAACTTGTGTCTCTTGGGGAAACTGCTAGGTACATATGACCTAGATTGGCCACTGTTGGAAACAGAATACTGGGCTTGATGGACCTTGGTCTGACCCAGTATGGCATATCTTATGTTCTTAAGTCCAAAAAACTGCCAGCATGGTTTAAAGGTGAGGTCAGAGAAGCTGTTTTAGCCACAAAAAAAAAAAGCATCATTCAGGAAATGGAAAAACGAGCCAAATGATGAAAACTGGAGAGAACATAAGCACTGGCAATTTAGATGCAAGGCATTGATAAGGCAGGCAAAGAGAGAATTTGAAAAAAAGCTTGCTATGGAAGCAAAACACATAATAACTATAGTTACACAATGCAAGGTTCCACATTAGGAAACACCACCTAGTAAAAAAGATTTAGGCATCATAATGGATAACACATTGAAACCCTCTACCCAGTTTGCAGCGGTGACCAGGAAGGCAAACAGAATGCTAGGAATCATAAGGAAAGGAATGGAGAATAAAACCAAGGATGTTATAATACCTCTGCATCGTTCCATGGTACGACTGCACTACTACTACGCATTTATAAAGCACTACCAGACGCACGCAGCGCTGTACAGAAAAATACAAAAATAGACAGTCCCTGCCCAATACAGCTTACAATCTAAAAAAGACAAAACAAAGAAGGCGAAGGACGAGGAAAGAACACAGGCAATGGAAGGATAAGAGAAGAAACAAGACAAAGGAAAAAGGTAAGAACAAGGGAAAAGAAAAGGAACAGGTGAAAACAAGACAAGGGAAGAGGAGGAGAACAGGTAAGTCATGAACCAATGGCAGAAGCAAAGAAGTGAGCTTTCAACCTGGATTTGAAGAGGGTCAGAGAAGATGCCTGACGTATAGACAGAGGAAGTCTATTTCCAGGCGTTGGGTGCTGCAAGGTGAAAAGAGCGAAGCCTGGAGTTGGCAACAGAGGAGAAAGGCATAGCAAGAAGCAGTTGGCTAGAAGAGCGGAGTTCACGAGGGGGGATATAAGGAGAAATGAGAGAAGAAAGGTAAAGAGGAGCTGCAGAATAAATGCATTTATAGGTCAGTAGGAGAAGCTTGAACTGGATGCGGAAACAGATAGGGAGCCAGGGAAGAGACCCGAGGAGAGGAGTGATATGGGCAAAACGAGGTTGGCTGAAGATCAAACGAGCAGCAGAATGCTGAATAGACTGAAGGGGTGAAAGATGACTCAGTGGAAGACCAGCAAGGAGCAGATTACAGTAATCAAGGTGAGAGGTGATAAGTGAATGGATGAGATTTTTAGTAGTATGTTCTGAAAGAAAAGGGCGGATTTTGCCAATATTAAAGAGAAAGAAGTGGCAGGTCTTGGCGACAAGGTGAATATGTGTGGAGAATGAGAGCAAAGAGTCAAAAATAACCCCTAAATTGCGAGCTGAGAGAACAGGATAGAGAACAGAGCCATTCACAGAGACTGAAAAAGAAGAAAGAGGAAGGGAAATTTTAGGGGGAAAAGAGAAGTTCGGTCTTGGCCATGTTCAATTTCAAGCGGCGATGGAACATCCAATCAGCAATAGCAGAAAGCCAATTAGAGATCTGAGTCTGGATTGAAGAAGAGAGATCAGGAGTAGAGAGGTAGATCTGGGAATCATCAGCATAGAGATGGTACTGAAAACCATGGGAGGAAATGAGGAGCAGACCCAAGACAGAACCCTGATGTACACCAACAAGGAGCGGATTAGCAGAAGAGGAGGAGCCACCAGAACGCACACTGAATGAGCGATGGGAGAAATAGGAGGAGAACCAGGAAAGAACAGCGTGTCAAGGAGAAGATCATGATCAACAGAGTCAAAAGCAGCAGAGAGGTCAAGAAGAATAAGGACTGAGTAAAGGCCTTTAGATTTTGCCAGGAACAAGTCACTCGAGACTTTGACAAGAGCCGTTTCAGTAGAGTGCAAAGGACGAAAGCAAGACTGTAAGGGATCCAGGAGGGCATGAGAGGAAAGGAAGTCAAGGCAGCGGTGGTGAACCGCACGCTCTAACAGTTTAGAAATAAGGGGAAGGAGGGAGATGGGACGATAATTAGGACAGGATATTGAATGTTGTGTGCAGTTCTGGTTGGTGTATATTTATTTATTTATTTAATATTTTTATATACCGTCTTTCTACAATTCAAGACGGTTTACATGGAACTCAGAACTGACAGTGTGAGAACATCTGTTTTACATAGAACAAGAACTTAATGAACATAAGTAACAGTTGTTTATAATGCCGAAAATGGCAACTATGTACATTTAAAAGGGAGGAGTGGGGGGGCAGGTATGGGTAGGAGGAGGATGTTGAGAGGTGGGAAGGGGGATTAGGAAGTCTAGATAGGATTGTTTTGGATGTTGTTCTGTGGGTTGGTATTATAGTACTCCTGGAAGAGGAGTGTTTTAAGCTTTTTTTTTTAATTCTGCATGATCAGAGCAATTTCGGAGGTTAAGGGGGAGGGCATTCCATTCTGTGGGGGCATAGAGGGAGAAAGTACGATTGCAGGTAGATTGTGAGCTTTTAAGTTTTCGAGCTGGGATGTGTAGTAGGTTTGCAGAGTTAGTTCTGCGGGATCTGGAGTTAGAAGGCTTAGTTAGGAGTGGGCAGAGGCAAGGAGCAGATTGTTTATGGATAACTTTGTGAATTAGCGTGAGGGTTTTACATTTTATCCTAAACAGGATGGGTAGCCAGTGGAGTTGTTGTAATATAGGGGTGATGTGGGATCTTCTGTGGGGTCTTAAAGATTAATCACGCTATTGTGTTCTGAGCTAATTGGAGGGGGTGAATATTATGCTTTGAGAGACATTGGTATATTAGGTTGTAGTAGTCAAGTGTAGGGGTGGTGAGGGCTTGGCAAACAGAGCAGAAAGAGTCTGGGTTTACTAGTGGGCAGAGATTTCTTAATGTTCTGATTTTGGAGTAGATTGTCTGAGTTGTTTTATGTATGTGTTCATGGAAGGAGAGGTGCTGGTCAAGTATTATGCCTAGATATTTAACTTCAGTTTTTACAGTTATTGTATAATCACCTAGGATAAGTGATGGGGGTGGGGTGTATGATGATTCGGTGAATAGATGGAGGGCTTCTGTTTTGTCTAGGTTAATATGGAGATTGTGTTGCTGGAGCCAGTGTTTAATTTGTTTGAGGGAGTTGCTGATATTAGTGAAGTCGGGCTTTGCAATGTTAAATAGGGTGAAAAACATAATGTCATCCACGTAGAGTTGGTATTGGATTTTGAAATTTTGGAAAATTTTACATACAGGTTGGAGAAAGATGTTGAAGAGCAGGGTGGATAAGCTTGAGCACCTTGGAATTGAATGAATGATTGGGAAGTCTTTTTGCCAATTCTTATTTGCTGTGTTCTGTGGTCTAAGACGGCTGAGGGGAGATGTGACAGAGGTCTATAAATTAATGAATGGAATGGAGTGGAATGGAATGGGTAAACTTAGATTGTTTATGCCATCAGAAAGTAGAAAGACTAGGGGACATGCAATGAAGCTACAGTGTAACCTGTTTAAGACTAATAAGAGAAAATATTTTTTCAGTCAACGCATCATCAAACTTTCGAATTCGTTACCGGAGGATGAGATAAAAGCTGCTAGTGTAGCTGGATTTTAAAAAGATTTAGAAAAGTACCTGGAGGAAAGATCCATAAAGCTTTATTAAGAGGACCCTGAAATCCACTGTTTGCCCCAATACAAGCACTGTGGAACCTGTATCTTTTTGGGAAACTACTAGGTACTTGTGACCTGGATTGGCCACTGTTGGAAACAGGATACTGGGCTTGATGGACCTTGGTCTGACCTAGTATGGCATTTCTTATGTCCATTAAGATTATCATATTCAACCTTAACCTCGGCACATAACATCCTCTTGTCTCGGTGTTATCAGTCATAACTTCAATATTTCTCCAAAATATTTTCACAAGAGGATCTCAGATGACATTTAATGAATAATAGGAGCATTTAAGAACCTTAAATTCTTATTCGTGGCAGCATTCTTAAATGTGAGGCAGCAAACTATCTTTAATTGCCAAAGTTCCCAGTGACTGCAGGGAAGAGACCTGAGAGTCTGCATCTGGATATCAATGTCCTTAAACTTTACCACAAACTCTTGGGAAAATTCAGAAAGCTGAGAAATCGCTGTGGTAAGAAGGTTCTCATTTTGTCACTACCTGCCACACAACCACAAGAGAAACCAGAGTGTCCGGTTTAGGCAGCAGAACTGATTCAATAGACCATACTACAGTCTTAGGACAGGCAGCAGGAGGTGAATTATATGTAGAAGTTATAGCCTGAGGCACAAAAACTGGTGAGCTTATCTCTAAAGTCATTTGAGGCTCAGGAGGCGGAGTACACTCAAGGGAGCTTAACATTGGCCTCACATGAAGAAGAGGAGACAAAGAACCAATCTGTGATTAGCTCCCTTTTTAAAATCGGAGCATGCTTATCCATCAGGCAAGAGGTTACATCTTTCTGGGCATTCTGCTTCTTATTTTTGGCTTCTTACTACTTCGCTGGATCTCTGAAGGGGCTCCAAAAAGGTGGAACCTGCCTCTTTGGTTACGCGCCTTTAGGCATGCCCAAAAGCCATATGCCGTTGCATGGCCCAATTCTAAAGGGCACAGTCAGAGAACATGGTATAAAATCAAGGACAAGGATATAAATAAATAAATTTTATCAACAATGCCAACTAATATTGCCAACCCAACACAGGCCGTGTTTCGTTAATACTTCCTCAGGGGTAAGGCAACTAAAAACAGAAAAATCCAAATAAATAAAATGATAACATAAACATTTTTCATCCATATTTAAATAATCAACCAACAGTCAATACATAGATAAAAAGTTAAAAACATGCAAAAGTTTAAAACCAAATAAATAATGTATAATAAAACCAAAATGTTGGAACGCTACATAAGAAGGCCACATAAACTCAAGTGTACATAAAAATGATAAGAAAACATGAAACCATAATTAATTTAAAATATGCAAATCCAATAGGGACAAGACCATATTAATAAAGAACAAATGGATCATAAAAACATGAAAACTCCATAAGTAATTAAAAAATGATTAAAAGCATAAATATAAAAAGAATAAATATGCAAACCTAATGAGGACAGGACTATACTAAAAAGAAACATAAACACACATATAGCTTACCAGTAAACAATGATCGTCTCTCACTAAAATCTATAAATTAGAAGGAAAAAGGAAGAGAAGGAGTGAGCCTGGAATGGACCAATATTAGAAAACCCATCTATAAATATATCAAACAACCATGTTTATAATATGCCAAATGGGTATGTTTGGTGTCGACTGTATGGGGAAAGGAGAAAATCATTCTTTCTCAGACACCAAACCAATCGATAAAGGATAAAAACCAAATAAGCTCTTCACCATGTAAAGTTCAACACTGTAAAAGTATTTTAACCATCCCAGTATATTACCAACAATATCACCCATAATCACCACCGTGTCAAACTACTATAAAGGGTAAGACAGAACCGGATCATAATAAAGAATTTACTCACTACTAGCAGGTATAACTATCAGCATGCGACGTGCTAGAAGGAACAAAAAAAGCAGAAGAAACATAATTCCTCACATTCAAAACGACGGATCAAGGAAACCAATCAAAAATATCACCTAAATGAAATATCAACAAACCAAACTCACTATGGTGAAGACTGAAAAAATCGCCACTGAAAACAAATTTCAAAGAGAGGAAACGCTGCTGAATACAGCCAGTATGTCAGCCTTCCGCAAAGAATCAGCTGTTTTCAAAAAAACGCCGGCGCATGTGCAGTGAATAAATAGCGATCCAAATGTGAACGTCGTAGACAAAACTGCTAACCAGTACTTATTCATCAAAAAGAATAAAAACGACATCTAAAATGACTATAGTCATAAATACCAAAAAGAAAGTTTAAAAACAAAGATAAAAATACCAATCCTTAAAGATGCATAACAATGGAATGAACAGAACCTAATCTTAAAAGAGTATATGATATTCAAACCTACTTACAAGAATAAAAATGAAATGAAAACTTGTAACACTATACATGCAAAAAAAGGGGGGGGGGGGAACCAAAAGACATATGCAACAAAACCATGTCATAAAAAGGATTATATATTCACTAAAGAAAAACCGAAAGGTCTTGGTCCAAATTAAGCCCTCTAGGGGTCAGAGAATCTAACATAAAAATATACTTCTGTTCCAACTGCATTATAGTTTCAATTTAACCTTTTTGATGACAAAAAATTTTAGATCTGAAACCCTGTGAGCCTGTTCAATCCAATGTTCCACGAGGGGTTTTTCAATGATGCCTCTCTTAATCGCACTCCTGCGTTCTGTAATTCTAACTCGAACACTCCGTATGGTCTTCCCAACATAAAGTTTCTTACACGGACATTGAATGACATATATAATGTGAGACGTCTCACAATTGGAAAAATCACTGAGGACACAGATGACCCAGCTCTCCATGAGTGTGCCTGCAAGGAACAGGCAGAGTATTGCTCCTAGATGCCATCCCATTTCCCCAGAGTGCACAGCTCAGCGCACACAGGCTCCCTATGCTGGAAATTGACTGGAAATTGGCCCAGTTTTAAAGGGTCCTGCACAGATGCCCAGCTGTCCATGAGTTTGCCTGCAAGAAGCAGGCAGAGCACTTGCTCCTGGCCATGGCTCCTTCAGTAAGCACAGCCCAGTACACAGATGCTCCCCAAAAAACAATATTAAAGTGACTGAAATCCAGGGAGCTTGTGGAAAGGAGGAAGCAGTATTGGTCATCTTGGAAAGAGATGATGGAACTTCCATCCACAAAGGTGTTGTCCACAACCTCCAACTCAAAATAAAAAAAAGTAGGTAGAGATCTGCCATGGATGTCCAAAAGTTGGGAATGAAAGGAGAGTGCTATTGCTGGGAGATTTCAACCTGCTGGTTGTGGACTAGAATATCAAAACTGCAAAATCAGACGTAGAGAAATCATGGATGCTTTTCAAGGACAAATGGTCATGGAACCTATGAGAGAAGGGGCAATGCTGGATCACATACTTGCAAATGGGAAAGTGTGTCTAAATGCCGGGTGGTTGTGCACCTGGACAATAATGATCACCACAAAATATGGTTTGGTATGAGCTAAAACAGTTCAGCTCCACACAACTCATTCCTAGCTTTCAAACAAGCTGAATTTATGAAAATGAGGAAGGTACCTATAGGAGAAACTGGCAGGGTGGGAGGTGATAAGGGAAGTGGAACGTCAGTGGGCAAAACTGAAAGGAATTACAAAAATAGCAACAGATTTTAATGTAAGAAAAATAAATAAAAACAAGAGGAAAAGAAAAATCATATGTTTTTCCAAAGCAAGGCTGGATAAAGCATATGCCTAGTGGCCAAGATATTTGGGGAGGAGGGGGAGACAGCTGTTAGATGTACTCAGGAACATAAGAAATGTTACTGGGGGCGGAGCTTGGTATCTGGTCAAGATGGACGTGTAAGAGCAGTGCTCAAGAGGGCAATAGGCAAGAATCCTGATTTCTGCAATATTTAATCAAATAGTTTCTATCTACTTAGATACCATTCAACCCTGGCTATGTCAGGCTCCAAACAGACACGGCTGGATTTCGAAATATCTCAAAATGCTAGCGTAAAGAGAACCAAGACGGAACCTCTCTCACCTCACAAGATGGCGGTCACCCGAGATGGTCCTGAGACCTCGCAGGAGATCTTGGTTGAGATTCGGGTGGTCAAAGAGTTGGTCAAAGCTAATGGAGATTTGCTATGTGCAATGCAGGAAGATATCAACGTTTTGAGATCCTCTTTGGAGTCAAATACCGCTCATTTGGAGAAGGTAGAGAAGGTGGTGGCGTCACATGGGGAGAGGCTTGAGGCCGTTGAGGAGCAGGCCAAGTTGATACATTCATTGCAAAGAGAGGTGGAAGATTGTGATAATCGCTCTTGGTGGAATAACATAAGAATCCTAGGAGTTCCTGAGGGAGCAGAAGGTCATGATATCATATCATTGCTGCAGGCCATGATTCCAGGTGTATTAAGGTTGCATTTCAATATGCCGTTTGAGATCGAGTGCACCCAGAGAGTGCCTACTCAGTCCGTGGTCATGGGCAAGCGTCCACGCCCTATTATCTTGAAAGTGCTACGTTTTCAGCAAGTATTGCAAATAATGGGAGCAGCAAGAACACTTTCAGCCTTGGAATATCAAGGACATAAACTCCTGTTCTTCCTGGACTTCGCAAAGGCGACTGTGGATCAGAGAAGGAGTCTTTTGGCGTTGCGTCCATGCTTGGTTCAACTGAAGGCCGTTTTGGACTGCTATATTCTGCCCGCATGAAAGTCACACTCCACAACCAGACCAAAACTTTTGATGATCCCGGAGATCTATGCGCATTTCTGGAGGATAAGGAGTTGGCGGTGATGGCTATACTACATCTCTTACTTGCTGCAGTTTTATGGTGCTTAATATTATGGGCGTTTAACTGGCCTGAGATAGTGTGTAGGAGACCTATCCACGCAGAAACATTCCCCCTGGTGCACTCCTGCCCAATCGGGGCAGTGGGAGGACTCCTGCCCAATCGGGGCAGTGGGAGCAGCTAAACCAAGCACCCCGCTCTCCATTTAAGCGGCGTCCCTGCTCCGAGGGAGCCGCTTTCAGAGAAACATTCCCCCTGGTGCACTCCTGCCCAATCGGGGCAGTGGGAGGACTCCTGCCCAATCGGGGCAGTGGGAGCAGCCTAAACCAAGCACCCCGCTCTCCATTTAAGCGGCATCCCTGCTCCGAGGGAGCCGCTTTCAGAGAAACATTCCCCCTGGTGCACTCCTGCCCAATCGGGGCATTGGGAGGACTCCTGCCCAATTGGGGCAATGGGAGCAGCTAAACCAAGCACCCCGCTATCCATTTAAGCGGCGTCCCTCTGGGCGTGCCCACGCCTGGCGGGCCTGCGCCTGATGGCCTCGCCAGAGGGCCCTTTGGCGTGGCCCTTAGGCGCGGCCCGGAAGGCCCAAAAGATAACCCGCAGCATACACCCTGCACGGAGAAGAAACATCCAGGAACGCAAACAAAAGCAAGTCACTTTCAGCCACACCCGGCTCGAGCTCCCCTGTTCGGGTCTGAGCTCGCCGGCACCAGTTACCAGCGGCAACGCATCCGTCAAGTACCGTTGAACGACGAAGCGACAACTCCATGCAACAAGAGCTCCCTTGGACACAGGTTGAGCATACCAGCTCCTGTAACCAGCCTCAGTACACCCGACCAGGTAAACGCTTCATTGCGGAACTACATACGCAGCACTACCAAGCTAACTGCAAACATAACTAGCATTTTTATGTACTAAACTTTCTTGTACTTAATTACTCTGTAACCTTTTTTAGCCACTCTATAGTCTATGCTAACGTCTTAGAAGGTATCCAAATGTTTCAAAGTGTGGCAAATGCTTCATAGTGTAACAGTGTATGTACCAGCTATATTATCTAAGATCACTCGTACCTAGCCTATACCAGAAAGTTTGTAACATTCTATAGGATTGCATTTGAACCTGGTCTTTCACCTCATGGCCCTCATCGCCTTAATCATAACTCTCTGCTTTTGCCTAACACTAACCACAAATGCATATGTACCATACTCGCCACACTACCAGACAATACTATGGCAACCAATATTTATCCATAGCCCAATACTGTTACCAATTATCCCCCTGCTATATACTAATTACCTTGCCCCTGATATGGACAGCCCCAAACCAGACTTAAACGCACTATCTAAGACCCCAGACAAACCACATAATAAGCGCAGCTCCAAACTGAAAAGAAAGCAATGGAAGACAGCAGCCGCAGCTCATAAAAGCAAACGCCAGCAACCATACCAAATTTCTCAATCCCCTATCACGATCTGCCTCATCAACGCCAGATCTATCAGAAATAAAACACACATCATCCACAATATCATGTCTGACAACAAACCTGATATCCTATGCATCACCGAAACATGGCTCACAGACACTGACCCAGCAATAGTAAATCAGCTAACCAAACCTGACTATACGGTGTTCAACTGCCCACGACCTAACAGGAGAGGTGGAGGAGTCCTAATCCTTGCCAGAGCCTCCCTTCTTTTAACAAACACATTAGCTCCATCAGAGGGCATTGATATACTCAAGATTGAGAATAAAACACTAACAATATGCTTAATCTACAGACCCCCCACATCCCACCATGATAACCTGGCCACTGCACTGGAAATTATCTCAACCTCTGCAGTCAAGAAACAGCGAATTATCTTGGGAGACCTAAACCTTCCTTCCATACCCCACATTCAGGCCGATACTTTCCTTGAAGCCATGGATCAGCTCGGATATATCCAAATTATTCAGGAAGCCACCCATAACAAAGGCAACACCCTAGACCTGGTGTTCATATCATCCAACACGCAACTAGATGAAATGCGAAAACCTAAAACCCGAGTAACACAGGTCCCCTGGTCTGACCACTACCTAATCGAACTTGAAATCCATCTACCAACCACAAAGGAGAAACCTCAAGCCGACGCAAAAATACCACACCAAAGGAAGTTCCGGAAATTCAACAGTGAAACACTGGTAGCATCTATATCCACATGCTTTGAATACACTCTCACGGACCTAGATAAGCTGGTAGACACATGGAACTCGGGGATCGAAGCAGCAGCAAGTCCAAACTGGAAAGCCGCAAACACACCAACAAGAACAAGAACTGAACCATGGTGGTACTCTACACTATACAGAATGAAAAGGGAACTACGCAAACTAGAGAAAAAATGGAGGAAAGCGCAAACCCAGGAATGCAAGCGACTATACCTAACTCTACTCATGGAATATAAGAATGAGGTCAACCAGGCAAAAAAGAATCACCACACTAACCTACTCAATAAAGCTATTAATAGACCCAGAGAGCTATTTGAACTTGTGAAATCTCTCACCAAAACCTCCCAAGACACCGACTGGACCGACGAAATCAAATCCCAGACACTTGCAGACCACTACGCTAAGAAGCTTAACCCGCAAATACTCACTGCCACGGATCAAAGTATGTCTCTAGCACTCACCCCTCAGGAAACCGACACTCTCCCTCACACAGAATCTGTTACAGAATGGAACACTTTCCACCAATTAAATGAACAACAGATCATAAACATCATAACCTATTTAAAATCCACCACCTCCCCTCTTGACCCATGCCCTGCGGCCTGGATAAAAGCAACTAAAAAAGAAATTGCAAAACCTATCACCCACATTGTTAATCAGTCACTCCAACAAGGTACAATGCCAACCTATCTCAAGAGATCACTCATAAGGCCCATCTTAAAGAACAAATCACTCAACAAAAGTGATCCTGCGTCCTATAGACCAATCTCGAGCATATCATTCTTAGCTAAAACAATAGAAAAAGCAGTCCAGCAGCAGCTGCAAGATCACATTGACGATAGGAAAGCCCTAGATATGCATCAATATGGGTTCCGTCAGCACCACGGAGTAGAAACCTTACTGCTAGCACTCCTTGACAACCTCCTCAGGGGTCTTGAGAACAAAAATGACATGTTCATACTTGTATTTATAGACATCTCAGCAGCATTTGATACAGTACATCACAGCACCCTCTTAAAACGACTAGCATCCATTGGTATAACAGGGACCCCCCTAAAGTGGTTTGCATCATACATATCCAATAGGATGCAACAAGTCCTATTCAACAACGACAAAGCTGATGCCTTCCCCCAGACCCAGGGGATCCCCCAAGGGTCTGCATTATCATCTCTACTATTTAACCTGTATATAAAACCAATCTGTGAGATCTTTCAGAAGTGCAACATCAAATACCACATCTATGCTGACGATGTAATGCTGTACACACACCTAAATGCAACACAACCGGATTTCACTCCACTGGAAGAATGCCTTGACATGTTACAAACATGGCTTCAACAAAACAACATGTCAATAAACCACAAAAAAACAGAGGTCATGTTTATCACCAAAAAAAACAATTTCATCCCACCCACCACAGTCGCCCTCAACAAAAACATATATCATGCGAAGCCTGCAATAAAGTATCTAGGGGTCGTGCTAGACAACAACCTTAAGATGAATAAACACCTCCGAACAGTTAACCGAGCCATTTTTTACAAATTGAAAGTTCTTCAACCACTTCGCAGTATCCTAGAAAAATCTGACTTCAGGACTGTTGCACAAGCGCTAATCATTCCTCACCTGGACTACTGCAACGCCATTCTACAAGGGCTACCGAAGAACACCCTAAATATCTTACAAATGGCTCAAAATGTTGCAGCGAGAATCATCATGGAAAAAAACGTCACAGACCACATAACACCAGTGCTTATGGAACTACATTGGCTCCCGGTACCCGCCCGCATCCTCTTCAAACTACTCATAACAACATTTAAACTCATTCACAATATTGCCCCCTCCTACCTGGACAACCTAATCACTATGCAACCGCACAACAGGAACAGAAGAACCATAAATCTCAACACTCTCTGTGTCCCAATCAGCAGAAGATCTGTTAAAGCAGAAACAAGCAATAGAGCATTCACCTATACAGCGCCAATCCACTGGAACCAACTCCCACATGAGCTTCGAATGTCAAATAGCCTGAATGAATTCAGAAGGAAACTCAAAACCCATTTATTTCAGACCTACTACAACCTGACCTAATTACAACACCTTACCTCAATAAATTCTCTGCTCCCCATTATGGCACTCGGAACACACACAGCATATGAATTACCGATATGTAATCCTGTATATATGTATATTTTTATCCCCACCCCCACGCACCTTCAATCCAATGTTTATTTAGATTTGTGAACCCCAATGCTATGTACAAAGTATCTAATCACTATTCCTTGTGTTATGTAAATCATTGCTCAAATCAAACTTTGTCTCTTTAAAAATTCGCTGTATTACGATACACTATGATTCTGTAAAGTAAACCGCGGCTGATCGTAGGAAGCAGCGGTATACAAATGTTTACTAACTAAATAAATAAATAAATAAAATAAGCATGTAATACTGTTATGTACTGGGACATTTACTCTGTCTTTTGAAGGACATTGTCTTTATACTTGGTGGGGAGAGGTGAGCAAGACGTGTTATTTTGACAGTCACAGAAATTGTCTTGTCCTAGCAGGCTCATCCGTTAAATTTTGTGTGTTTATATAGCCCCTCCTGGGTTTGGGTGGTTTTGGGGAAATTATTTTGTTAGAATTAGATGTGTTATTGCGTTTGATCAAATAATGGGGCCTTTTTTTCCCCCTCTTTTTGGGCTATAGATGCAGCCACACTTTAAAGGCGCTTAAGAATTTGTTCTACAGTGTAAAACTAAATGCCTCATATTGATCTGTTTCTGCAACATATGATTGTTAATTCGGAGCTATATTGTCAACATGCTTCTTTAAGATTGTGTAACTGAATGTTAAGGGCATTAGTAATCTTTACTAGAAGGAATGTTTTCCTCTGAGTGGTAGGAAAGAAAGTGCTGGCATCTTATTGCTGCGGGAGATACATTTGAATGCAAGGGAGTTGTCGTAGTTAGAGATCTAAGCCCTATTCTAAGGGGTTTCAGCTGCCCATCATAAGATTAATGGGGTGGCCATCTTAGCGTGAAAAGCTGTATCCCCCATGGTTTTAAAATCTACGTGCCGTCTCTTCCTATCTTCCAAGGGACTTTGTTCTAGAATTAGTGAATCTACTATCCATGTGGCTCACAGCTCTGTTGATGCTGTGTTCTCATTTGCCCTATTTGACTAAACGAGCTCTAATTATATACAGCTATATCCTTTTTAAGATACGGCGACCAGAACTGCACACAGGACTCTGGTTAGGATTGCAAACTGACACTGTCAGCATTCCACAGATTTTTGCTTTTATGCTATGTCTGAATATTAGAAGGACTGACCTGCAGTTCTCCTTTCCTTGAGTGAGTGACCAGCCATTTTTGCCCCCATACAAACAGGAAGTTTGCATTGTGGAAGGAAGCAGGAACAGTGACCTAATGCTGGGATTTATGATAAGCACTGCTCCCGATCGGCAACATCGAGGGAGAGCGGGCAGGTAAGCTCCTCCCTGCTCCCCTCCAACGAGGCCAATCGGGTCTCGCAACATGCCATTTCTTCTCTTCACCATCAGGGGTGCCCGCGCCTGAGGGCCTCGCCAGAGGGCCCTTTGGCATGGCCCTTAGGCATGAGACCGTAGCACAGTGCACGCAATCCAGGAAACAGTCCTGATCGCATATTGCTGAGAAGTCCACCCCCCATCCTCCTGACCCATAAGCCAACTAGGACCAACAGACTGTGAACCCAGAAGCAAAACACAAGACGGAGCACGAGACCCACATACAGATCTGATGTTCCACCTGGCCACAATATTTGACAAGCACTCCATCACCCTCTGAGCCCCTGATCGGTGGCTGCGAGAGGAGAGGAGGGCTGCAACCCCTCCCGCTCTCCAACCGGCAGCCAACCTGGACCCAACACCAGCATGACACCAACTTCACAAAGGAACCTGAACCCACTTACCCTCGACAACCTATCCCAAACCCTGTGCCACCCTAACTGGTAAGCAGCACACGCCAAGCAAGACAACCCTGCTCTCCACAGCCCGTTGTCACCCTCGCTACTTGAATAACTCATCCTGCATAGCCTCTAGACTCTTGTAGACTCCATTGCTGCTTGTGAATAACATACTGCATAGCCTGCTGACTCCATTGCTGCTTGTAGAATAACACACTGCATTGTTACCTCACTGCTTGCAAGATAACATTGCTGCATAGCCCCCCTCTGCTCCTTCGATGGCTCCGCATCACATTGCCTTCCTTCTCCTCATACTCCCTGTTTCCCCTACTACCAGCACCCTCACTCCCTCACTCCTCATCCCCCCCCTCTACCACCCTCACTTCCCCCTCTATCCTGTCCTCTACCCTATCATCAGCTCTTGAGCTTCACCACTCTCTCCCTCTCATCCAACCATCTCCTCTCTCTCTAAGGCAACCTCACCCTCATTTCCACCACACTGTCTCCTCCCTACCCCGTACTCTGCTACGCCGCCTCCTTCTCTCATCCGGAAATATCAACCCCAATCCTGGCCCCCCTAGCTTTCTGTCTCACTCTGAGAAGAAGTCTTCACGCAACATGTCTAATCTTATCCACATCCCTCTCCTTTCCCCCTCCGCTCTCCCTTTCTCATGTGCCCTGTGGAACACACACTCTGTCTCTAATAAACTTGCTTTTATTCATGATCTCTTCATCTCAAATGCTCTACATCTTCTTGCTCTAACTGAGACCTGGCTCCTCAGATAATACCGCATCTACTGCTGCCCTCTGCCATGGGGGTTATCAGTTCTCCCACACACCTCATCCCACTGGCCGTGGTGGTGTTGGGTTTCTACTTTCTCCATCCTGCCAATTCCAACCCCTCCTCCTGCCTCAGTTTCACTCCTTCCTCTCCTTTGAAGTCCACTCCATCCGCCTCTTCAACCCGCTTCCTCTCCGTGTTGCTCTTATTTATCGACCTCCTGACAAGTCTGCTTCTACCTTTCTCACTGACTTTGATTCATGGCTTTCCTTCTTTCTGGACTCCTCTTCCCCCCCCCCCCCACCCATCTTATTCTCAGGGACTTTAACATTCATGTCAATAACCCCTCCGATCCTCATGCTTCAAAGCTCCTCTCCCTTGCCTCCTCATTTGACCTCCAACTTTGTTCCACTGCCCCCACTCACCACCTTGGCCACTACCTGGACCTGATATTCTTCTCTAGCTGCTTACCTTCGAACTTCTGTAACTCATTGCTTCCCGTATCTGATCATCACCTTCTAAGCTTTAATCTTCATCACCTGCTGCCTCAGCCTCGTCCTACCTCCTCCAACCTATTTAGAAACCTTCATGCTATTGATCCCTTGGCTCTCTCTTCTGCCATTTCTTCACCCCTTTCTTCCACCCTGTCATCCACATCCATTGATGAGGCAGTAACTTCCTATAATGCTGCACCTCCTCGGCTCTGGATGCTCTCGCGCCCCCCATCCCACATCCTGTGAGATGTTCTGCACCACAGCCCTAGCTTTCATCCACCACCCACTATCTACGCTCCTGTGCCCGTTCTGCTGAGCGTGCTTGGCTCAAATTTCGCTCCTGTCCAGACCTCCTACACTTTAAATTCATGCTTGTCTCCTTCCAGTCAGCCATAGCTCTTGCCAAACAGGACTACGAGGTCTTAGATAGTGCTGGGGAGGAGTGTGCTGTCTTGGTACATGTCGGTACCAATGACATAGGAAAATGTGGTAGGGAGGTTCTGGAGGCTACATTTAGGCTTTTAGGTAGGAAGTTGAAATCCAGAACTTCCAGGGTAGCGTTCTCCGAAATGCTTCCCGTTCCACGTGCAGGACCCAAAAGGCAGGCAGAGCTCCGGAGTCTCAATGCGTGGATGAGACAATGGTGCAGAGATGAGGGGTTTGGATTTGTTAGGAACTGGGGAACATTCTGGGGAAAGGAGGGGCTCTTCTGAAGGGATGGACTTCACATTAACCGGGATGGAACCAGGCTGCTGGCATTAACCTTTATAAAGGAGATAGAGCAGCTTTTAAACTAGATAATAGGGGAAAGCCGACAGTCGCCCAAGAGCGGATGGTTCAGAAGAATGTATCCTTGAAGGATACTACCAAAAGCAGAGAGGTTCCAAAAAAGAGTAAAGTATCCCAAATGCCCTCGAGTATGGAGCAGACAGAGCTTAAAGATCCCAAATTACCCATGTCTACCAATAGCCAAATTAATATGAATAAAATACAGTCTCTAAAATGCTTGTATGCAAATGCTAGAAGTCTAAAAAAAAAAAAAAAAAAAAAAAAAGATGGGAGAGTTAGAATATATAGCACTAAATGATAGGTTAGATATGATTGGAATATCGGAGACATGGTGGAAGGAGGACAACCAGTGGGACACTGTGATACCTGGGTACAAACTATATCGTAATGATAGAGCTGATCAAATTGGTGGAGGGTTTGCGCTCTGTTAGAGAGGGCATTGAGTCAGAAAGGATTAAAGTTTTGCAGGAAACTAAATTTGCTGTAGAATCTCTATGGATTGAAATTCCATGTAAAAAGGGGAAGGTGATGACAGTGGGAGTGTACTATCGACCGCCTGGCCAGAATGAACAAATTGATGATGAAATGCTCAAAGAAATCAAGGAAGCTAACAAAAGTCACAGCAGAGTAGTAACAATGGGTGATTTCAATTACCTCGGTATCGACTGGGTCAGTGTCACATCAGGACATGCTAGGGAGATAAAGTTCCTAGATGACATAAATGACTGCTCCTTGGAGCAGCTGGTTCATGAACCGACCAGAGGGGAAGCCATATTAGACCTAGTCCTTAGTGGAACACCAGATCTAGTGCAAGAGATAAGGGTGTTGGGGCCACTTGGCAATAGTGATCATAGCATGATCACCTTTGATTTAATTAGTGGAGGAGGGATAGTATGGAAATCCACAGTACTACCTTTTAATTTTCAAAAGGGAGACTGATAAAATGAAGAAAATAGTTAAGAAAAAACTAAACGGAGCAGTTGCAAAGGTTAAAGACTTACATCAAGCTTGGGTGTTGTTGAAAAATGCTGTCTTGGAAGCCCAGACCAGCTGTATTCCATGCTTTAAGAAAAGTGGAAGGAAGTCCAAAAAACTGCCAGCATGGTTTAAAGGTGAGGTCAGAGAGGCAGCTGTTGCCAAAAAAGCATCTTTCAGGAAATGGAAAAAAGAGCCAAACGACGAAACCTGGAAACAACACAAGCACTGTGCAGGTCAAATGCAAGGCATTGATAAAGCAGGCAAAGGGAGAATTTGAGAAGAAGCTTGCTGCGGAAGCAAAAACGCGAAATAAAAAAGATTTTTTCAAGTACATTCGTAGCAAAAAACCTGTGAGAGACTTATTTGGTCCATTAGATGATAGAAGAGTTAAAGGGGCACTAAGAGGCGACAAGGCGATAGCAGAGAGACTGAATAAATTCTTTGTTTCGGTCTCTACTGAGGAAGATGTAGGGATGTTACCCATGACTGAAGTGGTATTTAAAGGTGCGGAAGAATTGAAGGAAATATCGATACATCGGGAAGATGTATAACAACTATTAGATAAACTGAAGAGAACAAATCACCTGGGCCGGATGGTATACATCCAAGGGTGTTGAAAGAACTGAAATATGAGATTGCAGACCTGCTATTAGTAATCTGTGAACTATCATTAAAATCATCTCTAATACCTGAAGATTGGAGGATTGCTAATGTAACACCAATGTTTAAAAAGGGTTCCAGGGGTGATCCAGGAAACTACAGACCGGTGAGCCTCACGTCAGTACCTGGAAAAATGGTAGAAACCATCATAAAGAATAAAATTACTCAGCATGTAGATAGTCATGGTCTAATGGGAGACAGCCAACATGGCTTTAGACAAGGAAGATCTTGTCTTACAAATCTGTTATGTTTTTTTGAAAGTGTGAATAAACAGGTGGACAAAGGTGAGTCGGTTGATATAGTGTATCTGGACTTTCAGAAAGCCTTTGACCAGGTCCCTCATCAGAGACTTTTGGCAAAACTAAAGAGTCATGGGATAGGAGGCAGTGTACTACTGTGGATCAAGAACTGGTTAAAAGATAGAAAGCAGAGGGTTGGGCTAAATGGCCAATTTTCCCAATGGAGAAAGGTGAATAGTGGTGTACCCCAGGGATCTGTGCTGGGTCCGCTGCTTTTTGACATATTCATAAATGACCTGGAAAGTGGAATAACGAGTGAGGTTATCAAATTTGCAGATGAGACAAAACTATTTAAAGTTGTTAAAACCCAAGAGGATTGTGGAAAATTGCAAGAGGATCTTGATAAATTGGAAGACTGGGCATCAAAATGGCAGATGAAATTTAATGTGGACAAGTGCAAAGTTATGCACCTAGGGAAGAACAACCCAAACTATGGTTACACAATGCAAGGTTCCACATTAGGAACCACCACCCAGGAAAAAGATTTAGGCGTCATTGTGGATAACATTTTAAAACCCTCGGCCCAGTGTGCAGCGGCAGCCAAGAGAGCAAATAGAATGCTAGGTATCATAAGGAAAGGAATGGAAAATAAAACAAAAGATATTATAATGCCTCTATACTGTTCCATTGTGAGATCGCACCTTGAATATTGTGTGCAATTATGGTCGCTGTATCTTAAAAAGGATATAGCGTTATTAGAAAAGGTTCAGAGAAGAGCCACCAAAATGGTAAAGGGGATGGAAGGATACTCCTATGAAGAAAGGCTAAAAAGGTTAGGGCTCTTCAACCTGGAAAAGAGATGGCTGAGAGGAGATATGATAGAAGTCTATAAATTAATGAACGGAGTGGAACGGGTAAACATAGATCGATTGTTTACGTTATCAGAATATAGAAAGACTAGGGGACATGCAATGAAGCTACAGGGTAAACTATTTAAGACTAATAAAAGAAAATATTTCTTCACTCAATGTGTAATCAAACTCTGGAATTTGTTAGCGGAGGATGTAATAAAGGCTGTTAGTGTAGCTGGGTTTAAAAAAGGTTTGGACAAGTTCCTGGAGGAAAGGTCCATAAACCATTATTAAGAAGGGACCCAGGATATTAATGCTTGACCTAGTACAAGCATTGCGGAACCTGTGTCTTTTGGGGAAACTGCTAGGTACGTACGTCCTAGATTGGCCACTTTTGGAAACAGGATACTGGGCTTGATGGACCTTGGTCTGACTCAGTATGGCATATCTTATGTTCTTATGTTCTTATATCCATCTGACTAACTCCCTTGCCTCCGATCCTCACCGTCTCTTTACCACTCTCAACTCCCTCCTCAACATGCCCCCACCTCTGATTCCCCCCCCCCCTCCCTCTGCCCAAACCCTGGCTATTTCCATGACAAAATCCACAAAATCACCATCCAATTCCCCGCAAAATCAACTACCTCCCCTCCCCCTTACCTCTCCTACCCTCTTCCTTTCCTGTGATCTCTGATGATGAAATTGCACACCTTCTTTCTTCCTCCAAACTCACCACCTGCTCCTCTGACCCTATCCCCACCCGCCTCCTACGTCCCATCTTCTCCAATGTTGTCCCTTCCATCTCCGATATTCTCAACCTATCCCTCTCCACTGTAACAGTCCCCGCTGACTCAAACATGCTGTGGTCACACCTCTCCTCAAGAAACCCTAAGTTGATCCCACATGTCCTTCTAATTACCGAGCCATCTCTCTCCTTCTCTTCACCTCTAAACTACTCAAACGTGCGGTTTACCACCGCTGCCTCGACATCCTCTCCTCTCATGCCCTCCTGGATCCCTTACAGTCTGGCTTTCGTCCTCTACACTCCACTGAAATGGCTTTTGCCAAAGTCTCCAGCGACTTGTTCCTGGCAAAATCCAAGGGCCTCTACTTCATCCTCATCCTTCTTGACCTCTTTGCTGCCTTTGACACTGTTGACCACACCCTTCTCCTTGATACCCTGTCCTCACTTGGCTTCTCAGGTTCTGCACTTTCCTGGTTCTCCTCCTATATCTTCCACCGCTCGTTCTCTGTTCTGGTGTGTTCTGGTGGCTCCTCTCATCTGCCACCCCACTCCCAGTCAGCATACCCCAAGGATCTGTTCTGGGTCTGCTCCTTTTCTCTCTCTATACCCAGTCCCTTGGTGCGCTTCTCTCTTCCCTTGGCTTTCAATACCATCTGTATGTTGATCACTCCCAGATCTACCTCTCTATGCCTGTTATCTCCCTGGCAATCCAGACGCGGATCTCTGCCTGCCTCTCTGACGTCGCTACCTGTGTGGCAGGTGCAGGCCTGTGATCCACAGTGTCTGACATAGGCAGGCAGGCCTAACTAGCTTGACCTGTAAATGAAGCATGTGGAGAGGCACATAGGATTGCACATCCCCCAATATGCTGCTATTGTAGGATAGAACTCTGTAAGAGAACTAAACTAACTTAGGTAAGCAAAACTGAGAGATGGAAAAATACTGAAAAATGTGTTTAAAAGTTACTGATAAGAAAAAGTACATCTGCAAGGAATATAATTGGGAGTGCTGACAGATGAGTTGCAGAGCCCTGCTCCCCTGCATGCACAAATTGGCTCTATGGCCTTGAGAGTGTGAAAGTAACAAGTTGATGAACTAACCATTGTAATTGGGACTAGAAGGGGGGTATGCAGGTGCCATGCCCACTGAAGGGACATAATTGGATAAACTTATCAGTACCGGGACCAATGGAAGAGGTACGGGAGAGTACCGGGACCAATGAAATGTTTTTCTATACCTAGAATGGAACAGAAGTCTATAAAAGTTGTTGTAATGCTTGAAAACTTTGCTCAGCCATTTTGAAATTGACTGGTTCGAGACTTGTGCACAAATAAATGATTTGGACCTTCTGAACAGACTCCTGGTATCATTGGTTTGTCTGCGCTTTGCTGCTACATATTCTTGGTGCGTTGGCCGGGAAGTTGTGGAATCAAAGTGTATATAGGGCAATATACCACGACTTTCCACCTCTATAGGCTTGGTCCTGCCGGGATCGCGCCCTTCCGACGAGGGCTGCTCCCTGGCGCCACCGGTCCCTTGTATCGGAGGGAGCTGGTCGGACCTCGGCGGGTGCCGGGCCCGGTTGGAACCAACGCCTCGAACCCGAGTGAGGGGAGTCCGAGGTCCAACTCATGCGCCTGCTTGGGAAGTTTGAGGACCGGATCCGGTGAGTATAGTTTTGATTTGGTGTCTAGACAGAAATAGAAAGAGCAGTACTGCCATTGGAACTTGGAATTTGGAATTTGTAATCTCGAGATATTGGGAATTGGTAAGAGAGCTTGATCACCTCTCAAGGAAGGGCCGAGTAACCCCGCATGGGAATTCGCCGGGTGAAACCCTCATCCTTATTGTAATTGGGAAAAGACTAGTCAGAATAGATAGAAACGAATGCATTCTGGGATACGTTGCTAGCATGATTGTGTGAACGAAGTGTGAATGAGAGGTCTGGCAGCACGGACCAAGTGAAGGCGGACCCCTGAGTAGCGCATTTCCTGACCGGGCGACCGCGTTCAGGTCACGAAAAGGGGGAAGCGATTGTCGTCTTGTCTTGTTATTTGTACTCCTTATACGTTTCCAGGGCCGTGAGGACCCCTTACCCACGGTCCGCCCTCCTTTTCCCTTTTGTCTGTTGTTGCGCGCACACATCGAAATGGGAGGGGCGGGGTCTACTAGAAACACTCCATTAGAATGTATGATCGCACACTTTAAAGAGGGATATTCTGGAGATTATGGTATTAAAATGACAGCAGCCCGTTTGCAGATTTTGTGTACTAGGGAGTGGCCCGATCTAGACCCCATCTGGCCCCGAGAGGGAACGTTCAATGTAGAGATTATTCAGTCAATACACCGTAGAGTGCGGATAGCGCACCCCGATCAGTACCCCTATATAGATTCTTGGTTAAGTATTTGTGAAGATCCGCCCCCCTGGGCGCAGCGCTGTTATGAGGAACAGTGCAGAATAATGTTAGCTAAGACAGATTCTAGTCAGAAAACACAACAGCCTAAAGTGAAAGAGCAGGATAAGAAATCCAGGAAGAAGCCCATCCTGGTAGATCCTGATTCCCCAGAAATAATTCCCAGACAGCCTCGAACCCCAGGTCCGGTAAGAGTAGCCCGGCGTCCTGCCCCAGAACCCCAGCGACGGTCGGAGCGGGACCCAACCCCTGAACCCCCTCCTGGAGGGCAAAGAGAGGAATCAGCTGAAGAAGAGGATGCCATAAAAAGCGAGTCAGAAGCAGAGATAGAAGAGGAAGAAAAAGAGAATGCCCCAGGCGAGGAGGACAGTGTACAAGTGATTGCTAGCACTAGCAAACCAGCAAAAGATATACCCAAAGGGAAACCTGTCGAGAAAAAGAAAGTGACCCCTTCGAAGACAATTACAAAAATAACCCTTAGATCCCAAAAGACACCTACTGCCAAAATGCTGCCTTTACGGCAAGTCCCGGGAGTGCCCGTAAAGAATGATAATGATGAGGTGGTAGCGGGACCCCTAACTTATGTGTATATCCCTTTCTCTACAACTGATTTGTTAAATTGGAGGTCGCATTATGCCTCCTATACTAGCAAGCCCCAGGAACTGACAGAATTAGTAACTACTATTATGGAAACTCATCAACCCACTTGGCCAGATTGCCGCCAGCTCCTGACCACCCTATTCACGACAGAAGAGCGAGCACGAATTAGAAAAGCAGCTATTGAGTGGATGGCAGATAACCCTGTAGCTCCGGGACAGGGGCAGGATAGAATAGACCATCGGGAAGCAGCTCAGAGAGAATTCCCGAATGAAGACCCCCATTGGGATCCCAATACAGAGGAGGGAACCACAGCCCTAGCCCGTTTTCGCCAAGGCTTTTTACAAGGCCTGAAAAGGGGGGGCCAGAAAGCTATGAACCTTTCCAAAGTTGCAGGAGTTATCCAAGGTATAGATGAGAGCCCAGCAGATTTTCATGAAAGATTAACTGAAGCATACAGAATGTATACTCCCTATGATCCCGAGGCACCAGGAAGTTTATGTATGGTGAATTCTGCTTTTGTAAACCAGTCTCAACCAGACATTAGACGTAAATTACAGAAATTAGAAGGGTTTGCGGGCATGAATGCAACACAGTTACTGGAAGTCGCTCATAAAGTGTATGTGAATCGTGATACTGAAAGACAGAGAGAATGTGATAGAAAGATGAAGAAGAAAGCTGATTTTTTGGCTGCGGCCATAGTGGAACAGAAAAGGGGAGGTGTCCCTAGTCGACGGAGCAGAGGAAGAGGGCGGGGTCAAGGCGGAGGCCGGACCCAGAAGCTAGGCGTGAACCAATGCGCCTACTGTAGAGAGGAAGGACATTGGAGAGATACGTGCCCGCAACTCGGAGACGCCCAGCAAGATGACGACAGCAGTCATCAGTGGCGAGAAGAAAGAGGAGGAGGAGCCATTCAAGCATTGGCCACACCGGTCAATGATGAGAATGACTTGGATTAGGACAGACCGGGCTCCAAGTTTGCTTTAGGTCTCCAGGAGCCTATGGTCGGAATACAAATAGGAGACCAAATTATGGACTTTATGGTTGATACTGGAGCACAACATTCAGTAATAGACAAAAAGATAGCCCCATTCTCTACAAAAGCAGTCACCATTATAGGAGCAACTGGTGCCAAAGCTACAAAGTCTTTTCTTCAGAATCGCATATGCAGTCTAGGAGGACAGCAAATAACTCATCAATTCCTTTACATGCCCGAATGTCCAGTGCCACTACTGGGACGAGATATGTTAGCCAAACTTCAAGCACAAATATCCTTCTCTGAACAAGGAGAAATGCAAATGACAGTAAATTCCCAAGCCAAACCAGCAGGAATAATGCTGCTGACAGTTCCCCGAGAAGAAGAATGGAGGTATTACATCGATGATTCTATCCAGGACACTTATTTTGAGCAAACTTTAAAGAACATCCATGCACCACCTGGAGTATGGGCAGAAGGCAGTCCCCCAGGCCTAGCCAAGCATATAGCTCCAGTGATTGTAACCCTCAAGCCTAGTGCTACACCAGTGCACGTCAAACAGTACCCTCTCCCAAGAGCTGCAATTGAAGGCATTCATCGCCACCTACAAAGATTGCTCGAGTATGGCCTACTAAAAGTATGTCAATCCCCATGGAACACTCCACTTTTGCCAGTAAAGAAACCTGGGACGGAGGACTACCGCCCAGTACAAGACTTAAGAAGAGTAAATGAGGCAGTTGAAACTATACATCCAGTTGTACCCAATCCTTACACTCTTCTAGGACTGATACCTGCTGAAGCTACCCATTTCACTGTACTGGATTTAAAAGATGCATTCTTTTGCATAAGATTAGCCCCTGTAAGTCAGATATTGTTTGCCTTTGAATGGCAGGACCCCATCTCTGGAAGAGGGGGCCAACTCACTTGGACAAGATTACCCCAAGGATTCAAGAATTCGCCTACCATCTTTAGTGCTGCCCTGAATCAAGACCTTTCAAGCTATCCAGTAGCCCCGGGGAAGAGAGTGCTTCTCCAATACGTGGATGATCTGTTGATAGCCGCCATATCAGAAAGTGAATGCATACTAGCCACCAAAGACCTCTTGCAGTTACTAGATGAAGCTGGATACAAAGTTTCCAGAGCCAAAGCACAGCTATGCCAAAAAGAAGTGAATTACTTGGGTTTTCGTATTACCCAAGGAAGCAGAAGATTAGGCAGAGAAAGAAAAGAAGCAGTATGCAGAATTCCAACTCCAACAACCAGAAAGCAAGTCAGAGCCTTTCTGGGAGCGGCAGGATATTGCCGAATCTGGATACCCAACTTCGCCCAAATTGCCAAACCACTGTATGAAGCCACAAAAGGAGAAGAGAAGTCACCACTGGAGTGGGGACTTGAGCAGGATACAGCCTTCCAGAAATTAAAGGAAGAATTGATGTCATCACCAGCACTTGGACTACCAGATGTCCACAAGCCTTTCCACTTGTTTGTACATGAAGCACAGGGAAATGCCTTAGGCATGTTGACTCAGAAATTGGGAAATTGGGAGCGACCTATCGAAACAATTGGACCCTGTGGCCAAAGGATGGCCACCTTGCTTGAGAGCAGTTGCAGCTACAGCGCTATTAGTGAGTGAAGCAGACAAACTCACACTAGGACAGAACATACGAATCACTGTGCCACATGCAGTCCTTGCCCTCATGGAACAGAAAGCAAATTATTGGCTCACCAATTCCCGAATGTTGAAGTACCAGAGCATGTTATGTGAAAACCCACAGATACAACTGGAAGTAAGTCATGCCTTGAACCCAGCCACCTTGATACCCATCAGTGAAGAACTCCCAGAACATGACTGTATCGAAGTCATGGAAACTGTGTTCTCCAGTCGACCTGACTTGACAGATGTGCCCATAGACAATCCTGACCAAATCTATTATGTTGATGGGAGCAGTCTCATCCTCGATGGACGACGCTGTGCCGGATATGCAGTCGTCACTCAACACGAAGTAGTTGAATCATCAGCTCTAGCCTCAGGCACATCAGCCCAGAAAGCCGAATTGATAGCACTCACCAGAGCATTGCTGTTAGGAGAAAAACTCGTGCTAAATGTATATACAGATTCCAAATATGCCTTCACTACTCTGCATGCCCATGGAGCTCTCTATAAAGAATGAGGGCTCATCACGTCCGGAGGAAAATCAGTCAAGTATGGTCCCGAGATATTGATGTTACTTGATGCAGTTTGGGCCCCAACACGTGTAGCTGTTATGCATTGCAGAGGACATCAAGCCGGAAAAGGAGAAGTTGCCCAAGGAAATAGATTTGCAGATGCCTCAGCACGACAAGCAGCTATGACAGGACAGATTGCCCCACAAGCTATGCCAATGCAAGCAGCATTGTTTCCAGTACCTCTAAATTTATGGACACCACGATATACCACCAAAGAATTGGATTACTACTGTAACAAAGAAGATGGAGTACTGAAAGATGGATGGATTGAGCTGCCACCAGAAGAGGGCAGTCAACCCCCTGGACGAATAGTAATTCCTGAACTGTTAGGACCATCTTTTGTCAAAGCTTTCCACGAAGCCACCCACTATGGGAAGAGTGCTATGGAAAAAGCACTCAGACCACATTTTTATATCCCTCTGATGACAACCATATCAGCCTCAGTAGCACGTCAATGTCTAACCTGTGCCAAAAATAATGCCAAGCAAGGCCTTATAACGGCACCCCGAGTTCAGTCAGGAGGTGTCACCCCCATGCACAACCTCCAAGTTGATTTTACCGAAATGCCAAGAGCCAATGGATACCATTACCTGTTAGTATTAGTTTGTACTTTCTCTGGGTGGGTAGAAGCCTTCCCAACCAGAACTGAGAAAGCCCGAAAAGTTACCAAAGTCTTAATGAGAGAGATTGTCCCTAGGTTCGGAATTCCAGCAGTAATAGGGTCAGACAATGGACCCTCATTTGTCTCCCAAGTTACTCAGCAGTTAGCAAAAGCTTTGCAGATACAATGGAAACTCCACACTGCATACAGACCCCAGAGTTCAGGGAAAGTTGAGCGAATGAATCGTACCCTAAAAGCCCAAATGTCCAAGCTTTGTCAGGAGACACACTTGAAGTGGCCCCAAGTGCTCCCAATAGCTTTACTCAGAATACGCTCAGCTCCTGTAAAGTCAACAGGATTTTCCCCTTTTGAAGTTTTGTATGGTAAACCCCCGCCGATAGTGCAGGGAGTCAAAGGAAGTTTAGCCCAAATTGGTTCAGAAGTAACCAGACAAGAACTCCTAGCTCTTAGTTTTGTTCTGCAGACTCTCCATACGTGGATCCAAGATCAGTTGCCTATCAACTTGACGGAACCCTTGCATCCCTATCAGCCTGGTACTTCGGTGTGGATCAAAGATTGGAAGAAGACACCGTTGGAACCCCATTGGAAGGGACCGTACACCGTCATCCTGTCTACCCCAACTGCAGTAAAGGTAGCCGAGATCGACGCCTGGATCCACCACAGCAGAGTCAAGCCCGCCGCTGATCCTGAACCTGAGCAGTGGACAGCAGAGCAGCATCTTGATGCACCCTTGCGAGTTACTCTGAGACGGCAACCAGCAGCTTAGACACTTCATTACAAGTGCTTTGCAGTAGCCAAGTCTTTCAAAGAGGATTGCTGTTTTCCATGCAGCAACAGTTTTGTTTCAACGAACCCAATTTGCGTGTGATTTGACACACTACTTTGATACTATATTGAACCATACTTCAACACCAACTGAATTGCTAAGTTGGTTAATATGTACTGGACAACCTGAGGATCTTCAATCAACACTCAGCACCCATTAAATTGCTTCATTAGCAAACGGGACGAAGAATAAAAGACCGTCGTGATCAAGACCAGCAAGCTGAGGATTCAGAAGAACTCCAATCAACATCAACATGCATCTTTACTTTTGCTTTGCCTTGGTTGCCTTATTTGGAGGTTTTGAACAGACTTATGCTCTACCTCCATGCACTGCCTGCATTACTTCTACTCGAACTGGACTGAAAGTAACTCAGACTTTGATTTATCATTCTTACTATACCTGCAAGGGAACAGTGACTCGGTGTATCTATAACACCACTGAACTAAATGTTTGCACTCATGGCAAAATCAGAGCATGCTATAATCCGCATCAGAATCCATCCTATTACACGTTGGAAATAAGATGGAAGGATGCAGATGGACCTATACTAGCTGCTACACCACCACTTAAAGACATTACTAAACCTGCTGTTTTGAATTTTGATGCATGTAATGCCATTAATAGAGATAGTTATTCCACCTGTGGTACATGGGAGAAAGCGTATCGAAATGACCATAAGTACATGTGTCCAGAAGGTGCCACAAATTGGTGGAACTGTACAGGTAAAACGGGATCAGGCTATAGTACTGCACCAGCGGCAGACTACTATTGCCCGTATTGGGGATGTGTTTTTTATGCTACCTGGAATACTGGTATAACTGATGAGAAAATAGATAAACGAATGGCTACTTTAACCAAGCCAACCACAAATGATAAATGTCAGAAAGATGCTTGCAACCCCCTACACTTACGTATACACAATCCCTATGCTTGGAAACAAGGCTACAAGTTTGGTTTGCGTATTGCTGGAGGGGGCAATAGATCCAGGAACTATTGTGTATATCAGATTGAATACCCAAGCCCACAAGTCATCCAAATACCATATTCATAATACTTTTTATGAAGCCATGCATGTAAATAAGTTTGAGATCCCTCATCCCTCACAGAATTTATTTCTAGAATTAGCCGGAGCAGTAGTATCTAGTCTTAAGATTTCAGATTGCTATTTCTGTGGCGGAACCCAAATGGGAGACCAGTGGCCATGGGAAGCCCAAGAATTGAATTATTCTTTAGTTTACAATCAGACTGAATTACACAAGACTACCAGTGAATGAATGGGTGTTAGCGCACTCAATCGTTGGACGTCTTTGCTATGCCAGAACTGGACCCCAGTTCACCCAGAAGGTAGGACAGCTGGTCTGTCTTAGCCAGAAATACTATAATGCCACGACCAAAAAGACAGCATGGTGGTCAGGAATCAGACACCCTGAACCTCCTAACCCATTAGCCAGATTTCCTGAACTTGCTGGTTTATGGACTAACCTTGCCAAAGTCCAAGCCTGGCAAGCCCCACCTGGCCTATATTGGATCTGTGGAAACCGAGCATATGCACAACTCCCGCCACACTGGGGAGGAGCGTGTGTCTTAGGAACCATCAGACCTTCTTTCTTTCTTTTAAACACTGAACATGGAGAACAATTAGGATACCCTGTATACACTACCCACCGACACAAGAGAGCATTAAGACAGAAAAGAGAAGCCTTACAGATAGGCAAGTGGGAGAAGTGGCAAGGTGATGATTGGCCACCAGAAAGAATCATTGAGTATTATGGGCCTGCCACTTGGAATGATGATGGTATGTATGGTTATCGTACTCCAATCTATATGATTAATCGTATTATTCGCTTACAAGCGGTAGTTGAAATCATAACTAATGAAACTAGTCATGCTCTTACGCTCTTAGCTAGACAAAGTACTCAGATGCGCACTGCTATATACCAGAACCGCTTAGCACTTGATTATTTGTTAGCAGCAGAAGGAGGAGTATGTGGTAAACTGAATCTAACCAATTGCTGTTTGAAAATAGATGATAAAGGTCAAGTAGTTGAAGAAATTGCTAAAGATATGCAAAGACATGCTTATGTGCCAGTACAGACTTGGCACTCATTGAAATTTCCTAACTGGTTTGCTAATCTTTTCTCTTGGATGGGAGGATTTAAGACTTTCATTGTTTTAGTACTAATCCTTGTTGCTGTTATCTTCTTATTACCATGTTTAATCCCATGTTGTATGCGTTCCATTCATAATGCTATTGATAGTACCGTAGAGCGGAAGACCGCAACTAAAATAATGGCTTTATACAAAGCCAGCCCTAGTCGAAATCCTTCAATCATGATGTGATTCTTCTAAAGGTGATTTAATTCTCACACCTTATTAAGTAATAGGGTGAGATTAATCAAAGGGGGGAATGTGGCAGGTGCAGGCCTGTGATCCACAGTGTCTGACATAGGCAGGCAGGCCTAACTAGCTTGACCTGTAAATGAAGCATGTGGAGAGGCACATAGGATTGCACATCCCCCAATATGCTGCTATTGTAGGATAGAACTCTGTAAGAGAACTAAACTAACTTAGGTAAGCAAAACTGAGAGATGGAAAAATACTGAAAAATGTGTTTAAAAGTTACTGATAAGAAAAAGTACATCTGCAAGGAATATAATTGGGAGTGCTGACAGATGAGTTGCAGAGCCCTGCTCCCCTGCATGCACAAATTGGCTCTATGGCCTTGAGAGTGTGAAAGTAACAAGTTGATGAACTAACCATTGTAATTGGGACTAGAAGGGGGGTATGCAGGTGCCATGCCCACTGAAGGGACATAATTGGATAAACTTATCAGTACCGGGACCAATGGAAGGGGTATGGGAGAGTACCGGGACCAATGAAATGTTTTTCTATACCTAGAATGGAACAGAAGTCTATAAAAGTTGTTGTAATGCTTGAAAACTTTGCTCAGCCATTTTGAAATTGACTGGTTCGAGACTTGTGCACAAATAAATGATTTGGACCTTCTGAACAGACTCCTGGTATCATTGGTTTGTCTGTGCTTTGCTGCTACACCTGGATGTCTCACCACTGCTTGAAGTTGAACATGGCAAAGACTGAACTTCTTATCTTTCCCCCTTCAACCTCCCCTCCTCTTCCTCCCTTCTCAATATCTGTAGATAACTCTGTAATTCTTCCTGTTTCTTCCGCCCGCAACCTGGGGGTAGTCTTCGACTCCTCTCTCTCTTTCTCCACACACATCCAGCTCGTAGCCAAGATCTGCCGTTTCTTTCTCTACAACATTAGCAAAATCGGACCCTTCCTCTCTGAACACCCTACTCAAACGCTTGTCCACTCCTTAGTCACCTCCCGTCTTGACTACTGTAACCTGCTCCTTGCTGTTCTCCCTTTGAATTATCTCTCTCCCCTTCAATCTGTACAACACTCTGCTGCACAGCTAATCTTCCACCAGCCTCGTCATGCGCACATCACACCTCTTCTCAGGTCACTTCACTGGCTCCCTATCTGCTTCCGCATCCAATTCAAACTTCTCCTGCTGACCTATAAATGCATTCACTCTGCAGCATCTTTCATCTCTTATCTCTCCTCATAACACCCCCTCGGGATCTCCGCTCTTCTAACAAACTGCTTCTACCTATGCCCTGCACTCCTACTGCTAACTCCAGACTTCACTCCTTTCACCTTGCTGCACCTTATGCCTGGAACAAACTACCTGTGTCTGTACGCCAGGCACCTTCTCTGACCCTCAAGTCCAGGTTGAAAGCTCACCTCTTTGTTGCTGCTTTTGGATCTTGACTCACCTGATCTCCTTTTCTCCCCTTGTTCCACCCCTGCCTACACCTTCCGTTTTTGTGCGTTTTGTCTTGACTAGATTGTAAGCTCTGATGAGCAGGGACTGTCTCTTACATGTCTTTACTGTACAGCGCTGTGTATGACTGGTAGTGCTAGATAAATGCTGAGGAGTAGTAGTAGTCATTGTTTAAAAGTAATTGCCATTGCTGCCGATCCCAGAGAAGGGGTGGCAATGAGCACCCTCCCTATCACTGGTGCTCTAGGACAGTGACTGCCTAGTTCTCCTAATGGTAGTGCTGGCCCTAGTCACAGTGAGGAAGGGGGAGAGCTGGGGGTTTCTGAGTTGTGCAACTAAGGGAGGAGGGACTGATCTTTACTGGGCTGGACTTAGAGCAAGTGGAACCAGTGAGGGCCCTTTTTGGGAAGGAGGAAGTGCAAGGGAGCAAATTTGGGGTTCCTTTTGCTTGGGACATGTATATAGACCATAAAGTCAAATACTTTTAGGTGTGTTAACCTAAGGCTTTGTGCCTTTCCACATCTTGTGCAATATCACCTCAGTTGTTGTTGATAGGAGCAGGTTCTGCAGGTATTTTGCTGTAATCATTGCCTCTCCCTAAGATTTGCTGTGACGGTTGGAGTCTAGAGCATGCTCTTTGCTATTTCTACTAAGACACAGCTCTTCCTTTCTGCAGCTCTGGCTCTGTTCAGTTCTGGGTTGGGCCCTACGGTGTTGGAATTCATCGCTGTGTTGTCTGAAGTTTGCTTTTGCATTTATTTATTTTATTTATTTATTTCTCTTATATACCGTGCTCTTCAACATCAGTGTGGTTTACATGGAACATTTATGTTTTATGGTGGGTAAATACAGATAACAGGTAGCTCAACATGGATAGTCAAAAATTAACTATTTACACATATTTAAACATAGTAGTATTTACATAATATACCTTATGAGAGAGAAAATTACATTGGACATGGAGCTTATTTTTGGGAAGGTCGGTATGGTGCATCTTCATTTGGGTAACATTCGCAGAAAAGGTGGTATTTCAATGCCCTTCTAAAACTGGTTAGTTCTGGGATTGCTCGTATGTTGGGAGGCAGGGCATTCCAGAGTCTGGGAGCACTGATACTAAAGGCCCTGTTTGCTGTAGCCTGAGTGCACTGGGTCAGTGTTTTGGGAATTGCCCAGGTGTTTATTGCTGTGGTTCTTCGGGCTCTATGGGGGGGGGGGTCTGTTTGTGAGACCAGCGAGGGACGTGGGGGAGAGCCCATTTATGGCCTTGAATGTTAGTATTGTTTTGAAGACGATCCTACAGTGGATAGGGAGCCAGTGGAGACTTTTGAGGATAGGTGTTATATGGTCTTGCCTCAAGGCCCCGTTCAGAACTCTGGCTGCGGTGTTCATTAATAGTACAGAAGGTTGCAGGTCTGTGCTGTAACATGGGCTGCCACAACCACAAATGCCTTTAGTTTCCTGGCATTTCATATGGCTCAGGATATCTGCTGAAATCATCAGTGAAGCGGGCCACTGTCTTCAGTAGGTCACACACATTGCTCACAATTTAACTTGGACGGTGTACATTTCTTTGGCTTTTATTCAGTAGATGCCTGTCATGATCATGTCTTACAAGGATATCAGATTCACTATTAAATTCTTGCTCGGTTTTCTTTGTGTGTGTGTGTGTGTGTGTGTGTACGCGCACGCGCAGTTGGTCTCTGCCCTAGGCAACTATGCCGCACTTGCATGCAGTTCACAGTTCTGGTGTAAGGGTTGGGTAACTGCTTTATCTTCCACTTCACTGCTTGATGAATCTCTACAGCATCTCATCTGCAATTCCTTCTGCTGGTATTCTGTCCCCTTCTATTTCATACACAGACCTCTATGGCAGCGCATGGTAAAGTCTGTGCTAGTCAAAGGCTTCAACAAAAACGGGCTTCCCTCTAGGTTTGGTACCTGCTGGCCATTTTTCATGGGTATCATGTACTTGTTTCCAGCAGTTGCAACAAAGTTCAGCCAGCCTGTCTTGCTCCCTCTACAACATGTCTTTGGCTGTAAGGAAACACTGAGGCATGTTTACTAAAGGTTAAATGTGTATTGTGTGCCCATAGAAATTAAAGGGCTCTGGGCACATGGAGTGTCATTTTAGAAAGGACATCCAAGTCAAAACGGGGACATCAAGGGCAGACCATGCTGAGAAATACAGGAAAATGTGCCTCTGCCTGATTTTAGTAACATAAACATCCCCAATATGGACATCTGTACAGGCAGCCACAACAACATCCTCCTTAGGAAAATGTGGGGCAGGGATTTCCAGCTCATGCCAGTTAGTATAAGGGGATTCCAGCGGCACAGCAAAACAAAAGCATCAGGCTGTTACTGGCATGGAAAATATAGGGGGCAAAAGCACACCTCCTCCTCTGCACCCTCCAACTGACTCTGACAAAACAAGCATGTTTCAAATGCCTAGTCATGCCTGGAACAGGTCTAAGCTTTAATGCAGCACAGGACATCCACGGCATGTCTGAAATCTAAGACACCCAAGTTTTAGGAGCATGCCTATTCCATGTCCTCATGCTACGAACATTCCCAGAGACTGCTTCTGAAATGGCACTATGCCAGTGTTCAGATGTCAAAAGTATGAAGAGGACACCTAAAATAACCCCCTCAACGTGCATTTAATTTCATCAATGCACCTTAAATCCTTTAGTAAACATGCCCTAGTATGTTGCTCTTTCAGCAAATCTTTTATTTATTTACATTCTCTTATATACCGCGCTATTCTGCATCAGTGCAGTTTACATTGAACAAACTGAAATTACATTGAACAGGGCATTATAACTTGGAGATAACTATTTTACAGGGAACATGGGCTATGGAGGGTTAAGTGGCTTGCCCAAGACCACAAGGAGCACCTGTGGGACTAGAAGCCCCAGTCCTTCCAGCCCAAGGTTGCTGTCCTCTAGTGGGATTTGAACCTCCAACCTTCTGGCCTGAAGTACCTTGCCCCAACCACTAGGCCACTCCTCTCCTTTTGACTGGTCATAGGGCTTATTGAACCCAAGTTCATACACCAACCTACTAAGCTGCCTTTCTTTTAGGACTTTGGAGCATTTGGATGCTTTTAACTGATTCTACTTGGCTGGTGCCATGCTTTTCTGTTGCTCAAGTTTGGAAAGCAGAGTCAATGTCTTCTCATGGAAAATGCACACTGACTTCTGGTTCTTTCCCCTGCTGTTTGGACATGGCCCTGAAGAGTAAAACAATCTCTCTCTTTCCTTTGCCTCGGTCAATTAGGAAGGTGCATTTGGTTTCTGCTCTGGAAAATTGTATGCACATAAAGAATGTGTACTAAAATGACTTTACATATTATGTAATTTTTGAGGAAGAGAAGGAGGGGGGAAGATATGCTAGAGCCCTTTTAAAACATCCATGGTCTAACAGCAGAGGAGGGAGCGTGTCCTTGAGTTGAAAGGAATAAGAGGTCATAGGATGAAGGTGAAAGGGGATAGCATTAGGAATAAAGCAAGGGCTTGATTTTCATTTAAGCAGGGTATACAGCCCATTGACACATAGCCTGCTTCCATGGCAACAGAAATGAAAATCCAGGCTGGCAGCCACCAAGACTAAGCATGTAACAGCAATTTTCAATGCTGCTTGTTTAGCCCCAGCACCTTAAAGCTAGGCAAGGGTTTTCTTCATCTATCTTTAAGGCACAGAGTGCTAAGCAGACAGCATTGAAAATCACTGCTACCTGCTTAGTGCCAGTCCCTACATTGCCCCAAACACACCCTGATGCTAAGTGGATAGCAGTTAGGCATGTTACAGACTTAACCGGGATTTTCTAAAGGCACCTACATGGGAAGTGACTTTGGAAAATCCTGGTTAAGGCATTTACACGGGTACCATGGGCTGTTTCCCATGTAATTGTCTTCAAAAATCAGGCCCCAAGTAAATGTTTCTCTACAGAAAAGGTGGTGAATGCATGGAACAACCTCCCAGTGGACACACACTATATCTGAATTCAAAAAATCATGGGACAAGTACAGAGGAGCTCTGAGGGAGAGGAAGGGACTACTGAAGTTAATTCAGTTTTTGCAATGTAAACCACTTTGATATCATGAAAGGCAATATATAAGCAATGTTAAATAAATAGTTCAGAGGGGAAGCCTGGATAGACTATATGGTCTAGATCAGCGATGGCGAACCTGTGGCACGCAAAGGCCTTGCAGCTGGCACGCGGGAAGGTCCGCAATTAGGGTTTTTTTTTTTTCAATTTTACTTGTCTGCTGCCGCTGTCGGGGCCGCCGCGGCAAAATCGAGCGTGCCGCGGGGCCCCCCTGTACCCGGCAGAGCCTGCCCTCCCCGTAGCAGCTCTCTCTTTGGAGCTGCAGTCAGACGCGCCGGCTTGCAGAGCGCGAAGGGAAGAGTTTCCCTTTCGCGACTCTGTTAAGCCCGCAGGGGCTGATGGGAACTTCCCATCAGCCCCCGCGGGTTTAACAGAGCAGCGAGGGAGAAACTCTTCCCTCGCGCTCTGCAAGCCGGCGCGTCTGACTGCAGCTCCAAAGAGAGAGCTGCTACGGGGAGGGCAGGCTCTGCCGGATACAGGGGGGCCCCGCGGCACGCTCGATTCTGCCGCGGCGGCCCCGACAGCGGCAACAGACAGGTTTTCTTTTTTTTAAATTTTCCCTGGGCTGGGGGGGCGGTTAGGAGTGGTGATGGGCTGGGCTGGGCTGGGGGGGGTTAGGAGTGGTGATGGGCTGGGCTGGGCTGGGCTGGGGGGGGTTAGGAGTGGTGCTGGGGCTGGGCTGGGGGGGTTAGGAGTGGTGATGGGCTGGGCTGGGGGGGTTAGGAGTAGTGATGGGCTGGGCTGGGGGGTATTAGGAGTAGTGCTGGGCTGGGGGGATTTAGGAGTGGTGATGGGCACTGGGCTGGGCTGGGGGGGTAGGAGTGGTGATGGGCACTGGGCTGGCTGGGGGGTTAGGAGTGGTGATGGGCGCTGGGCTGGGGGGGTTAGGAGTGGTGATGGGCACTGGGGGGGCTTAAAATAAAAATTGGTTGAAGGGGGATTAGGACTGTAAATGGGCTGGTGGGATTAGGACTGGAAGTGGGTTGATGGGGGGGTTAGGACTGGTAATGGGCTATGGGGGGGGGCTTAAACTGAAAATTGGGTGATGGGGGATTAGGACTGGGAGTGGGCTGATGGGGAGGTTAGGACTGGTAATGGGCTATGGGGGGGCTTAAACTGAAAATTGGGTGATGGGGGATTAGGACTGGAAATGGGCTGGTGGGATTAGGATGGGAGTGGGCTATGGGGGCTAGGACTGGTCAGGGGGTGGGGTTGCTAGGACTGGAAATGGGCTGAGTGGAAGGGGGCTTGAACTGCAAATAGCTGTTGGGGATGGGGCTTGGAATGGAAATGGGCTGAGGGGAAGTGGGGGGCTTGGAATGGAAATAGCTAATGGGGAGGGGGACTTGGAATGGAAATGGGCTGAGTGGAAGGGGGCTTGAACTGCAAATAACTGATGGGAAGGGGGGCTTGGAATGGGCTCTTAGGGGAGGGAGCTAGGACAGGAACTGGGCTGATGGATGGGCTAGGATAGAACTGAGAATTGGGTGTTGGGGGAGCTAAGATTGGAAATGGGCTGTGGTGGGGGCTTGGATTGAAATGGACTCATGGAGGGCTAGAACTGGAGGTAGGCTCATGGGGGGCTTGGATTAGAAATGGGCTGAGTGGAGGGGAGCTAGGATTTAACATGGGCTGATGGTGGGGCTAGGAAAGGACTAGAAATGGGCTGATGGGAGGCTGGTATTGGAAATGAGCTGATGAAGGGACTCGGATAGGACTGGAAATGGATGGGGGAGCTAGGACTGGAAATGGACTGATGAGGGGACTAGAAGGGAGCGGATACTGGGTGGGGCTGGAACTAAAAGGGAGCTGATGTTGGGGGAGATTAGAAGGGGATGGGGCTGGGAGAATGAAATGGAGAGGGGAAAAATATTTTGTGTGAGGGAAGAAAAATGTACAATTGGCCGGGTATTGGGAGAGTAAGTGGGGATTGAGGATGGAGGGGTAAAATTTGAGTGGATGAAATAGGAATGAGGAAAGAGCAAAAGGAGAAAGATTAGTATGTTAAAGCGGATGTAGAGAGAGAGAATGGAAAAAAAAACTAGAAGAGAGAAGAAAGGACAAATGGACAGCAGATGATGGAGAGTTAGCAGAAAACATGAAGAAACCAGAAGAAAGTGGCTGGAGCAATTGCAACTGTGTAACTGAGCTGAGGTATTCTGTTTATGTAATTCCTTTTTGACATTGGCACTTGTTCTCTTTCCCCAGTAGGTCATGTATTGTTGTTCTCTGAAATGTATTGGTTTAATATTTGCAGTGTTGCCTTTTGATAGGTAGGGTATGGTGCTTTGTGACTCCTGGTAGTGCTGTTAGGATACGGCGGGTTTGCTATGGGTTCTAAATGGGCAGTGTTTGTAGTAGTTCCTAATGTGCCTGGCGGTTGGCACTGGATTATAGTAATGTAGAAATCTTTTAGTCTGTCTTTATCCATACACTCATTAAGAGACATGTTTACTAAAAGTTAGTGTATGTTAGCATTATGCAAATATTTATGCAAATTGACGTGCTGGCACTTTGAGGAAATTCTTTGGTTTTGTGCGGCAGTTTGGGCACTTGGGCTCAAAAAGGTTAGCCATCACTGGTCTAGATGATAATTACTTCCAGATTTTAATGCTTATGGAGGGTATGTTATAAACAATCTTCACACATAAAATGCTCTTATAAAATTAGGCCATGCTAATTATCCCCTCCCCCTCTCCTCATACACATTGCTATCTCTTTCTAGGCCTTCATGTGACATCATGATAGCTCTTACTGGGGTGCTCTGGTATCCAGACACCCTGCTCTTTTAGATGCTTAGGTTCAAAATGGAACCTCTGCTCCCTAATAGTAATGTCATAGTACTACCACTAGGGGTCATAGCTGCCACTCTTTGGCAGCCTAATCCTCAGTGGTAATGCTATCAAACCATTTATTAAAGGATACCTCATTGTGATTTTACTAAAATTGGCTGCATTTGTTTGTTTTCCTCCATGTTACTTTTCTGTTTGACATTTGGTGGGAGTGAGCGCTTTCATGCTGAACGAAAAAAACAACCAGCTCCATCATGGCAGGTTGATGGCTAACATGGTGCCACAGCATGTAGCTAAAGTACAATGTGTAAGTGTTTTCAATAACATGCTAGAAACCTAATGACTCAGATTTTATTTCACTCCAATCTAATATGTACCTACTGTAAGATTTTAGTTCAACTATTTCAGTATGGAACAGCTTTCAAACACAATGTGTCTGCTGTCTTTAAAATAAAAAAAAAGCAATTCCTACAACCTCTTTACACCATGCCAAATATCTTCTTCCCATCTACACTTTTGCTTTTACAACCATTGCATTTGGATTTGGATTCCACAGAGGTCATAATGCAATTTGGGTGAACTAAGTTCACCTATGAATATATTATGATATGAATTAGAGTACACAAAACCTAACTACTAATTTACAGTAAAGTACATGTGCCAATAGATTGGCAAGTGTTAATGAAGCTGCATGTGGAACAGCCATTAGGCATCACTTATAAAGCTGCACCACCCCCCAGATACTACTATTAACTTCTAGTGCCGCAGAGATCCTGTATATTACTTGTGAAGGGGTTAGCGCTGCCCTCCTGAGACTTCCTTGTGCGCCACAGAACTGCATCTCTGCTCTCACCTGCTGTCCAAACTACACCCAACGGGGCTCTTTTACTAAATGTTTTAATACGTGTTCATGAAATCAGCACTTAGTAAGTACACACTGGCCTTTTATTTTTATGACCGCAATGGCACTTAACAAGCATTGACTTCATAATATGTAGGGTGGGAACTCTTTTACTAAAGGTTAGTGAGCATTAAACAAAAACAAAAAAACACAACCACAAATTGTTCAGACAACTGCTGATCATAAAAAGGACCAGCAGCTCAATCCTTTCGAAAAGGAATGTTCTGAAGAGTCAAGCATTACCTTACAGTCTTCATCCTTAAACAAATATTCTTTCTCCCCTCTGAAAGATATGGCAATGCTTCTGAATATGCATAACACCAGTAGGGGGCCTATTTACCAAGCCACATGCGATGTTGCAGTTGGGTTTTAAGATGTGTTCTTTTTTTAATATAACAGCTAAGATTCAGGATGAACCACTCAGCCAAATCAAATCCCACACTACCTTTAAACAAGATTTTTATGATAAGTGGGTAGCAAAGAAGTAGAGAATACACGCCGCAGAGTGTACCTTATAAGAAGTAATTAGATCTTACCTGCTAAATTAGTGTTCCTGAAGGAATGACAGTCCATTCCCTTTACTTCTGTGTTGCGCAACCCTTCCCGCAGCTTGGAGGCTGAGCCCAACCTTTTTGGAGGTGGGGCGGTATAAATACCACTAGGACCACCCACCAACTCCAGTAATCAAATGAAAAAGCAGACCTGAAGTAATTCCATTAATAACTTATATAACACCACAAAACAAACTATAGAACATAACACAGTCCAACTATATATTAAAAAAAAAATAAATTTTGATGCAGACAAGAGAGAGCATGAGGGGAGAAATGGAGACAGAGGGAGGGTATGTCTGAGGCTGCCGAATCCGATTTTTCTCTCCCCGCCCTTCACCCCGAACTGGCCCCACGCGCGGTCCAAAGCTTCCTTCTGGCTGATAGGTCCTAACCGGGTGGGATCAGGGACTGGACTGTCATTCCTTCAGGAACACTAATTAGCAGGTAAGATCTAATTACTTCTTCCTTATCATCACTCCAGTCCAGTCCAGTCCCTTTACTTCTGGGATGTAAAAGAGCAGTTCATTCCTGGGTGGGATCCGGCGTACCGGACTGAAGGACAGCCAGCCCAAACCGAGCATCCGCCGCACTCTGGATGTCCAGCCTGTAGTGCTTGGTGAAGGTATGCAGCAAAGACCAAGTTGCTGCCCTACAGATATCTAGCGGAGGGACTAGACTGAACTCTGCCCAGGAGGTAGCCTGAGCTCGGGTGGAGTGTGCCCGGAGACCCGCTGGTACCTGCTTCCCCTTCAGTATGTAGGCGGAAGCGATCGCTTCTCTGATCCATCTGGAGATGGAGGCCTTGGCCGCCGCCTCTCCCTTGTGTGGACCCCCAAACTGAACGAATAGTCGCTCAGACTTCTGGAAAGGGGCTGTGCAGGAGAGGTAGCGTTTCAAGGTCCTCCGGACATCCAAGAGCCGCAGTTTGCTATCCCTGCCTTCAGGCCCCTCGGCAGAGAGGACCAGAAGGATAACTGCCTGATTCACATGGAAAGGAGAGATGACCTTGGGCAAGAAGGAAGGGACTGTTCGTAGAACTACCTTGTCCTTGAGAAATAGTAGGAAGGGGGGCTGAAAGGACAGCGCTTGCAATTCGGAAACGTGCCTTGCCGAGCAGATAGCAACCAGGAAGACTGTCTTCAGGGTTAGGTCCTTTAAGGAGGCCCTCTTCATTGGCTCAAAGGGTTCCCTGATCAGGGCATTAAGCACTAGGTTGAGATCCCAAGAGGGGACGACCGACCTCCGTTGAGGACGCATGCGTCTCACCGCTGTTAGTAACCTGGAGACGTCCGCATGCGCCCCTAGGGACTTGCCGCGGACCTTACCTCTATAGCATGCGATTGCCACCAGCTGGACCCGCAGAGAGCTGTGCGCTAGACCCTTGTCAAATCCTGCCTGTAAGAATTCGAGGACCTCAGGGACTGAGGCGGAAAGGGTTTTCCGCCAGTGCTCCGCACACCATGCTTCGAAGATACGCCAAGTCCTAACATAGGAGAGACAGGTCGAGCGCTTTTTAGCGTTCAACAGGGTCGAGATAACAGCTCCTGAGTAACCTCTCTTCAGGAGCCTCGCCCTTTCAATAGCCAGGCCGTAAGCGAGAATCGATCCACGTGAGGCATACGAACCGGGCCTTGCTTCAGAAGGTCCCTCTTGCACGGTAGCCGCCAAGGTTGGTCGGCGGTCAACCTCACCAGATCCGCACACCAGGGGCGAAGAGGCCAATCCGGCGCTATGAGGATTACGAATCCCCGGTGAGACTCCACGCGCTGGAGAACTTTTCCGATCAGAACCCAGGGAGGAAATACATAGAGCAGACCCTCCGAGGGTCACTTCTGGGACAAGGCATCGAGGCCTTCGGACATTCTTTCCTTTCGGCGGCTGAAGAATCGGTCCACCTTGGCAGACGAGAACCTCGCCATGAGATCCATGACCAGGAGTCCCCAACGGGCTACTATCTGGTCGAAGGTCTCCTGCTCCAGTTCCCACTCTCCGTGGTCTATCTTGCACCTGCTGAGATAATCTGCCGTGACGTTGTCCGTACCTGCTACGTGCTGGGCAGAAAGGGCTTCCAACCGAGTTTCCGCCCACTGGAACAGAGTGCCCGCCTCCTTTTCTAAGGCGGGGCTGCTGGTGCCGCCCTGATGGTTGATGTAAGCCACCGCGGTGACATTGTCGGAGAGAACGCGAATTGCTCTCTTTTGCACTAAGGTCTCGAGAGCCCTGAGCGCTAGGCCGATGGCCTGCAATTCCAGTCTGTTGATGGGCCATTGTGCTTCCAACGGAGTCCAGCTGCCCTGGACGAACTGGTCCTCGCAGTGAGCTCCCCAGCCTCCCAGGCTGGCATCCGTCGTCAATAATAACCACTGAGGAGGCTCGAGGGGCATCCCGCAATCCAAATTCCTTGGGCACTGCCACCAGCGTACAGCCTGTTTGGTCCGCGGAGCGCAAGGTAACTGCCTTGACCTGGAATGATGCTGGGGCGACCACCGACGCAATAGGGCCCTCTGCAAAGGCCGCATGTGGGCCCGGGCCCATGGTACCACCTCTATCGCCACTGCCATTGTCCCCAGGACCTGAAGATAATGCCGCGCCGTGGGGTTTCGTCTGGCCAGAAACTGTGTGACTAAGAGTCTCAGTTCTCTTGATCGAGACAGGAACACCCTTCCTTTGTTGGTATCGAACCTTGCACCGAGGTACTCGAGTTCCTGGGAGGGAGTCATCCTGCTCTTTGCTCGATTGATGACCCAGCCCAATTCTTCTAAGACTTGAATCACTCTTGTCGTCACGGAGTGGCTTTCCTCCTCCGACTTTGCCCAGATTAGCCAGTCGTCCAGGTAGGGGTGTACTAGTATTCCCTCTTTCTGTAGGAAGGCCGCTACCACCACCATCACTTTGGTGAATGTTCTTGGAGCTGTAGCTAGGCCGAAGGGAAGGGCCTGGAATTGAAAGTGGCCCCTTGGAACTGCGAATCTCAGGAACTGTTGATGGGATGCCCTGACCGGGATGTGCAGGTAGGCTTCTGTCAGATCGAGGGATGTTAAGAACTCCCCGCCCTTTACGGCTGCTATTACTGACCGTAGGGTCTCCATCCGGAAATGCGGAACCCTGAGGAAGCGATTGACCTGTTTTAGATCTAGGATCGGGTGAAAGGCCCCTTCTTTCTTTGGCACTACGAAGTAAATCGAGTACCGACCAGAACCGCACTGGTCTGGTGGTACCGGGACCACGGCCCCGAGCGTTATTAGACGGGAAAGAGTTGTCTCTACCGCCACCCTCTTTGCAGAAGAACCGCAGGGAGACTGGACAAAGGCTGGGAGTATTTGTTTTGCAAATTCGAGAGCATAGCCATCTATGATAACCTCTAGGACCCAACGATCGGACGTGACTCGGGACCAGGCGGGGAGAAATCGCCTTAGGCGACCGCCTACCGACGTTTCTTCCCCCTGGACCCCCGTCACCTCATTGTTTTCTATTACCCTGAGAGGAGGAGGAGGAGGCCGCCCCGAAGCCTCGGCCTGCTCCCCGAAACCCTCTAAAACCTTGTCCCTTCGAGGGAAATCGACCCCTAGGAAAGGGATTTGACCTGGCTGGACGGAACCTACGAGCGTCCCTGGGCTGGTTCCGCACTGAGGCTAGGGGTCGTCCTTGCTTCGGTCTATCTTCAGGAAGCCTGCCCCCCTTAGACTCGCCCAGGTCCTTAACCAACTTCTCCAAGTCCTCTCCGAATAACAGCTTCCCCTTAAAGTGAAGGCGGCTCAGACGTGCCTTGGAGGAGGCATCCGCTGCCCAATTCCGTAGCCACAGATAACGCCTAGCCGCCACCACCGAGGCCATGTTCTTGGCTAGGCTTCTGATGAGGTCATACTGACTATCCGCCAGGTAGGCTGCTCCTGATTCCAGCCTAGCCGAGTTGGTCTGAGCCTCGCCTGTTGACCCCTCTGCTGCCTGAAGCTGTTGTGACCACCTTAAACAGGCTCCTGACACCGAGGCCTGCAAGGCAAGGGCACTCACATCGAAGGCTTGTTTCAGGAGGGTATCTAGTTTTCTGTCTTGAGAATCTCTTAGGGCCGAGCTGCCCTCCACTGGGATGGTGGTCTTCTTAGTAACCGCTGATACCGCCGCATCCACCCTGGGAGACTTCAGCAGCTCCTTGTCTGCCTCTGGAAGTGGGTATAGGCGAGACATGGACCGCACTCCCCTCAAGCTGGATTCAGGTTGATCCCATTCTTCCTGGATCATCTGATGCACTACTCTGTGGACAGGGAAAACTTTCTGAGATCTCCTAATGGCCTGGATTAATGGGTCCTCCAGCGCCTCCTCCTCTAGCGGCGTGTCTGAGGCCACATTGAGGACTTTTAGGGACTCATTGATTAGTGCCGGGAGCTCCTCCCGACGAAAGACTCTAATTATCCGGGAATGATCTTCTTCAGGGATCTCTCCTTCTTCCAGCTCCTCCTCCTCCTCCTCCTCGTCCCAGTCCTTGTCAGAGCCATCTTCCTCTGGGGTGCCCTGGAAGAGGGCCACGAGAGGTTCTTCACCGCCCAAACGGAGACGTTTAGGCGGAATGTCTGGGTCTGGATTGCTTGCCCTCTTGGGCTTGGCTTCGGCCGATGGGGCAGCCTCTCCTGCCCCTGAGCCTTGCTTACGCAGGCAATAGGCCTTGTGGAGTAAAAGGATGAAGTCAGGAGAGAAAAAATCCCCGGCGCCCCCTACCCCAGAGGGGGGGGGGGGCGAAGGGAGGGAAGTTAGATCCGAGGACGTTGAGGGAGGGAACTGGGACCCCCCTTCCTCTTCTAATGGGTCCCCAGACCCCTGAGAGGGCTGGATTATGGCCAAGTTCATTTCTTGTTCCACGGAGGCAGCTACTGCAGCACAGGCCCTGCAGACTCCTGCCTCCGAGGAAGTGCCCCTGCGCGAGTCACAGGATGGACATTTAGATTTGGCCGCCATGCTCCTGATTCCAGGTATCCCAGCCTTTCCTGCTAGTAGGCTTATACCAGGGCCTAAGACCCAGCAAACTGTACAGTTAATCCGGTGTGAGTGCTCTCTGCTTCAGCGGGCCAACAATCTCCCCGAACAAGGACCTCTTATTTTATAATATCATCCCAAAACCAGATCCGGAGTAGACTAATGTAAACTTCAATTAAATTCACCAAAAACTAGATGAAACAAAAAATAAACAAAAATAACTTTTAAATTATATTAAAATGCCCCCTAAACTAGAAATAAGCTTTTTAATAGAGTACTTGCGGTTTGTAGCTTCCGTGCTGGCTGAGCCCGGCTCAGCGGTCCCTGCCCGTTGGCTCTACACGTGGTAGGCCTCACCACGTGGAGCCTGAACGGGGGGCCGTGAGTCTGTCCTCTGGACCGTCAATTGCCTACCCCGGATACCGCCGGGGGCTGGGAGTCCACCCCTAAGGCAGAATCGCCGAAATCGGCTTCCCCGCCGAGATCGGGAGGTCCTGGGTTCGCCACCGCGTCCTTTGGCTGCGGGACGGGTCCGGCGTTAAGGATTCGCCTCCGGCTTCGCCTCCAGCGCTCAGCCTCCAAAAGGGCTTCGGCGCGAGGCAGGGCAGATCGGGAATGAAAGGAGAGGCTTGGGGAACCGTCGGATGGCAGCCGCAGAGCTCAGAAAAAACCTCTTCGGGACTGCATGCACCGAGAACCTCCGATGCCTGGCCCGGGGGGGGGGGGGGAGGGAGGAAAGCAGGCAGGAGCAATTAAAGGGGCAGAGACAGCTTAAACCTAAATGAAAGAGGAAAACTAAAATAAGAAATAAAAGTAATAAAGTAACCAAGTAAAGAAATCAAGTAAAATCTTTTAAAGGATTAGGAAGGACTCCAGTAAGCCCTAGGCTTACGGAACCCTCCAGCTGCTTGGAGGCTGAGAATACTGGAGTTGGTGGGTGGTCCCAGTGGTATTTATACCGCCCCACCTCCAAAAAGGTTGGGCTCAGCCTCCAAGCTGCTGGAAGGGTTGCGCAACCCAGAAGTAAAGGGACTGGACTGGAGTGACGATAAGGAAAATCTTGTTAACTGCAAAACTGGCAGATAACTAGATCATGTGAAGGCCAAACTATTTATTACACCTTCTAAAAGGTCCATAGTGCTAGTGCATGTTAGCAGTTTGACTCCTCTATTAATGTCACTGCTGACCTTCCCTAAACACCACTTCCCAAAACATTACTGCAGAGGTTGTGCACTAACTGCGTGCCACCCGTGCACATCTTTATCAGGTTTTGCTAAAATAGGCACTAACATGCTTTATTTAAAAAGTTATGCTTGATAAGACCTAGAAAAAAATTTTATTTGAAAAAATAAAATTCTTCTTACAGCAGTTCACATTTAGAAAATGTTCCAAAATGCATGTTGCTTTATTTTCCTACTCCTGCTTGTATGAAACACACAGGAGAACAAAGAAATTACAAGTTACACATCAAGAGGATGAGCAGAAAGTAGAAAAATGGGGCTTGGATCCCATCTACTGCTGCTCAGCCACATTAGACGTAGGAGAAGTGATTCAAATATTCTATTCCCATGATTTCCTTAAGCACCAGTGACGCTTCCACTGTTTGCATTTCATTTAGGTTTAACGTTGTGATGTGCCGAAAAGCCAGGGAGCTGTGGTTCCACTCAGCGTACATTACTGAAACCTGATGCCTTGTGCCAGAGGCAAGTCCTTGCTGTAATTGATTGTACTGAAAAGAAAATTAGAAAAAAGAAACGTAAGCACGAGACACAGAGATTGGGTGTTTAAAAAACACAAAACAAAGGAGGAGAAGGAAAAAGTAAACATGCGTGTGGGAGGGGGCAAGAGACATTGTATACTGCTGCTGTGGTAAATATGTGGAGAGAGATGAACAGAGAGGTGCAACTTCCTCTTAGATTTTACTGGAGGATGTAATCAGTTATTTAACCCAAGCTTGATGTCCGAGGAAAGGTCTGCTCTGCAAACGTATGGCTTTTTTTCACCCAAAAATCCCACATGCTTCCATCACACTGAAGCCCAAGGCCTGTATGTACACTGGAATGCTTGCAGTTTTGTTTTTACATCATATGTCACCTGTTTGCTAGCTGCATCTAGCATATGGTACTAGCGAAAAGGATAATCAGGTTCTCTCGATGGAATGAAACCCATTTCAAACGAAAGGCCAGATTCATTAACAATATATTTGAAGCAAAACAGGAGGGAGAACCTTAGCAAAAAACAGACAAGCAGGATGTTGCACCTGAAAAGACGGTTCATAAATTTCATATTATGACAGCTTAGGAGTCAGAAAGCTTTTGACCAGATATTCAGCGAAGATCAATGGTTAAAAACACACATGCCACCCCCTCCCTCTCCTCTTACACTCATCCTTATGAACTCCGTGCCCCTCTCCTCCACTGCTAAGCACCATATGCTTGCAGTAGATCTCCTGTTTTGGTGTATAATGCCAAAGGCCCTCCTCTTTTGAGGCTGCTTCTAAACCCTAACCCTCATTTCTCCTGATCACAGCCTTGCTGGTTATTCATTGTTTTCTTAATAAATTAAACTCCCCCAGTCTGTGAATCCTGTAGGTTTGACTAGATTATGAGCTAGACAGTCTCACATGTATTTGTGAAGTGCTGCATATGTCCAGCAGAACTGCAGAATCAGAGATAAGACTATTTCTAGCTGCCACTTCAGTAGCACCAAGCTAGTGGCCACCACCCTCCCAATCCTGCTCCTGTGGGCCAGCTGAGGTCAGAGGAGTAAGAGCAGCTCCAGAGAGATTGTGTTAACAGGAGGCAGGAAGCTGATGGCCTCCACCAGTCCATATTTACGGTGGCCGCTATCACATGCTGTAGTCTCGTTGATAATGCCTTCCACACAGTCCCACAGATTTTCAGGCATGAACCTCATGTCTCAACCACAGGGCACTCTAAATCTGGGACACACAGGTTCAGGCCTTGAGAGTCACAAACTAGTCAGGTTTCCACAATATCCTTAATGAATACACAAGACATTTGTATGCAATTCTGGCTCATACGTATTCATTAGGAATCTCCTGAAAACCAGACCAGTTTGCAGGTTTTAAGAACTGAACTTGTACACAGCTACTGTGAATCTCTCTCTCTCTCACTCAAGAGCCACATACTCTACTTGCGTTTTCAAGCACTGGTGAACTGTTACGGTTTTATATAAAGCCGTTTACGATAAAATAAGCTAAAATGGAGAGGGAACTCCAATGTTAAAATAGGAAAGAGTATGTTTTTTCCTAGGTGCATTAGGTGCATCAGTTGCAAGCCCCCAGGCCAGGCCCCTCAGAGGCCATCAAAAGCTAGTTCTTCAAACTGGCCGTAAATGCCTTGTAGGATAATTTGAGCCAGAGATATAAAGCAAGGTCATCCCAAAGTGGTGGACCCTTAAAAAAAAAAAGAAAGAATGCAGATTGATGGGTTGCTTCAAGACCGGCATGAGATGGAGGAGGTGGTTAATGCTGAGGTGTGCAGGGTGATAAGAGGATAAACGGTTTGGTGTACCAGTGTGTACTGTAGTGCCTTGTGAACTAATGTCACGATTTTATAGGCTATTACAGTAACCTACCACGTGCTTCTTCTCATATAATGTTTCCAGGAATCGCTGCCAGATTCTCTCCCGCCGCCAGTATGCTTTTCACCACCTGACAAAAAAAAGAAAGGTTTATACATCCAACCCAAAAGTGTGCATAGCCCAAAATGCGTTTGTGTACAGACACGAGGCAGCTCTTATATAATGCCTCCATCCCTTAGTCACTCTTGATTAGATTGCAAGCTCTGATGAGTAGGGACTGTGTCTCGGATTTATGTGCACAGCACTGTGAATGTCTTGATTAATAGTAATAAACCATCTAATTTCTTTAAATTCTGCTTGCACCTGTTTATATGTAGGATGGGATGGGATGGGCTGGGCTGGGCTTAACACTCCCCCATCAAAACATGGAGCAGCTCTGCGCCTCTACTATCTAACCTTAAAACAATGCCTCCATCCCAGAGCACTGAAAGTCCTTCAGCAATTTCCTAACCTTCACTAAAAGCAGCACACAAAAACTAATTTTTAGAAAAATTTTTAGAGTGGAGGAGTGGCCTAGTGGTTGGGGCAAGGTACTTCAGACCGGAAGGTCGGGGGGTTCAAATCCCACTAGAGGACAGCAACCATGGGCCGGAAGGACTGGGGTTTCTAGTCCCACAGGTGCTCCTTGTGGTCTTGGGCAAGCCACTTAACCCTCCATAGCCCATGTTCCCTGTAAAATAGTTATCTCCAAGTTATAATGCCTTGTTCAATGTAATTTTGGTTTGTTCAATGTAAACCGCACTGATGCAGAATAGCACGGTATATAAGAGAATTAAATAAATAAATAAAATAAAATAAAATAAATAAAAATGTGTCTTTGCAGAGCAACTCCACTTTAACGAAAAACAGGAAGGAGGCAAAAGCCATGTTTATACATGGATTTCCTAGTGCTTTTCAAATTTCCATCCTACTAAAAAATCGCCTTCCCCTTATCAAGCCCAAGATCCAGACTCGCACTCTACCAGTTACATTGCACACAGAGTAAGGAACATAAGATATGCCATACTGGGTCAGACCAAGGTCCATCAAGCCCAGTATCCTGTTTCCAACAGTGGCCAATCTAGGTCATATGTACCTAGCAGTTTCCCCAAAAGACAAGTTCCGCAACGCTTGTACTGGGTCAAGCATTGATATCCTGGGTCCCTTCTTAATAATGGTTTATGGACCTTTCCTCCAGGAACTTGTCTAAACCTTTTTTAAACCCAGCTACACTAACAGCCTTTACTACATCCTCTGGTAACAAATTCCAGAGTTTGATTACACGTTAAGTGAAAAAATATTTTCTTTTATTAGTCTTAAATAGTTTACCCTGTAGCTTCATTGCATGTCCCCTAGTCTTTCTATATTCTGATAAGGTAAACAATTGATCTACGTTTACCCTTTCCACTCCGTTCATTAATTTATAGACTTCTATCATATCTCCCCTCAGCCGTCTCTTTTCCAGGTTAAAGAGCCCTAACCTTTTTAGTCTTTCTTCATAGGAGTATCCTTCCATCCCCTTTACCATTTTGGTGGCTCTTCTCTGAACCTTTTCTAAAATCGCTATATCCTTTTTAAGATACGGCGACCAGAATTGCACACAATATTCAAGGTGCGGTCTCACCATGGAACGATATAGAGGCATTATAATATCTTTTGTTTTATTTTCCATTCCTTTCCTTATCATACCTAGCATTCTATTTGCTCTCTTGGCCGCTGCTGCACACTGGGCAGAGGGTTTTAACATGGTATCCACAATGTCGCCTAAATCTTTTTCCTGGGTGGTGGTTCCTAATGTGGAACCTTGCATCGTGTAACCATAGTTTGGGTTGTTCTTCCCTAGGTGCATAACCTTGCACTTGTCCACATTAAATTTCATCTGCCATTTTGATGCCCAGTCTAATCTAAGGTAATCATTTACAACGTTAACATGTACCCAAACAAACAACGGATTCAGTACAGCACTGTGACAATTTTTAGCCCTGGTTGAGAAAAACCAAAAATAAAGTTCATTTGGCAGCTGGACCCCTATTTATTTTTTATTTTATTTATTAGTATTTAGCTCATGACTTTCCAGTGGATAGTCAAAGCAGGTTACATTCAAGTACAGTAGTTAATTCCCTGTCCCCAAAGAGTTTACAACCTAAGTTTCTACCAGAGGCGATGGAGGGGTAAGTGGTTTGCATAAGGCCACAAGGAGTGCCAGTGGGATTTGAACCCTGATCTTTCTGGCTCTAGGCTGCTGCCATAACCACTTGGCCACTCCTCCACTCAACTGCTACTAAGGGCTGGAGGTGCCATTTTGAACCTGAGCTTTGTTGATGAAGGAGCATCTGGGGAAATCACTCCTGCTCCCCCTCCCATATCTCGTTTGTACTGCCCAAGATGGTATAAACGCAGCAAACTGGCTGCCCCCTTGCATCTAGCGCAGTGCCACACTCTAGTAATGCAGCCCAAACCCACATTACTAGAGTGGGGCTTAGTAAATACGCCCCTTGGTTTTCCAGACCTCCTGTCCATTTGCCATTTCTTCTCTCTCCTCCTGTTTCTTCACTTTATCTCTGACCGTGATTTTTCATTCTCTACTTTCCTCCACATTTTTCTACCTCTGTCCACTCAGATTTTACCCTTCCTTCTCACCACCCACTCTTCAAGCTTCATCTTTTTACTGCACCTATTTATAGCTTTCCATCTCTCCCCCGCCAAGCAAGGCATCTCTCCCTCCCTCCCTTCCCCCCTCTACATGAGGCATCTATCCTTCTGCCCATGCCCAGCAACTTCCCTTGCCAATGTTTAGCATCTGTCCCCCTGCCCTCCTCACCTCTATGTTCAGCACAGACCCCTCTTCCCTTCCCCTGTCCAGATCCATAATCTCCCTGTCGCTTCCCTTCCTCTCTGTATCTATACCATCCCCCTTTCCCCGTCTATGATCTCTCCCTCTGTTCCCTCTGCCATGGTTCAGCATCTCATCTTGCATCCTTTTCCTATGTTGCCACCATCCTCCTCATGCTGCATCCAGAGGACTGTGGCAGAAAAAAACAAATGGCCCATGCACATCTTAGCATATGTCTGTTCCACCCTCTCCAACACAAACACTTCCTGTTTCGGCAGAGGCAAGATGCTGAGCAGGTACATGGGCTCCAGGGCACCACACTGCCATTTCTGCCCCTTTCCTATCCCGGCCTTTTGGAAGCTCTTTTTTATCTCCCCCCTCCATGATGCCATTCTGCTCACCGGGCCCAGGAGGAGTAGCAGAAAAAAAAAAAGAGAAACAGCCTCCCTCTTGCCTGGAAACAGTGAGGCGGCCATTTGCTGCTTGAGGTCATCCCTAGGCAGTGGAATGAAATGGGCCACCAAGGCCATGACTTAACCAATGTTTGCCCCAGACAGCATCAACAACTAGGAAGACTGGAGTGGGGAGGGGGGGGGCAAAGGGAGCTACTGATTTGTATGTGGACCCCCTCCACCACCACAGGCCTATCACAAAGGCAACCCACTGCTCTGGATATACACACCCTGAATTTGTGAACGTCCAGGCATCTGGAGAGATAAAGAAAAGACTTCCCCAAAACAAGGACCAGTGAACTCACATTATTCAAGCTGGCCTAACAGCAACTCTGCTGAAACCGTGTTGTGTTCCTATGAACAAGGGAACATTTTGTCCACTGTGTTTCTATGCAAAGTTAAACCCAGTTACTCTAGGGCAGGGTTCCAAACATTCAGTAGCTTGTGCCTCTAGGCTCCCCTTTAAGCCTTTTCACACTGCACTGGATGTTTCTTCACATTCTCCCTATTGTCCTACTGCTATTTGTTCCAGTTCACAGTAAGCTGAAGTCATCTTTTTATCTAATATTAAAACACTGCATTCATTCATTGATCTTTTATATTTGGATTGAAAAGTGTCGTCATTTAAGTTCAAACTGCATATTTAGATGTCAATGGAACTTCCATCGCTAACATTTATTCTATTTACTTACCATTTACAAATTCACCCACTGGTACTTTTCTCACTTTTGCTGCTGGGAGTGAGACGCTCAAGGTGCTATGGAGCCCAACTTCCTCCCCCCAAAACAGGACAACCGTGCCCCCAGGTCTCTCTTCTATCTGATGACTGCTAGTTCTTACCCTCCGACATTATTTGGCCCCTGGACATCTGCACTCTAAATGCATATATGAGTTTTTGGAATTTTTTATTTTTTTTTGGAGGTAACAATTGTCACCTCTCAAGTATTCTTTAACTTTTTAAGCCATTTTTTTTAATTTTCTCTCTCTCGTCTTGACAAGTCTACTCTGTGGCAGATTTTCATATCATTTAATAACAGACATGCACTTCCCCCTCTAGTTTTTCCATATTATTAAGACACTGAATAGGGCTGTGGCATTCAACAGTGGGCCCCCTTTGACCTCCACTCTCATCCAGTTGCTCATCTTATCATCCAATTTATAATCTTTTTTTGCAATTCACAGGCTAGCTAGCTCATTTACTAGTATTCTAACAAGCACTGAAACTGTGGGCGCGTTGGATGCAACATCACTGCATTAACTGTCAGGGATGTGGCCCCAGCAGCTAACGTGGAGCCCTGTCCCCTAGCGCAGGGCACATTAGCGTCACCTATTGAGCTGCTGTCATGGCCCTGTGCTAGCCGGCAGCAAGTATCCCAATGCTCATTCAGCGTGCACCAGAACACACATCACCGGCTAATGTCCTTTAGTAAAAGGCCCCCTAGGTTTGCAGTCAATGAGGCCTATATTACTATGGTCACCTCACAGAATTTAAATCAGGTGTTCAGCTACGTTACCAAAGATTATATGTGTCATTAGCTTCAAGGTATTGCACTTTCTCCCCTTATATAACATCCCCTCCCAACTTTAGTCCCTGAAATCATGGGGCCCTAAGTCCAGCCGTCAATGCCACCATCGTGCAAGGACAGCCTCCCTCGCCACGATTGACCCAGGGAGCAGTGAGCTGAGAACTGAACCTGGGGCCCGCTATATGGCAATCCGCAGCACTACCACTGAACCACCAAGCCAGCCATACTGCAATACTCTATCCAGCAGTTTGCTCAATTGCTTTGCTCACTACTGATGCCAAACTAATAGGTCTATCATTTTCCACTTCCTCCTTGTGCCCACCATAAGGCATCTCTGCTGGTCTCTTAGAATCTCTCGTTTCAAATAACTGACTATATCCCTCACAGCTCTATTCAACTTATCTGCTTCAGTACTGCAGTCCTACAATCTCATGTACTTCCCACAGTGAATACTACTTAGTAAATGGTAATATGTTTATTCCACAGTGCCTTATGTCCACCATCCCCTCCTTATAATGGGAACATCAATGTAAACAAATACTTTATCTGCATTCTCTTTACGCAATTAGAAGTGAAAGGGCCTTTACTAAAGGCAGAGTAAAGAGTTCTTTCCCCTGCCTTTACTAAATGAGCACCATACTTCTCCATGTAGGGTTGCCAACTAGCTCCAGATGCGCCTGACAGGTTCGATCCAGTCCTGGGTTTACCTCATTGCATGCAGGGATATATAGTTCTGATTTCTCCATTGCATTCCATAAAAAAAAGGAAAACTACAAGTCACTGCATGCAATGAGGTAAACCCAGGACTGGATCAAGCCTGTGGGGCGCATCTGGAGCCAGTTGGCAACCCTATCTCTATGTCATCCCTTTACCAATGTTCTTGCACCCATCTGTCTTTCATAAATTTGCCTGTTCTCCTTCTCCCCATGTCTATCCGTATTTTTCAAATGTGTTTCTTTTTACTTACTTTTTCTCTTACTACTTTAGTAGGCCAGTAGTCTTCATTTTAAATTGCTAATATGCCCAAAAAATTTGCTGTCATTTTCTGTATAGCTATCCATGATTCTGCTTTACTTCCTGAACCCCCTGCTCTTGACTAGGGTTGCCAACTGGCTCAAGGTAGGCTTGATCCAGTCCTGGGTTTATCCCATTGCATGCAGGGACTTGTAGTCTTGCTTTTCTTATGGAATGCCATAGAGAAATCAGAACTGCATGTCCCAGCATGCAATGGCATAAACCCAGGACTGGATCAAGCCTGTCGGGCGCATCTAGAGCTAGTTGGCAACCCTACTCTTGACTAAAGTTCCTTTACCTTCTTAAAAAGTCTCCCCTCCTGCAATCTAGCAGCAGTGTTCTGGAATGGTTTGATTCTGATCCAAGTTTCCTTTGAATCGAACAGTGTGATGGACTCCACATTGTCCTCTACTGCAATTTCAGTGATACTTTCTCCATTTGTTAGTAGGAAGCCCAGTGTCACCTCATCACCAGTGAGCTCCTCAACCAGTTGCATGAGCAGTAAGTCTCGCAAGGATTTCACTGCCCTCCCCTGTGGTAGGTTTGTTTATTTATTTAATTGGTTTTATATATTTCCTTATCTCGGTGTCCAAGTGGTTTACAAGCAAACAAGTTGAACAGAACTTAATGTTAGAAATGAACACTAGACTTACATAGAATGATAGAACAGAGGAACATAATGCATAAGTTAACTTAGAAAAACCATGCAAACAAGAATTAATAGGAGGAGATGTACTACTGGTCAACAGACCTTGTAGGTAGGCTTGGGGAGGAGGGGGATGTGGAGTGGAAGGAGCATGGGTCTAAGGGAAATATATGGCAGGGGAAGGGGGGATGGGAATGTGAGGTCGATGGGGAGTATGTGGGAGTGGCGGTCCAGGAGATAATGGACCCTGTCCTCTATAGAAGGTCGGAGTCTGGGAGGTGAGGATTTGTGTACATCTCAGTAGGTCATATTGGGATGGTTAGCTTAGGTGCCAAGTACTCCGTGAACAGGTGAGTTTTCAGTTTCTTGCAGAGCTCACTGAGGTCTTGTGTGGCACGAATGTCATGAGGAAGAGAGTTCCATAAGCTGGGGACAGAGTGAGAATGCTTTATTTGGTGAGGACTGGGTGCTTGCTCTAAGTACAGAGGAAATGGTGAGGGTAAATCTCTGGCACTGGTGTCTTGTGTATTTTGCATTGTAAGTAGCTTGATGAGAGACTGTGGTATACTTTAAGATGGCAAGTATGGTCTTCTATTTTGTGCGAGTTACAGTTGAACCTCCCTCCTCCTATTACTAGTGACTCACCTTTCTGTTCTGCAAATTTCTATTTTACAAAATACATGCAAATCCAAGGAAGAGACTTCAGCAACATACCAAAGGCTCCTCCGATCTCAGCACCACTGGTTGGAATGTTGACGTTTACAATACCACAGTCTGACCCTTTAGGCCTACGAGCAAAGGAGGAAGTAGAAGGGTCAGATCGAAAGCTTTCAAAGAACTCTGGACGGATCACCACATTCATTTATCATTTTTCAATTAATTGCTAATGACAACTAAAGGACTTGAATAAAATGTTTGATTTGATAAATCATAACTTAATGCTGTCTTTTTATTATAGATGTTCATATCTAAACATTATCACACCAATGTGCATATATCCATGACAAAGAACAAAAAAAATAAATTTTACAATATGCTGTGTCAAAGCACCCCCCCCCAGTATAATAATTTATTTATTGAAAGTCTGAGTATTGTGGTTCATGTTGCCTTTAGGTGGTTTCAGTCATATTTATCAATCAGTCTTTTTGTAAATGAAGACATTTCCTGGAAAAAAAAACCTGAAATCTTTAGTTTATGGGTTGCCTCAGGGGTCTATGTTGGCCCCCACTTTTAAAGGTCCATTTTACAGAAAATGTTGATCAGAACGGAGACAACCAGGTCAGGACCTGCTCAATTCCAGCAGGTTTTTTTTAGAAGAGACTCTGCCAAGTGCAGACCCTTTTATAAAATGACATTATAAAGACATTCAGGAGTGATTGTGTATTTGTCAGAATGTACCATTTTACAAATATTCACATGGAAACAGCGAACAGCACAAATGTTGAAGCTTCGACATGAAAGTGAAAGCACTTCCTCACGCAAGTGGCAATTTTACAACTTCCACATGTAAGTGGTGCCTGCTTTCACATGTAGCCAACCCATTTTACAAATCTAAGTGCCACCAATGAAGTGCTGAGGCCACAATTTTTTTTCTTCATTTTGGAGGTGCAAATAAACAATGTCATCTGAAACCGGAAGAGGTGTCAGAAGGGGGGGAAGAAACAGCACATCATGAAGAGTAGGAAACCGCAACGCAGCCCCAGAGTTGTAGTAAGTACTGTGTCATGGTATGAAGGGCACAGCCATCGCTGCAGGCTCAGGAGAAGGGCGGCAGCGAGGGGGGTCAGGAGGGCGGCAGGATGGAGGACCTGCCTAGGGTGCTTTCAGTCCTTGTGCCAGCCACGCGTGTGCATCTGCCTATTGTAAAATGGAGAATACACATGTCGTTTTGTGGCCCGCCCAAACCAAGCGCACACCACGCCCCCTTGAAATCTCTGTCTGATGCCTCTAAAATAACCTCCTCACTGCTTTTATGGCTCTGCTCCCTGCAATAGTGTGAGATTCTGAAGCATTTATATGCATGCTGATAATGTCCATCCTCTGTATTACTGGGACCTGTTTGAAGCAGTGGCGTTGTGCAGGCTGGAGGAAAATTCAGATGTGGAGGCGTCGTCTAATGGTTAGTGTAATGTGTTAAAAAGCAGGGAAGCCAGGGTTCAGATCTCACTACTGCTCCTGGTCATCTTGGGCAAGTCACTTAACCCTCCACTGACTCAGATACAAATTTAGATTGTAAGACCTCCGGGGCCAGGAAACTACCTACTACGCCCGAGTGTAAGTCACTGAAAGGCTGCGAGCTAAATCCAAAATCCCTTCCTCTTCCTTCCCTATTTGATTTCAGTGAAATCAGTTGAAACTAAACCCAATGAAATCAGATGCCGTGCGGTTTTCGGGTAGATGTATCCCACCATCTGCCTACTAGAGCTGGGTCTGTTTTACTACCAAGGGATTCTGTGAGCACTCTAGCTATTTAACTCGTTAACATTCGGTGCTCATACATGCCTTTCGTGGACTACATTAAAAGGTAGTCATTTAGAATAATTTGTTTGGTGCATGCTTATTTAGCACCAGAGTCAATCTGTAGACTAATTCATGCCTTTCTGATGAATCAACTAGATTATTTAACTCAGTTCTAACTGGACTGAATATAGTTAATATGAAACATCTGCAGATTTTATAAAATGTTGCAGTACAAAACCTTTACACAGTGTGAAGACTGATCATGTGCCTCTTTTTGAAAGAGCAGAACTAGCTTCCTATTATAGTCAGTCAGGTTTACAATTTTGGTACTAACCTTTAAAAAAAAAAACAACCCACAAACTTACTATGCTTGTCTCGTGTCATTTAGTATCAGTTACATTGCCAAAGCGTCCTCCGAGGATATTAGGTCTTCTCAGAAGCAGCTGTTACTTGTGCCTCCTCCCTCCAAATCAGACTGGAGGAACCAGGCATTGCACTCTCTCCTATACTGTATACGGTAGCTACAGTACTGTGGAATTCCTTACCTTTAGAGATTATGCAGGAAAAGTCTGTTGTAGAATTTTAAGAACTGTGAAATCATAGCTGTTTCCTCAGTTTTGTTTTTCCCCCCCATTTAAACAGGGCTCTGGCAGCTGATTTTTTCCTCTATTTTATGTGATCTTTTTGTTTCTTGGGGGTTTTTGGGACTGCAATTTATGCTAAAAATGTGTGTATTGTGCTGTTCTGCTTTTATCTTAGGGCTATGTTTATTAATCAGCGGTAGTGGCTTTCGTGCAATATCGGAGCTGCGGCCCCATTGATATCACACAGAAGTCGCTACCGTCAATTAGAAAACATACTCCTTAGTCAGGATTTTATATATTACCTTTTAATATTGTACACACTTTAAATATTACATTATTTATTATTACAATATTGCAATAGTGCAGTATTAATATAATATTTTAAAAAATATTTAAAAAGGAAGAAAAAAAAATCATACCCAAGCCACCGGAAGATTCTGCCCAAATCTTTGGTAAACACACTGCTGGAGAGACCTTGTTTGACTTCATTATTCCAAGCAAAGGCTTCCTCTTCAGACTATAAGAATATACGTAATCATTTCCAAGCTGAATAAATACTCTGCTATATTTATGTACCAAAAACTCTAAGTTATGCAAATAAAATCTACAAAAAAATTGTTCCATCAAATTAAGAGAACAATTGTTTGGAAAAGGCACTATATTATGTCTGATTATCCAGGTCGTGCTGCTGTACATTTATAGACCTTCATTCACCAATCATTTAGCAAGCAAAGGCAATGACAATTAGAAAATGCTTAAAGATGTCACAGTAGCAAAAAATGAACATGCATGGTTTGTTATTCTCTTATAAAATGATTGAGAAAATTCAAGCACTTCAATTCATCAAGCATCATCATGTGATCATACACCAAAATTCTTCAACAAACAGTCCGTAATGAGCACTGTCATGCCATAAATTTCTCAAGTTCTACTCTACCTAGTGAGCCACATTTTTATAAGAAATTTCAACAAGAGATTGAGGGGCCACGGTTATGACGTGCAAATTAATGATTGAATAAATAGCTCTAAAATGAAGAAATCCTGTAATGTCATTAGACACTATCACCACTATAATCTCAACTAAAATGGCTGAATTCACGATTAAAACTTAGTTGTTAATGGCAGCATTTCCAGTCTGCCTGCCTAAGGACATGCCATGTTTGGTAAGCCCAAAGGATCACCAAGCCCAGAATAATCTTTCAGACAGTGACCAATCCAGGTCACAAGTTTTCAGCAAAATCCCAAAAAGTAGATCTATTCCTTGTTACTCATACCCAGGGATAAGCAGTGATTTTCTCAAGTCCCTCATGAGAGACTCTTGGGGAAATTAAAAAGTTATGGGATAGGAGGCAATGAACAATTGTGGATTGGGAACTAGTTAAGACAGAAAACAGAGTAAGGCTAAATGGCCAATTTTCTCAATCAAGAAAGGTGAATAGTGAAGCATCCCAGGGATCTGTGCTGGGCCCACTGCTTTTTAACATACTGTATTTATAAATGACCTGGAAATGGGAATGAGTGAGGTGATCAAATTTGCAGAAGACGAAATTATTCAAAGTTGTTTAAAACACAAAACAAATGTGAAAAGTTTCAAGAGGACCTTGAAAAATTGAGACGGTGTCGAAATGACTGATGAAATTTAATGTGGACAAGCGCATAAGTTATGCACTTAAGAACCACCCAAACTAAGGTTACACAATGCAAGATTCCACATTAGGAACCACCACCCAGGAGAAAGATTTAGGTGTCATTGTGGATAATACATCGAAACCCTCTGAACAGTGTGCAGCAGCGGCCAAGAGAGCAAATAGAATGCTGGGAATCACAAAGAAAGGAATGGAGAATAAAACCAAGGATATTATAATTCCGCTATCTCACTCTATGGTGTGACCATACCTTGACTATTGTGTGCAATTCTGGTTGCCATATCTTAAAAAGAATATGGCAGAATTAGAAAAGGTACTAGAAGAGTGACAAAAATGGTAAAGGGGATGAAAGAATACCCCTATGAGGGAAGGCTTAAAAGGTTACAGATTTTCAACTTGGAAAAGAGACGGCAGAGGGGAAATATGATAGAGGTCTATACAACAATGAAAGGAGTGGAATAGATAAATGTAGATTAGTTGTTTATTCCTTCAAAAAGTAGACAGACTAGGGGACACGTAATGAAGCTACAATGTAGCACATTTAAGACTAATCCAAGAAAAATACTTTTCCACTCAACGCGTAACCAAACTCTGGAATTCATTACTAGAGGATGTATTTATTTATTTACATTCTCTTATATACCACGCTATTCTGAATCAGTGTGGTTTACAATGAACAAACTGAAATTACATTGAACAGGGCATTATAACTTGGAGATAACTATCTTACAGGGAACATGGGCTATGGAGGGTTAAGTGGCTTGCCCAAGACCACAAGGAGCACATGTGGGACTAGAAACCCCAGTCCATCCGGCTCAAGGTTGCTGTCCTCTAGTGGGATTTGAACCCCCGACCGTCCGGCCTGAAGTACCTTGCCCCAACCACTAGGCCACTCCTCCACTCCTAGTAGTAAAAGCTGTTAGTTAGATTAAGAGAGGTTTGGAGAAATTCCTGGAGTAAAAGTCCATAAACAATTATTAAAAAGGACCGAGCAAATCCACTGCTTACCCAAGAGACAAGCAGCATGGAAAGCATAGTTACTCACCTGTAACAAGTGTTCTCCAGGGACAGCAGGAATCAGCCCTTACTTATAGGTGATGTCGGCACTGATGGAGCCCACGCAGAGCAATTCCCCAGCTTTCAAAGAAAGCCTTTGGGACTGCTGCCATGCATGCGTGGTCCTCTTCCCACCCAAAGGTGCCATATTGCTCAGTCAGGTCCCATAGCTAGAGCCCTACTAAGTAGATGGCAAGGGAAGGATAAAAAAATTGCAACTCTTCAGGGGAGGTGGCAGGGTAGTGAGCATAGATTCCTGCTGCACCTGGAGAACACCTGTTACAGGTGAGTAACTACGCTTTCTCCAGGAACAAACAGGAAGTCAGTCCTCACTTACTGGACTACCCAACTATAGGCTACCAAACCTGTAAGCCAAAAATGCCTCCTTGAGGCCGTGAGCAGAAGCCGATGTCCAACGGAAGCCTGAGTCCTCGGGCCCTCGAAGCAAGCTCTCGGTAGCCACAGAAGAAGGGTTGAAGGGTAAGAGTTGCTTATACCCCTTTCGAAGGCACTGCCCCAGTGGTACTCCCTCTCCAAGCAATAGTGCGAAGCGAAGACATTCACTGAAGACCAGGTCACGGCCAGGCAGATGTCTGTCAGAGGCACTGAGCGCAGCAAAGCCACCGACGCTGCCTTGGTGCGGACGCTTTGCGCGGTGATCCGACGATACAGCGGGGCACCCACATTTGCCTGGGTGAAGGCGATGCAGTCCGCCACCCAGATGGAGAGGGTGTGCTTGGTAACTGCCAGCCCCAGGCAGTTGGGATCGTAGGTGATGACGAGCTGGGTTGGACTTGTGATGACCCTGGGTACGCTGCAGGTAAAAGGCGAGAGCCCTCTGGCAGTCGAGTGTATGCAGGACCTCCGATGCCCGGTTGACGTGAAGTCTCTGGGGAAAAAAGTCAGCAAGACCACCTCCTGATTGAGGTGGAAATCAGACAACCTTCGGTTGGAACTTGAGGTGGGTGCAAAGGACCACCCTGTTCCTGTAAAACCTGGTATAGTGGGTATGGGCCATGAGAGCTTGAAGTTCACTGACTCGCCACGCTGAGGTCAGTGCCACCAGTAAGACCACCTTCCAGGAGAGGTGCCGGAGCAAGCACATCGCAATCAGCTCAAAGGGCGACCACGTCAGCTGCATGACCACGATGTTCAGGTCCCATTCTGCCAGGGGATGCCAGATGGGGTGTTTGGACAGCAGGAGACCCCACATAAAACAGGAGACCAGAGGCTGGCCCGAGAAGTATTTGCCCTCGACGGGCAAGTGGTTGGCTGAAATGGCGCTCAGGTGAACCCTGACCGAGTTGGACTTCAGACCCACCTGGGAGATGTGGAGAAGGTACTGTAGGACCCAGCAGGTAGAATAGGAGAAGGGTGTTGATCTGAAGCTTTTAGAACCAAATCAAAAACTGCCGCCATTTCAGGGCATAAGCCCTTCTCGTCAAGTCCTTCCTCGATGCAAGGAGGACATCCTCAATCTCAGCTGGGAGGTACAGTGAGGCTAGAGAAACCCATTCAGCCGCCAGGCCATCAGGGATAGCAAGACCAGGTTCGGGTGAAGTACCCGTCCCTTCTCCTGCATCAGCAGACCGGGGGCACTGCCCAGAGAAACTGGAGGCTTCAACGAGAGCCTGAGCAGAAGCGGGAACCAAGGTTGTCGAGGCCACGAAGGCACTATGAGAATCACCGAGGCTCAGTCACGCTGGATCTTGAAGAGGGTCACCTAGATAAGGTCTTAGATAGTGCTGGGGAGGAGTCTGCTGTCTTGGTACATGTCGGTACCAATGACATAGGAAAATGTGATAGGGAGGTTCTGGAAGCTAAATTTAGGCTTTTAGGTAGGAAGTTGAAATCCAGAATTTCCAGGGTAGCATTCTCCGAAATGCTTCCCGTTCCACACGCAGGACCCAAAAGGCAGGCAGAGCTCCGGAGTCTCAATGCGTGGATGAGACAATGGTGCAGAGATGAGGGTTTTGGATTTGTTAGGAACTGGGGAACATTCTGGGGAAAGGAGGGGCTCTTCCGAAGGGATGGGCTTCACCTTAAACAGGATGGAACCAGGCTGCTGGCATTAACCTTTAAAAAGGAGATAGAGCAGCTTTTAAACTAGATAATAGGGGAAAGCCGACAGTCGCCCAAGAGCAGCTGGTTTGGAAGAATGTATCCTTGAAGGATACTACCAAAAGCAGAGAGGTTCCAAAAAAGAGTAAAGTAGCCAAATGCCCTCGAGTATGGAGCAGACAGAGCTTAAAGATCCCAAATTACCCATGTCTACCAATAGCCAAATTAATATGAATAAAATACAGTCTCTAAAATGCTTGCATGCAAATGCTAGAAGTCTAAAAAATAAGATGGGAGAGTTAGAATATATAGCACTAAATGAGAGGTTAGATATGATTGGAATATCAGAGACATGGTGGAAGGAGGACAACCAGTGGGACACTGATACCTGGGTACAAACTATATTGTAATGACAGAGCTGATCAAATTGGTGGAGGGGTTGCGCTCTATGTTAGAGAGGGCATTGAATCAGAAAGGATTAACAGGAAACAAAATCTGTTGTAGAATCTCTATGGATTGAAATTCCATGTAAGAAGGGGAAGGCGATGGCAGTGGGGGTGTATTATCGACCACCTGGCCAGAATGAACAAATGGATGATGAAATGCTCAAAGAAATCAAGGAAGCTAACAAAAAAGTTACAGTGCAGTAATAATAATGGGTGATTTCAATTACCCCAGTATCGACTGGGTCAGTGTCACGGCAGGACATGCTAGGGAGATAAAGTTCCTAGATGACATAAATGACTGCTTCTTGGAGCAGCTGGTTCATGAACTGACCAGAGGGGAAGCCATATTAGACCTAGTCCTTAGTGGAACACCAGATCTAGTGCAAGAGATTAGGGTGTTGGGGCAACTTGGCAATAGTTATCATAGCATGATCACCTTTGATTTAATTAGTGGAGAAGGGATAGTACGGAAATCCACAGTACTACCTTTTAATTTTCGAAAGGGAGACTATGATAAAATGAGGAAAATAGTTAAGAAAAAACTAAAAGGAGCAGTTGCAAAGGTTAAAGACTTACCTCAAGCTTGGGTGTTGAAAAATACTATCTTGGAAGCCCAGACCAGCTGGATTCCACGCTTTAAGAAAAGTGGATGTCGTCCAAAAAACTGCCAGCATGGTTTAAAGGTGAGGTCAGAGAGGCTGTTGCCAAAAAAGCATCTTTCAGGAAAATGGAAAAAAAGAGCCAAACGATGAAACCTGGAAAAAGCACAAGCACTAGCAAGTCAAATGCAAGGCATTGATAAAGCAGGCATAGGGAGAATTTAAGAAGCTTGCTGCAGAAGCAAAAACGTGAAATAAAGATTATTTCAAGTACATTCGTAGCAAAAAACCTGTGAGAGAGTCAGTTGGTCCATTAGATGATAAAGGAGTTAAAGGGGCACCAAGAGGTGACAAGGCGATAGCGGAGAGACAATGAATTCTTTGCTTCGGTCTTTACTGAGGAAGATGTAGGGATGTTACTCATGACTGAAGTGGTATTTAAAGGTGCGGAAGAATTGAAGGAAATATCGATACATCGGGAAGATGTATTACAACTATTAGATAAACTAAAGAGTAGCAAATCACCTGGGCCGGATGGTATACGTCCAAGGGTGTTGAAAGAACTGAAATATGAGATTGCAGACCTGCTATTAGTAATCTGTGAACTATCATTAAAATCATCTCTAATACCTGAAGATTGGAGGATCGCCAATGTAACACCAATTTTTAAAAAGGGTTCCAGGGGTGATCCGGGAAACTACAGACCGGAGAGCCTGACGTCAGTACTGGGAAAAATGGTAGAAACCATCATAAAGAATAAAATTACTCAGCATATAGTCATGGCCTAATGGGAGGCAGCCAACATGGCTTTAGACAAGGAAGATCTTGTCTTACTAATCTGTTATGTTTTTTTGAAAGTGTGAATAAACAGGTAGACAAAGGTGAGTCAGTTGATACAGTGTATCTGGACTTTCAGAAAGCATTTGACAAGGTCCCTCAGAGACTTTTGGCAAAACTAAAGAGTCATGGGATAGGAGGCAGTGTACTACTGTGGATCAAGAACTGGTTAAAACATAGAATGCAGAGGGTTGGGCTAAATGGCCAATTTTCCCAATAGAGAAAGGTGAATAGTGGTGTACCCCAGGGATCTGTGCTGGGTCCGCTGCTTTTTGACATATTCATAAATGACCTGGAAAGTGGAATAACGAGTGAGGTTATCAAATTTGCAGATTACACAAAACTAAAGTTGTTAAAACCCAAGAGGATTGTGGAAAATTGCAAGAGGATCTTGATAAATTGGAAGAATGGGCATCAAAATGGCAGATGAAATTTAACGTGGACAAGTGCAAAGTTATGCACCTAGGGAAGAACAACCGAAAACTATGGTTACACAATGCAAGGTTCCACATTAGGAACCACCACCCAGGAAAAAGATTTAGGCGTCATTGTGGATAACATGTTAAAACCCTCGCCCAGTGTGCAGTGGCGGCCAAGAGACCAAATAGAATGCTAGGTATCATAAGGAAAGGAATGGAAAATAAAACAAGAGACATTATAATGCCTCTATATCGTTCCATGGCGAGACCACACCTTGAATATTGTGTGCAATTCTGGTCGCCGTATCTTAAAAAGGATATAGCGTTATTAGAAAAGATTCAGAGAAGAGCCACCAAAATGGTAAAGGGGATGAAAGGATACTCCTATGAAGAAAGGCTAAAAAGGTTAGGGCTCTTTAACCTGGAAAAGAGACGGCTGAGGGGAGATATGATAGAAGTCTATAAATTAATGAACAGAGTGGAACGGGTAAATGTAGATTGATTGTTTACGCTATCAGAATATAGAAAGACTAGAGGACATGCAATGAAGCTACAGGGTAAACTATTTAAGACTAATAAAAGAAAATATTTGTTCACTCAACGTGTAATCAAACTCTGGAATTTGTTACCGGAGGATGTAGTAAAGGCTGTTAGTGTAGCTGAGTTTAAAAAAGGTTTGGACAAGTTCCTGGAGGAAAGGTCCATAAACCATTATTAAGAAGGGACCCAGGATATCAACGCTTGACCCAGTACAAGCATTGCGGAACCTGTCTCTTTTGAGGAAACTGCTAAGTACGTATGACCTAGATTGGCCACTGTTGGAAACAGGATACTGGGCTTGATGGACCTTGGTCTGAACCAGTATGGCATATCTTATGTTCTTATGTTATGTAGGGTCCTTGCAATGAGAGGAGTGGGAGGAATACATACAAAAGCCCGGAGGTCCAGTTCAGCAGGAATGCTTCTGGGGCCACCCTGCTCAGGTGTGGAATCGGCCCGCAGAAGCGGGGGAGCTGTATGTTCTTCTGGCTGGCGCACAGGTCCATGGATGGAGTCCCCCAGAGGTGGAACAGGTGGAGAGCCACCTCAGGACTCAAACGCCACTCGTGTGGGTGGAGAAGCCTGCTGAGCCTGTCCACGAGGACATTGTCTTGGCCCGGGAGGTAGACAGCCCATAGGGTCATGCTCCAATGCACCGCGAAGGAGCAGAGGAGGGCCACCTCCCAACAGAGGAGGCAGGAGCCTGTGCCCCCCTTCTTGTTTATGTAGAACATTGCAACTTGATTGTCGGTCTGCACAAGCACCAACCTGCCCTTCAGGTGGTACTCAAAGACTTTCAAGGCCAACCAGACCGCACGAAGCACGAGCAGGTTGATCTGCTGTCGAGATTCCTCGGGTGACCACCGCCTCTGTGTGCGGAAGTGGTCGCAGTGGGATCCCCAGCTCAACAGCGAGGTGTCCGTCATCAAGATGAGTTCGTGCAGACGAGCCTGGACGGGCATGCCCTGAAAAAGGCTCTGGGGGTCTTGCCATGAAACTAGAGATTCGACTAGGCTGCGAGATACCCGGACGGGGTCCCAGAAGTGGCCCGAAGCTTGGATCCATTGTGCTCTGAGGCACCATTGGGCAACTCGCATGTTCATGCGAGTGTGGGGGACGACGTGGACAGTCGAGGCCATGTGCCCCAGGAGGCACAGCATGGTCTGCGCCAAAACCCTGGGCCGGCCTTGGACCTCAGCAGCCAGGACACGGAGCCGATCCTCATGAGTTTGAGGCAGGAAGATGTTCTGTGTTGAGAAGAGCGCCAATGAACTCCAGGGTCCGCACTGATGTGAGGTGGGATTTGGAGTAGTTGGATCAGGAAACTGAGGCCACTGTGTGCGATGCTGAGAGATGAGCCTCCTCTGCCGAGGTTCCTGAGATGAGCCAATCATCTAGGGAATGGTAGGATATGCCCTGCAGCTGGAGGTGTGCCGTGGCCGCTGACAGACACTTGGTGAAGACTCGGAGCAGACAAGCCCGAAGGGGAGTACTTTATACTGGAAGTGCTCTCCCTGCACCCTGAAATACAGGTACTTCCTGTGCTTGGGGCAGACTAGAATATGGGTGTAAGCGTCACTGAGATCCAAGGAGCATAGCCAATCGCCCTGCCAGAGGTAGGGCAGTAGGACACCAAGGGATAGCATTTTGAACTTCTCCCGCACCAGAAACTTGTTCCGATTCTGAAGGTCAAGGATGGGGCGCAGCCCCCCATCCTCTTCAGAAGGAGGAAGTACCGGGATAAAATCGCTGACCCCAGAGGTGTGGTGGAACTCTTTCGATAGCTTACTGACCAATGAGATTGTTCAGCTCTTGTAAGCAAGCCTGGTGTGAGGGAAGCAGAGTAGGTTCTGCCGGGGCAAAGATGATACCCATGCCAGATCACCTGCAGGATCCAGGTGTCCGATGTTATAGCCGCCCATTCGGGAGCGAAGAGGGACAGGCGTCCTCCCACGGGTGGAAGTGTCCCCGGGGGGCGAAAGGCTATGCTTTCGGTGTCAAAACCCCGGGGCTGGCTGGGGTGGCACTGGCAGCTGAGTCTTGGGCCCCTTGGGTTTCCAGTGACCCTGAGTGCCCCCCTTTCCTGAGTGATGGTAGTCCATGCAGGGATAGGGGAGTATGGAGGGTATCCCCGGTAGGGGAGCCCTTTCCTTTGGAAGAAAGGCTTTTTGGTGTGCTGCTTCTTCCATGGAAGTGAGGTGGTTTTTGCAAGAGAAACAGGTGCGAATCACGAATTCCATCTCGATCTCGGCTGCCTTTTCCTCCATGGGCTTGCCGAACAGCTGTTCACCGAGTCAGGGGACACTGTTCCAGGTCCAAAGACTGGAGCCATGCCTGAGGTCTGGCTCCGATGCCAGCCACCACTACACAGGCAGAAGACTAACCCATCATATGCGGCGCAAGAAAGGTATTTCGAGCAGTCTGCGACAAAACCTCAGGAGAGTCTGGAACCTGAGAAGGGGCTACCACCAAGGCCCGCAGAGAATCCGCTAAGCTTTTCGGTGAGGTCACGAAGGAACATACCCATATATAGTTGGTATGCCTGGATGGATCCCTTGTAAGCCTTGCAACCGAGGGTGTTGAGGGCACAGGACTCCCTACCTGGCAGGACCGAAGAGTGCAACTTCGGGCTGTTCTGTTTCTGCATTGCAGACTCGACTACCATTGAAGTGTGAGGAAGCTGGGTCTTCCGAAACCCCGGGCTGCGCTGGATCCTGTACATGGCATCGAGTCTTTTACTGACAATAGGAATCGAGGTGGGTTCTTCCTACATGTGGAGAAGCAGCCAGGAAAGGATGGATGGTACTGGAATCATAAGAGACTCGTACTGTAAAATGTCAAGTTCCTCCGCCCTCAGCTGCTCCTCAGTCTGCGTGGGTAGATTGATGGCCCGAGCCATATCCTGCACAAACGCCAGGAAGGAGGTGTTCACGGGAGGCAACCGCCTTTGTGAGGTAGGCAGGGATGGATCAGAGGGGAGATCCCTGTGGGCACAGGTCTCTGGGGAAGTGTCCCCATCCGATTCCCAGCCCGAGGGGTCCAAGAGTGACTTGGAGTCAGGCTGATCCCCGTGCCCCCTGGCCAAGGCCCGCTTGGAGCCAGAGGCACTGGCTCTGGAAGACCTTGCCCCTGAGGAATGGGACGGCGAGTGAGACTGGTGCCAAGGACCCTCACGAGGCCTGTGTCTCTCGGGGGTTTCCAAGGCAGTTTTGAGGACCCCGGTCGGGTGACCCTCTGTCTCGGGGCGTGAGCCAGCCGTGCTGTGCAAAAGCGCCTGCTGGGCAGCAAGGAAGGCAGAAATGCTGCACGCCAGTGCCAGCATACGGAACTCCCACTCAGGAGTGAGTCCCTGCGACGCTGACACTACCGGGTCTGGCATAGAGGAGAGGGGGTCCTCGCCGGGACAATCCTTAGGAGACCGGGCGCCATCGCCGGAGGCCTCCATGTCTGTACAAGGTACCTTTCGAGGCTGCTCCTTATCCGACTCTAGAGAATGCTGAGGGGAGCTAAGGGAGCGAGCGCAAGACCGCTCGTGCTTGTCCGGAGCCCCCGACAGTGATTGCGGTTTTCTTCTTCTTTTTCCGTTCCACCTTGGGCAAACCCTGATTGGAGTGACGCCTGGGGCATGGTGACACTAAGGGGGACCCCACAAGCGGTGGACCGGTAGGGCGAGATGCTACCAGGGATCCCGGGGCTGCCTTGCGGAAAATGTAATCTGATTTCTGCTTGAGGCTGAGGAGGGCCTCAGCAGACATTTTCTTACAAAGCGAGCAGAGCTCCAGGTTGTGGTCAGCCCCCAAACACTGTAGACAGCAGTCATGGGTGTCTGTGAGCGACATATTTTTGGAGTATTGTCACCACTCACCCTCCCCGAGGCATATAGCATGAGCAAGGCGAGTGGGCAGTTGTGCTTCTTGTGCTGAAAACTATTTAATGGAGGTTTGGAAGGGCCTCCTGGGTAACGTAGTTCCACAGCACTGAAATGATTCCAAGTTGTACACGAGTGGTTCAGGTTAAATAAGGATTTATTTCCCCTCCCGGGGTTGGATATTGTTGACCATGAACAGAAGGTTATATTAACAAAGAAACCATGCTTCTGGTGTGAACAAAAATATGTAACTCAGATAAATGCTTATTCTCAGCTTTTAAGGCACAAAAGAATAAAACAGTGTTTCTCTCCAAAATGCTCCTTTTGGCTGTTTTCTTCTTTAGCAAAATTCAGCAATATTAACAAAGGGATTGCACATTGTCTGCTATCATATACGAGCAGTCCATATACACTTCAGACACTGGGGGTTGATAAGAATCCCACTGCATAGGATCACCTTCTCCTTCAATGTCTCTTAGAGAGGGTTCATCTGTCTGCCGTGCAAACCTCTCTGCTTCAATCAAAGGATTCCCTTCCCCCAACCTGCTAGAGGAGTCTGGGTGTTTGGATTCTTGTGCACACAGCTCCCGGTAACTGAAAGGATACACGCTTCCCTCTTCTGCTTGGCTAGGGGAAGTTCTATGTCTGCCTTTTAAACTGCTTTCCCCCAGGAATCTCCCTTGGCTACAAATTGGTAGGTAAAACTTTTCTCTCCTTTCTGATGAAAGCTTTGTATCAGGGAAATAAGCTTTACCTTCAGGATGACTGTAATGAGCACAGCATGGCTGTCTTCTCTGGTTCCCAGAATAAACGTCTTTGCTTTTAGAGTGGTAAAAATCCCCAGTGCTTTTGGTAGTTGAGCACTGCTCTCTGTGAGCTGGAATTGTATGTCTTTCACAGCTCTCTTCCTCTGAGAAGTTTCTCCGAGTGAGATTGGGATTCCCTTCCCTTTTCTCTTCTCCCAGCCACAAACCTTGGCTGCCCTCGGGATATCTATCCTTCTCTGCTCTCCTCGTTCCTTCAGTTTTCTCCACTCCTCCTGTGCTCCCTCCTGTGCTCTCTCTATCCTTAACTAAAGAGTTTTTATCTGTGTTTCTTTTTTCCGTTGGGCCTGGCCACACCTCCCACCAGCTGTTCCCTCTTCCCTGATGAAGCAGGAGCTAGCTCAGGGGCTGGGCGTTCCCTAGCACACTGTGACGTCTTTTGTTTGGGGTTTCCATGCCAACCCTCCATGCTTGTTTCAAATCTGTCAATTCTGGTTTCACTTTGCAGTGAATCCTCTGTTTCCATCGGCTCTGAACCTTGTACTTCACGACAGTATCTGTCACATTTCTTAAAGCCGCTGGCCATGGGGGCAAAAACCCAGCTACACTAATAGCTTTTACTATATCCTCTGATAATGAATTCCAGAGTTTGATTATGCATTGAATGAAATTATTTTCTATTACTCTTAAATGGGTTACATTGTAGGTTCATTGCACATGCCCTAGTCTTTCTACGTTTTGATGGAGTAAACAACCTAAGTTTACCCATTGTACTCCATAGCTGGGTTTAAAAAATGGTTTTGACAAGTTCCTGGAGGAAAGGTCCATAAACCATTATTAAAAGGGACCCAGGTAATCCACTGCTTGATCCAATACAAGCACTGAGGAACCTGTGTCTTTTGGGGAAACTGCTCGGTGCTTATGACCTAGATTAGCCACTGCTGGAAACAGGATACTGGGCTTGATGGACCTTGGTCTGACCCAGTATGACATATTTTATGTTCTTATTCATTTATAGACCTCTATCATCTCTCTTGTTCTCAGTATTTATTTATTCTATTTAACAGGTTTTTTTATACCGCTCTATCCTTCAATCAGAGCAGTTTACATTATGCAGTAACTTATGCAAACAAGGGAGGAAATCACAATGTTGACTGCTACATTAAACATAATTCAAAACATACTATGAAACTTATAAACTGGAATAGCGGGGGAACTATATGCAATGCATAGGGAAGACACAGGAGGGTGATAACTGAGGTTAGATTAATTTAGGAGCGGTGTGTTACATTGGTCTTTATGGTAATCTGTTGGTGTGGTCTGGAGTTTACTGTTTGTTTGGTTTATGTGACGTGACTAAAGTATTCAGTGTAGAGGTAAGTATAACATATCTTATGTTCATGGTTAATAAGAATAAATCCACTTTTCCTATAAGAGCTTATGTAAACTCCTTTTAAACAAAACTATGTTAATTGCTTTGACCATATCCTCTAGCAACCTACCACTTAAATTATGAATTCACTGAAGGAAAAAGAGAACAGTTTCTCCAATAGCATAGTCTTTAATTTGTTTTAAATGTGCTATATATTAGAAGGGCTGTACATTCAGTTAGCTGGGCACCTAAACAATTTGTGCAGGCAAATCAATTGAGCGTGCATATACCTACAAATTAACATATGTACAATTTATTTGCATGCACAAAGGTGGAATGTTTAAGACAAATGTATTAAAAACATCAAAAAGCCACCACACAAACTGCCCTATCTCCAAAAACTACTCCCACCAATGTCCCACAGAAGAAGTGGCAAACTACAGGCCGATAATCCCTATCTCGGAGGTGGGAAAAGTAATCGAGATGCTGCTGAAAGAAAAGATAGTAGTCTTTCTAGAATCCAATGGGTAGAAATATCCGAGGCCACATCGTTTTATCAAGGAAAGATCATGCCAAACAAATCTGACTGATCTTTTTGACTGGGTGTCCAAAGAACTAGATCAAGGGCATGTGATGGATACGATCTACTTAGATTTCAGCAAAACCTGTTCCTCATGAGAGGCTTGTGAAGACCCTGAGCAGCCTGGGGATGGATTCTAAGGTGGTAAACTGGATCAGGAATTGGTTGGGCGACAGATGACGGAGTTTGGTGGTGAATTAAACTCACTTGAAAGAAGGGAGGATGAGCAGTGGAGTGCATCAGGGATCGGTCCAGGGACCAGTTCTGTTCAGTGTCTTTGCGGGTGATATTGCCAAAGGGTAAAAAGGAAAAAGTTTGCTTTTTTTCAGATGACACAAAGATTGGCAATAGAGTGGGCATCTGAGAGGGAGTAGACAACATGAGAAAAGACCTACACAAATTAGAAGTATGGGAACCACTGCATTAGATCAAACTTGGGGTCGGGACCCCATATGGGGTCACATTATCAGTGGATGGGGGTCACAGAAACACGGCCATTTCTCCTTCTCTCTGGACTTTCACTTTGACCTATGCCAAGTAGTATCAGTTGCCAGTCAGCATGTGGCCTGTAAGCTAGTGAACAATTCATAGGCCTATGCCCCCATGTGGGTAAGTTAGCTGATAGACTAGAAACCCATCTGAGTACTGGGATCTGTAAGCACACACTGCACACTGAAAAGGACCCTGTGTTGACTGCTGCTGCAGTTGACACTGCTATAGATGAGCGGAGAAGTGGAAGGAGCCTTGAGACATGCTATTTTGATTTCAGCATCATCTGGGGTCAAGTGAATTTTCAGTTGTTAAAATGGAGTCTTATGGGATAAAAGTTTGAAAAGCACTGGTCTAATGCTTGGCAGTTAAGATTTAATATGAAGAAATGCAGAGTGATACACTTGGGATACAGAAATCCAAAGAAGCAGAATGGGATAGGGAAGAAGAGGCGGGTGTGCATGGTCTAGGTGAGTGACCTCAGGGTGATTGTTCCACCACCTTGGGATCCTCTGACACTACAGTATGTGACAAGTTCATGGCCAAAGCCAGAAGGATGCTGGACTGCATACAGAGAGGAATAACCAGCAGAAAGGAGGCGGGATCAATGCCCCTGTACAAGTCACTGGTGTGGCCTCACTTGGAGAAGCCAACAAAATGGATCTGGGGCCTGCACCAGAAGACACACAGTATGAGAAGAGACTTGAAGACCTAATATATATATCCTAGAGGGGAAATACGATACCCTTTAAGTTTTTAAATGTCTGTATTAATGAAAACACTAGCCTTTTTCAAAGATGGGGAAGCTGTAAAACTAGAGAACATGAAATGAAGCTGCAAGGAGGTAAACTTAAAAGCAATGTCAGGAAATAACTTTTTAACGGGAAAGGCTGGAACGCCTTCCCAATGGAAGTGGTGGAAGCAACAATGACTGAATTCAAAAAAGCATGGGATAAACAAAGGATCCTTAGATGGCAAGACAATGTTATCAAAGCAAACTTAAATAGCTTCAAAAATAGAGGGGGGGGGGGGGCTGCATGGAGCAGGAGGTACAACTCTGCATCTAGTGCACCTTACTGGGCATTCATCATGGCAGCCCCAACATGTGTTAAATTGCTCGAGAAGGATACATTCAAAATACTTGGCCCAAATATAACCTAGCTGCAGATGACTATCATTATTTAGAACCAAAGATCCCCTCTGCTTATCTCAAGCCAGTGCTCCCCTCCCAGAAAGTCTTCCACTGCAATAATCTTCACCTGAACTGTTGAATATGCATTCGATCCAACCCTGCATGGAAAAATGTTTCCCTGGGAGCCTCAGGTTATGATCCCATCTTCTGGAACTTATTCTCCACTGCCAAGGTTTATTTTGTGGGCATTCCCATACCTTTCGAGTTTTTGAGTATCATCTTATTATATGGTTTATCTTCAAACTCTCCTCTCCCCTAACATACATACACTTAAGTGGACAAAACACACCTGATAAAATTTCACCAATATGTATAATGGCAAAATCCCCGCCCCCATCTTTATTTTGACTAATTATACCTTTTCCTATGTACCTCAGCATCTTTCCAGCCCCAACCATTACCTTGCTTCACTGTTCTGCTACTATGAAATCATCGAATGCAGTCACATCTGGGCTATTCCTGGTTCTCCTTCCTGCTCTCTGGACATCCAGTATCTCCATTTGCATCAAATATCTGCATCTGAGGTGCTCAACTGAATTATTACTGAAACTTAGCTGCAAACAGTCAATCACACCTCAACTTTCTTAGATCGCATTCATATTTTGTCTATTCCCTCACTTGTTTCCATCCTGTTACAGATCATTTTGTATTTATTTATTTTACCAGTTTTCTATACTGCCTTATCCTTCAATCAAAGCGGTTTACATTATGTATTTATTTATTTAATGGTATTTATATACCACCTTATCATTCAATCAAAGCGGTTTCCAAGGCAATCAAGGGGGCAAATGATTTCATGCAATGTACAGAGTGGTGTGTATGTGTTGGCGGGGATGTGATTAGATTTGGTTTATCTACATAGTGCGCTATTATACATCATGAGCTATTATACAGTCTTATATACAGTCGTGGGGGGGGTTGATGATCTGACTTGTATGCTCGTATAGGGGGTATATCCATAGTAATCGATGAACAGGGTTGTCTTCAGCTGTTTTCGGAAGTCCTTGATTTCTGTGGTTAGTCTCAGATCATCTGGGAGGGAGTTCCATATGGATGGAGCAGCCAGGGAGATTGCTCGTTGTGCGGTGTCTTTGCGGGTCTTGGTGAAGTCTTTTGGGGTGTTATCTCGATTGGAGGTGCCTCTTCTTCTTGGCAGTGTGCTTGTGTCGGGTTGTATGAGTGTGTGTAGGCTTATGGCGGAGGAGTGTTGTTTGATCTTGAATATGTTTATGATAGTCTTGTATTTGATGCGTGAGATGATTGGGAGCCAGTGCAGTTCTTTCAGTATGGGTGTGATGTGATCATGTCTTGTAGTACTGGCTATTATGCGGGCAGCTGTGTTTTGGGCAAGTTGTAGTGGTCTGAGGGTCTGCTTTGGTAGCCCGGTGTATATTGGATTGCAGAAGTCTAGTAGAGGGGTTATCAGCGCCTGGCAAATGGTGCGAAAATGCTCTGGGTCGAGGAGGGGCTTGAGTCTTCTGATGAGTCGCATTCTTTGGTATGCACTTTTGGTTGCTCTATGTGTGCTTGGAGGTTAAGTTCTTTGTCCAGGATGACTCCGAGGTACTTAACTTCTGATTTTATGGGTATGAGTGCATCTCTTATCTTGATGTCGGGTGGGGGGATAAAGGCCAGGTTTCGCATGATGATCAGTGCCTCCGTCTTGCTGTAGTTGATAGGTTGTTTTCCTGAAGCCAGTTTGCCATTTGGGTGAAGCAGTTTGTTATGTTGGTGTAGTCCGGGTTGTCGACTGAGATGGGTGTGTAGATCACGATGTCATCTGCGTAGATTGTATAATGTATGTGGTGCTCTTTCATGATGGCACATTGGCACATATTGGTATTAAAAAAATGGGTCAACCAGAGGGACCTGGGTTTGATTTTCAATTCAGGCCTTCCATTCCCTGGGTCGGCCAGGGATGAGGAAGTCACGCAGGCAGCATTCATAGCGCCCGGGGGGGGGGGGGGGGGGAGGTGGGGAGCAATATTCATCCTGCAATCTTGTTGCCAGATTTTAAAAGGTCCACAACCACGGATTTCTGGAAGGAGTGTTAGTGTATAACCCCCAAACGAGAATTGCAGCTGCTAGGAGTACATTTGGAGGAGCTATAGAACTAAGAAAAAAAACCCCACCTAGAAGATGATTGCAAATGAAGGCTCATAGCGCAAGAGCCCAGTCTTGGTTCTGACTGAGCTGAATACCCAAAAGGAGCACAACACAAAAATAAAATTAATGTTTTTCTTTTTCTTTCCTTTAAGCAAAAATGCATGGGATTCATTGATCCCAGAACATTGTATAAGTTAAATTTACTCTTACTGGTTGCTGAAAGCATACAGATGTTTTTCTTTTTTTTTCTTTTCATCTGTAAAAAACCTTTGTACCAAGGGCAGCTCTATCATTAGGCAGGGTGAGGGGGCCAATCAATAGCACATTCTGGGGGTGTCAAAAAGTATACCCAACACACCCTAGCAGCGGCTACCTCACATGCCTGGTCCATTAAAAGAAAGCTATAATCACCACCACTTCCTCCTCAGCTGCCCCCACCACCACCATTTCCTCAAGATTGGCAGCTGCAGGCAGCAATAAAATCTAGAATAAATGCAAGGTCACTCAGTCATCTATATGCTTCAATAGCTCTGCTGTCCCGCACCCTCTGCTGCACATTTTTCTGCAGACAGCGGGCGACATGGCCTATGAAGCACGTGGATGTCTGAAAGACCCCATGTTTACTGCAGAGTTTATTGCTGCTTGCAGCTGTGTTGTCCTCAGATGAGAGAGCAGTGGTAGGAGGGCACTAGCAAGAGATGCAGGACGTGCACAGGAGCAAGAGATACTGGATGCAGGAGTGTAGAAAAGGTGGCCAGACGACAACAGAAGAAAGAGATGATGGACATGGAGGGAGGTAGAGAGAAGGAGAAGAGTTAGTTAAAGACTGTGAAATAAGAGGTTAATGAAAGAGAAAGAGTTGGGGAATGGGAGACCTATGTTATGGATTGAAAAGTGGCAGGTAGATGCATTAAACAGAGGGAGACTGAAGACCAGGAGTGAAATCTAAGTTGATGGGAGACAGAAAATTAAATTAAGGAAAGCTGAAAGCAAAACAATATCAGAGAGACAAAGACATGAACAAGACAGGAAGGGAGAGAAGTGGCAGGTAGGCAGAAGACCTTAGTAGAAAGTGAGTTAAGACAGTGGAAACTAGAGGCTAGGATCAAGAAGATTAGAGAATAAAATGGACAGACTACAAAGTAGAAGAGAGAATTTTATTTTCAATTTGGTGCCTGTCTTTGGAATTTACATGTTCTATCTTTACATTTTGCACAGTATAGGTGCATCTATCTCTGGTGCTGTACTGCATGCAGAATACCGCTTCTTGCTGTTTCAGTTTAATTTTTGTTTACATATTTCTATTTTTAATTTGTGGTCACTTATTTGGTACATGGTGCAGAGCTATCTGTTCTGCGTACACAACTGAGGCCAGATGTTCTGTTAGCACGGAGTTTCTTTGTAGGGATCTGTACTGTGATAATACAACTTGTTCAGTTTTCTGAAAAGGTGTATGGATGTTTATGGTGCTGCTCTTTCTGCAAAGGCTCTGTGTGAGAATTTTGGAAGATGCCATTATGGTAGATTCTCTTAATAGGTTCTGAGTGATTTTTGTTGGGTTTTGCATTACTTCATAAATATGCCCACTACCTGTGAATGTTTATTGCTGGTCACTGAGATGAGATGAGAATCAGAAAATCTTTTTGGCATGTTGATTCTATGGGGAAATTATGCTAGTTCGGTTCTGCATCCACTGTGGGAGGGGGATTTCTTAGGATGCAGAATATATGTTAAAAAAATAAAAATAAAACACACGAGAACTACTACGTAGTTTATAACACCAACATAAAATTAGTGATAATTTCATTTTGGTGTTAACTGCTCCGCGGCTCTTGCTTTTCCTTTTGGTTCCTTGGCATGCAAGCACCTTGCATTTCTTTTGTGCTATAGAAGTAAGCAGTAGGCATAGCTTTATGCAGAATATATATGTTTACAGGAGACTGTATGTTTAATATTAGATTCCCAGGCTACATAATTAAACTGCTATAGTTTTTGCTGCATATAAAGACTGCACTCTTTTTAAAAATTATATAGCATGGGAATCTGTTTTCTTTTTCTTGGGGCAAGCACCTGACCAGTGTTCCGAGTGAGAGCACGCCCTGCTCCCTGACTAGGGCTCTGAGGAGGCCTCTCTATTTTGAGTGTGGGAGTGGGCGGCACCCTCTCCCCTCAGGCAGATTACCTTGAGCTGTCCCATTCTTCATATTATACAGATCAAATCCTTTAAAGCACCGATTTAAAGGACTTGCCCAACCAGTTTAGTTTTCAGGACGTCCACAAGGAATATGCACGACACACCCCTACATACATGCAAAAATATTTCTCATACGTATTACTTGTGGACAGTCTGAAAACCAGATTGGCTGGTTGGGTCCAGAGGACAGATTAAGAACCACTCCTGTATTGCAAAGTCTTTGGCAGGCTAGCAAATCCTAGCCATGCTAACATATTTAACAAGCCAATTTCGAATAAATTTGGTATTTTAACTTTCAAAAAGGCCATAGTGAAATTTCAGGAAAAAAAAAAACCTTTGCTTGAAGTGTTTTATAACTGTGCAGCCTTTTCCCCAGACTTTAAAATTTCCTACCATTAATGGAAGAAAACAACTATATAAGCAAACCTTTGTGCACTCAAGTGCTTTCTGCACAAGATTTGCTAATTACAATGCTTTTTGTGCATTTTTAACACTTATTTTGTAAATCGCCTTAATGGGGTAATTTTTCCAAAGACAGTACCTCAAATACTGTATTATCAAATAAAGGACTAAGGCTAATAAAATCCATTCAAAAGCAAGGGTCTTAGACTTTAGGAAAACTAACTTTGCCAAGATGGGACATTACCTCAAGGAGTCAGTAGCGGGATGGGAACATCTGGAGGATACAGGAAGACAGTGGGCAAAACTGAAAGGAGATATTTTAAGGGCAACAAACCTTTTTGATAGAAAGGTAAATAAAAGGTAAAAGGAAAAGAAGGCCACTATGGTTCTCAAACATAGTAGCTGAAAAGGTGATGAAAAAGGGGGGAGGCCTTCATGAAATACAAGAGATCACAGCGAGAGGAAGACAGGCATCTATATTTGGAAAAACTTAGAGAAGCTAGCAAAGTAGTCAGGAAAGCAAAGATTCAAAAAGAAGAGGAAACAGTCAGTGTAATAAAATGGGGGGATAAGACATTTTTCAGATATATTCGAGAGGAAGAAGGGCAAAAGTGGTATTGTCAGACTCAAGGGTGAAGGGGAGGAATATGTAGAAGCTGATGAAGATAAAGCAGAATTGCTTAACAAGAATTTCTGTTCTGTGTTCACAGATGAAGGGCCAGGAGCAGGACCTCAGAAAGCACCCACAAAAAGGAAGAGAAGCGACGTGGATCTCAAACTATTTTCAGAAGACTGTTGGTGAGGAACTTTCTAAACTAAAAGTAGACAAAGCGATGGGACCATTTGGGATACATCTGAGAATACTGAGGGAACTTGGACGTTCTAGCAGCTCCACTGACTGACCTTTTCAGTACCTCTTTGGAGTCGGGAGTGGTGCCAGAGACTGGAGAGAGGCACATGTGGTCCCTTTACACAAAAGCAAAAGTAAGGATGTGGCTGAAAATTACAGGCCGGTTAGTCTAACCTCTGTGGTGATTAAATTATTGGAAATACTGCTGAAAGAGAAAATAGAGAGGTTTCTGGAGTCTAATGGATTACAGGATCCGAGGCAGAATGGATTCACTAGAGGCAGGCCTTTTTTAAACAAATCTGATTGATTTCTTTGACTGGGTGACAAGGAAGTTGGACCGAGGGAGAGCCCTAGATGTGGTGTATTTAGATTTCCGTAGAGCCTTTGACACTGTTCCGCACAGGTGACTTATAAACAAACTGAGCACCCTAGGGATGGACCCTAATGTCACTGACTGGGTTAGAAATTGGTTGAGTGGGAGGTGTGCCACAGGGATCTGTCCTTGGTCCGATTCTTTAACATTTTTGTTAGTGATATTGCGGAAGGGCTGTCAGGTAAGGTCTGCAATAGAGTAGACACCCAGGAAGGAGTAGATAACATGAGGGGGATCTAGTTAAGCTTGAAGAATGGTCGAGAATTTGGCAGCTGAGATTTAATGCTAAAAAGTGCAGGGTCATGCATTTGGGCTGCAATAATCCAAGGGAGCAGTACAGTGTAGGGGTGAAGTACTTCTGTCCACAAAAGAAGAGTGGGACGTGGATGTGATTGTGTCTGGAAATCTTAAAAGTGGCTAAACAGGTAGAAAAGGAGACGATGAAAGCTAGGATGATACTTGGGTGCATAGGGAGAGGAATGGCCAGCAGAAGAAAGGAGGTGATAGTGCCTCTGTATAAGCCTCTGGTGCGACCTCATTTGGAGTATTGTATTGCAGTTCTGTAGACCGCACCTTCAAAAGAATATAAACAAAATCGAGTCAGTGCAGAGGGTGCCTACTAAAATGCTTAGTGGTCTACGTTATAAAGCATTTGAAGATAGACTTAAGGATCTTAATATGTATACGTTAGAGGAAAGGCGCGCGCTGCAATTCCCAAAGGCTTTCTTTGAAAGCTGGGGAAAATTGCTCCGCGAGGGCTCCGTCGGCGCCGACGTCACCCATAAGTGAGGACTGACTTCCTGCTTGGTCCCGGAGAAGAGAGAGATATTTAAATACCTCTGTAGCATAAATACACAGGAGAAGAGCCTCTTTCAAGTCAAAGAAAGCTCTGCTATAAGGGGACATAGGATGAGAATGAAAGGGGATAGACACAGGAGTAATATGTGGAAATATTTCTTTCGGAAAGAGAGGTAGATGTGTGGAATTGTCCCCCAGCGGGGGTGGTAGAGATGAGGACAGTATCTGATTTCAAAAAAGCATGGAACAAACAGTATCTCAAAAGGAAAAAAAGGGGACTATTGTAGTAGTTGATATGGAAGGGCAGACCAGATAGAAACATGACATCAGAAAAAGACCACATGGCCTATGTTAAGCCTCGGGTAAGTGATTTTAAAATTGTGCAAACAAACTGGTTTGAAGGCTTTTGGGCCTCTCCACCTTATTTTTGCATGAAATTTACATCTGACTGCAAGACCAGGAAATCTTCAGAATGGCTCTTATTTTTTTAAAAACTAAGCCATCACCGAAGTCATTTTTAAGGGGAATTTCTTTTCATTTCCTTACTTAAGCCCTCTTCTGCTAATTGCAGAGCCTTAGTGGGCTTTAATGTGTAAAAATAACTCTGCAAGTGAACTGCAAAGCCTCTGCGTTTGCTGTCTGAAGCGTGACCAGTAAGTTCCCAACATGTGATAGGCCACTTGAACGTATGTGCCACTAAGGCGGATTTCACTTAATGACTCCCATAGAGGCGTCATTAGGTGGAACTAAGAACCGCAAGAGCACATGGCAATTGTCCTGGTGCTAACGTTAATGCGTTCTCCACACTCTTCTCTGCCCCATCCCGTGATCACTGATTAACATGCATTTTAGCATGCGGTGGCAGACACTCTCGTGTGGCAGTGCTCTCGACTGTCAGTTGCCGTGCATTAAAACTCACATTAACTGGCTAACATGCTTTAGTAAAAGGAGCCCTTAAGCTCTGGGGCTAGTTCTGGTTCTCAGACTATACCACTGCCATGAGAAACCTGCACTCACAGTTAAGAGGATACCTTACAAGAGGAGGTTTGTCAAATCATGAGCACACCTTTGTTAAAAAAAAAAAATAGAGATACAATACACACCACACTAGTTTTGCCTTCAACCAAGATAGTATGCTCCAAGAGGGACACTTCAAATAAAAAAGTAAGGTAGAGCTGCAGCTTTAAATATAATTTAGCAACTTGCAGTGTTTTGAATGGTTCAAAATATACGATTAAAAAAACCCCACTCACCAGGCAGACTATGAAAGAGAGGAGCCAAAGACCCCGACCCAGAGGGAGGACCGAAACTATTAGACAAGACTAGGCAGTTGCTTAGAGCAGCAGCTTATGAGGGACGGCAAAAAGCAGCAGCAATCAAATCAAAAGAACAGATCCTGACAGCCGGACAAACTCAGCCAGCCATCAGCACAGGGAGAGGGGGCACACCGATATACAAAGCAAAGCTTAATATAAAGATAGGTTGTCTTGATTATGCATTTTTATAAGATTGTTGTGGTAAGAGTGGTGGTGGGATGATTCTGATTGCTGAATTTAATTATTAAAATCTTGAGGTGGGGGAGGGGGACGTAAGGCTAAAACTTTGCCTATGGCACCCCATATCCTTGCACTGGTCCTTCCAAAAGGCACAAAATCTGGCTTAGTGGCCAGTTTCTGCCCCACCACAATGTTCTTACAGAACAAAAAGCTTTTGCGTCCCACGAGACAAGCAAGATTCTCACCCCAGAAGCATTCACCATTAATTATACTGTTCAATCATCTTTGGGAATACTAAATGAGTCTTAAGCAATTTTATGCAGCTTTCTGTACAGATCTAGAGCAGTTCACACTCCAATCCATACCTTAAATTTCAGAACATAGAGGATGGGGGCGAAGGTCTCAGTGTGCACAATGTGGGAATCATGTGGCAGCCCCGTCACAATTGTTGGCTCAACATAGTTTCCAGGACGCTCTATTACCTGTGAGCAAGAACAAGACAATGTTTTATTTAGACAGACTGGCATTAAATACAAAAAAGAAACCTCAAAATCTAAAAAAGAGCCAGTTTCCTGCTCGAGCCTCTGGTTTGGTTCATTTCCTATTACAATACGTAGAAGTTGCTCCCTAGAAGCACAACTCCAAACTCTGTTTCTGTAACTCTTGCACCTCTGGAAAACCCTTCCACTAGCAGCCAAAGTCTGCAGAGAGTGAACTAAAAACTTGTGCAAAAGGTGCTTTAGTGCCTTTGCCCAATCCTTGAATTTGGCTCTTTCAGACAAAAATTCCACTATGCTTTCACCTAGAGGTTTTGGGACTGTACAATATTTTCAGTGAAGGCTCCCTCCCTTTCCTGAAGGTGCAAGGAATTAAAATCTTTATACAAGGTGGTACACTTTCATTTTACTTTTCTAATTATGCTGGTCCCAGTCTCTTGTCTGACTCTGGTTTGCTGGTCTGCTCCCAAGATCAACTCTATATGTAAATAGTTCACTCCCCCGCTCTTCTCCAAGTTATACTCCCTTGTTAATGGAAATCATATCCCACGTAACTGCTATGTTAATTGATATGTTCAATGTAAAACAATTACCATGTAATTGTCTTGTTACATGTAAACCGCCTTGGATAAAGGCGGTATAGAAAAACTGTTAAATAAGTCTTTCCAGGGTCTCCATTCCATTTCTTTGGTTTCCTTTCTTTTCCCTTCCATCTATTTTCTACGCCTCTCTATCATGCAGGTGGAATGCAAACTCAAAGATGTTTTGCAGTGCAGTGCCCAATTCATCCACCTGGCTCCAACACCTTAAAATTAATTCCATAGCACCAAAGGGTACGAGAACATTATACTGTATTTGCATGCCCCGGATAGGTTCAGCAAAAAACACACCTTTCAAAATGTCCATGCAGTATATCGTTACAGCCACTAAACTGCAGTGTGTTAGCCTAAATAGACTGATAAGTGAAGTTATCTATTTGTTTTTAAAAATATTATTGGAACACCTTATGAAAAATGCTAACATGAAGCTGACCAACATGAACTTTTCAGGTACAGAAAGTCATACTATGCAGTCATATAATATTTATATGCTGGGCTCCCCACATTTACTTGATCAAGGTTATTTTAAAGCCTTTCATGTCGCCAAGGTCTAGTTATTTTCTAGCATATCTATGTTCATTACCAAGAAGCTAACACCTTATCGTTAGAGCTATTCCTCAAATATGGACTGCAGGTTTAATGGTCTGTCCAAAACCACAGGGGACGGCGTAAAAAAATATATATGTATAACCCTAATATATATACACAAACACCTTTCACTCTTCATTCAAAAGCACTTGATTCTCTTCTTACTATCTATACCACAATAAACCTCCGTGGAGATTTTCCACTTAATACAGCCTATCCAGGGCACTGTCACAAGCTGGGCCAACTGGACCCAGGAGAGAACACCAGAAGCTCCATTCACCACTAGTACTCCCCCATAACCAGCACTGCCAGCCCCAGCAGGCACACTCCCAATAATCCTTAGAGGACGAGCTTCAGAAGAGTGTGGCATTACCTAGCATTGGTTATCCTTCTGGTTCCCAACTGTAAGCAGTATTTATTTTATTTATTTATTTGTGCGCTTTTCTATGCCGCCCCTTCCAGAGATCAGGGGCAGTTTACAGAGAACATGGTAAACATCAATTACATAGAACATTTTTGAGCACATTATTTATTTATTTATTTACATTCTCTTATATACCGCGCTATTCTGCATCAGTGCAGTTTACATTGAACAAACTGAAATTACATTGAACAGGGCATAATAACTTGGAGATAACTATTTTACAGGGAACATGGGCTATGGAGGGTTAAGTGGCTTGCCCAAGACCACAAGGAGCACCTGTGGGACTAGAAACCCCAGTCCTTCCGGCTCAAGGTTGCTGTCCTCTAGTGAAAATATTACAGAGAAAATATTAACTATTTTACATAGATTGAGCACATATTCATTTACAGAGAGTAGGACAAATATGCAGTAGATTTCCCCAGTCAACTTTAATAATTATTTATGGACTTTTCCTCCAGAAATTTGTCCAAACCTCAAACCCAGCTACACTAACAGCTTTTACTACATCCTCCAGCAATGAAATCCAGAGTTTAATTACGCATTGAATGAAAAAAATATTTTCTCCGATTAGTCTTAAATGTACTACATTGTAGCCTCATCAAATATCCCCTGGTCTTTCTACTTTTTGAAGGAGTAAACTAATCTAGGTTTACCTGTTCCACGCCACATATTTTATAAGATCTCTATCATATCTCCCCCCTCAGCTGTCTCTTTTCCACGCTGAAGAGCCCTAATCTTTTTTTTCCCATTTTAACTTTTTATTAAAGGTTTCAGTATATAGTACAAACATCTTCATATACCGCATGTTACGTTTTTCGCAACCATCATACAAACTATTGTATTTTTCCCCTAATCTCTAGTACAACATTCAATATTGCCTAGTCTTCTATCTTCCCCCCCCCACCCCCTCCTTCCCCTCCCAACCCTAAATCCCTCTTCAATTGTTCGTACGTCTATATCACTTCCTATCTTCATGTTCTTTCGGCCCCCCCCCCCCCCATTTAACTTTTTTTTTTAGTGAAATTATTTCATGCCTAATACCGACTTTTTCTTAGCCCACCATAAAACATTTATGGTTTATCAACATTCTAGCATCACGTGGGCGGTTATCCTCTAATATCTATTACAACATTGCATATTTTCCTATCTTCAACCCTCCCCCCCCCCCAATTACCCCCTACTTACATCTATGCCGAGTGTCTCACAATACTCTCGTGCTTATCTGTTTCATAGATATATGCTTTCGTCAATGGGCTCAATACCGGGGTCAGTGTTCCCTGAAACTCTTTACCCTGTCCCTCCCTGCTGCTTTCCTGCTTTCCACTGTTCCATCTCCAAACCTTCTCCCCATGTTCCATCCCCTTCTCCCCTCTCCCATGTTGCAACCCTGTCAAGCGATGCATCAAACACAGACCCCCCACTCTTCCTATAAAACCTGCCTGCTGCGGTTTCTCCATCCCTGTTCAATGTTGTGCTATCTCGCTTCTTGCTGCTGCTATGCAATGATGCAGTACCCCCCCTCCCCCTCCAATATATCCTCCGCCAGCTGGTGCAGGAGACATACCTCCGGCGCTTTTTGCAGTCTAATACCTGTCATTTCGTAGATTATCCATAATATCTCATCCCAGAATCTTTGAATCTGCCCACATTTCCACCACATATGATATATATCCCCTCTCTCCTGGCATCCTCTCCAGCACCAATCACTGGACCCCAGCCCAACTCTTTTTTTTGACGTGTCGGTGTCCAATACCATCGATACAATACTTTATAGCCATTTTCTTTTGAGTAGCTATAGATATTCTTGCTACTGTCTGAATTACCTTATCCCACCTCTCTTCAGTCCACTGCATTTCTAGATCTGCCTCCCATTTCTTCATAAACTCTAATTTCCCCTCTTCTCCCTCCATTAGCCCTTTATAGATCTTAGACAAGGCTCCATTTTGACCTAATTGTCCTGAGCATAGGGCCTCAAACCACCCTCTGTTACTCCATAGGTCCCTACATACGCTCTGCTGCCGCACAAAATGACTAATTTGGATATAGCTATAATAATTATTATTAGATAACCCATATAAATTCTTAAAACCTTCAAAATCCCATATCCCTTCCTTTACCACTATCTAGGAAATGTGTGTAAGTCCCTGCTGTCCCCATCTTCTCAACATGGTCACCCCTGGCCCCTGACCCTTCTCGAAACATGCCTCTAGCGTCATCCCTTGAATATATCTTTTGTCCTGTACTAATACTTTCCTATTTTGTTTCCAAATTTTCAATATATGTACTACGAATGGATTCATTTCCTGACTTGCTAATGCTGTACTTCCCTTCCATACCATCTTTTCCAAGCCAACTCCTTTTACAGAGTCTTCTTCCATCTGGACCCAATGCTTCCATTTTTCTCTGTGCCAATCATATAGCATTTTCAGTTGCGCTGCTATATTTGCTAAAATTTGGAACCCCAAGCCCCCCCCCTCTCCCCTAGCTCTCTGCAGAATGGACATAGCAACCCGCGGACTCTTATTTTGCAAATAAATCTATTAATGCTTCTTTGTAGGTGCTTTAACTTTTGACGTGGTATTAGTATCGGTAACGTTTCTGTTCCAGTTCCAAACAGGAAACAGGGCAGCAACATCATCTTTACAGTTGCAATGCGGCCAAACCAAGATATATATCCCCTCCCCCACCCAGCCAGCCAACTTTCTACTTGCCCAAATAATTATTTTTATAGTTGAGGTCATACAAAGCCTCCACCCTATTACTTATTTGTATCCCTAGATACCTAATCGCACCCTTGGCCCATCTAAATGGGTATTGCATTCATAATCTCTCCTGCTCTTCCACTGGTAATGACAGGTTTAAAATTTCAGATTTTGTCCAATTTATAGTGAATCCTGACAACCTCCCATACTCTTCTAGAAACATAGAAACATAGAAACATGATGACAGAAAAAGACCACAAGGCCCATCTAGTCTGTCCTTCCATAACAACTACAACAGTCCACTTTTTACCTTTAGAGATCCTCTGTGTTGGTCCCATGCTTTTTTGAATTCAGTTACTGTCCTCATCTCTACCACCTCCACTGGGAGACTATTCCACGGATCCACTACTCTTTCCGTAAAGAAATATTTCCGCATATCACTCCTGAATCTATCTCCCTTCACCCTCATCCCATGTCCCCTCGTAGCAGAACTTGCTTTCAATTGAAAGAGGCTCTCTCCCTGAACATTTATGCCACGGAGGTATTTAAACATCTCAGTCATATCACCTCTATCCCGCCTTTCCTCTAAGGTGTACATATTAAGATCCTTAAGTCTGTCCTCATATGCTTTATAATGAAGACCACTAATCATCTTAGTAGCAACCCTCTGCACCGACTCCATCCTGTTCACATCCTTTTGAAGGTGCGGTCTCCAGAATTGTACACTATACTCCAAATGAGGTCGCACCAAAGACTTATACAGAGGCATTATCACCTCCTTTTTTCTGCTAGCCATTCCTCTCCGTATGCACCCAAGCATCCTTCTAGCTTTTGCCGTCGCCTTTTCTACCTGTTTAGCTACTTTAAGATCATCGGACACAACTACGCCTAGGTCCCGCTCTTCTTTAGTGGACAAAAGTACTTCACCTCCTATACTGTATTGCTCCCTTGGATTGCTGCAGCCCAAATGCATGACCTTACATTTTTTAACATTAAATCCCAGCTGCCAAATTCTAGACCATTCTTCAAGCTTAGCCAGATCCCTCCTCATGTTATCTACACCTTCCTGGGTGTAGTTCCCTAGTTCCCACATTAATATTGGTAGCGAACATCTCGGTCTGGTCACACTCATTATGATATCATCCGCATACAATGCTATTCTATATTCTGTCTTTCCTACCATTATACCCCTCAAATCCTCCCTTTCTCTCACTCTCTCTGCAAACGGCTCCACTGATATCACAAATAAAAGGGGTGACAGTGGACAGCCCTGCCTCGTCCCTCTCCTCTGCTCAAGAAATGCCGAATAGGCGCCGTTCACCCACACACACACGCCTTCGGATTCCTGTACAATGCTTTTACCCATCCTAAGAATTCTCCTCCTAACCTCATTCTATCCATTACCTGAAAGAGGAAGGTCCAAGACACTTGGTCAAACGCCTTTTCCGCGTCTAAAGATATTAACATTGCCTCCTTTTTACTTTGCTCCACCGACCAAATAGTGTTTAAAATCTCTGATATTATCCGCCACCTGCCTCCCCGGGATAAAGCCTGCTTGGTCTGGGTGAATCAGTTTCCCAATTACCCGATTCAGACGTGTTGCCAGTATCTTAACCAATAATTTAGCATCTAAATTAAGCAACAAAATTGGTCTATATGAGGAACATTCTTGCTGGTCCTTACCATCTTTATGTATTACTGTGATCCCAGCCCATCCCATGGTATCAGCTAGCACCCCCCCCCTCCCTTGGCCGATTAAACAACCTCTGTAGTGAACCCGCTAAGAGCTCCCTGAAGTCTCTATAAAACCTCGCTGTAAGTCCGTCTAACCCCAGGGCCTTATCTACTTTGAGCTGTTTTATAGCTAGCAAAACTTCCTCAGTATTTATGGCTTTATTTAATTGCTGTTCCTCCTCCCCCAGCGTCGGAAGCTTTATGGATTCTAAGTAGCTTTGTATTCTTTCCATACCCGGAGATGCCCGAACCGCATATAACTCTTGGTAATATCTTTTAAAAGCCTCCCGGATGTCCCCATCTTTATGAAATAATGTCCCTTCCCTGTCCCGCACTCTCAATATATGTGATCTTAATTTCCTTTGTTTCAACTGCTGTGCCATGTATCTCCCAGCTTTATTTCCCTCCTCAACGAATCTCTGCTTCAGTAACTGCATATGGTATCGTATAGTTTCTGCCTGCCTAGCGTTTAGCTGCGCTCTAACCGCCAACACGGCCTCTATGTGTCCCTCTTCCCTCCTTCGCATCTAATGCTTCAAGTTCCCTCAATTTTTCTCTCAACTCCCTATCTTTCTCCTCCCTCTCCCTCTTTTTACGTGCCCCCCATTTAATAAAAACTCCCCTCACTATTGCCTTATAACCGTCCCATACTCCCCCCCAGTCCACCTCCCATTATCATTCCATCTAAAATAATCCACCGTTTCCCTCTTTACTTCCTTACTAACCCTCTCATCCTCCAGCAGGGATTCATTTAACCTCCAGAACTGTGTTCCTCCCCCCTTCCCCTCTATTGTCAATCTTACTTCCACTAAGGCATGGTCTGATCACGTTATAGAATCCATGTCTGCCCCTTTAACCCGTCCTGCTAGCTCCTTTGTTACCCAAATTGCATCTATTCTAGAATATGATCCATGCACATGAGAGAAATATGAAAACTTCCTTTTTCGGAGATGTTGAAATCGTCAAGCATCTATCAAGCAGTGCTGTGTGACAAAATTTCGATATTTACACCTGTCCGCTCTTACCCTCTTTTCCCCATTGCCTCTCTCTCTGGTTGCCACGTTAAATTAAAATCCCCCCCCCCCCACAAATGAGTTTACCCTCCCTACTTGTCCCACCGCATCATTAAGTTTTGTCCAAAATTTCCCTTGCCCCCCTGTTGGCGCATATACATTAACTATAGAATACCATTCATTCCCTATTTGTAAATATACCAATATATATCTCCCTTCTTTATCTCTGATTATTTTCTGTATCTCCACCTTAAGGGTGGAGGCTATAATCACTGCCACCCCCCCCCCCTTTCTTTTTTTCCACTGTTTGATACATAGAGACACATCCCGTACCATTTTAATTTGACCATGTGTTCTGTTGCCCGTGTTAAATGTGTTTCCTGTATGAGCACTATCGACGCTTTTCGATGTGCTACTTCTTCGTAGAGTTTCTGCCTTTTAAATGGCAAATTGAGCCCCTTGACATTCAATGTTACTACTTTTAATTCACCTTAAAAATTTTACTTCCCCCTTTTCTCTGCCCCCTCTGCCTTCTCCTGCCCTCCTCCCCCTCCCCCTCTCCCCCCACCCCTCCCTACCTCCCTTCACCATCCCTCTTCTCCTCACAGGAGACTTGACTTCCATTAAGGTAACTGACTATCGGATTGCAGCCTGCCTCTACCCCTCCATCCTCCTATCCTCCGCCTCCCTCCTATTCCTCCTCCTCCCACCTCTTCCTCTTCCCAACCTCCTCCTACCCTTGTAATCTTCCTTCCCCCTCCTAACCCCTTCCCCCCCTCCGCTCTATCCCCTGCACCCCTTCCTCTCCCCCTCTATACACTTATTATCCTATCTCGGAATCAGCACCCTCTTTCCCTTCCCTACCCTTAACCCCTCCTCCCTCCTTGCCCCTCCCACCACTACCCCCATTCACACTCTCCTCCCTTCCTGCTTCTATACAACATTTCCATTAAAAAAAAAAAACACAGTTATCAACAGGCTATAATCTTTCCCTTATAAGCTAACTGCTGTCTCAAGTTTGTACAGTGTCCTTGGCTTCAACCGGTTTCTTTTTCCATCACCTTTCCTCTTTGGCAAGTCTCGCCAATCTCCTACCACCTTCTGCTGCTCTATGCCATCTCAGGCTCACCGCTCGAGAAATAGCTATGTTGTCTGTTGGCTTGGCTGAACCTCTGGCCACTTCCGGGAGATTAGTTGCTCCCATTTCTTGCAGCGCTCTCTAAGCTTCTTCAGTGGTCGCCACTTTCCGCGATCGCCCTTGTACTGTGATCAAGAGCCCAAAAAGATACATCCATTTATCTCTCTTATCTGATTTCCTTAAATAGGCTGTGACCTCCTTTATCACTCTCCTTCGCTGTAGTGCTCCCTGAGACAAATCCTGAAATAATTCCAACTTGTGTTCTTCCCACTTAAATTGTCTCGGTTTTCTGGCTGCACCCAATAGCCTCTCTTACATTTTAAAAGAGTTCAGGCATACCACGATGTCTCACGGTCGATTGTCTCTTATGGGCCCCAGTGCTCTATGGGCCCGTTCTATTTGTGGAGACCCCCCTTCCCCCTCCTCCTTCATATCTGCTTCTTTTAAAAGCGCTCCAAATACTTTTTGAATAACTTCATCCCAGTTCTTGTATTTAGGGTCCTCCGGGATTCCTCGCACTCTAATGTTGCATCTTCTGGACCGGTCCTCTAGATCCTTTGTTTTCACCTTCAGCTCCTCTTGGGCTTGCAGTAATTCCTCCCACCCTTTTTGTAAGCTTTCCATTACTACCCTTTGTTGTTCCAGCTGATTCTCTGTTTCTTCCACCCGATCTCCCAGATCCGTGATCTCTTGTTTGAGTGTTTGTAGGGTCTCTGATCTCATTTTTTACACCACTTATTTCCACCTTCAATTCCTCTTTTAGTTCTGTGAGCCACTGTTTAATTTGTCAGCCATTCCTGAGCTCTCCTCTCCCTGATCAAGCATTCTCTCAGCAGCCATTTTGCCTTCCTTCTCTCCCTCCTTCCCACCTCGTGGTGGCACATATGACGACCTATATTCAGCCAGTTTTTTCTTCGCTGATAACTCTTTTTGATCTATCCATTTGTGCTCCACGCTCCTCTCAGCATTCAGTGCTTGCTAGGAAGAAGCTCGGCTGCTCTCCCCCCCCCCCCTGTGTACGGCCCTGCCTGCCCTATTTGCTGCTATCTCCAGTGCAGCACTGCTGTCTCTTAGATTGGGCAGCCAATTATTGTTATATTTACTTTGCTTTATTTTAAGTATATTATGTCCTCTTGATTTGTCCCGGCTACTTCAATCAGACTGAGTATTTCTAATGTTGCTTGTCTGCCCTTTATTTTACATTGCACCACTCTTCCTTACTTATGGTTCACTCGAGGACATCACCTTCTCCCTCCGGAGCACGTCCCCCTTCTCCTCCTCTCTCCCTGATCGCTCCGGCATGACCTCCTGCTTTCTGCCTCCGCAGTTCCTCTTCAAGATATTGCTTTCTCCACCCGCAGCACTAGCACTCAGTCCTGCCCTCCCCGCACTCCTCGCTTCTCCCTTGGGCGCCACTCTCACCCGCCTCGTGTCACTCCTCTCGGGCCACGCTAAGCTCCCAATTCTGCCGCTCTTACCCAATTCACCAGTCTCTGTCTCTTGCGCCGCGCCATCAGGTGTGAAATTGCTGCAGCTCGATCGCTCACCGGCTCTCCGGCCTCTTCCTTCACTGCTCTGCACACTGCTCTATTCCTGCTGAAACCTGTGCCTTCCCGATCAGGTCTCTCCATCCACTTTTACACCGCATCGGGTGAGTGCCACTCTTCGCTCCTGCTCCAATCCCGCTCTGGTGCTTCCTCTCCTATTACCCCCTTCATATTGCCTGTTTTAGTACTGGATTTTGGGGTGCTCTCCTCCGCTTTGGCAAGCCTTGATGTCAGAGCTTACCCAAGCACTCCGATGTCGTCACCGGAAGTCAAGAGCCCTAATCTTTTAAGCCTTTCCTTGTAGGGGTATCCTTCCATCCCCTTTATCATGTTGGTAGTCTTATCTGTATTTTTTTTTTATCTCCTCTATATTCTTTTAGATCTGATCGCACCATGGAGCAATAGAGTTATTATAATATCCTTTGTTTTATTCTCCATGCCTTTCCTTATGATTCCTAGCATTCTATTTGTTTTATTGGCTGCTGCTGAACACTAAGCAGAGTGTTCCTTTTCCTGGGTGACAATTCCTAATGTGTAAACTTGTATATCATGTAATTGGGTTGTTCTTCCCTAAATGCATAACTTTGCACTTATCAACATAAAGCATAGTTACTCACCTGTAACAGGTGATCTCCGGGAACAGCAGGAATTTAGTCTTCACATATGGGTATCGTCGGTACCGACGGAGCCTGCGCAGGAACACTCCCCAGCGTCAAATAGGAAAGCTTTTGGGAGCATCCCACAGTGCCTGCATGCTGCCTTCCTGCCTTTCCCAACTGTCCCTCTCCAGTTGAGTTTATAGTTGAGACGGGAAAGAGAGAAAGAGAAAGAGAGATACAAATCCTAGGGGAGGTGGGCGAGTTGTGAAGACTAAATTCCTGCTATTCCCGGAGATCACCTGTTACAGGTGAGCAACTATGCTATCTCCAGGAACAAGCAGGAATGTAGTCTTCACATATGGGGACTCCCTAGCTGCAGATGCCAGGAAGAAGACCCCAGAAGTTGCGTGCCCTTGTGAAAGGGATCCACTTCCCCCCATGGATCTCTGGCATCCTACCAGGGATGATGGGTAGGAGTTGATTAAGTCTGGAACAGGTGCTGAAGAACAGCCTGACCAAACAAGGCATCCCGGTGGGAGTCCTTGTCTAAGCAGTAATGGGCTGTGAAGGTATGCCCAAGTAGCTGCTCGGCAGATGTCGTCGATAGACACAGAGTGAAGGTGAGCCATAGAGGCTGCCATGACTCTCACATTGTGAGCTGTGACATGGCCTTCCAGAGGAAGGTTTTTATTCTCACAGGCAAAAGATATACACTGTGCAATCCAGTTGGACAGTGTTCTTTTGGAGACTGGAAGTCCCAAATGACTAGGATCAAAAGCAACAAAGAGTTGAGAGGACTTCCTATGTTGCTGTGTCCTTTGTAAGTAAAAGGCTAGAGCCCTTTTACAATCCAAAGTATGAAGATTCCTTTCTGCATTTGAGGCATGAGGCCTTGGGAAGAATACAGGAAGGTAAACCGCTTGGTTTAAATGAAAAGGTGACACCACCTTTCGCATAAAATGTGGATGAGTCCTAAGGACTAGCTTATCATGATGGAACCTTGTATAAGGAGGATCAGCCACCAATGCTTGCAATTCACTGATGCGACGTGCTGATGTGATTGCAATAAGATAGATAAGCTTCCAGGAAAGGAATTTCAAAGAGATAGTGGCTAATGGTTCAAAAGGTGATTTCATAAGCTTCCCAAGAACCAAATTTAAGTCCCATGCCACCGGTGGTGGCTTAATGGGAGGCTTAGTTAAAAGAAGGCCTCTCATAAATCTCGCTAAGAGAGGATGAGAGGATATAGGTTGCCCATTTAGAGGCTTGAAAGAAGCTGCAATAGCACTCAAATGAACTCTCACTGAATTGGTCTTAAGCCCTGCATTAGACAAATGAAGGAGATACTCCAGTAATGATTCCAGAGGTATCGCAAGAGGGTTAAGACCACTGTTCCCTCTAAGCTGTGCGCGTGTGCGCGCGCACACACCTCGCCGAGTGAGCGCACATAATTTACAACAGAGCGCACAAAAATTACGGTTCTGATTCTGATAGAAAACAGCACAGACGTCTTAAAATTTAAAAGTTGTTGTGTATTTACGGTTTTCACAAGTTCTACAATATTTTCTAGTGCAATCAATGTGGTGTACATACTGTATTCTGACGTGTAGTCAAATTTTAAAGTATATAACTCCGAGTGTCGTTATGTAGCGCACAAAAATTTAACCTTCCTTCAAAAGCTGCACAGCTGATATTTTATGCGCTCACAGCCTACAGAAAATTAGAGGGAACATTGGTTAAGACCCTTCTGCGAGCACCATATGGTAAACCTTTTCCACTTGAAAGCATAAGAGCGTCTTGTGGAAGGCTTCCTGGAAGCATCAAGGATACCCTTTACTTGTTGAGAAAGGTTAAGACCGTGAAGTTCTAGGCTTTCAGCAACCAGGCCCTGAGATACAGACTAGGGATTCTGATGCCACAGCATCCCATCCTCCTGAGAAAGGAGATCTGGAGCAGATCCTAACTCCAGAGGCAGAGCTTTAGAGAGATGTAGGAGCAGAGGATACCACATTTGCCGTGGCCAATGTGGAGCTATGAGAATCATATGACCTCTGTCTCTGAAGCTTGAACAGGGTTTTGGGAATTAGGGGAATGGGTAGAAAAGCATACAGGAAGTCCTGGCCCCAATGGAGGAGAAAAGCATCCCTAGCCTGACAACCCTGAGCCGGAATTCTGAAACAGAACCGGGGAAGTTTGGCATTCAGCGGACTTGCGAAGAGGTCTATGTCCGGGGTTCCCCAAATTTGGAAAATTTTGGCCACCTGGTCCACACGGAGAGACCACTCGTGTGGAAGCAGAACTCGACTGAGTCTGTCTGCCCAAGAGTTTTGAATGCCTAGAAGATACACCGTAAGGAGATAATCTGATGCTCTCTGGTGAGGGCCTATAGTCGCAAAGCTTCGTTGAATAGCGACAGAGAGCCTGCTCCGCCCTGCTTGTTCACAAAGAACATGGCTCTTTGATTGTCCATTTGAACTAGGACTGTCTTGTAGCTGAGCTGGGTATGGAATACTTGAAGAGCAAGGAAGATTGCTCTGAGTTCCAGGAAATTGATGTGTAGATAGGCCTCCTGTGGAGTCCAAGTACCCTGAGTAGAGAGGCCTTGCAGGTGGGCTCCCCAACCCACCTGTGAAGCATCTGTTAGAGTGGCTTGGGGTGGGGGTTGCTGAAAAGGAGACCCCACCAAAAGGTTCTGGGGTGACTGCCACCATTGGAGGGACAAAATAAGGCGATCTGAGTTTGCTATTTTGTCTGACAGGCAACCTGACGCCTGAGCCCACTGAGTGGATAAAGTCCACTGGGCTGCCCTCATATGGAGGCGAGCATAAGGAACCACATGCACGGTGGATGCCATGTGGCCTAGCAACTGTAACATTTCTCGAGCAGTGAGGTGAGGTTTTAACACTGGTTGGGAAGCCAACTGCACAATGCAAAGGCAACAGGCCTTTGGCAGGTAGGCCCTTGTCTGTCTGGTATCCAGCAGAGCTCCTATAAACTCTAGAGACTGAGTGGGAGCAAGGTTGGATTTTGTGAAGTTTATGACAAGTCCCAAATACCGAAGGATGCGCATTGTGCAAGAGAGTAACCCTGGCCTCTGGCTCTGAAGGGGCTCCAATGAGCCAGTCGTTTAAGGAAAGACGAATATTCCTAGGGTGCAAAGAAATGCTGCCACCACAGCCATGCATTTTGTGAACACCCTTGGTGCCGAGGCCAGGCCAAAAGGAAGAACCCTGTATTGGTAGTGCTTTCCTTGAAATAGGAAGCGAAGGAACTTTCGATGAGTTGGATGGATGAGAACATGAGTGTACGCATCTTTGAGATCTAGAGAACAAAGCTAATACTGACTCTGAAGGTATGGCAGCAGAGTTCCTAGAAAAATCATTTTGAACTTCTCTTCGAACAGGAATTTGTTCAATTCTCTGAGGTCTAAAATGGGTCTGTGTCCTCCTGTTTACTTTGGAATAAGGAAATAGGGGGAGTAGAACCCTGTACTCTGTTGTAGAATGGGTACCTCTATTGCCCCCTGGGCAAGAAGCACAGTGACCTCTTGACCTAACTGGTTATTGAGAGAGGTCTGAGAATTGAACTGTCTTAACATTGTAGGAGGGGGCATGCTGAGGAAATGAAGCTTGTACTCCCTCTCTTACAATAGACAGAGTCCAATTTTCTGCTGTTATCTGACCCCATCTGGGGGCAAAATGACATAACCTTCCTGGAATGGTGGAGGGTTCTGGACCATTCAGGGCCAGGAAGGCAAAGTTCTCTAGATAGGAGTCAAAGCCCCTGTGGAGGCCGAGTCTGCTGAGCCGGTTGAGGCTTAGCAGCTTTTGTTTTTCTTTGTCTAGGTTGTTGCTGCAGTTCCTTTTGGGCAGACTGACCCAAACGATGTCCCTGTTAGGTATAGGAGGGATAAAACCTCTTACTGAAGAATGGTTTCTTGTAGGATTTTGTCTAAATCTACAGCTGATCCTGCAAGGAAAATCTATCCAAGGTGATATTGTCAGCATCTCTCTCATTAGCTTTTTCCTGCCAATTCTTGCCAAAGAGATGCTCTCCTGTGCGAGGAATATTTCCAAGTTTATCCTGTACCCAAAGTTCCAAGTCAGATGCCTGGAGCCAGGCAATCCTACGTGCACCTATGGCAATAGCAGAGGTTCTGCTTATGCACTCAAAGCAGTCAAAGGCTGCATGATTGACAAACTTGGAAACATCCTCAGCATGTTTGACAAGGGCTAGGTAATTCTGCCTCTTATCAGAAAGGAGAGGGCTCATAAGCTCTAAATCTGTGACCTCCTTAAGGAACATTCCCATATATAAAATATAGGAACTGATCCTAGCAGAAAGCATGGAAGCCTGCAAGGTTTGACGTCCAAAGGCGTCAAGAGTCCTACACTCACATCCTGGAGGATTAGATGCATGCCTTTTTGCACTCTTGATCCTTCTCATAGCTGATTCCACCACCATGGAATGGTGTGGTAGCTGAGTCTTCTGAAACCCAGGACAGGGAGGAACTCGATACATGGTGTCGAGTCTTCGAGAGTGAGGCGATGTGGTTAGAGGTGTTTCCCACATCCTTAACATAAGATCATGCAAGATCTCATGAATAGATAAGGTAGCTACCTCCTTGGGAGCTTTTAGAGTACTGTAGGATTTCCAATTCCTTTGCCCTAGGTTCTTTTTCAGGAGCCACTGTGATGGAAAGACCTCGGGCCACATCTCAGATAAAATCCTGAAAGGACATATCCTCTGGTAGAGACATCCTACGTTGAGGAGAAGAAGAATCCTCAGGAAGCACTCTGGTATCAGCAGAGCTTTCAGAATCTTCAGACTCATCCGAGGATTCAAAGTACCTCCGTTTCGGGTGATCGTGCAAGGCACGGTACTGGTACCGATCGAAGTCGGCATCGGAGGGGTCCGGTACCGACTTGTCGATACCGGATGGATAAGCATGACTCTGTCCCGGTAGAATACCTGCCGATGTCGAAGCCGATACCGGTACCGGAGTCGGTGCCGGTACCGGTTGAATTGTCTCAAGTGGTTTCAAGGGCATCGAGGCCGTGAGAAGAGCCTCCAGACTGCGTTCAATAGCCAAGAATCTCTAGTCTATCGACGCTACCGATGCTTGGGTATCGGTACTGGATGGAGCAGCCGGTACCCCAGAGCATGGCACCAGTAGTTCTGCCGAGGTTGAGGCCTCGAGAACATCCTGGAGCCCCGTTAATGCTTTGGAAGCTGAAGCCTCCCACCAGGACAATTTTGCCAGTGTAAGTCCCTCAAGAGCAACGCCAGAGGCATCTTGATGATCAGAGGGAGATCTACCCTTTGAGGACCGGCTAGATTTATGTTTAGTTACCTGAGATCCATGGGAGGAAGACGAAGCCCTGGAAGACGTTGATGCCACAGAGGCTGCATCGGAGGGAAAAAGGGTGCTAAGTTTAGCAGCTCAGTTCTGCCGGCCCCTCTTCGACATCATTCCACAGGCAACACACTCCGAAATAGAGTGGTCAGGACCTAAACATTTGAGGCACCACTCATGGGTGTCGGTGACAGAAATGGTACCGCCACACTTGGAACACTTTTCAAAACCCGAAGCGGGTTTTTCCATTTTAAAGGAAAAGTTGGACCTAGTGCCCAAAATGGTGCGTGGCACCCGAGGAGAAAAAACCTGGAAGAGACTCCAGGTGGTTTTTTTTTTCTGGAAAAAAAGAAAGAACCGGCGGTACCGGTGTAGCGTCAAAGGAAAGCAGACGCAACCACAAAAAAGAATAGATGGGAATTATTTTCTGTGGTGACAGGATGTGCGACCTGTCGGCTCCGCGGAGAACGAAGAACTGGAGAGGGACAGTTGGGAAAGGCAGGAAGGCAGCACGCAGGCGCTGTGGGATGCTCCCAAAAGCTTTCCTATTGGACGCTGGGGAGCGTTCCCGCGCAGGCTCCGTCGGTACAGACGATACCCATATGTGAAGACTACATTCCTGCTTGTTCCTGGAGATACTTTTATCTGCCATTTGGACACCCAGTCTCTTAATTTCTCAAGGTCCTCTTGCAATTTTTCACAATCCTCTTGTGATTTTACAACTTTAAATAATTTTGTGTCATCTGCAGATTTGATCAATTCACTAAAGGGGTCATTCCCCGCTATTCGTGCCCTCTCCCGATCCCATTTAACTTCTCCGCGCATTGTATGGGGAAGCTAGATGAGAGCAGGAAAAGGGTGGATTGGGGGCGATGTTAGGGTGGGCACTGGGCAGACGTTGGCCTCTGACATACAGGGTCGATTCCAATGTTGGCTCTGTACGTCCGGGGCCAGCAGCTTGAGCAGGGAACTTATTCCACCTCAGAGGTGGAATAAGTTCCCCTAGTCGGTGGGGGACAGCAGGCCTGGGGCTCAGAAAGGGCAGGAGGGAGCATAGGACATTCCCCGCGGCCCGACCCTGGCCTTAGGAGGCCAGATCAGGGGTTGGGCTGCGGGGAAAGCACTTTTGAGCCAACAGCCGGGGATCGCGGCTTTTGACTGGAGCTGTGATGCCATGGCAACTGGACATCATGGTGCCACAGCAACAATGAAAAGCCCTGATTGAGCTAGCTGGGCAAGGCCAGTATGTGCAGGCAGACTTGAATTGGGGTCCTGGCCTGCACGTACAGGCCTGGGCGCGATTCTGATCCCACGGAGCTAAACATGCCCACGGGATCAGAATCCCAGCTAACTCTGTGCATCCAGTTCCGACAGTTCCCATTTCCAGATCATTTATGAATAAGTTAAAAAATGGTCGGCCCAGCATAGATCCCTAGGGTACTCTACTATCCACCTTTAAGGCTGCTGAAGTGAAGGACAGCAAAGGATAAGACTAGACGAGTATTAAAGCAGAAAGAAGAGACTGAAAAAAGGAGAAGAACTAGAGTTTACTAAGAATTTCCATCTCCAGGGATTATGGGTGGGAAAAACAATTTTCCATTAATTAGCAACTAGTTTCATTTTACTAGTCTCCCTTCCCTGGGGGAGGGGAAAGGCTTACCAGGCATTTAGGGAAAGCACAGTTACTTACCTGTAACAGGTGATCTCTGGGAACAGCAGGAATAAGTCTTCACATATGGGTACGTCAGTACCGACGGAGCCTGCGGGGGAACGCTCCCCAGCTTCCCAAAAAGGAAAGCTTTTGGGAGCATCCCACAGCGCCTGCGCGCTGCCTTCCCGCCTTTCCTAACCAACTCTCCTCAGTTCGAGTTTAAAGCTGAGACAATAGAGAGAGGAAATAGAAAAGAGATAAAACTCCTAGGGGAGGTGGGTGGGTTGTGAAGACTTATTCCTGCTGTTCCCAGAGATCACCTGTTACAGGTAAGTAACTGTGCTATCTCCAGGAACAAGCAGGAATGAGTCTTCACATATGGGGACTCCCTAGCTGAGATGCCTGGGAGATCCTCAAGGATATGAGACCCTGAAAGGGGTCTGCGTCCTCCTATGGATCTCAGGCATCCATCCAGGGAAGGAGGGCAGGAGTTGTTTAAGAATGGAACAGGTGTCTGAGGACAGCCTGACCAAACAAGGCATCCCGGCGGGAATCCATGTCCAAGCAGTAATGGGCTGTGAAGGTATGAACAGAGGCCCAGGTGGCTGCTCGACAGATCTGGTCGATGGACACAGAATTTAGATGAGCCATAGAGGTGGACATGGCCCTCACATTATGAGCTGTGACATGGCTCTCCAGAGAAAGGTTCTTACTCTGGTAGGCGAAAGAAATACACTGAGCAATCCAATTGGACAGTGTTCTCTTAGAGACTGGAAGTCCCAAGTGAGAAGGATCAAAAGCAACAAAAAGCTGGGAAGACTTTCTATGTTGCTGTGTCCTATGTAAGTAAAAAGCAAGAGCTCTTTTACAATCCAGAGTATGAAGATTCCTCTCTGCACTGGATGCATGAGGAGCTGGAAAAGAAACAGGTAAATATACCTCTTGATTAAGATGAAAAGGTGAGACCACTTTAGGCATAAAGTGTGGATTCGTCCTAAGGACTACCTTGTCATGATGGAACCTTGTATAAGGTGGATTAGCCACTAAGGCCTGCAGTTCACTGATGCGGCGAGCAGAAGTGACTGCAATGAGGAAAATAACCTTCCAGGAAAGAAATTTCAAAGAGGTAGTGGCTAAGGGTTCAAAGGGTGGCTTCATAAGCTGACCAAGAACCAAATTTAAGTCCCATGCCACCGGAGGAGGCCTAATGGGAGGTTTAGTTAAAGTTAGGCCTCTCATGAATCTTGAAATAAGAGGATGAGAGGAGATAGGTTGTCCATTGATGGGCTTAAGGGATGCTGCAATAGCACTCAAATGGACTCTTACTGAATTTGTCTTAAGTCCTGCATTGGAGAGATGCAGGAGATAGTCTAACAAAGAAATTAAAAGGTAGTGCCAGAGGGTCAAGACCCTTTCCAGCACACCAAATGGAAAATCTTTCCACTTAAAAGCATAGGAACGCCTGGTGGAAGGTTTCCTGGAAGCATGGAGGATATCCTTCACCTGCTGAGAAAGATTCAAGTCTTGAAGGTCTAGGCCTTCAGTAACCAAGCTCTGAGGTGAAGGGACTTGGGGTTTGGGTGCCACAAAGTCCCTTCCTCCTGAGACAGAAGGTCTGGAGCAGCTTCCAAGTCCAGAGAGGGGCTTGGGAGAGATGCAGAAGCAGAGGGTACCACACTTGGCGTGGCCAGCGTGGAGCTATGAGGATCATAGATCCTTGATCCCTCTGGAGTTTGAACAGAGTCTTGGGAATCAAAGGAATGGGTGGAAAGGCATACAGGAAGCCCTGACCCCAATGAAGGAGGAAGGCATCCTTGACCTGAACTCCCTGACACGGAATTCTGGAACAGAACCGGAAAAGTTTTGCATTCCACGGACTTGCAAAGAGGTCTATGTCCGGGGTTCCCCATTCTTGAAAGATTCCGAGTACCTGATCCATGTGCAGGGACCATTTGTGTAGAAGCAGAACTCGACTGAGTCTGTCTGCCCAAGAGTTTTGGATTCCTGGGAGATATACTGCCAGGAGATGGATTTGATGCTCTCTGGCGAAGGTCCACAATCTTAGAGCTTCGTTGCAAAGCGACAGAGAGCCAGTTCCTCCTTGCTTGTTTATATAAAACATAGCTACTTGATTGTCCGTATGGATGAGGACTGTCTTGTAGCTGAGGAGGGTATGGAAGACCTTGAGAGCTAGAAAAACTGCTCGAAGCTCCAAGTGGTTGATATGAAGAGGTCTCCTGAGGGGACCAAGTGCCTTGAGTGGAGAAGTCCTGTAGATGAGCTCCCCAACCTGTCTGGGAGGCATCTGTTGTGAGGGTTGCTTAGGGCAACAACTGTTGGAAGGGGGACCCCAGCAACAGATTTTGAGTGGACATCCACCATTGGAGAGACCAAAAGAGACGTTTGGAGGTTGCTATTTGGTCTGAGAGAGCTCCTGAAGCTTGAGTCCACTGGGTGGACAAAGTCCATTGAGCTGCTCTCATGTGTAGGCGAGCATAGGGTACCACATGAACTGTGGAAGCCATGTGGCCCAGCAGTTGTAGCATCTCCCTGGCAGTTAAGTGGCTCTTTGACTGAATCTGGGAGGCTAACTGCACTAGACGTTGGCAACGGGCCTGAGGAAGGTAGGCCCTTGCAATGGTGGTATCCAACCAGGCCCCTATGAATTCCAGGGACTGAGTAGGGATGAGCTGGGACTTTGGGAGGTTTACCACCAGTCCCAGATACTGCAGAATGCGCCTTGTGCGGTCCAGGGAAATCTGGGCCTCTGACTGAGATGGAGCTCGGATGAGCCAGTCGTCCAGGTATGGGAAGACAAATATTCCCAGAGTGCGTAGAAATGCAGCAACTACTGCCATGCATTTGGTGAACACTCTTGGGGCAGAGGCCAGACCGAAAGGAAGCACTCTGTATTGGTAATGTTTTCCTTGGGAAAGAAAACGTAGGAATCTTCTGTGAGATGGATGGATGAGAACATGTGTGTACGCATCCTTGAGATCTAGAGAACAAAGCCAATCCTGACTTTGAAGGTATGGAAGGAGAGTGCCCAGAGAAAGCATCTTGAACTTCTCCTTGCATAGAAATTTGTTCAATTCTCTGAGATCTAGAATGGGTCTGTATCCCCCTGTCTTCTTTGGAATGAGAAAATAGGGGGAGTAGAACCCCGACCCTTGTTGAAGAAGAGGAACTTCTTCTATTGCCCCTTGGGCAAGAAGGGTAGTTATCTCCTGACCTAAAAGGACGAGAAGAGATGTGGGAGAATTGAAGTGTCTCACCATGGTGTGGGGAGGAAGGTCTGAGAAATGAAGTTTGTAGCCCTCTCTTATGATGGAGAGGGTCCACTGCTCTGATGTGATTTGCTCCCATCTGGGAGCAAAATGAGCTAACCTTCCTGGAATGGTGAGAGGTTCTGGCTGTGTTAAAGCCAGAAAGACTAGGTTCTCTAGCATCAAGTCAAAAACCCTGAGGGGGTTGGGACTGCTGGGTTACAGCAGCCCCTGTAGACTTAGGCCTGGCCTGCTTAGGTTGCTGACGCTTAGCGGTAAAGCGACCTGTAGAAGATTGTTTACCAGAAGTGGAAGGAAACCTGCCCTTTTTGAAAAAAAGACTTTTTAAAAGTCTTTTTCTTGGCAGGAATGGAGGTAGACCTTGAAAGTCTATCCAGAGCAGAATTCTCTGCATCCATTTGAGTGGCTTTAATTTGCCACTCTCTGCCAAACAGATTTTCACCTGTACAGGGCAGATTTCCTAAGCCATCTTGAACCCAGGGCTCTAAATCAGAAGCCTGGAGCCAAGCAATTCTGCGAGCAGCTATGGCAATGCCTGAGGCTCTACTGGCACCTTCAAAGGAGTCAAAGGCTGCCCTGTTTGAAAACTTGGAGATGTCTTGAGTATGCTTAAGCCACATGCGGAATTCTTCCCTTTTGTCTTCTGGAATAAAAGGGAGGAAAGTGTGCAGCTTTTCTGCCACTTTTCAGAAACATACCCATATAAAGGCTATATGAGTTGATTCTGGCAATAAGCATACTGGCCTGGAAGATTTTCCTACCAAAAGCATCCAAGGTCCTGCATTCTCTTCCTGGAGGAGCAGAAGTGTGTATCTTTGTACTCTTTATCCTCTTCATAGCTGACTGCACCACAATGGAATGGTGAGGAAGCTGAGTTTTCTGGAACCCAGGACAAGGAGGGACACGATACATAGTGTCCAACCTGCGAGAATGAGGAGAGAGAGTGAGAGGAGTCTCCCATAAATCAATCATGTGTTCCTGAAGAATCTCATGAATTGGTAAGGTGACTGCCTCTTTAGGAGCCTTAGAGTATCCTAAAATATCTAATTTTTTTGCTCTAGGCTCTGATTCAGAGGTTACTGAAATAGAGAGTCCTTTAGCTACTTCTCTTAAGAAGTCTTGAAAGGACAAGTCCTCTGGAGGAGACATTCTTTGTTTTGGAGAAGAAGGCTCCTCAGGAAGGGCTATAGATACATCAGATGAGTCTCCTGAAGTATCAGAATCAGAGGAATCGAAGTATCGCCTGTCAGGGTGCTCTTCTAACACTCGATAAGCGTATCGAGCGGTATCGACATCGGGCGTCCCCGGTACCGGACAAGGAACCGCAGCAGTCGGTATCCTGGTCGATGTCGATGCAGTCGATACCGGCATCGGTGCTGGTGCCGGTACCGGAGCCGATACCGACAACGGAGCTTGTTGCGGTATCATCGGCGTCGCAGCTTGAATGAAGGACTGTATAACCTGCTGCATGGACAGAACATTCTGATCCATCGACGCCATGAAAGCCTGGAAGTCGGTACCGGGAGAAAGTGCCGGTACCCCAGAGCAATCTAACAGGTGATCGGTCGAGGCCGTGCCATCGATGTCAACCTGTAACCCCATAGGAGGAGCTTTGGAAGCCAGAGCTTCCCGCCGGGGTTGTTTGGCTGGTGCAGGATCCTCGAGGGCAAGCCCGGAGGCATCTCGATGCTTGGAGGGAGATCTACCCTTTGAGAACCTGCTAGGTTTATGTTTGGTTACCTGAGATCCTTCAGGAGAAGACGACCTGGAAGATGTCGATGCTACTGCCGGTGCCTCAGCGGGAAACAGCACATGGAGCTTAGCTGCTCGGTTCTGTAACCCCCGTTTAGACATTAGGGAACAGGACGGACAATCTGGAATGGAGTGTTCAGGACCCAAACATTTAAGACACCATTCATGGGTATCTGTAACAGAAATAGTACCGCTACACTTAGTGTATTTTTTTAACCCGGAGGTTGGTTTTAACATGGGGAAATTTTCTTGTGGGCCCTGAGGCCTTAAGAAGAAAAACACACCAAGTGAGGAAAAATATCGATTTTTTTTTTTTTTTTTTAAAGAAAGAAAGAAAAGACCGGCGGTACCGGTCTGGAGTCGGGGAAGGCAGACACGCGACCAAAGAAATAAAATAAAATAAAGAACTTCTTCAGCTGTGACAGGGCTCGACCTGCTGGCTCCGCGGCAAAGAAGAACTGAGGAGAGTTGGTTAGGAAAGGCGGGAAGGCAGCGCGCAGGTGCTGTGGGATGCTCCCAAAAGCTTTCCTTTTTGGGAAGCTGGGGAGCGTTCCCGCGCAGGCTCCGTCGGTACCGACGTACCCATATGTGAAGTCTCATTCCTGCTTGTTCCTGGAGATTGAGGTTAATAGTACAGAACTGCAAGCTAGATGTCAGAAGTACAGACACAGAACAAATTAAACCTCTTCAAAAATTTCCTAAAATAAAAATGCATACAAACATACACAACTATGGTATAAACAGTACTAGCATAGCTGCATAATTGTGCAGAGAAGTGGAGATCAAGTGATTTCACTGATGGTTCAGTGCATTTGAGTGGCTGCTGTCAGGATCTATCTTTCTGCGAGTGCCGCAGCTTTTTCCCCACTCTCCAGAAGCAGTTGTCCTGTGCTCATGTGCGATTTGCACACCTGGTAGCACCGGCCCTAGGAGCAGCTTAAAAGGAGAGCACTGGGCTAGGACCAGGAGACGTTCTGACCAAGTTCGTCTGCCTACTTCTGGATCCACTTGAAATAAAGACATACCTTTTAAATTGGCCTTTGTCGTCAACAAAATTACATTTGTTGTGCTTATGTCCAGTGCAGCGGTAATTACCTTTCCTCCATAGACCACTTTGCCACCTTCCTGCTTAGCCTGTTCCACCGCTCCTAAGAACATCTGCACTGCTTGTTTAGTGTGGAGAGGCCCATACAGTGTGTCAGCTACAAAAACACCCATCGGGAAAGGAAAAAAAAAAAAAAAAAAAAAAAAAGAGGGCGTCAATGCTTCCCCTCCTTGACATCATTAAGCGCAAGACTAAATATCTTCTAAGGCAGGCAGAGAATCAGACTGAATAATGAACCTGTCAAATTGTAAACATTTCAGCAGAACAGAGGAACCCAGTGTTCTCCAGGGGAAAGACAGGGTTGAGATGTGAGCAACTATTCTGCAGGAGCACAGAAACCTACCAGGCACACACCACCTGGGACTGCTGCGCTTTCAGGGTGGCTCAATACAAGATAGCAACATACACTGTGCAGTTATCAAAAGCACATGCCATCAGGCACCTGGGACGTTAACTCTACAAACATTCAGCCTCATCTAGGCCTGCCATGTCAATCAACTTAGGACACCTAACTTTATTCTCGGTCCTAAATCTGACCACTTTTTATGAACTTAAAAATATAGGAGCTCAACCCAAGCCAGTTTTCAAAAGAGCCAATTTAGGTGCCTCTCTCTCAAGCTTAGTTACCTAAACCATTTGAAAGCTGACCCTTTGGCAGTCTCATATCAACAGTTGCATATTTACTGAACCTGTTGAGCACAAGTGTGAACCCGCAGCAGTCAGCATTTCTAAAGCACCTGACCACTGCAGGCAAAAGCGAAACCGGATATTCAGTGCCAAAACCTATCCAGCGTCTGGCACCAGATATCCAGTTTCACCGCCAACGGTTTTGACTATCTGATCAATGGCAATATTCGGCTACTAACCGGATAGCAAAAGCACATAAAATTAGGGCAGCCTTTGGCCCGTCTTACCTTTATGCGGTTGCCTATCCTGTTAGCAGGCTGAAAAATCGCCACTAAACAGATTGGTACCAGGACTACCCAGCCCCGCCCACAGACTGCCCTGATACTATCCAGTTAGTGCCAAAGTGGCACTAGCACTTTAGTGCCACTGAATGTCAGGCACAGAGTTTGCATGGTGAGGTGCTGGAAACCACACAAACCCCTTGGAACACTGGATCCATTATGTTCTTGTGTTTATTGTAGGTTACAGACTCCGCTTAAGGCCTATAGTGGAGCAAATAGCCTACCACTGCAAGGTCTCTGCTGCTCAGGGGCTATGGCAGATGGCTCAAGCAGCACAGTTTGGCTCTCAGCAGTTGCTCACACAATGGAGAACGAGGTCACTAAGAAAAACCAGAAATATACTCACAGTCCCAGGGATCTCCGACGCGCACCTGTGCATAGGCATTTGCTAGTTTTTCAACTATTTCATCATGGATGCGTTCATGTAAGAACTAGAACACACACAAATGTCAGCATTTAGTAATACAGCAAAACAATGCATGCAATGTTAGACTTCCCTTAGGAACCGAGAAAGAGAAAATATAATTTAACAAAACCTCTGCAACAAGCTTTCCAGCATCAGATGCCTAAACAATGAAGCAAATTTAACCACCACAGTGAGTCCAGTCTTGATGCTAGAATTCTACCACTCAGGCACATAGAATTTTAGGTACTTAAAATCAGAAATTAGTTTGAAGTGTTAGATGCTTGCATCTTAGGTGCAGAGCAAAATGAACTTGCGGTCTTATATTCTTTTCTTCTTTTTTTTTTTTTTTGTGCCATCAAGTCAGTGTTGACTCATAGTGACCCAGCTACCTCTGGGTTTTCTTGGCAATGTATCACCAGAAGTAGATTGCCAGCCTTTTCTTCTGAGGCAATGGAGAGTAAAGTGACTTGCCCAAAGTCACAAGGAGTGCCAGTGGAAATTGAACCCTTGATCTTCTGGGTACTAGGCAGTTGCTCTAACCACTAGGCTACTCCTCCACTCCTCATATATTCTATGCATCTAGAAAGATAACACTTCCAAATAGTCAGGGGCCAACTGTTAATGCAGTTAACAGAGAAATCAGCATGCATGAAATGCAAACGCAAAACAGGGCCGGGAGCAGGTGAAGACTGGGTGGGGACTGCACCTACAGTTAATGCAAGAAGAAAATACAGCACGTTAACAAAAGCAGCAACACAGCAAAGTTATCTGCATCTGTTTGGGTGAGGTTAACTGCATCCCATTATCTGCAATACAATGAGAGAGTCATTTTATAAAAAATTGCATCTAGTTAATGTGCAGTTTTGCGCACATCTATCACACCTATTTTAGAAGGTGAAGTAGACGCATACTTTATAACATGGGGCACAAGTGGTGGGGTGCAAGCCGCTACCTAACCGTAGGGCTATTGTAAATGCCCATGCTCAGATTTTTAAAGAGTGTGTGTAAGTTTAGTATGTTATAACTTACGCACATAGAATTGCGCTTCACCTACGCTCAACCTCTGTGAAAGTACAGACGCACATACTTAACACAATAGCAACTGGATCACTGAAAATAGGTGGTTTATGTGCGTTAATAGTGCTCATCTTTACGCAGCTCCTTATAAAGTTACCGCCATAATGCACAGTAAGTGAACAATCTCTGCATCAACTGTATGAAAAGATGCCGGGAATGTCCAATCAGAGGCTCTGTAGCTACTGATCAACAGGCCCCCCCCCCTTCGCTGGCAAACCTTCTAGAAGGAGAAGCCATTCCAGAAATTAGGAAGATCAGATTTATTCAAACCACAGGTTACTATATAAAAACAAGAACAAGACATGTTCAGGCACTCTCCACCAAGCCATAATACAGGAAACAGAGTACATCAGAAATACTGCTTTATTTTATACTAATCCTCACACCACTGGTTATGGAGAAAGCAAAAATAAAAATTATTAACGTCACAGGACTAACAGAAAACGCAGAACAAAATGTAAAAATAGTTAGTTATAAACATTGAAATAATTCCTACTTAGGGACTCTTTTACTAAAGGTTTTAATGCACGTTAATAAAATTTAACGTGGGTTAAATGTCCACAGCCCTTTTATTTTTATGTGAGCAATGGTACTTAACATGCGTAAATTTCATTAACACGCCTTTAGCAAAAGAGCCCCATAGTCTCTAGTCATCAGGCCACTTCTTAAAAATCATCACTCAAACATTTACAGAGTCAAATAACTTGCTGACAAATGCCAACACTAGAAATTTAAAAATATGAAGCTAATCTCCTAGACAAAACATCTTTGTAGTCACACTTGAAAACCTGGTGCAGAATTCAGATGCTTAAAACGTTAAGCCATCTCTGCACCAAATGTTCGTATGTGTACAAAATGAAGCATACCTCACACACCTACTGAGCCATGCACCTAAAGCTGAGTGTCTAACTTTGGCCTACACAAAAACAAAAATCATTTTTTAAAAACAACTTTGGTACCCATGACTGAAAGTTAAAAATTTAGTCCAGGGAGTGTGAGCTGCAATTCGTCAATTACTTATGTGTCCTATTTCTTTTTTTTTTTTTTTTAGTTTATTTATTTATAACCATTTAACATTATAAATCAAGAAAGTTCACAGAACAATCTTGAAAGAAAAAGTACAGATACAATCAGGAACAATCATAGCAGATTAATTATAACAAGAAAATTTTTCAAAAATCAATGCATCTGTTCACCCTAGCCCACAATATAAGAGGGGAGAATTCCAAAATTCCAAATACACAATATACTAACAAAGTAGAAAGGAAAAGGCAGCTAACTAACTCCAGTATTATTTTATGAGAGCACAGGTGAGGCTCCAATAGAAGTCTCCAAGCGCCTGGCAGCAATAAAGGCCGTTAACTGGGAAGGATCATAAAAAATATATGAAATAGCTCTGTATTTCACCAAGCATTTGCATGGGTGTTTAAGAAAAAAAGAGCCCTCCCAGTTGAAGAACCCCAGGGCGTAACAGGAGAAAATCCTTGCGACGCCTCTGTGTTTCTTTAGCTAAGTCTGGAAAAATGCGTACCATTAAACCCTTAAACAATAAATTTCTTTTCTTAAAGAATAGCCTAAGAAGCCACTCTCTATCTGACAATAATGCAAAAGTAACAAGCAGCGTAGATGAAACCGGAGTCTCACATTCAGAGGTTTCCAATAAATCTGTAACATTCAGAACATTAACTTGATCTTTTACCCCCTCCGAATCAGCCCCTTTTTCAACCCCATTATGTGTCCTATTTCGAGTTGGCTTGACTAGTAATGATAGAGCACATTGTCAAACTGATAAAACCAAAGAAATACAAACCCGTATTTACGATGAAATCATTTCATATTGAATTTCAATGGGTAACTTATGTGTTTCAAACATGAACTTCCACTACAGTATAATCCCTTATTCATCTTAGAAGACGTACAGTAAAACTACCAAAGCAAGAGCAAGCAGCTGCTTCTCCTGGTATCATCCAAGCAACCTGCCACTCAGATGCTAGAAGTAAACTTTGTTCAGTCCAGTCGACGAAGCAGCAAATGTGGCTGGATGCAAAGGAACCACCAACCCATAAAACCCTATCACAATCTCTCACTCAACATGAGCTACACATCAACTGTAACAAACCGGAAGCCCTACACATCACGAGGAACCAGTCACTCCACCAGCAACATTAACCCTATACAGGAGTCGATAATCAAGTAAAGTACTTAGGAATCACCTTTGAACAAGGCCTAGACTTCCACGCCCACACAAAAATCATTAAAGCAGTCTACCACAAAATGAAGACCCTGCACAATCTCTGCCCACTTCTCGATCTTATGGATCTCAGATGTTTGCCAAGCCCTCATCACCCCAATCCTTGACTATTGCAACATAATATATCAAGGACTCCCACAAACAGCCCTACACCCCCCACCCCCCCTGTAAATGGCGCAGGGCACAGCTGCCAGAATTATAACAGGTACTCCTAGAAGAAACCACATCACACCCATTTTATAACACCTACACTGGCTTCCAATACATGAGAGTAAAATATGACGTATTACTAACCACATTCAAGATATTCCACATGTCCACACCCAGTAATCAATCACTCATTCAGAAAGACCACAGCTCCAGGACAAGAAGAACAGTATCGCAGAACTTGCTAAAAGTGCCCAAACTCATAACCAAATGCAAGCATTCCACATCCTCGCATGCTTTCTCATTCTTCGCAGCTTATCTCTGGAACGCTCTACCCTTGCAACTGCGACTCTCAGACTATCATAATTCAGACGAAACCTCAAAACACCCCTGTTCAGTGATAGCATAGTTACTCACCTGCAGGGGCGGCCCAAGGGGGGTGCGGGGCCATGTGCGGAGACTCAGTGTGGGGCCTCATTTGCATAAGGGGCCTTATTTGCATAAATATTTGCATAATGTTACCATACACTAACTTTTAGTAAACATGTCTCTTAATGAGTGTATGGATAAAGAAAGACTAAAAGATTTCTACATTACTATAATCCAGTGCCAACCGCCAGGCACATTAGGAACTACTACAAACGCTGCCCATTTAGAACCCATAGCAAACCCGCCGTATCCTGACAGCATTACCAGGACTCACAAAGCACCATACCCTACCTATCAAAAGGCAACTCTGCAAATATTAAACCAATACATTTCAGAGAATACTGGGGAAAGAGAACAAGTGGCAATGTCAAATAGGAATTACATAAACAGAATACATCAGCTCAGTTACACATGCAGAACATAGACCATCACCAAACAAGGAATCACAATTTAGAAACAGGAAGGCAATAATTAAACTGGGAACCCCAAAAGCCAAACTTGGAAGTACAACAACACTGTAGAAATAAAACTATAAATTAATTTCCTCTTGTACCAAACAAAGCACAGACGTTAATGATGCACATTTCCTAGAGGTTTCATATTCCAGTTAATAAATTCAAAATAAAGAGATATTTCTACCTTTTGTGCATTTTTTTTCAGTTGCAATTGCTCCAGCCACTTTCTTCTGGTTTCTTCATGTTTTCTGCTAACTGTCCAACGTCTGCTGTCCATTTGTTCTTTCTTCTCTCTTCTAGTTTTTTTTCCATTCTCTCTCTCTACATCTGCTTTAACATACTAATCTTTCTCCTTTTGCTCTTTCCTCATTCCTATTTCATCCACTCAAATTTTACCCCTCCATCCTCAATCCCCACTTACTCTCCCAATACCAGGCCAATTGTAGATTTTTCATCCCTCCCACACAAAATATTTTTCCCCTCTCCATTTTACTCTCCCAGCCCCATCCCATTCTAATCCTCCCCCAACATCAGCTCCCTTCTAGTTCCAGTCTCACCCAGCATCCATTCCCTTCTAGTCCCTGCATCAGCCCATTTCCAGTCCTAGCCCACCATCAACCCATTTCCAGTCCTAGCTCCCCATCCATTTTCAGTCTGAGTCCCTTCATCAGCTCATTTCCAATCCTAGCCCCCCATCAGCCCATTTCTAGTCATTTCCTAGCCCCATCATCAGCCCATGTCAAATCATAGCTCCCCTCCACTCAGTCCAATTCCAGTCCAAGCCCCCCCCCCCATGAGCCTACTTTCAGTTCTAGCCCCTCCATGAGTCCATTTCAATTCAAGCCCCCACCACAGCCCATTTCCAATCTTAGCTCCCCCCAACAGCCCATTTCCAGTCCTATCCTAGCTGCTCCATCAGCCCATTTTCAGTCCTAGCTCCCTTCCCTCACAGCCCATTTCCATTCCAAGCTCCCTCCCCATCAGCTATTTGCAGTTCAAGCCTCCCCTTCCACTCAGCCCATTTCCAGTCATAGCAACCACCCAACCCATTACCAGTCCTAGCCCCCCATCAACCCACTTCCAGTCCTAACCCCCCCATCACCCCATTTTCAGTTTAAGCCCCCCCTATAACCCATTACCAGTCCTAACCCCCCCATCAGCCCACTTCCAGTCTTAACCCCATCAGCCCATTGCCAGTCCTAAACCCCCCACCCCATCAGCCCACCTCAAGTCCTAACCCCACCCCCCAGCCCATTAGCAGTCCTAACCCACCCCCAGCCCCAGCCCCAGCCCATTAGCAGTCCTAACACCCCCCCAGCCCATTAGCAGTCCTAACCCACCCCCAGCCCCAGCCCATTAGCTGTCCTAACAACCCCCCCCAGCCCATTAGCGGTCCTAACAACCCACCCCCACCAGTCCTAACAACCCCCCCCAGCCCAGCCCAGCCCAGCCCATTAGCAGTCCTAACAACCCCCCCCCCCAGCCCAGCCCATTAGCAGTCCTAACAAACCCCCCCCAGCTCAGCCCATTAGCAGTCCTAACAACCCCCAGCCCAGCCCAGTAGCCGTCCGAACAACCCCCCCAGCCCATTAGCAGTCCTAACAACCCCCCCAGCCCAGCCCATTCCATTAGCAGTCCTAACAACCCCAGCCCATTAGCAGTCCTAACAACCCCCCCCCCAGCCCAGCCCAGCCCAGCCCATTAGCAGTCCTAACAACCCCCAGCTCAGCCCAGCAGCAGTCCTAACAACCCCCCCAGCCCATTAGCGGTCCTAACAACCCCCCCAGCCCATTAGCGGTCCTAACAACCCACCCCACCCCCAGCAGTCCTAACAACCCCCCCCAGCCCAGCCCAGCCCAGCCCCTTAGCAGTCCTAACAACCCCCAGCTCAGCCAGCCCATTAGCAGTCCTAACAACCCCCAGCCCAGCCCAGCAGCAGTCCTAACAAACCCCCCCAGCCCATTAGCAGCAGTCCTAACAACCCCCCCCCCCAGCCCAGCCCATTCCATTAGCAGTCCTAACAACCCCCCAGCCCATTAGCAGTCCTAACAACCCCCCCAGCCCAGCCCAGCCCAGCCCATTAGCTGTCCTAACAACCCCCCCCAGCCCATTAGCGGTCCTAACAACCCACCCCCACCCCCAGCAGTCCTAACAACCCCCCCCAGCCCAGCCCAGCCCAGCCCATTAGCAGTCCTAACAACCCCCCCCGCCCAGCCCATTAGCAGTCCTAACACCCCCCCCAGCTCAGCCCATTAGCAGTCCTAACAACCCCCAGCCCAGCCCAGCAGCAGTCCTAACAACCCCCCCAGCCCATTAGCAGTCCTAACAACCCCCCCCCCAGCCCAGCCCATTCCATTAGCAGTCCTAAACAACCCCCCCAGCCCATTAGCAGTCCTAACAACCCCCCAGCCAGCCCAGCCCACCATTAGCAGTCCTAACAACCCCCCCCAGCCCAGCCATTAGCAGTCCTAACAACCCCCCCCAGCCCAGCCCATTAGCAGTCCTAACAACCCCCCCCCCAGCCCAGCCCAGCCCAGCCCAGCCCATTAGCAGTCCTAACAACTCCCCCCCAGCCCAGCCCAGCCCAGCCCAGCCCAGGGAAAATTAAATAAAAAGAAAACCTGTCTGCTGCCGCGGTCGGGGCCGCCGCGGCAGAATCGAGCGTGCCGCGGGGCCCCCCTGTGCACGGCAGAGCCTGCCCTCCCCTGTAGCAGCTCTCTCTTTGGAGCTGAAGTCAGACGCGCCGGCTTGCAGAGCAGAGCGCGAGAGAAGAGTTTCTCCCTCGCTGCTCTGTTAAGCCCGCGGGGGCTGATGGGAACTTCCCATCAGCCCCCGCGGGCTTAACAGAGCAGCGAGGGAGAAACTCCTCCCTCGCGCTCTGCAAGCCGGCGCGTCTGACTTCAGCTCCAAAGAGAGAGCTGCTACAGGGGAGGGCAGGCTCTGCCGTGCACAGGGGGGCCCCGCGGCACGCTCGATTCTGCCGCGGCGGCCCCGACCGTGGCAGCAGACACGTTTTTGTTTTTGTTTTTCAATTTTACTTTTCGAAAAGAATGTTTTTTGCGCGGGGCCCCCTGAAACACGGGGCCCTGTGCAAAAAACATTCTCGCTCAATGGACGGGCCGGCCCTGCTCACCTGTAACAGGTGTTCTCCAGGGACAGCAGGAATCAGTCCTCACATATGGGTGACGTCGGCGCCGACAGAGCCCTCGTGCGGAGCAATTCCCCAGCTTTCAAAGAAAGCCTTTGGGATTGCATCGCGCATGCGCAGTCCCCTTCCCGCCCAAGGGTGCCATCTTGCTCAGTCAGATGGCATAGCTAAAAAGACGGCAAAAATGAGAAAAAATTAATCAAAGGACTGCAACTCCAGTGGAGGAGGGAGGATCGTGAGGACTGATTCCTGCTGTCCCTGGAGAACACCTGTTACAGGTGAGTTACTACGCTTTCTCCAGGATCAAGCAGGAAGTCAGTCCTCACATATGGGACTCCCTAGCACCCATAGCTGAAAATGGTTGCCTCTAGAAGAGCCGCAGCAGCAGTGATAGGATTTTTCTGAGAACACAACCCCCCACGGTAGCCTGACACCAAAGAGTCGGAGGGTAGGAGTTGCCTAAACCTCGAATAGATTACAGAGTACTGCCTGACCGAAAACACTGTCCCGCCAGGACTCTCTCTCCAGGCAGTAGTGGGCTGCAAAGGTCTGGCTTGAAGACCAAGTTGTGGCCCGGCAGATGTCTGCCAACAGAACAGAGCAGTGGTTAGCCACTGATGCGGCCTTAGCCCTGACAGAGTGAGCCGTGATTGGGCCCTGCAGCTGGAGGTCAGCTGCCCTGTACGCCCAGGCGATGCAGTCTGCCACCCAGGTGGATAACGTGCACTTGGAGACAGGTAGACCCAGTTTACTAGTGTCATAAGAGACGAAGAGCTGGGAAGCTCTCTGATGTCCCCGCGTATGCTCCAAGTAGAAGGCGAGCGCCCTCTTACAGTCCAGGGTATGCAGAGCCGCTTCTGCCCTGCTGGTATGTGGCCTGGGGAAGAAGGTTGGAAGAACCACCTCTTGGTTAAGGTGAAATGAGGAAACCACTTTTTTGAGGAACTTGGGGTGAGTACGAAGGACCACTCTGTTTTTGTAAAACCGTGTATACGGTCTATCCGATACTAAAGCTTGCAGCTCGCTCACACGTCGAGCAGACGTGAGTGCCACCAGAAAGAGTGCTTTCCAGGAAAGGAAGTGGAGATGATAGGTGGACATTGGTTCAAAAGGTGGGCAAGTAAGCCGCTGCAAGATCACATTTAAGTCCCATTCTGTAGCCAGTGGGTGAATTGGAGGCTTCAAGAGTAGGAGGCCTCTGAGGAATCAGGATACCAAAGGGTGAGCTGAAAGAGGTTGCCCGTCCACTGGAAGGTGGTTAGTTAATAGCGCACTCAGGTGGACCCTGACAGAGTTAGACTTGAGGCCTAACTCCAAGAGGTGGAGCAAGTACTGCAATACCTGAGGTACTGGACAAGTGAAGGGGCTCTCCTTATTCTGGGCACAACACCCTACAAATATACGCCACTTGAACGCATAGGATTTTCTAGTGGATTGGCTCCTAGAGGCCAGCAACACCACCTCAACCTCCTTGGAAAGGAGTAGAGGAGCAAGTACTACCCTCTCAGCAGCCAGGCCATTAAGTTGAGGGATCCGAGATTGGGGTGTAGCATGGAACCCTGTTCCTGGGTCAAGAAGTCGGGCTGCACCCCCAGTGGGAGTGGAGTTTTGACTGCCAGTTGAAGGAGAAGAGGGAACCAAGGCTGTCTGGGCCACCTGGGGGCTACCAGGATGACCGAGGCCTTGTCCCGAAGAATCTTGAACAGAGTGCGTGCCACCAGGGGCGTGGGTGGGAATGCATACAGAAGGCCCTGTGCCCATGAGATCAGGAAAGCATCTGCCGCCACGCTCAACAGATATGGCTGCCTAGGGCAGAACCAGGGCAACTGATGGTTTTGCGGACTGGCAAAGGGATCCATGGATGGGAGACCCCAACGGTTGAAGATCGGCTGGGCTACCTCCCTGTTCAGTTGCCACTCATGAGGCTGAAGAATCCTGCTCAACTTGTCGGCCAGGAGGTTCTCCTGACCTGGCAGATAAACTGCCTTTAGGGACATGTGATGTGCCACAGCAAAAGAGCAGAGGTCCAGAGTTGCCTGGCATAGGATGTGAGATCCTGTGCCCCCCTGTTTGTTGATGTAGAACATCGCTACCTGATTGTCTGTCTGTATCAGCACCGATTGATGTGCAAGAAGATGACAGAAGGCTTGAAGAGCTAGGCGGATGACTCGAAGCTCTAGATTGATCTGAAGTGCGGCCTCTCGCAAGGATCACAGACCCTGAGTGCATGAACCCTGGCAATGGGCACCCCAGCCCAGCAAGGAGGCATCTGTCATCAGCACTCTGGTGTGAGAGGGAGGCTGGAATGGTACTCCCTGAAGCAAGTTGGGGGGGTGAAGCCACCATTGCAAGGCTGTCACCAGTAGCTTGGAAATCGCTTCTGTCTCTGAGGCGGCCAGTGGCTTGCGTCTACTGGTCCCTGAGACTCCATTGAGCTGTGCGCATGTGGAATCTAGCATATGGAGTCACATGCACCATGGAGGCCTTGAGGCCTAGGAGGCGTAGGAAGACCCTTGCGGAGACTTGAGGTTTCTGCTGTACCTGCTGTACCAAGTCCAGCAACCTCCTTGCCCTGTCCAGCGGTAGGTAAGCCCTTGCCTGAAGTGTGTCCAGTCTTGCCCCTACGAACTCCAAGTTCTGAGTGGAGAGTAAAGTGGACTTTTTGTGATTTATAACAAACCCTAGGTGCTGGAGCAGGGTGACACTGCAAGCAGTGGCCTGCTGTGCCTCCTGTGACGATTGGCCCCTGATGAGCCAGTCGTCCAGGTATGGAAAGAAAAAGACTCCCTGACTTCTGAGGAAGGCCACCACCACTGCTAGGCATTTGGTAAATATTCTGGGAGCGGAAGCTAGGCCAAAGGGAAGCACTTTGTACTGGAAGTGGCTTCCTCAGACCACAAACCTGAGGTATTGTCTGTGGTCTGAGTGTATGAGGATGTGAGTATAAGCATCCTTTAAATCTAAGGAGCATAGCCAGTCTCCCTGGTGGACGTAAGGCAGTAGGATCCCAAGGGAAAGCATCTTGAACTTTTCCCTCACCAGGAACTTGTTCAGATTTTGCAAGTCCAGCATGGGGTGTAAGCCTCCTTTTCTTTTTGGTATGAGGAAATACCTGGAGTAGAAGCCTTGCCCCTGCAGGTGGTGGGGCACCGGTTCCACCGCCTGATCCTTTAGTAGAACTGTCAACTCCTGCAGGAGGAGGTTCTTGTGAAGAGGGGGGCTGAGAGGCTCTCCTTGGAAAAAGGAGGTGGGCACCTGGTTGAAATGAAGTAAATAGCCCTGCTGGACTACTTTCAAAACCCAGGTGTTGGTAGTAATAGCTGGCCATCTGTGCGCATACAGGGCCAGCCTTCCTCCTGTGCAGGACCAAACCACTGGTGGGAGAGGAGCTATGCACTGGGAGTCAAAAAACCCTCCCGGCTGGGTAGGAGCCGGAGCTGGAGGCTTGGGGGTCTTCAGCTTACATGGGCCATGCCCCTGTCCTCTGGCCTGCTGCCCCTGTTGGGGAGCTGGGGTGGCCTGGTAAGTGGGGTAGTTTCTGTAAGCCGTACCCTTCCTCGGGAAAAAGGGTTTTTTTCCCCAAGGCCGCCTTCTTGTGAGAAGGTGCAGATGTCTGTCTTCGACAACCTTGTCCGGGTCAGGTACTCGTGGACTCGATTTCTGCAGCTTTCTCAGTCATGGGTTTGCTGAAGAGGTTGTCTCCTCGGCACGGAACATCAACCAACTTGTCCTGAACCCATGGCTCCAGGTCCGACGACATGAGCCAGGCCTGACGGTGTGCACCGATGCCGGCCGCGGCTACTCGGGCCAAAGCCTCGAAGCCGTCGTAAGCTGCTCGAGACATGAACTTCGAGCACTCTCGGATCCCTGTGGACAAGGCTTTGAAGCGCTGCAAGGGTTCCTCGGAGAGACCAGCCTTTGCCAGGTCCCACAAGTACATGCCCATGTACAGCTGGTAAGTTTGGACACAGCATGACAGCATCGAGCCCTGGTAGCACTTTCTGCCGAGGGCGTCCAAGTTCCGGGCCTCCTGGCCAGGAGGCCCCGAGGAGTGCGTCTTTTGGCTTTTCAGTCGTTGCATGGCTGATTCCACAACCATGGAGTTGTGTGGCAGCTGCGCTTTCTGGAACCCAGGACTTTTGTGGACTCGATAGATGGAATCAACCCGCTTGCTGAGCACCAGCATCGAGGCCAGGGACTCCCACATGGGAGCATCAGCCGTTCCAACATCGGAGGCACTGGTACAATAAGGGCCTCCTTCGGGGGAGAGTCATACTGGAGGGCATCAAGCTCCTCGGCGTCCGCAGGGAATGCCAAAGCCTTGGCCATGTCCCTGACGAAGTCCGAGAACCGAGTGTCCTCCGGAGGGGACCTATTCCAAGGCTCCAAACCCGGAGAGTCCGATGGGATACACCAGGTTCTGTAGGTGTCTGGGGAGTCTTCCTCCTCTGTCTCCCACGCCGAGTCCTCCGAGGAGGACTCGATGGGCTCTGGCCTCGAGGGCTTCGAGCCCAACCACCCCGATGCCGAGGTCACCAGTGTCGACGACCTCTGTCCCGAACGGGAGGTCGAGGGGGACCTTGGCCAAGGATCGACTCGAGACCTGATCGACTCGAGGGTCGGCTCGGCCTCTGGTGTCAACTTCAACGTCCTGGTGGTCGGGGCGGATGGACCGGCGAGACCGGCCATCAGCGCCCGCTGCTGCTCCATGAAGGCAGCCATGCTGCTCTCCAGGGCCGCCAACCTGAGACCGAGCTCAGAAGGCTCTGCAGCTCCCGGCTTGGGTCCAGACGTCGTCGGGCCCAACACTGGCTCTCCCGGAGAAGAGTCCACAAGGACAACAGAAGTTACCTTGTCTGACGTCTCCGGCTCCTTGTGAGGTAGTTTAGCCGGCCGCTCCGACTCAGAGGACCCGGGGCGGCAGTCCGGGTTCCGCAGCCTGGAACCCGAGGGCCCAAGCCGATCAGAGGTGTCCAGTGATGATGTCCTCATGAGTTTCTTCTTCCTCCAAAGTTCCCTGGAGGGAGACCCCCACTCAGAAGACCCACGACGGTGCTTGGGCTCCGATTCCCGAGATGTCGAGGCTTCTGACGAGGTCCAGGCCCAGGCGGATGTGGACTCAGGAAAAATCCTGTCACGCTGATGCTGCCTGCTCTTCAAAGATTTCAAGACATCTTACCACACGGCCCACAGACCACCGGGTCATGGTCAGGGCCGAGGCATCGGAGGCAGCAGTCTGTGTGTCGGTGAGAGACAACTTCTTACAACGATCACACTTTTTAAACCCGCTGGCAGCCAGAGGGAAAAAGGGCCCCTGTGAGGTCAAACGACTGGGCTGCCAGTGAAAAATAAAAAGAGCAAACACGCTAGTCACGAAGGACAAAAACGAAAAATATGACCGGACTCAATACCGGTGTACCAAGCTGACGGCGGGAAGGGGAACCGGTGTCGAGCCGGGAAGCTGGAAAAACCCCCCCACAAAATCAACTTTTCTACTTTTTTCACAGTGAAAACAGGACCACGTCCGTTGGGCTCCACGGAAAAAAGACTGAGCAAGATGGCACCCTTGGGCCGGAAGGGGACCGCGCATGTATGATGCAATCTGTCAGACGGCTGCCTAGGGTGAGAACTTACACAATCTTGACGATGCATATATTCATATGATTCTTGCAAGGTATTGTGGGTATTGTAGTTCATTCACTCCCAAACACAGCTGATGACAATAATTTGAGTTGTGAAACCAAGTGGTAAGATCAATAAAATACTTCTTTTATTGATGGGGTTTAATTTACCCAGCACATGTATGCTTGATAGCACTATAAATGAGGTTACTTGCTTGCAGTGTTTAAAGGGATAACAAAAAGTCACAAAGTAAACCAGAAAACAACCTTCAACTTGTCAGGCAATTAGCTAATGTTTTCTTAGCAAGTAATTACCAAATACAAAGGCACAAAGTAAAGAATAAACTTTGCTGGTTAGGTTAACTTCTGCTTATTTTCCACGCTGATCTCAGCAGTGATTCTCCCTTGCTCACACACACAATCAGGTGCAGCCCTAATTACTATCCATGGACCAGCTGAAAGCCTTTAGCTGGCTGGCTGCTACTGTGTGAGCCCAAATCCTGCTTTAAGAGCTGTTTGCAGTGGAAATAAAGAACAAAGTTAGGTTTCTTTGTGATGGCTGATGTGTTTGCTCATAGAAAACTAGCAATAGCATTTAGATAGAGAACTGTCCATATAAATAGTTTCATTTGCTGTATCTCCCTCTTCATCATCAATCAGCATATGGTCACTATCATACATTGGCACAGACGAGTCTTTCATTAAGGCACTATCATGAGAATGCTTATTCCCTGGCTGCCATTCTCTGTTATAGATAGGGTCTGGATCAGTGTTCATACCTGAGCCTCTCCTGCTATCATTATTCCTCTCTGTATAGCCTGGCCAATATGTAACCCAATTCTGATGTCCAGCCTTCCAATCTTGATCCCTGGACACTGGATCTTCTCTCACATACCTTCTGGCCTTGGTCTGAAAGTCCCTTCCACATGCAGTCTTCTCTCTTCCAGGTAGCCACTGGTGATTCCTATCTCTGCCACTCCATTCCTCTGGCTGAATCCAGTCCAATGGACTCTGCTGGCTTTTGGAATACCTCCCAGTATGAGTACTGCCTTGGAATCTCCCAGACCTTCCAATGGCCTTTCTTCTCTTCCTTCCAGAGAGTTTCCTTCTCTCTCTATCTGCTTGGCTTGGCTTCTGTTTCTCCAGGTGATACTGGTGCTTGAGCTTATAGCCGTTGCCGTCTCTGTATCTGTATCTCTTCCTGAAACTGGGCTGGAGCTTGTAGCCCTTGCTGAAGCTCTCCCTGAAGCTGTTATCTGAAGAATAAGCTCTATTCTTATCCTGTTCTAATGTGTGCTGCTCCCTAACACAGCGCAGCTGTGTTGAATCAGGCCCTGCCCTTTGAGATGAGTGCTTAGGGATTACCTCATAGCTCTCTTGATTGCACACACATTCTCTCACTTCAGCCCCCTCTCATGGCTGCTGGAAACCTGGTGCATTCTGGGACTGGTAGTCTTTTATGTGAAAACTCTGTTTTCTTGCTTCTACCAGAACTGACAGGTTGCTTGTTCAGAGTCACATCATCTTTTCTATAGCTCCTACTTGAGCTATGATAAGCTTCCTTATCACAAATCCCAAAGGCTTTCTTTGAAAGCTGGGGAATTGCTCCGAACGAGGGCTACGTCGGTGCCGACGTCACCCATATATGAGGACTGACTTCCTGCTTGTTCCTGGAGAACACTTTGGCACTGGCACTTAACAGCAGCAGCACAATCCCATGCAAGAAAACATTACAACACGATAACTCACATACCTCAATGCCACTGCTTAATCTTGTACAACCAAATATATAAAGTCTTCACACGTCCATAGAAGTCAATTAATATGTTAACCCTTATCTACCCTACTTGCATGGTGGCTATCAATTCTCCCACATGCCTTGTAGCAGTAGTGGAAGTGTTGGGCTTCTGCTCGCTCCTTCCTGTCAATTTCAATCCCTCCTTTTGCCTCAGTCTCACTTCTTTCCCTCCTTTGAAGTCCATTCCATCCAACTTTTTACTCAACTACCTCTTTGATTAGCTGTTATTTATTGACCCCCTGACAAGTCCACCTCTACCTTTCTCTCTGACTTTGATGCATGGCTTTCCTTCTTTCTGGATTCATCTCCCCCTTCCCTTATTTTTGGGGATTTTAACATTAATATTCAAAACCCCTCTGATCCTTATGCTCCCTTACCTCATCATTCAACCTCAGGGTTTGTTCTACTGCCCCTACTCACCAGCAAGGCCACTGCCTTGACCTTGTATTCTTCTCCAATTGCTTACCCTCAAACTTCTGTACCTCATTTCTTTTATCAGACCATCACCTGCTAAGCTTCACTCTTCATCACTCACAGCCTCTCTCCTCCACTGTCTCATCACCTCTTTCCTCCACTCTGTCTTCTGAATCTGTTGATGAGACAGTAGCTTCCTATAACACTGCACTCTCCTCTGCTCTGGATGCTCCTGTTCTGCCCATGAGGCGTCCTGTACCTCAACCCTGGCTGTCTTCTACAACCCGATATCTACATTCCTGCACCCACTCAGCTGAGCGTGCTTGGCTCAAATCCCGCTCCTTGCAGACTTTCTACACTTCAAATTCATGCTCATCTCTTTCCAGTCAGCCATAGCACTCGCCAAACAAGACTATTATGTCTGACTAACTCGCTTGCCTCTGACCCTCACTCTCTCTTTACAATTCTCAACTCTCTCCTCTCGCCTCTGACCCCCTATTATGTATCTGGACTTTCAGAAAGCCTTTGACAAGGTCCCTCATCAGAGACTTTTGGCAAAACTAAAGAGTCATGGGATAGGAGGCAGTGTACTATTGTGGATCAGGAACTGGTTAAAAGATAGAAAGCAGAGGGTAGGGCTAAATGGCCAATTTTCCCAATGGAGAAAAGGTGAATAGTGGTGTACCCCAGGGATCTGTGCTGGGTCCGCTGCTTTTTGACATATTCATAAATGACCTGGAAAGTGGAATAACGAGTGAGGTTACCAAATTTGCAGATGACAACTATTTAAAGTTGTTAAAACCCAAGAGGATTGTGGAAAATTGCAAGAGGATCTTGATAAATTGGAAGACTGGGCATCAAAATGGCAGATGAAATTTAATGTGGACAAGTGCAAGGTTATGCACCTAGGGAAGAACAACCCAAACTATGGTTACACGATGCAAGGTTCCACATTAGGAACCACCACCCAGGAAAAAGATTTAGGCATCATTGTGGATACCATGTTAAAACCCTCGGCCCAGTGTGCAGCGGCGGCCAAGAGAGCAAATAGAATGCTAGGTATGATAAGGAAAGGAATGGGAAATAAAACAAGATATTATAATGCCTCTATCGTTCCATGGTGAGACCGCACCTTGAATATTGTGTGCAATTCTGGTCGCCATATCTTAAAAAGGATATAGCGATTTTAGAAAAGGTTCAGAGAAGAGCCACCAAAATGGTAAAGGGGATGGAAGGATACTCCTATGAAGAAAGGCTAAAAAGGTTAGGGCTCTTTAACCTGGAAGAGAGACGGCTGAGGGGAGATATGATAGAAGTCTATAAATTAATGAACAGAGTGGAACGGGTAAACGTAGATCGATTGTTTACCTTGTCAGAATATAGAAAGACTAGGGGACATGCAATGAAGCTACAGGGTAAACTATTTAAGACTAATAAAAGAAAATAGTTTTTCACTCAACCTGTAATCAAACTCTGGAATTTGTTACCGGAGGATGTACTAAAGGCTGTTAGTGTAGTTGGGTTTAAAAAAGGTTTGGACAAGTTCCTGGAGGAAAGGTCCATAAACCATTATTAAGAAGGGACCCAGGATATCAATGCTTGAACCAATACAAGCATTGTGGAACCTGTGTCCTTCGGGGAAACTGCTAGGTACGTATGACCTAAATTGGCCACTGTTGGAAACAGAATACTGGGCTTGATGGACCTTGGTCTGACCCAGTATGGCATATCTTATGTTCTTATGTTCTCCCCTCCCCCTCTGCCCAAACCCTGGTAGACTACTTCCATGACAAAATCCACAAGGTCAATTACTGCCCCTCCTCCCCCTCTTCACTCCCAACTTTTCCCCCTACCTCTGCTATCCTTTCTTCCTTTTCTATGATCTCTGAGGAGGAAACCACTCACCTTCTTTCCTCATCCAAACCCACTACCTGCTCCTCTGATCTTATGCCCACCTGTCTCCTTAGCTCCATCTCCTCCACAGTAGTCCCTTCCATCTCTCATATTCTTAACCTATTGCTCTCCACTGCAACTTTCTCTGCAGCCTTCAAGCATGCTATGGTCACTCCTCTCCTCAAAAAAACCTCACTAGATCCTGCCTGTCCTTCTCACCATTGACCCATCTCTCTCCTCCCTTTTGTTTCTAAACTACTTGAACATGCAGTTTGCCACTGTTGCCTCAACCTTCTCTCCTTTCAAGCCCTTCAGGATCCTCTACAATCTGGCTTTCATCCTTTACATTCAACCAAAACAGCTCACCAAAGTTTCCAGTGACCTGTTCTTGACAAAATCCAAGGGCCTTTACTCGATCCTCATCCTTCTTGACCTTTCTGCTGCTTTTGATACTGTTGACCACAACCTTTTCCTTGTTACCTTGTCCTCACATGGTTTTAAGGGCTCTGTGCTATCCTGGTTCTCTTCTTAATTGCTCCCATCGCTCTTTCAGTGTTTGTTCTGATGGATCCTCCTCTACTGCTATCTCATTCTCAGTTGGTGTATCCCAAGGATCTTTCTTGGGTCCACTCCTTTTCTCTCCATATACCTGGTTCCTTTGTGCACCTCTCTTCCCATGGCTTTCAATGCCATCTTTATGCTGATGATTTCCAGATCTACCTCTCTACACCTGAAATCTGTCCAGCAATCCAGGCCCGGATCTCTGCCTGCCTATCCGACATTGCTGCTTGGATATCTCACCACTGCTTGAAATTGAACATGGTCACAACTGAGCTGTTTATTTTTTCCCCCCTAAACCCTCCTCTCCCCTTCCTCCTTTCTCAATTTCTGTGGATAACTAACTACTCCTCCCTGTCTCCATCAGCTCGCAACCTTCAGGTTGCCTTTGACTCCTCTCTCTCCTTCCCCACACACATCCAACTGGTAATTAAACCTGCCATTTCTTTCTCTACAACATCAACAAAACTTGCCCATTCCTTTCTGAACATACTACTGAGACACTTAGCCACATTAGTCACTTCCTGTCTAAACTATTGTAACCTGCTCCTTGCAATCTCCCACTGAATCATTTCTCTCCCCTTCAATCTGTTCAGCACTCTGCTGCATGGCTAATCTTCCATCAGCCTTGTCATGCTTTTATTAGCCCTCTTCTCAAGTCACTTCACTGGCTCTCTATCCATTTCCACATCCAGTTCAAACTTCTCCTGCTGACCTACAAGTGCATTTACTCTGCAGCTCCTCACTACTTTTCTTGTCTTATTTCTCTCTACATCCCTCCTTGCGAACTCCGCTCTTCTGGCAAATCACTTCTATCTGTGCCCTTCTCTTCTAATGGTAACTCCAGATTTTGCTCCTTTCACCTTGCTGCTCTTTATGCCTGGAACTAACTACCCGATTCTGTACATCAGGCACGTTCTCTGACCTTTTTCAAATCCAAGCTGGAAAAAACTTACCTCTTTGCTGCCACTTTCAGATCTTGACTCACCTGATCTCCTTTGTGTTTCCTTATCATTGCCCCTAGCTGTATCCCATGTCTACAGCTGCTGTGTTGTCTGTCTTGACTAGATTGTAAGCTCTGATGAGCAGGGACCATCTTTTACATATGTCCGTGTAGTGTTGCGTACGTCTTGTAGTGCTATACAAATGTTCAGTAGTAATAGTAGTAGTAGTAAATAGTTAACATAAATTGGATGAACATTGGAGTGAACATTATTCAAAGTTGTTAAAACCCAAGAGGACTGTGAAAAACTACAAGAGAACCTTGATAAACTGGAAGACTGGACATTCAAATGGCAGATGAAATTTAATGTGGACAAGTGCAAAGTTATGCACCTAGGAAAGAACAATCCAAACTATGGTTACACGACGCAAAATTCCACATTAGGAACCACCACCCAGGAAAAAGATTTAGGTGTCATCGTGGATAATACATTGAAACCCTCTGCCCAGTGTGCAGCAGCAGCCAAGAAGGCAAATAGAATGCTAGGAATCATAAGGAAAGGAATGGAGCAAAAAAACAAGGATATTATAATGCTCTGTATCATTCCATGGTGCATTCGCACCTTGTGATAACACACTGAAAAACCCTCCACCCAGTGTGCAGCAGTGGCCAAGGCAGCAAAGAGAATGCTAGGAAAGGAATGGAGAATAAAACCAAGGATACTATAACGCCTCTGTATCATTCCATGGTGCGACCGCACCTTGAGTATTGTGTGCAATTCTGGTTGCTGTATCTTAAAAAGGATATAGCGTTATTAGAAAAGGTACAGAGAAGAGCCACCAAAATGGTAAAGGGGATGGAAGGAGACCCCTATGAGGAGAGGATAAAAAGATTAAGGTTCTCAACCTGGAAAAGAGATGGCTGAGGGGAGATATGATAGAGGTCTATAAATTAATGAATGGAGTGAAACGGGTAAGAGTAGATTGATTACACCATCAAAATATAGAAAGACTAGGGAACATGCAATGAAGCTATAGTGTAACCTATTTAAGGCTAATAAGAGAAAATATTTTTTCATTCAACACGTAATCAAAATCTGAAATTCGTTACCAGAGGATGTAGTAAGAGGTGTTAGTGTAGCTGGGTTTAAAAAATGTTTGAACAAGTTCCTGAATGAAAGGTCCATAAATCATTATGGAAGGGGACCTGGGAAATCCACTGCTTGCCCCAATACAAGCACTGTGGAACCTGTGTCTTCTGAGGAAACTGCTAGATACTTATGACTTAGATTGGCCACTGTTGGAAAGAGGATACTGGGCTTGATGGACCTTGGTCTGACCCAGTATGTCATATCTTATGTTCTTATATATTATATTTAACTCAGTAGTCTTAACACTGCTCCATTAATTATGTTTTATGTAAAGTTCTGAATTATGTTCCACGTACACTGCTTTGACTAGCAGATAAAGCGGTATAAAAAAATTTGCTAAAAAATAAACTAATCCCACGATGGGTAGCTAGCTGTTCAATATTTGCACCCCCAGACATAGCCTATGACACCAATGTGGCATCTGGGGGACCTGAAAGCATGATCTGTGACCACTGGGGAGAAGAATACTTCTCAGATGCTGCACATCACCTTCCATGAAAACCGGAAGTCTGCTTCGGAGGTGGCGGAAGCAGAACAGCACGCATAACCAGAGGGGTTTTTTTTAAGAGCTGCAGTGCTTTTAAAAGACATTGACACTGCTGCAGATCATAGAGAGGTGGCAGCTGGCTACCCTTAGACCAATGGCGTTCACTAGTTGCCTGATGGTAATGCCAATTCATTTCTTTGGTCCTTTCTGAGCATTATATAATGCCTATAAAATGAAAAATGCTCTACTACAACAATATTCAATGTGGTAAATATATTAGGTGAAAACCTTTTCCTACAATGCAAGACGTATCCAGAATGTCTCAGACTAGGGGGCGCTGTACCAGAAAATAACTTTTGTCATTTCATACTCAAGAGTCTAATAGCATCAAGGACTGTTCTGGTCGCCAAACATATTTTTTATATGTGAATTTGTATCCAAGTTAACCAATGTTATCCACCAAACTTAACTTTCAAGTAAAAATGCTTAGCTTATTGAAGTTAGCCTTTTAGGTTCTCCCCATTGGTGTTTTTCAATATGCCCCAATGCTTTACTCTAGCGCCTTTCTTGCGTTTCACTCTGTAGAAAGAGTTTCTTCAGGGGGTCACTCTTTCAGAACCTCTGGGGAATCCTTCAGAAATAATCAACCTGCTCTGCTGCCGACGTCTCCTAAAATGTTCTCCATTCTATATAATGTTCAAAAAACGCCTGATGGTAATGCCAGCCCAGACTATACAGTGTGGCACTATTCAGCCCGCAGCAAGATAGCTATCCTAAAATTTGTCTGGATAGCTATAGAGGTGGAGCCCGATTCTATAATGTGCACAGTACACAATATACAAGATTCCAAAACCACAGAGATGAACGCACCCGCAGTTCCGGAATCAGGGAGATATACATTTCCAGTGCGGCATGAACAACATGGAAACATGGGCCCATGACGACATAATAGGACACGGGAAAATGCAGCAAACTGACTGTATGTCCCCATGCTCACCATATTCTGAAAAAATAGACTTTGCGATGCTTCCCGTCTCCATGCAGTCAGGCTTCTGCTAGCAAAATGTACATCTTCTAAGCTGATGCTCACACTGACAGTGTTGTACTCATGCAAACTCCACATTAATACTGATGAAACGGATACGGTCATGCAACCCAGGCTATATATACTAGTCTGTTGCATGCCCATAACACTACAGGGTTATCTAAGTGCACCAAAGCTATTGCAAAAGCAAATGGGAAGTAAGATGTTTGCCCTGACAGAGCCTGCAGCCAAACATACATGGCATGTGATGAACACCTTAGTTATTCTTTCAGTAGTCATCGTTGAAAACAGTATTTGCAATGCTAAGAATGGGCTAGAAAAAACGGAAATGGGTCTGTACAGCTACATGTCAAAGCATATCCCTGTCATTCACAGGAAACCATCAGGATGGGACCATGCAACAGTGCAAACATCAGAAACACATGCCCAAAAGCAGCAGCATCTGTCATCAATGTGCACAGTCTTAGAGACTGATGGTGCATTTGGAGATGCATTAGTGCCGTCTGCACTGCAGCACACCCCCACTCTGAGGGTCCCCCACCATGACAAGGATACGCCCTGCTTTGTTGCTGCAGAGCAGCTGTACAGAAGTTACTGCTGTGAACAGTGGCACTAAAAATATGTATTATATATATTCAATATATGTATTACACACACACTCTTGCTACCTTGTTTTGGCCTTAATCCTAGGCAACAGGGAGTTCACAACAAGCAATCCTGAAAATGCATTTCATATGCCTTTACCCTTTTTAAGAGAAGGCGTGAGCACACTATATTCTACCAACATTCATCCAGATCATTATATCCTTAAAGCCAGCATTTGTGTTGCATTCACGTTCTAAGCATAAATGAACAAAGAAATAAAACCACCGATTTCCTTAGGAAGGAAATAAAATCGTTAAGAATGCTTTTTCGGACTCTGTTTTAAACACTAACTGAATTATCTGGATTCCTTTTGATAGTACTGCTGCTTTGAGCATGAATAGCAACATGTGAAAGCTGAGTACTCTAACAGCTGACATGGAGAAATGGCCTCTACTGGCTACAGCAGCAGGTTGAGAACCAGTGAACCCATGGTTCAAATCCCACCACTGATACTCCTTCAGAAAGGTCTTTCATCTTCCGTTACCTCAGGTGTAAATTTAGAGCTCTATGCACTACGCTGCAGTAAAAAACGAGCGTATGTGCTATTTTACCACAGAAACTTTCAGCCAGAACATTGCACATTCCTGGCTGCAAATGGGCAAAAATGGGCTCTGACTCAATCTGCCTTTCAAAAAAAAAAAAAGGCACCCCCCCAAAAAGCCCCCCCCCCCAATAGCCCCAGTTGCTGGTGGTCTAATGTGACGGCCATGCCGTGTCCAGGAAAAGGTTAACATTTCTGGAAGAGGTATTAACTACCTAGGAAGTTTACTGCAAGCTCTGTAAATTGATTTGCATAAGCAGCTTTCTTCTAAGCATGTGGTGCAGCTCATTTCTTTATAACATGCAGTGGGGCCAGCTTCTCATGTTCTGGAGAAATAAACCCACGCTAAAAGCTTTTAATGTGAGGTACTGCCATACTGCTGCTTGACAGCAGGCCCCATAGACTGTAAGCCCTCTGGGGACAGCGACGTAAATACTTACTAGACCTGAATGAAACTCGCTAGAACTAGAGTATAGAAAGGCAAGTATGTATGTCTAATACAAATCCATAGTGCCAAAACTCACCAGCCGCCGGGCAGTTGTGCACCTCTGACCTGCGGTACCCACTGCAGCGAAGAGAACAGATGGTGTCACTAGGCTCAGGTCTGCATCGTCAAAAACTTCAATACACAAAGGAAAAAACCTAAGAGATTAAAATGTGGCAGAGCAGAGAGCACTGCCAATAAACAGAGAGGAGGAAATCCAAGGGGAGAGAAACGACAGGCACAAAGAAAAGCCTAGGCCATTGACAGAACAGATGACAGACATATTGGTTTCACAGAACTGTCTGAAAGCATTTTCTTGCTAATACTTTGGAGTCTAATCACTAGATATGGGCGATTTTGGCAGCCAGTTTGCATATAGGCTCATTACTTTTTTATGAATATGTTTAACCTGCTTGCCAGGACTTGAACAAACATCGTCTGCTATCATGCACAAGGTGTTTTTGATATTTACATGCAGGGCTTAGCATAGCACATGAAACACACACACTCCATGCTATGGGTTCCATCTTCTGGCCACAGCAGCAAGAAATGATCTACATAAGCAGGGCTGCAATTTTTTTTTTTTTTTAACTTAGCATTGGCTATAATTTTTAAGACCCATGGAAAATTTAACATTTTGGGTTTTTTCCCTTTGTTTTCTTCCCCTCTCCTTCTGCATTTCTCTCCCCTTCCAGTCCATCCTTCCCCTCCTTTAAATATGGGCCCTCAGTAGCAGTTCCTTCCTCTACACCAAGGCTCGATTCCTCAGTCCCTGCTTCTATCTCAGCAACGCAGCATAGCTCATAGGCTCTTAGTTTTCACTCCATCCTCTAGGATACCAACAGATCAGGTTTGCAGGATATCCCTAATATGCATGACAGAAATTTGCATACCCCCTGCCTACACTGTAGGAAAATCTTTCTCATGCATATTCATCATCAAGACAAGCAAAAAAGACCCCCAGGACTAAATTTGTCATTTAGAAACCTATAACCAAAAGTAGAGCATTACAAAGTAACACTATGGCTAAAAAACCTAAACTCCTTACAGGAGATTATGCCAAACTACAAACACAGCAGCAACTTCATCAAAAGAGGGGACAAAAAGTCTCAGGACCATGTCGCTTCACACTATGCAGCAACACAATGCCGTAGGGGGGATGATGAACTCATCACTGGCTGAAAAACACTCCTTTAATTTATTTTGTTTTATATAACAGCTAATCACTAAAGGTATAGAGAACGTGCTTTCACAAAACCCGCCATACAAACCAACACACTATTGATCCATTCAACCAAACTTCCAACAGATCACTCACTCAAACCTTCGGCGGCACTACCGATCAGTATTACTCAGTTAAATTTAACCTCCCACCTTTATCACTGCACACAGATCTCAGAAGGAAGGAAACTATCACACAGATCCAACAACCAATACAGTCTAGAGTGTTTGCAATTGATGCAAGCGTGTCAGCGAACACCATAGGAGCTAATGCTAGTAAAACCAAACAGGTCAATACAATGCAGCTTCGTTCAACGCTAAGAACTACTCCTATAGCAGCACACTACATTCTCACCATCCTTCTGCTCAAAGCTGTCAACTTATAGATAGGTACCAAGAAAGTTTGAACTGTTGGTGTTGTGAATGCACTAAATACTGCAATCACATTCTTCTAATTATATAAAGAAAATGTCATCAACTAACAATATCATGATGGACTCGCACTGAAAGTGAGAATCACTCAAAAATGGGGTTCAACCCTGCAACCAAAAGTAGAAAGAATTGACTAAATTCAATACTGCTTTTAACCCAGCCCAACTGATTCACTTATCTAAAGGCTGCCGACGAGAAGCGTCTCAACGGCTCTCGCCCAACTGGGCTGGATTAAAAGCAGTATTGATTGCTGCTATGTTTGTAGTTTGGCATAATCTCCTGTAAGGAGTTTAGAACTTTTTAAAGCATAGTAGGTTACTTTGTAATTCCCTACTTTTGGTGACAGGTTTCAAAATGACAAATTTAGTCCTGGGGGGTATTTTTTGCTTCTCTTGATAGTTAAATACTCAGTGTAGTTTGCTTTGGTTGATGCATATTCATTAGGGATATCTTGAATGCCTATGGTCTCGGTCTTCATTCCCAATCCACTAGAGCACCAGGCGGACAGGTTTTAAGAACCCACTTTTAGGCTTCTGACCCTTTTTCCAGCCCTGCACATAAAACGTTCTAACATTATGCTTGATGAAATAACCTGTGTATGGAAATAACCCTCATTCCCACAGCTCGCCCTATGCATTTCCCTATGCACATACAGCTCGCCCTGTGCACACCCAGCCTCGGTGACCCTTTGCTATTGCTTAAACATTAATCGGAGAAATAATGTAATATAGCAAATGATAGCAGAAAAGGGCCAGTCTTCTGAACAGTGCTAAGGATATATCCTAACTGCCAACCATAGATCATAATTGCTAGTGCTCTCAAGCCAACTGGAGCACAAACAGGGAGCTCCGGTTTTGAAACCTTTACGCTGTCGCTTGCTGGGATTTATCATCCTGCTTTCTCCATATACTGAAGCATTGTGCCCAACAAGACAACTCATGATGCTAGTAAGGAGCTGAAGAGATGCTTCCCCACCTCCAACCCCAACTCCTTCAAGTCCCTCATGGTAACTGAGGGTGGGTGGGAGGAGGGTGATGTTTGATCACAGAGCAGGCAAAAGTCCCTCATCCCTCATCAGGGCACAGCAGCTCGGTGAAGTTCCGGGGCGCTACAGTCACCAGTGGAGGGGAGACCTGGAAGCAGGCTTCCTGGATGGTGGTAACAAATACTGCCCCACACAGACAGTGTCAAACAAATCACAGACGATTGCTAGACCAAAAAACAAATCTAAGCTGTAGAACTTCAACATCCATTACCAATAATAGCATTGTTGCCACCAAGTTCCAGCAACTTCCGTCCTATAATAAAAATAAAAAAAAAAGAACAAATTTAGAAAGCTGGACAAACTGCGTGCGCTACATTAAATATGCTTAGATCATGCATCACCCACTGGCAGTTCCAAGCCTGAGCTTGGGTGGGAGGCAACAAACCCAAAAAACAATTGCTTGGAAGGTTAAATGTTTTTTCCTAAATAATAATTTTCAGTCTATTGTGGACCTGCAAGCTCAGTGTCAAAAGGAAATGCTCTGTAGAGATTGCCTTCTATCAAGTCTTAAACTCCCTGCTGCTAGGTATGTGGGGGTGAAAACTCTTCACATGTACTTTACTGTGATGGCCTTGCCCCTCTTTTCTCCACACTAGAAGGAATGCAGTTTTGAAAAGGGGACTCTGTGCAAGTCAGCACTTGTTTACCTGCAGAGACTGGGGCTGTATCTCCAAATGGATTTGTTTTGCACATACCACAACTGGAATGATCCTGACCCAAAAGCCAGGCTATGCATATCACTGTGTTTTGAGGTCACATTTTTGGGAAAGAACTCTCTCACCTTTGGCAAGTTATTTTTGATGTATTTCTGTTTGCTGGGCAAATCTCATTCTGTAACACGTTCATGCAATGTGACCATCTTGGAACTAAATTCATGAACACTGCGAGGGGCTTATTCAAAGGGATTAACACGGTTAACAGATCTGCTAACCGCGTTAATCACGTTGACTGGTTTCAGCAGCACATACCCGGTTTGTGCCATTGAATATCACCACTTAGCTCGGCCAAACACCCCAACGCTAACCACTTAAGATTGAGGCATTCCGGGGGTGGCACCAAGGGTTAACCAATCAGCAGCAATATTGAGCAACTAACTGGTTAACCCACCCTGCTAAAGTTAGGCCAAAAAAATGCAGGCCTAACTAATCAGTTTAGCTATCTAGCCAGTGGCCAAATATTGCCACGGACAAGATAAATGTATTCCGGATATTCAGTCCTGCTGGCCAGATATGGCCTCAACACCAAGTATCTGGGGATAGTTGAAAGCAGTGTCAGCAACTTTAATAACACTGGGTGCTGCCGCTGAATATGCCCCCATTCATTTTTATTCTGACTATGCTACATAGAAATTTGCTTAATAAATACAAACTGCTGTCACCATAGAGCAGAACAGAACTACCAGCTGTGAAATGAAATATACCAGCATTAGTCCTGCTCAGAGAAGCAAGTCATATGAAAAATAGCAAGTCTGCAGCTACACTAGGCAAATGCTTAACATGGCTGAAATTTAATTCAATTTAAAAGCTTATATCTTGGATTTTTCAAATCCTATTCAATTATACAATGCAGTTTACAAGATTCAAAAAAGATTTAACCCCCAAATCCCCCACCCCTACCCATATTCCAACTAAATCTAAGCAAAACCAATGAAAGAGTCAAGTTGTCGGTAGTTTTCTAAACAATTCTTCAATTCCTCAGGGAGTTTTGTTCCAATAACCTGGGAATCTGCGCTCCCCAAGAAACATCCATGAATCTTCAGTAATGTAAACTCCTTTGCAAACAGTAACATCAAATTTAACATCCTGTTGGACCTAGACGACCTTTACGGTTTAGATACTAGTAGCTTCCTAGTCATACACTCGGTACCAATTTTATGAATAGCCTTAAAGGCCAAACGTAAAACTTTAAACAAAAGCCTGGCTTCAGTCAGTAGCCAATGTAATGTCACCAACAGCTAGCTATTGAGAGAGACACAAAAAGGCAGCTACTTTTAATATCTCCAAAAGAATCACTTGGGCCAACATATGGGTGAAGGGGAGATCCTTGTGGTACCCCATCTATTAAATTTTTTTCAAAGTTTTATTTAGAAATAAAACCCATAGAAATGCAGAATACAACATCAATAACTCCTGTGTAACAAACGTTGCATATTTGCAAACCCCACTTTCCCTCCCCTCTTCCCTTCCCACTTGAGGCATCAAACATCACCCCAACAGCAAAGGAAGTAAGGCTAAGTACAATCATTTATTTTTATTTTATTTAACAAGGCTTATAGACCACTTTTATACCAGTCAAAGCAGTGTACATTCAGGTACTGTATAGCGTAGTTACTCACCTGTAACAGGTGATCTCCGGAAACAGCAGGAATATAGTCTTCACATATGGGTATCGTCGGTAGCGACGGAGCCTGCGTGGAACGCATTTGGGAGCATCTCTCAGCACATGCGCACTGCCTTCCCACCTTTCCAACTGTCCCTCTTCAGTTAAGTTTGTAGCTGAGTGAAAGGATAGAGGGATAGAGGAAAGAGACAGAGATAGAGAACTCCTAGGGGAGGTGGGTGGGTTGTGAAGACTAAATTCCTGCTGTTCCCGGAGATCACCTGTTACAGGTGAGTAACTACGCTATCTCCAGGAAGCAGCAGGAATGTAGTCCTCACATATGGGGACTCCCTAGCTGAAGATGCCAGGGAGATAGCCCCAGGAAGCTGCCACCTATATTAAGGTGGGCCATGCTTTCTCCCATGGATCTCTGGCATCCCACCAGGAATTGGTGGGTAGGAGTTGAATTAGGTCTGAAAGAGATTTTGAAGAACAGCTTGGCCAAAGAAGGCATCCCGACGGGAGGCTTTATCTAGGCAGTAGTAGGCTGTAAAGGTGTGTACCGAAGCCCAGGTGGCTGCTCGACAAATGTCAGACACAGAGTGAAGGTTAGCCATAGAGGCTGCCATGGCTCTCACATTATGAGCTGTGATATGGCCTTGAAGAGGAAGACTCTTACTCTCAGAGTTCTTTTGGAGACTGGAAGTCCCAAATGACTAGAATCAAAACCAATAAAAAGTTAAGACGACCTATGTTGCTGTGTTCTTTGTAGGTAAAAAGCCAAAGCTCTTTTACAATCCAAAGTATGAAGGTTCCTTTCTGCATTAGAGGCATGAGGCATAAATAGCTCAACCAGAGCTCTGTGATCCTCTGTCTTGAAGGACTAGAAAAAGGGACTGTTACTTCTGGAGAGAGATCTGCAACTGTGAGTATATACTTCTGGTAATTTTCTAAAAGGAATTCTTTGTATTAAAGCTAATAAATCTGTGAACCAACTATTTTTTGTTAAATCAGTCAGGGCCTAGTAGCAGCAGTTTAAGTTTAAATTTAAAACACAGAAGAGAGCTTTCTGGTTAAATTTAGAACCCAGCAGAGAGCTTGTAGTTTAAATTTCATAAGAAGTTAGAGCCTAGCAGCAGCTAAGAGCTATAATTTAAATCAAATCAGAATATAGCTTACCTCAGCAGCACAAGACAGGGTACTGTGTAGAAGCCCTCTTTTAATAAGTGTTATTTCCCTCCCTCCCCACACCCACCCACCCCTGGGATAATCGTAGCTTTATAGGTACTTACACACCTTAAAAGACAGGAGGTGCTCTCAGGTGAAGCTCATTACCCAAATCAGTCATACACTAAGGACCTGAGATTAGTTAAGCTTCAGGTGAACAAGGTATATTACACGTCTTAGGTACAGTTTTATAAGTATAAATATCCATAGCAACCCTTAGTAAGTAAAAAGTAAAAAACTTAGTTCTAAACACAAACTTAAAACTAAGATGCAGACAGCAGTCCAGCAGCGGGATGGGGGCTTTCCAGTCTTTTGCATTGAGTGTCAAATGTATGATTTTCTCCCAGTTGGTGAGAGGTCTTACGTGTGCACTAGGTGCAAGGAGCACTTTGCTCTCAGGGAACGAGTCCGTTCTCTAGAGGCTAAAGTAGCAGACTTGGAAAGCATAAGACAGACAGAGAGGTACATAAACGAGACCTACAGGGATATAGAACTGAAGTCCCACCTCCAGTCTGGCAGCATCCCTGTTGCCATGGAGGAGAGGTCATGTGACAGGAGAGCATCACCCTGGTGTGGCAGGAAGTGATCCTGTAACTAGGACCTGTCCTCCAGGTGATGTAAAACCCTCTCGCACCGAGGATGTTTCTCCAGGGCCATGTGCCCATGAGGGAAGGGTTAGGACAGCCGTTATAGTTGGTGATTCGATCATTAGGCATGTAGATAGCTGGGTGGCTGGTGGACGTGAGGATCGCCTGGTAACATGCCTGCCTGGTGCGAAGGTAGCGGAAATCACGTTCCACCTAGATAAGGTCTTAGATAGTGCTGGGGAGGAGTCTGCTGTCTTGGTACATGTCGGTACCAATGACATAGGAAAATGTGGTAGGGAGGTTCTGGAGGCTAAATTTAGGCTTTTAGGTAGGAAGTTGAAATCCAGAACTTCCAGTGTAGCATTCTCCGAAATGCTTCCTGTTCCATGCACAGGACCCAAAAGGCAGGCAGAACTCCGGAGTCTCAATGCGTGGATGAGACAATGGTGCAGAGATGAGGGTTTTGGATTTGTTAGGAACTGGGGAACATTCTGGGGAAAGGAGGGGCTCTTCCGAAGGGATGGGCTTCACCTTAACCGGGATGGAACCAGACTGCTGGCATTAACCTTTAAAAAGGAGATAGAGCAGCTTTTAAACTAGATATTAGGGGAAAGCCGACAGTCGCCCAAGAGCAGATGGTTTGGAAGAATGTATCTTTGAAGGATACTACCAAAAGCAGAGAGGTTCCACAAAAGAGTAAAGTAGCCCAAATGCCCTCAAGTATGGAGCAGACAGAGCTTAAAGATCCCAAATTACCCATGTCTAACAATAGCCAAATTAATATGAATAAAATACATTCTCTAAAATGCTTGTATGCAAATGCTAGAAGTCTAAAAAATAAGATGAGAGAGTTAGAATATATAGCACTAAATGAAAGGTTAGATATGATTGGAATATCAGAGACATGGTGGACGGAGGACAACCAGTGGGACACTGATACCTGGGTACAAACTATATCGAAATGATAGAGCTGATCAAATTGGTGGAGGGGTTGCTCTTTATGTTAGAGAGGGCATTGAGTCAGAAAGGATTAAAGTTTTGCAGGAAGCAAAATCTGCTGTAGAATCTATATGGATTGAAATTCCATGTAAAAGGGGGAAGGCAATGGCAGTGGGGGTGTACTATCGAGCGCCTGGCCAGAATGACCAAATGGATGATGAAATGCTCAAAGAAATCTAGGAAGCTAATAAAAGTCACAGCACAGTAATAATAATGGGTGATTTCAACTACCCCGGTATCGACTGGGTCAGTGTCACGTCAGGACATGCTAGGGAGATAAAGTTCCTAGATGAACTAAATGACTGCTTCTTGGAGCAGCTGGTTCATGAACCTACCAGAGGGGAGGCCATGTTGAACCTAGTCCTTACTGGAACACCAGATCTAGTGCAAGAGATAGGGTTGTTGGGGCCACTTGGCATTAGTGATCATAGCATGATCACCTTTGATTTAATTAGTGGAGGAGGGATAGTAAGGAAATCCACAGTACTACCTTTTAACTTTCGAAAGGGAGACTATGATAAAATGAGGAAAACAGTTAAGAAAAAACTAAAAGGAGCAGTTGCAAAGGTTAAAGACGTACATCAGGCTTGGCTGTTGAAAAATACTATCTTGGAAGCCCAGACCAGCTGTATTCCACGCTTTAAGAAAAGTGGAAGGAAGTCCAAAAAACTGCCAGCATGGTTTAAGGGTGAGGTCAGAGAGGCTGTTGTTGCCAAAAAAGCATCTTTCAGGAAATGGAAAAAAGAGCCAAACGACGAAACCTGGAAACAGCACAAGCACTGGCAAGTCAAATGCAAGGCATTGATAAGGCAGGCAAAGAGAGAATTTGAGAAGAAGCTTGCTGCGGAAACAAAAAGGCATTCGTAGCAAAAAAACCTGTGAGAGAGTCAGTTGGTCCATTAGATGATAAAGGGGTTAAAGGAGCACTAAGAGGTGACAAGGCGATAGCGGAGAGATGAATGAATTCTTTGCTTCAGTCTTTACTGAGGAAGATGTAGGGATGTTACCCATGACTGAAGTGGTATTTAAAGGTGCGGAAGAATTGAAGGAAATATCGATACATCGGGAAGATGTATTACAACTATTAGATAAACTGAAGAGTAGCAAATCACCTGGGCCGGATGGTGTACATCCAAGGGTGTTGAAAGAACTGAAATATGAGATTGCAGACCTGCTATTAGTAATCTGTGAACTATCATTAAAATCATCTCTAATACCTGAAGATTGGAGGATCGCCAATGTAAGACCAATTTTTAAAAAGGGTTCCAGGGGTGATCCGGGAAACTACAGACCGGTGAGCCTGACGTCAGTACCGGGAAAAATGGTAGAAACCATCATAAAGAATAAAATTACTCAGCATGTAGATAGTCATGACCTAATGGGAGACAGCCAACATGGCTTTAAACAAGGAAGATCTTGTCTTACTAATCTGTTATGTTTTTTTGAAGGAGTGAATAATCAGGTGGACAAAGGTGAGTCGGTTGATATTATGTATCTGGACTTTCAGAAAGCCTTTGACAAGGTCCCTCATCAGAGACTTTTGGCAAAACTAAGGTGGGAGGAGTGGCCTAGTGGTTAGGACAAGGTACTTCAGGCCGGAGGTTCAAGTCCCACCTGGGGACAGCAATCTCAGGCCGGAGGGACTGGGATTTCTAGTCCTATAGACACTCCTTGTGGTCTTGGGCAAGCCACTTAACCCTCCATTGCCCATGTTCTGTAAGTATTAGCATATGTGTGTCATATCCCCTCGTGTTAAATGTATCTCCCAATTGACCGCTTTGACCCGGTGAAAAGCGGGATATAAATACAGCTAAATAAATAAAATAAATAAACTAAAGAGTCATGGGATAGGAGGCAGTGTACTATTGTGGATCAGGAACTGGTTAAAAGATAGAAAGCAGAGGGTAGGGCTAAATGGCCAATTTTCCCAATGGAGAAAGGTGAATAGTGGTGTACCCCAGGGATCCGTGCTGGGTCCGCTGCTTTTTGACATATTCATAAATGACCTGGAAAGTGGAATAACGAGTGAGGTTATCAAATTTGCAGATGACACAAAACTATTTAAAGTTGTTAAAACCCAAGAGGATTGTGGAAAACTGCAAGAGGATCTTGATAAATTGGAAGACTGGGCATCAAAATGGCAGATGAAATTTAATGTGTCTTAGGAAATATAACATCAGACAAAGGTAAAATTTACCAGTACCAACAAAGAGACAATGTATCCAGCGAACAGGTACAGACTTAAATGTCAGCCGTATGGGTCAATTTAGATGCTTCAACAATAACTTCCTCCCTAGCTATTAAGAAATCAATAAGCTGTCTGGATTCAAAAAAAACATAACCTTTGTTTGTACACCACACAACATTTGGCAGGAAATTTCAGTTGAAAAGTCGCCCCAAGGGCTAGAACCCTGGGGCTGAGAGCCAAAAGGCTTTTCCTTCTCAACTGCGTACTACGTGCAACATCAGGAAAAACGCGTACTTACGAACCCAGAAAGTCTACATTGATATTCTTAAAGTATAATCGAAGAATAAAAAACTTATCTGATTCTAGCGCCAAAGTGACCAGTAAGGTAGCCTTATCCGTGATGACATCTAAGGAGGACTCTAAAAACCCTGTTAGGTCCCCCTTTCCAACCAGAGCAATGGGAGAACAGAGAACAACATCCCTTACCCCCGAGGGCAAATACTGTGCCCGAACCCAAGGTGGAAACTGGTCCTGGGGAAGTTGAAAAACCTCTCCAAAGTACCTCCTTACCATCTCCAATGGAAAATTGCCTGATGTTATATTTCCTAAGACGCCCCCCATTATATATTTCTTTTTGATTGAGGTCTAAATGATATGGCTGGGATGTTTTTTTTTGTGACTTTGTTATGTTTACCTTTTGGTTCTATACATCTAATATCCATTGTTTTCTTTCATTCAAGTGTATTTTTACCTGGATGTATTATTATATACTGTTATAAATAAAAAATTTAAAAAAAAAAAAAGAAATTTAATGTGGACAAGTGCAAGGTTATGCACCTAGGGAAGAACAACCCAAACTATGGTTACACGATGCAAGGTTCCACATTAGGAATCACCACCCAGGAAAAAGATTTAGGCATCATTGTGGATACCATGTTAAAACCCTCAGCCCAGTGTGCAGCGGCGGCCAAGAGAGCAAATAGAATGCTAGGTATGATAAGGAAAGGAATGGAAAATAAAACAAAAGATATTATAATGCCTCTATCGTTCCATGGTGAGACCGCACCTTGAATATTGTGTGTAGTTCTGGTCGCCCTATCTTAAAAAGGATATAGCGATTTTAGAAAAGGTTCAGAGAAGAGCCACCAAAATGGTAAAGGGGATGGAAGGATACTCCTATGAAAAAAGGCTTAAAAGGTTAGGGCTCTTTAACCTGGAAAAGAGACGGCTGAGGGGAGATATGATAGAAGTCTATAAATTAATGAACGGAGTGGAACGGGTAAACGTAGATCGATTGTTTACCTTATCAGAATATTGAAAGACTAGGGGACATGCAATGAAGCTACAGGGTAAACTATTTAAGACTAATAAAAGAAAATATTTTTTCACTCAACGTGTAATCAAACTCTGGAATTTGTTACCGGAGGATGTAGTAAAGGCTGTTAGTGTAGCTGGGTTTAAAAAATATTTGGACAAGTTCCTGGAGGAAAGGTCCATAAACCATTATTAAGAAGGGACCCAGGATATCAATGCTTGAACCAATACAAGCATTGTGGAACCTGTGTCCCTTGGGGAAACTGCTAGGTACGAATGACCTAGATTGGCCACTGTTGGAAACAGAATACTGGGCTTGATGGACCTTGGTCTGACCCAGTATGGCATATCTTATGTTCTTATGAGGCCTCGAAAAGAATACAGGACGATAAATCGATTGATTTAAATGAAAAGGCGAAACCACCTTTGGCATAAAGTGTGGATGAGTTCTGAGAACAACCTTCTGGTGAAACCTAGTATAAGGAGGATCAGTCACTAAAGCTTGCAATTCACTAATGCGACGTGCAGAGGTGATTGCAATTAGGAAGATGACCTTCCAGGACAAAAGCTTTAGGGTTGTAGTGGCTAAAGGTTCAAAGGACGGTTTCATGAGCTGCCCGAGAACTAGCTTTAAATCCCATGCCACCGGTGGTGGCCTGATAGGAGGCTTTGTTAATAGAAGACCTCTCATAAATCTTGCTATGAGTGGATGAGAGGAAATTGGTTGTCCATTTAGAGGTTTATAGGAAGCTGCAATTGCACTAAGGTGGACTCTTACTGAATTGGTCTTTAGACCAGAATTTGATAAAATGAAGTAGATACTCTAGTATCGATTGCAAAGGTATCATAAGGGGGTTTAACCCCTTCTATGAACACCATATAGTAAAACGTTTCCAGTTGAAGGCATAAGAGCATCTTGTGGAAGATTTTCTAGAAGCCTGAAGGTTATCTTTTACCTGTTGGGAAAGGTTGAGATCCTGAAGGTCTAAGCTTTCAGCAACCAGGCCCTGAGATGCAGGGACTGGGGATTCGTGTGTCATAGCATCCCATTCTCTTGGTAGAGAAGATCTGGAGCAGATCCTAACTCCAGAGGTGCAGCTTGAAAGAGATGTAGAAACAGGAGATACCATGTTTGGCGTGGCCACCGTGGCGCTATGAGGATCATACGACCCCTGTCTCTCTGAAGCTTGAAAGGTGTTTTGGGGGTGAGGGGAATGGGTGCGAAGGCATAGAGGAAGTCGTGACCCCAGTGAAGAAGGAAGGCGTCCCTTGCCTGGCAATTTTGAGCTGGAATTCTGGAACAGAACCGGGGAAGTTTGGCATTCAGTGGACTTGCAAATAGGTCTATGTTTGAAATATTTTGGCCACCTGGTCTAGGTGGAGAGACCATTCGTGAGGCAGCAGTACTCTGCTGAGTTTGTCTGCCCAAAGGTTTTAAATGTCTGGGAGATATACCACTAGAAGTTGAATTTGGTGCTCTCTGGCGAGGGCCCATAGTCGTAAAGCTTTGTTGCATAATGAAAGAGCTGCAAGACTGCGTTCGATAGCAAGGACTCTCTGGTCTATCGACGCTGCCGATGCCTGGGTATCAGTACCGGGAAAAGCAGGCAGAACCCCTGAGCATGGCACCAGTAGTTCTGCCGAGGTCGAGGCCTCGAGAACATCCTGGAACCCCATTGATGCTTTGGAGGCCGAAGCCTCCCGCCGGGGCTGTTTTGTTGGTGTAGTTTCCTCAAGGGCAATGCCAATGGCCTCTCAATGCTTTGAAGGAGAGCTACTGGCTCTTATGTTTAGTTACCTGAGATCCATGGGAGAAAGACGAGGCTCTTGAAGATGTCAATGCAATGGACCTGGCATCCAAAGAAAAGAGGGTATCGAGCTTTGCAGCCCGGTTCTGTCTTCCTCTTTTAGTCATCCCCATACAAGAGAGACACTCAGATGGAGAATGGTCAGGGCCTAAACATTTTAGACACCAGTCATGGGTGTCGGTGACAGAAATGGTACCGCCACACTTAGTACATTTTTTTTTTTTTTAAACCACTAGCTGGTTTTTCCGTATTCTAGGAAAAATGGGGCCTAATGCCCAAATGGCGCTTAGCACCAAAAAGAAAAAGTTTCTGAAGAGAAAGTTCAGAAAATATCTTTTTTTTTTTTTGAAAAGAAAAAAGAACCGGCGGTACCGGTAGGTGTCGTGCGGAGGCAGACGCAACCACATGAAAGCAAGTTTAAAGAAGAAATTTTCTGCGGTAACAGGGTATGTGTCCTGTCGGCTCCACGGAAAATGAAGAACTGAAGAGGGACAGTTGGAAAGGCAGGAAGGCAGTACGCATGTGCTGAGGGATGCTCCCAAAAGCGCTCCTATTGGACGCTGGGGAGCATTCCCATGCAGGCTCCGTCGGTACCAACGATACCCATATGTGAGGACTACATTCCTGCTTGTTGCTGGAGATATATATTTTTTCCTTGTCCCCGAATGGCTCACAATCTATGTTTTTGTACCCGAGTCAACAGAAGGTTAAGTGGCTTGCCCAAGGCCACAAGGAGCACCTGTGGGACTAGAAAGCCCAGTCCTTGCGGCCCAAGGTCTCCACTAAAACCTAGCTGATCATCCTCCCCTCCAAATAAAAAAAGTCAGTAGAAGTTATTTGATACAAAACCTGAGCCGCACATACCCACTGTTTGGGTGCCGCCTTAAACACTCCCATTAAAGTCATCATATGAGCTGCATTCCAGTAACTTCTCAAAGCAGGATACCCCACACCTTCTTTCTTCATCATCATCATCACCACCACCTTACAGGAAGGGCTGGCTTAACAGGCGGGCCAGTGAGGCACTGGCTCAGGGCGCATAGACGAATGAACACAGGAAGCCTGCCTCACTGGCTTGCCCCCATATTTAGCAGCTTCCTCTTCCTGCCCCCGATACCTCTGCCGCAGTGTGTTTCTCCGAATACACTGAAATAATTTTCCTATTTAACTTTTTCAGAGCTCTATCTGGAATAGGAATGGGTAAGGCCTGAAACAGATACTAAAAAGGACTTACAGCCAAGGTTATTATAAGTGCTATATGACCTAACTAAGAATGATGAAGTCATTCCCTCCATTCCAGATCTCTAAAAATCGTAACATAGCACTTAAGGATATCAAACGAAAACTTGTGCCCAATACCACAGTTCGACACAGCCAGAAAAAAGTGCCTGCAATCCTGCGCAGCGTGGCTCACATCAGGAAAAATTCTTATAGTTTCACCCATAAAAGGCACAGTAAGTTTTTAAAATAAAGACAATATCCTAGAGAGATCTGTTTCAGGCACAAAGCTAACCAATAACATTGTGTGAGCCAACACTGAACAACAGGAGTTTTCTAGAAAGTACAATAAACCTTTTTCTGGAATATGGCTAAGTTGCTCCTGCCCCATCTTTTTAAGAGGTAAAAAATAAACTCTGATTATTGGAGAAAAAGCAGATTCAGGTATTAGGAGAACCTCAGCCATATATTTCTTAAAAGTATCCAGTGGGGAATGGGGAAAGTTTACAACCCTTAAGTTTAAACTTCTAAATTTATTCTCAAATTGTTCCAGTTTCTGATGAAGCTATTTTGTCTTTTACAAGTTGGTCTAGCAGATTTGAGTCACTAAATTCCTTGAAGACTTCATCAAATTTCCCCTGTGTTTCTTTGACAAAGGACTGGTAGGGCGTAGCGTTTTGAGCCACTACTTGCATCAATGCCAATACATCTGCAGTGCACTTCGAAAATGTAGCTTCCAACTTTACCAACATAGACCAAGGAAATCTCAACTGGAGTCGGTTGCTAAACCATTGAAGCCACCAACTGTTTCTCCTTCTCCCGGGGCAAAACACTCACCTCGATAGTCCCGTATCATCTACAGTCAGCTCCCCTGTGAAGGGGGAGTGGAGTCATGGCATTGAACAAGAGACAGGATCCCCCACTTCTCTGTCATCGACCCCCTCCAAGGAGGTCAACAGGTCAATAGCACCAGGGTCCAGTTCCAAGCTCTCCGAGCCAAGCGGGATATCTCCAGAACATGGCTGTGGATCAGGTGTTTTTGCAAAGGCTCAGATGCCTCCCCATCGCACTCTGTGCCAACAAGCCACCTTTCACAGCCTTCGAGCGCCAGGGCCTTTAGGAGAAGCATTTCAATATGCTGCAGTCCTGCCATGATAAATGCACCCTTAGCTGGCTTGGCTTTGGAGTTTCCTTACCACTTGGGAGCCATAGGTAAGAAAGGTAAAGGAGCAAGGAAAACGCTAAAGCGCTACATTCCTAAGGTGCCGTCATCTTGACTCCGCCCCCATCTCTGTGCTTTTTAAGCATAGTCGAAAGATCCCACAAAAATCTCTACTTTATGCAATCTCAATTGAAGTCCTTGTTCCTCCTCACTTTGGCTGCCACTCTCTCTTTCAAAAGAGTAATTATGAAAGCAGGTTATGACATTCAAGGCTCTATGCGCACATTCCAGCTTACCGTGACTGGCTCCTCATGGGCATAACTCTGGGCATGCTGGAATGGCCTCCGGGCCCCTGACTTTCCTCAACTTTCCCCCAACCCCCACCTTACATAACCAGGCCACTCTGTTCTTGCAGAACTTGCTTTATTAGTGGGTTTTAAGGCCACAGCTTGTAGCTATTTAAAATAGCATCAATAACAATAGTAACAATGATAACAGTACACCCTCTCACCACCCCCACCTGACATGGAGGGTACCACTGCCTTTAGTTGTCTGGTTGAGGCCTCGGCCTGCACCATGGCCTAGGCCTCCCCTTTTCCCCATATCATGCACTGCTCCGTGTTGTCGCCTGGGGTAACCCTATGTTCTCTGGTCATGGCAACAGAGACTAGGCACCCCTCACCCTGGTACCTGCCCCCATCAAGCCCAGGCACCCCCCCCCAAAGAGGTACCAGGGCTCCCGGTCCCCCTTTTCAGTAGTACCCCCCTCTGCCCTTATTGGTGAAGTCCTGCACCAGGAGAGACCGTGGTCCGACTCACCCCATAGTGAGTACTGAACCAATGGCCCTCCACAAGCCAGCATTAAACAATTTGAGGCCAATCTCATTCAGATGTACCCCATCCCCACATACACCATTGGGCCCCCCTCTAGTATGCCTTTGTGCTCCACGACCATTGCCTCCAAAGCCTGCACAAACTTTGACCTCTGCTTTTAGCGTCTTCTTGCTCCTCTTTATGCCCTTAGGCTGTATCACTCCCCACATGAATCCAAGCCAGATCCACCTCGATCCTGATAAGATCTATGCCCTTTACGGACACCAGATTATTATCACCCAGATGAAGAACAACAAAGTCAGGAGGCTGGCTCCACTGACACCTGCTGGCCTCTAACCTGTCTGAGTGGCAGGTTTTCTTTTTTGCCGCCTACTAGTTGCCCCTAGGTTGGGCCACCTAGTATTGTTGGGTAGTTGAGCTGGCCCTGAATGGAAAGGCTGATCCACTCTGTGCACTTTGAACAGGCCCCAAAGCACAGGGTCTTGAGTCCCAATTGCAGCCTGTTGAAACTCACGTGCTGGCTGGTGATCAGGCTGGCTGCTATTTTTGGAGGGGTGGGGGAGAAGGATGGGGATGGCAGCATATATACCACTGGATGCAGGCCTGCCTGGCCTGTCTGCTGGCTCAGGCTGCCACTCCTGGAATGCAAGGTCCTGCCCTCCTTTGCAGCGAACGGGCTGCCGGATGCTGTTCAGGTGAGACTCTTGCGACTTGCATCTCCAGCAGCGAGTGTTTGTGTGGCTGGGGACTTGTGGCTCTCGCCGCATGCTTTCCTGAGGCCTGCGACTCAAGGGCAAGATCGGCGTGTTCCAGTGGCCTGCGACTCTGGATGGGAAAGGTTGGACGGCTCTGGCCTCCCATCCTTTATGCCGCCTCGGACCCCCATCCCTGCCCACCCAGGCTACCCTCTTGGAGGCCCTCTTCCATCCGGCAGCCTGTTTATGGGGCAGGCACCCCTTCGCTGCCATCCCTTCATTGTCACGAGTCAGTAAATCTCTTACGATGCTTTCCACTACTTGAAAGACAGTCTGCAAATTCTGGTTGCTCTGAAATGCCCCAAAATCTTAAGTGATTTTCAATATCCTCCTTTTTTAGCCAGGGCACCACTTTACTCAACCATTTTCCCCTATGACTCTGCTAATGTAGTCACTATGTTGAAATGTCCTTGCAAAGGTCTATTGTAAGCATCACTATTTCAGATCACACAACTATTTTGGTTTTTAGGTCTCGGAGATGATGCTGAAACTCTGGTTTGGACTCAAGCTTGCTCTCTTGATCAATACGCTTAGCTCTCTCCTTTGTGTTTTGAGCCATCTGACTGCCATCTTGCTTTCTTTGCACTGTCAAGCAGAACCAGCAAAAGCAAATTCATGCAGATCTAGTTGTTTCTTTATAATCGCACTCAGTCTAGGTGCCATTCACACCACACTTGAAAATGGGAGCACACTGGAGAATTCTCTCTTACTTGAGAGGTGGGTTACTCTGCAGCACCCAATTCAGGCTGCTATCTGGGTCAGTGATGTCACTTCCTCCCTATCTGTTAAATTAATTTCTTTGGAAAAATCCTTTCCATCCCAGACTTTAGATGGTCTTTCTTTCAAGGAGGTGGCAAACCAAGCTAAGACACTTTCCTTTAATCCCACCTTCTGCAACCTATCCAACACCACTTGATTAAAATAATCACTGTGGTTAAATCCAAAAGCAGCAATAATCCTAAACATCCCCTGTCCATTCAGCTCTGCATCTCATCCAGTGTTGTCACCAACATGGTTTCTGTGCTGAATCCTGGATGAAATCTGGACTGGGCAGGTTGTCAGACGGCTGCCTGGGTGAGAATCTTCACACTCTTGGCAAGTGCATATTTCTATATGATTTGCAAGGTATTGTGGGCAATGTAGTTCATTCACACCAGACACAGCTGCTGACAATAATTTAGTTGGGCTCTTGGGTAAAGCCAATAAGATATTTATTTATGGGGTTATTTCTCCCAACACAGATATGCTTGGTAGCACATAAATTAGGTTACTTGCTTTCAGTGTTAACTTGGAAAAACAAAGTCAAAATCAGGAAAACAACAAATGAAAAGCTACAAAGCAAGAAACAAACTGCTCTTTTCAGGTTAACTTCTGATTACTTCCCACATAAAATCAGAAATGATTCTCTCCTAGCTCACAAGCAATTAGGTAAGGCTTAATTGCTAGCAGTCACCAGCTGAAACCCCTTAGCTGGCTTGCCTTCCACTGTGTGGATCAAATTCTGCTTCAGGAGCTTTTCTGAGTAGATTAAAGAACAAATTTGTATTTCTTTGTGATGGTTGCTGTACTTTATAACAGAAAGTTACCAACGGAGTTTAGATAGAGAGCAGTCCATATAAACAGGATCCTCATCTGCTATTATTCCCCCTTGTTCAACAAGCATGGGTTCAATATCATGGATTGGCACAGATGAATCTCTCAATGGAGCATTTTCAGGAGAATACTGGTTTCCCGGCTGTCTTTCAAGGTTATAGCTAGGGCATAGATCAGTGTTCATACCTGAGCTTCCATTGCTGCTAGAGTTCCTCTCTATATAGCCTGGCCAGTATGTAGTCCAGTTCTTATGTCCAGCCTTCCAATCCAGATCCCTGGACACTGGATCTCTCTTCACATACCTTCTGGCACAGGTCTTAGGGTCCCTTCCACGTGCAGCCGTCTCCCTCACAGGTAGCCTCTGGTGATTCCTAGCTCTGCAGCACCATTCCTCTGGCTTCCCCCAGTCCAATGGTGTATGCTGGCCCTTGGAATACCTCCCAGTATACGTACTGCTTTGGACTCTTCTAGACCTCTCAAAGGCTTTTCTCTTCCTTCTTCCAAAGGCTCTCTTTCCCTCTCTGTCCGTCCGGTTTGGCTTCTGCTTCTGATGATCCTTCAGATGAAACTGATGATCAAACTCAAGCTGATTCTCAGGATACTGAGGACAATTCTCTGGATATCCAAGGTGATCATGAAGATGGTCATCTGTAGAATAAACTCTACTCTTATTCTGCCTGGATGAGTGCTCCTCCCTAACACAGCGCAGCTGTGCTGAATCAGGCCCTGCCCTTTGAGATGAGTGCTTAGGGATTACCTCATAGCCCTCCTGATTGAACACACGTTTCCCCACTTCAGCTCCTCTAATGGCTCTTGGAAACCTCGTGCATTCTGGGACTGGTAGTCTTTTATGGCAAAATTCTGTTTTCTCATTTCTACCAGCACTGACAGGTTGCTTGTTCAGAGACACTTCACCTTTTCTATAGCCCCTTCCTGAGCTATGATAAGCTTTCTTATCACAAGGTCCAGTCCTTTTTATTTCCTCAAAAGATAAAATCTTGCAACCGAGTTGTAACATATATTTCAGAAGTAAGAGCTCAAGGAATTGAAAATGACTATTACACTAAAGCCTTCCAAGCTCAGAGGGCTGAACAAACTCGAAATCACATGAATTTATATCGTGGATGCATTTGCAGTAGCTAATACAAAAAAAAAATCGTAATTGTGAAGAAGAAAATAGTGGAAACCCAGTCTTCCAGTGAAATCATGGCAACAGAAAGCCATCAAATCTTAACCTGGTACTTCAATGTATAAAATAATAATGTACTAAAATATTCACACTTACCAAATCTCTCCTGGACCATAAGTGCCACCTGCTTTCCCACCTGTGTACTGCCAGTGAAGGACAACAAGTCTACCCTCTCATCTTTCGCCATGGCAGTGCTGTAGATCAAAGAACACAATAAGTCACACACAACCAGAGATGGACACACTAGCAACTTTCTGCAGCTCTACCCTGCTCTATGGCAATCACTCACATTTTCAGGGTATCTGGAATGAATGTGCATAAGATATTCAGATTTACATACATTGGAGACCACAGATCATCATGAAAACTCCCCTGATTTAGGTATGCCTCACCATCCCCCTTTTTCTGTCTCATCTCCTGACCAGCCCCAGCTCCCTTTTACCTTGTCACTCGTCTTCTTTTCATCTCCAGTCCTTTTCTTATATCTTACTCCCCCACCAGACTCCCATGGCTCCTTTTACCATCATTATTTCCACTCTTACCTCCTTCAAAAGTCTATCTCCGTCCTTTATCTCACATTCTCCTTAGCCCTCTGTCCATGTCAGTTGTCTTCTAACCTCTCTCCAAATCATCTACCTCTCCCAAACTTCTGCACTCGGTCCCACAGTCTTAGTCATGCCCATCAGTCAATCCCTGGTGTCCTAATCTCTTCTCAGTTTCTTAGTTCCCACTATCCCCCTACCTAATCCCCAAGTCTTCATTGGCACTCCCATTCAAGTCCCCAGTTCCCACCTACCCAGCCAGTCCTAAAATGTTTGTCTTCTTCTGGCCTCTTACCCATGTCTCCAGCTTCTAACCTCCTGCCTCCCTTTCTCCTTTTCCCAGAACCCACCCATCTACTACTTTCTCCAATATTCATTGACCCTGCCTTTTCTCCTCCTTATCCCAACATCTATCCCTATGCCCCTCTTTCTTCCTTCCCCACATAATCAGTCCTCCTTTCCCTTCCCCAGCATGTCTCTTTCTCCTGCCCTTTTACTATTTTCCAGTATTATTCCCCCTTATCCCAGTCCAATCATCAGCCCCTTCCAGTCCCAGGACCATTTCCCCTCCCCGGATTAACTCTTAGATTGTTTTTGTTCCCGCTGCTGTGCTGTACTGTATGTCTATCATGCTGCCATCACACTGTGGCATTTTTGAAAGGCAAGAACAGACACGTCCTACCATGCCCTACTTTATCACCTTCTCCTCACTTCATGATCTCATGGGACAATTCATCTCGTTTGATTTGTGGACAGTTAAAGAAACTGTGCCTCTTCAATACTACGCCAATCTGGCTTAACTGAAAACATTGCTGAAGCACCCTTAGATATGTTTACTAAATGGCGGTAAGGGAGCAATGTTTTCAGTCTGCTAATGGCAGCAATAAGGGGTTACTGTGTTGTAAGTGTGCTGGACGTGTTAAAGGAGTTCCAGCATTAAGGTATGGTAGTGGACACTTACCGTGCGGTAACAGAACATGCTGCATTAAGGTGTCTGGCATGCACCTTATCACAAGAAAGCCTCTGAAACCCTGAAAGGAAGCCAGTGGAGAAAGAATGGATGCAGCACAATTAGTAGCTGATGGAGTTGACTCACCTGATGCCTGGCTATGTGGCAGTATGTGTAATGAGCATGCTTGGCTGTATAGCAGGCCTATGCTGTTGACTAGGCGAGATAGCTGCCTAGTGATGATAGATAGTATGGGTGTTGGCTGTGTCATGGGTGGTGGTGGCAGCAGAGTCAGAGGGAATGCAGCAGCAGGCGGCACTGTGACAGGGGTGCAGTCCTATATGCTCCTGAAAGCATACACCGTGCCGTAATCTACATCATAATGTCTGTGAGGTGTGGACATGTATCCAGATGTACTGTCAGTATGTGACATGCCATAGGCCAGGACAGTGGAAGCAGCATGTTCCTGATGTGGGCAGCAAAGGGAGGATCGTCCATGAATGCTCATGTGGAGCAGTCACAAGAGGTGTGCATATGGCTAACTGCTGCAAATGACCTCTGATGGCCATGGTGGAGTAGCTCATGCCCAGTAAGCTGCCCTACCATGAATCTCCCTGATGGCCAAAAGGTGAATGCAGGGATGTGCCATGGATCATCCAAGCAGAGAATTTGCATTGTGTGTGGTGGGTGGATGTATGGGATCATACAGGACAAAAGCATTTGGTGTGTGTGAACCAAAAGTAGCAGTGCCGTGGCGTACATGAAACACCATTTGTGTGGGTGGGACTGGTGCCTCAGCCTATGCAACAAAGACAATACACCCGACAGAGTGGTATGATAGAAAGAGACAAGTTGAGTCCATTTGCCCCATGTGGGGCAAGTAATAATGGCAGAACAGTGGAGAGGATTCTTACAATGAGTGTTATGTGCCTGAATATACAAGATATATCCTCTTTACATAAAGCTGGAAGGTCACAATGATGGCAAAACAGAAAACGCATCCATACCAGTTGACCCAGACATCTGCTGTATATGCATCACTGACCTGCTGCAATGCGCTGCAGCAGAGCCACTAAAGCCATGCTCACAGATGTCCATGATGGGGAATGCCATGTTGGGCTACCCAACGTGCGGCCATAATGCATAGATACGTAGAAGAATGATTGTCTGCAGGTCACAGCAGAAACAGGACTGTGTGAGGTGGGCAAGGGCACCTAAACACAAAATGAACAAGTGGAAATCAAATCCTGGACCTTTGATCATGGAGACATTGCACCAACCAGTAGGCTACACCTCCACACAGCTCTATATAGATGTGTAGAGCCTGCAGATCTCTGATCAAAACTGTTTGCTGTCTCTGCCAGCATAGGTTGGGCCCTCCACTACCCATGAGGCACTGCACATGCAAAACAGCATCTGCAGCTGAAGAACCAATGGAGAATTCACTGATCCATCATATCAGCTCAGTAAGACACACTGGCTGCATGTGCCACATGTACATAATAGCAGCAAGCCATGCAGCAGAGCAGTTTCAATTGTCACCCTGAGGGTGACGGGGGGGCCCTGCACCTGGTCCACTGAACCTGCACGATTAGAGATGGTCTCTGCTGGCTGTGCTGCAGGTCCACATCACTGCTAGTGTGTGGCATGTATTGTCTGCAGTGTGTAATGCTTTTCTCCTCATTTTCTGCATGCTGTAGGCGACAGTGACACTAACCCATATGGGACACTAACCCTCCAACAACAGTGCAGGTTAGTGCCCAGTGTCAATGTGCTACTACCATGGACAGCCACTATAGTGAGGGTGTATAGGCTGGTGTGGGGCTACTGCTACTGTCCTGCCAAGACCCCAGTGAGGCAGCCATGATTGAAGGCTAACAATTGACTGCCCCTGCTGTCCTTCACTGAGCTGTGTCGGCCAAGCACAAATCAATTGCAGTTGGTCTGCTGGTCAGCACGCACGGCATATGAGTAGTGTGACCACGAGCACCCTATCTTGGGATAATCAGCATTGACACCTAGCCATTTGCTCAGTTATCGGCATTCCCAGACAGAAAATGCATTCACATCACTGGAGCCAGACATAATAGCTCTATGTAGATACATAGCTGTGCCATGGTCACATTTTGGTCAGTGAGAGTGCCATCTTAGCATAACATACAGTGGCCACCCAGGTAATGCACATGGCAGATGGGCACAATGGCATCTCAGACAGTGATCCTACCATTGTGGCAGACATCTAGGCCAATCTGCACTGTTTCAGGCGATACCCACAATCCTCTGCCTCGCCTTATTCACATTGTCCAAGTTTTTCCCAGTCTATTTGGACAATGTGAGTTGAAGTGAGGTGCAGAAAGTCACAGGACAAAGGCGAGACCCACACACACATACACACTCTCTCTCTCATTGGCACACTGTGCAAAAGTGGAGATGGTTGGCATTCCTGCTTGACACTCCTGTCTGAATGTCAGCTCAAGGATTGCTAACGTGTGCTCTGTTTGCACGTGCATGTGCTATTAGCCTCCAACCAGCCGCGGATAATGGAGCCTGCCAGTGCTGCTGGTGGGTGTTTCTACTCTTGCTGGCTGCCTCCTTGGGAGAAGCACATGCTGGAGCTGTACTTACACTGTCACTTAAACCTTGTCCACAGGAAGATGTAATACAGAAACCCCAGCAGGGACCTGAACCTGTAACCCTCTGCACCCACACACCAACAGTGTGTGTTGTACTACAGTGCTGCCTTATGGGGATAATAGCTCCTGCTGCTGACATGCTTCCCTTTGGCACATGCTGCAATGCGCACGACACACAAGACCAGGACAAGGCTTCTGTCTGTTGCAAGATGGTACCTTCCCATGCCACCATCAACACCTCTCCATGCAGACATGCCCACGCACTGTAAGCGGTGATGGCCGCAGACCCAGCATATTCAACATGCAGGTTTGGCAGGCACCTTGGACAAGGGCCAGATGGGGGGCAGGGGCACACATGGATGTCCACACAGCGCCCCCCCCCCCCCCACCAGCTGCCCAAACAGGTGCTTCATCACCACCTGCCACATATACGTCTCGGGGGAGGATGGCAGCCACTGCTGTATTTCCCTGGGCACCTGCATTTTCCAGCTATCAGCCTCTGCTTCAATAGCTGGGTTCAGTGGCACCAGAGGGGCCCGCTGGCATCTCTGCCAAGGGTGCCATGTCCCTTGGACCACCCCATGTGGCTCATCACCGTTCCACACTAGCAGTTTGTGTTCCACCACTGTCACTGTGTGATCATGACGGATATCCCAGATGGTGCTGTGGATGGAAGGATTCCCCTATGTGAGGAGCTTACAAAGGTTAAGCCTCCTCAACCTGTTGGTGAAATGGCTGGGGGGAGATATGATACAGTACCTAATACCTGAAGATTGGAGGATCGCCAATGTAACACCAATTTTTAAAAAAGGGTTCCAGGGGTGATCCGGGAAACTACAGACCGGTGAGCCTGACGTCAGTACCGGGAAAAATGGTAGAAACCATCATAAAGAATAAAATTACTCAGCATGTAGATAGTCACAACCTAATGGGAGACAGCCAACATGGCTTTAGACAAGGAAGATCTTGTCTTACTAATCTGTTATGTTTTTTTTTTAGGAGTGAATAAACAGGTGGACAAAGGTGAGTCGGTTGATATTGTGTATCTGGACTTTCAGAAAGCCTTTGACAAGGTCCCTCATCAGAGACTTTTGGCAAAACTAAAGAGTCATGGGATAAGAGGCAGTGTACTATTGTGGATCAGGAACTGGTTAAAAGATAGAAAGCAGAGGGTAGGGCCAATGTTCCCTCTAATTTTCTGTAGGCTGTGTGCGCATAAAATATCAGCTGTGTGCAGCTTTTGAAGGAAGGTTAAATTTTTGTGCGCCACATAATGACACTCTGAGTTATATACTTTAAAATTTGACTACACATCAGAATACAGTATGTACACCACATTGATTTTAATCAAATTAAATGAAAATAGACTATTACTAAATGAAGTGGGAAATTTCTAGTAATTACAATCATAACTTTTAAATTTTAAGACGTCTGTGGTGTTTTCTATCAGAATCAGAGCCGTAATTTTTGTGCGCTCTGTTGTAAAGTATGTGCGTTCGCTCGGCGAGGTGTAGCTTAGAGGGAACAGTGGGTAGGGCTAAATGGCCAATTTTCCCAATGGAGAAAGGTGAATAGTGGTGTACCCCAGGGATCTGTGCTGGGTCTGCTGCTTTTTGACATATTCATAAATGACCTGGAAAGTGGAACAACGAGTGAGGTTATCAAATTTGCAGATGACACAGAACTATTTAAAGTTGTTAAAACCCAAGAGGATTGTGGAAAATTGCAAGAGGATCTTGATAAATTGGAAGACTGGACATCAAAATGGCAGATGAAATTTAATGTGGACAAGTGCAAGGTTATGCACCTAGGGAAGAACAACCCAAACTATGGTTACACGATGCAAGGTTCCACATTAGGAACCACCACCCAGGAAAAAGATTTAGGCATCATTGTGGATACCATGTTAAAACCCTCGGCCCAGTGTGCAGCGGCGGCCAAGAGAGCAAATAGAATGCTAGGTATGATAAGGAAAGGAATGGAAAATAAAACAAGATATTATAATGCCTCTGTATCGTTCCGTGGTGAGACCGCACCTTGAATATTGTGTGCAATTCTGGTCGCCATATCTTAAAAAGGATATAGCGGATTGTCCAGTAAGCGTAGTTACTCACCTGTAACAGGTGTTCTCCAGGAGCAGCAGGAATCAGTCCTCACATATGGGTGACGTCGGCGCCGACGGAGCCCTCGCGGAGCAATTTTCCCCAGCTTTCAAAGAAAGCCTTTGGGAATTGCAGCGCGCATGCGCGGTCCTCTTCCCGCCCAAGGGTGCCATCTTGCTCAGTCAGATGACATAGCTAAAAGACAGCAAAAATTAGCAAAAACGAAAGCATATAACTGCAACTCCAAGGGGAGGAGGGAGGGTTGTGAGGACTGATTCCTGCTGCTCCTGGAGAACACCTGTTACAGGTGAGTAACTACGCTTTCTCCAGGACCAAGCAGGAAGTCAGTCCTCACATATGGGACTCCAAAGCTTAAGGCTACCGGAGACCCTAAGCACAAAAATGAGCTCCCTCTAGCTCAGCAGCACAGAAGGAAGGAATCTTCTCTGAATACGTCTCCAACCGGTAGCCCAACATCCGGGATAGAGGGTAGGAGTTGCCTATACCTCGAAGAGGTTACGGAGGACTGCCTGTCCGAAAGCACTGTCCCTGCGGGATTCCCTCTCCAGGCAGTAATGGGCTGCAAAAGTCTGGCTTGAAGACCAAGTAGCGGCCCGGCAGATGTCTGCCAACGGAACAGAGCGGAGGTAAGCCACTGACGTAGCCTTCGCCCGAACACGATGAGCGGTGACTCTACCTTCCAGCACGAGGCCCGCAGCCTCGTAAGCCCAAGCGATGCAGTCCGCAATCCAGATGGACAGAGTACGCTTGGAGACAGGGAGCCCCAACTTGTTGGGGTCATAAGACACGAAGAGCTGAGCAGCCCTTCGGTGCTCCCGCGTACGGTCAAGGTAGAAGTTCAGCGCCCTTCTACAGTCCAGGGTATGCAGGACCATTTCAGCTCGGCTGGAGTGTGGCCTGGGAAAGTAGGTCGGAAGTACCACCTCCTGGTTGATGTGAAAAGGGGAAACCACTTTAGGAAGAAACTTAGGGTGAGTCCGTAGGACTACCCGGTTCTTGTAGAACCTAGGGTAAGGAGGATCAGATACCAGGGCCTGCAGCTCACTAACGCGTCTAGCAGAAGTGAGGGCCACCAAGAACAAGGTTTTCCAGGAAAGAAAACGAAGAGGACAGGTAGCCATAGGCTCAAAAGGCGGACAGGTAAGCCGCTGTAAAACCACATTGAGATCCCAGTTCGGGGCTGGCGGGCGCAAAGGTGGTTTAAGGAGTAGGAGGCCCCGGAGAAAACGAGCCACCAGAGGGTGGCTGGAAAGAGGCCTACCCTCCACCGGCAGGTGGTGTGCAGAAATAGCACTGAGGTGGACTTTGACCGAGTTGGACTTAAGTCCAAGATTGGAAAGGGAAAGCAAGTACTGCAAGACCACTGATGTTGAACAGGAGAAGGGGTCTTGCGACTGCTGAGTACACCAGATGGAGAACCGACGCCACTTAAGAGCGTAGGACTTCCGGGTGGAAGGCCTCCTGGAGGCCAAGACGACCTCTTCCACATCGGGAGGTAGCTGGAGAGGAGCAAGGACTACCCTTTCAGCAGCCAGGCCATCAGATGAAGGGACCGAAGGTTGGGGTGCAGGAGCGTCCCCTGATCCTGCGAGAGGAGGTCGGGCTGAAACCCCAGAGGAAGAGGGGTGTCCACCGCCAGCTGCAGCAGAAGCGGGAACCAAGGTTGTCTCGGCCACCGGGGAGCCACTAGGATCACCGACGCCTTGTCTCTGAGAACTTTGAAGAGCGTCCAAGACACCAGAGGCATGGGTGGAAAGGCATACAAGAGGCCGGTGGACCATGGAATCAGAAAAGCATCCGCCGCTACCCGGAGAGGATGCGTCTGTCGAGAGCAGAATCTGGGAAGCTGCCGGTTCAGAGGACTGGCGAACAGGTCCATGGTGGGGAGGCCCCACCGGAGAAAGATCCGCTGAACCACGAGCGGATCCAATCTCCACTCGTGCGGTTGGAGGATCCTGCTCAGTTTGTCTGCCAGGTAGTTTTCTTGACCTGGGAGATAGACAGCTTTGAGGACGATGTTGCGAAGGACGGCCCAAGAGCAGAGCTTCTGTGCCTCCTGACAGAGAAGGAAGGAGCCGGTTCTGCCCTGTTTGTTCACGTAGAACATGGCAACCTGATTGTCTGTCTGGACAAGTACCGACTGGTGAGAAATCAGGTGAGAGAAGGCTTTGAGCGCTAGGCGGATGGCTCTGAGCTCCAGGAAGTTGATCTGCTGAGCGGACTCCCAAGGAGTCCAGAGACCCTGAGTACAAGTCCCTTGGCAATGTGCTCCCCAACCCTGGAGAGAAGCATCGGTCGTCAGGACCTGAGAATGTGTAGGGGGCTGAAAAGGCACCCCCAGCACTAGGTTTGGTAGATGAAGCCACCATCGCAGAGAGGAGACCAGCTGGTCGGAGATCTGTACGGAGTCCGCTAGGCTCCCAGTGGCCTGATGCCATTGATTGCGAAGGCACCACTGAGCAGGACGCATGTTCAGGCGGGCATTGGGGGTCACATGGACCGTGGAAGCCATATGGCCGAGCAGTCGCAGAAAGTGCCTGGCTGAGACCAGCGCATTGCTGTGAAAGTGGCTGGCAAGATCCATGAGCCGCTGGGCCCTGTCCAGAGGGAGGAAGGCCCGCGCCTGAAGTGTGTCCAACCGGGCGCCGATGAACTCGAGATTTTGAGAGGGGAGCAAAGTGGACTTTGCGAAGTTTATGACAAAACCCAAGTGCTGGAGCAGAGCCACAGTGCGATGAGTAGCCTGAGTGGCTTCTTGGGCAGACTGGGCCCTGATGAGCCAGTCGTCCAGGTATGGGAACACAAAGAGACCTTGAAGTCTCAGATAGGCCGCCACCACTGCCAGGCATTTGGTGAACACTCTGGGGGCAGAGGATAGGCCGAAAGGCAGTACGCGGTACTGGTAATGGTGTCCGCCCACAACAAACCTGAGGTATTGTCTGTGGTCTGGATGAATAAGGATATGAGTATACGCATCCTTTAGATCTAAGGAGCATAGCCAGTCTCCCTGCTGGAGGTAGGGCAGCAGGATTCCAAGGGTAAGCATTTTGAACTTTTCCTTTGCAAGGAACTTGTTGAGGTTTCGCAAGTCTAGGATGGGTCTGAGGCCTCCTGTTCTTTTCGGAATCAGGAAGTATCTGGAATAAAACCCTTGACCCTTCAGGTGGTGGGGCACCGGTTCCACGGCTTGTTCCTGAACAAGATTCGCTAACTCCTGAAGGAGTAAGTCCCTGTGCAGAGGGAGTCTGGAAGGCTCCCCTGGAAAGAAGGAGGGAGGCACCTGGTGAAAATGAAGAAGATAGCCCTTTTGAACTATCTGAAGCACCCAGGTATCTGTGGTGATGTTGGACCACCTGTGGGCAAAGTGGACCAGCCGGCCTCCTGTGCTGAGAGAAACCAGCTGAGGGGGAGATGAGAAAGTCAAAAACCCCCACCCTGCTGAGCAGGGGCCGGTGGTGCAGGCTTGGGGGCTTGCTGCCTATGGGACCCATTACCCCGTCCCTTTGCCTGCTTCCCCTGTGGGGGAGCTGGGGAGGCCTGATACTGAGGGTAGTATTTATAGGCAGCACCTTTCCTCGGGTAAAAGGGCTTTTTCCCCGAGGCCTTCTTCTTTTGAGAAGGGGCAGAGGTCTTCCTTGAGAGACGAGTCCTGGTGAGAGTCTCCGTCTCGATTTGTGCAGCCTTCTCATCCATGGGCTTGCCAAAGAGGTTATCACCTCGGCAGGGGACATCGACCAACTTGTCCTGTACCCAGGGCTCGAGGTCGGACGTCTGAAGCCAAGCCTGGCGGCGTCCACCGATGCCGGCCGCGGCTACTTGAGCCGAAGCCTCAAAACCATCATAGGCTGCTCGAGAGATAAACTTGGAGCACTCCCGAATACCAGTAGACAAGGATTGGAACCTCTGCAAAGGTTTGTCGGAGAGACCAGCAGAGAACCCGGCTATTTCCTTAGCCAGGTCTCGGAGATACATGCCCATGTAGAGCTGGTATGTCTGGACTTGACAAGCAAGCATAGAGCCCTGGAAACACTTCCTACCGAGGGCATCCAGGCTTCGGGCTTCCCTACCAGGGGGCACCGAGGAGTGCATCTTTTGACTCTTCAGTCTATGCATGGCCGATTCCACCACCATGGAATGGTGCGGTAGTTGTGCCTTTTGGAACCCGGGGCTCTTGCGGACTCGATAAATGGAATCAACCCGCTTGCTTAACACCGGCGACGACGCCGGGCTCTCCCACATGCGGAAGAGAAGCCGTTCCAGCATGGGAGGAACCGGTACAATAAAGGCCTCCTTCGGGGGAGAGTCATATTGGAGGGCATCGAGTTCTTCGACTCGAGGCTCCTCCTCGGGATCCGCAGGGAAGGCCAAGGCTTTGGCCATATCCCTCACGAAGTCCAAGAACCGGGTATCCTCCGGGGGAGACCGTCTCCGAGGTTCGGACTCGGGGGAGTCCGAGGGGACACACCGAGTCCGAAAGGAACCAGGTGACTCTTCGTCCTCAGATTCCCAGGCTGACTCCTCGGAGGAGGAGTCGATTGGCTCCGGTCGGGCGGGCACTGAAGCCATCCGCCCCGACGCCGAGGGAGTCGGCGTCGACGACCTCGGTCCCGAACGGGAGGCCGAAGGAGACCTCGACTGAGGATCGACTCGAGCCCTCATGGACTCGAGGATCGGCTCGGTCTCCGGGGTCGATTTGGAGGTCAACGTCCCGGCGGTCAGGGCAGAAGTACCAGCGAGGCCAGCGATCAATGCCCGCTGCTGGTCCAAGAAGGCAGACAAACTGCACTCCAAGGCCGTCAACCTGAGTCCGAGCTCAGGAGACCCAGCAGCCCCCGACTCGGGGCCCGACGCCCGTCGGGTCCTTTGGAGGTGAGTCCACGAGGACAACAGTACTTACGTGAGCGGGCAAGTCCACCTCGAGTCGAGGATGTTTTGACGGCCTCTCCAACTCCAAGGACCCGGGACGGGAATCGGGGCTATGCGACCTGGCCCTCGAGGAACCAGGAGCGTCCACCGATCCCGCCCTCGCGGGTTTCTTCTTCCGATGATGCTCCCGGGTAGGAGACCCCCTTTCAGAGGAACTCCGACGATGCTCAGGACCCGAGTCCCGAGACGTCGAAACCTCTGACGAGGTCCGAGCCCGGCCGGAGTCAGAGAAGATATGCTCCCGCTGGTGCTGCCGACTCCTCAAAGCTTTTGAGGACATTTTGCCGCATGGCCCGCAGATCATGGGGTCATGATCTGGGCCGAGGCAGCGGAGGCAGAAGTCATGAGTGTCTGTAAGAGACATAAGTTTCTTACAGAGGTCACACTTTTTGAAACCACAGGCCGCCATCGGGGGAAAAGGGCCCCTGCGAGGTCAAATGACCGGGCAGCCAGGGAAAAAGGAAAAAAGCGAAATCTGTCACGAAGGACAAAAAATCGAAAAATAAAGGACGGACTCGCAACCGGCGCCGCGAGTCCGGGCGGGAAAAGAACCGGCGTCGAACCAAAGAAAAAAATAGAGAAAAATCAACTTTTCTGCGGGGAACACAGGCAATGTCTGTAGGGCTCCGCGGAAAAAAGAAGACTGAGCAAGATGGCACCCTTGGGCGGGAAGAGGACCGCGCATGCGCGCTGCAATTCCCAAAGGCTTTCTTTGAAAGCTGGGTAAAATTGCTCCGCAAGGGCTCCGTCGGCGCTGACGTCACCCATATGTGAGGACTGACTTCCTGCTTGGTCCTGGAGAATGCATTTTCACAGAGTGTGGGGCAATGGCTGGAACACTGTAGTGCCCAACCACTGCCTGCATGGACAGGGTGGCCACAGCATGTCATGCTGGGAGGGCACTCACTAACCGAGCAGTGACCATGGCATGTCTAGGTTCCCACATAGCGCTCCACACTATCTGCCTCCAGTGATACCTTTGGGGCCCCAATCACTGAGATGTCTGCTTGGTGCACATAGTTCCTCTGTGAGCATGCACTATGGACTGCCTAGTGGATTGTCTGCAGTTAGACTGTGCATGGTTAGAACACCTATAAGGTGCAGTCTGACTGTGTTGTCTGCTGGTGACTGGCAGACAGTGGTGTGAGGCAGTTGGGGTTTTCCAGACCTAACCCCAGCATTGCTGCTGGTCTGCCACTGCCCCAGCCACAGGTATGGTTCTGGCCCACCAACCCTGGAAGGCTGTCTTATACCAGCAGGATGGAGGTTGCTTCATGGGGGCTGGGGCACCTGTCCCTTACCTACAAAAAGGGTGATGTGAGCCCTTTGGGGTATGTAGTGTATACCACTTGGACCCATAAAGGCACTGCTACACAAACCTCATGCAAGTCTGGAAAACCCTCTGCCCTGATAACAGGTGCCCATGTCAGCCAGACCCTAACACAGGTACACACTAATCTGGGTGGTGTCTGGTCCCAGAGGGTCAAATGTAACTGCAGGATACAGATGGACACCGAATTACCTTTAGCTGCACTGCAAGGAACACCTGTCACACACTGGCAGTGATGGGGATGTACAGCAGGGCCTATCTCTAGCACCACATGTACTGCGGACCTAGTGCTGGGCACCCATCCTATCCCTCAGGGGGAACACAGAACCTGCACAATGGCATGGTCTGTAGCTACTCTGTGCCAGTATCACGCACTGTCAGTTCATCTTTCCAAGCTGAGGTACCGGAGAGGTGCAGACCACATTTGGTGATCAGCTGGAGACAGCTATTCAGCATGTGCATTGCATCATGGGTACTGGTGGGGTTACCCTATCCTGGCACTCAGAGCACACAGTTTGTGCGGTGACCTGCAGTCCTTCTGTACCCAACCATTGCTGTGACATATACCACGGAGGTATAGCCTACTGGTTAATACAATGCCATCCTCGGCAGTGTTCATGGGTTCAATTCCTCATTGTTCCCTCCTCTCATGCCTGCCCTACTCAAATAGTGTGCATGCCTGTAACAGTCATATTTTTGCAGCTTTGTGCTGCCAGCCCATAATACCCTTGCCACAATTGTCAACATTCCCTCGGTCCGTCTATCTGCGTCTGTCAGCTGTGTAGTCTCCTGTCGGCCTGTGCAGGATGTCACCCCATGTCCTGCACTGCTACACTTTCCTGGATTGCGCCTCTTCATGCTTGCCTCACCTGTGTCTGATCTGCATGGCACCACCACTCCTCTGTCCACCTAATCCTGCCACCTCCGCCTCCACTGGGGAACACGTATTCCCATAGTCTGCCACCAACTGTCTTTCCAGTACTTTACATTGCCAACACCCTGTGCTGTGGTACAGTTGCCCCCACCATGTTTGTCATCAGTACTGGCAGCCACATGGGATGCCTGCAGATATGGCAGATCCAGCAGCTCCCAGCTCTCCCTCCTTCATTCACCTGTTCATTGCCTTTCCTGAGTGCTCTATCTAGTGTTAGGGCTACATCTGTCTCTATTCCTCACAGGTCATGCTTATCATCCTGAGACACCTTGCAGCCCTTAGGACACACTAACCTAGGGCACCGTAACCTTGCTAGACCACCTTAACCTATGGTTCCATAGCCCAGGGTGCCTTCTACGGTGCCTTGTCCAGGGGTGCCTAATATGCGCTTAGCCTAAGGAGCCCTTGTAAGGCGCCTTGTAACATGCATTAGCTGATACGGCTTGCTGTAACGATGCACCGCCCACACCTTTACATGGGCATCTGTACCTTTACCGCGGAACTTAACTCAAGTGACATTACCGCAGTTTAGTAAACATACCCCTTAGTTTTATCATCTGTTGACTTCTACAATGCCTTATTTATAGGACTTTATTTCATATTTAAAGGGTTCACAAACTCAGAAGTATGCCCACTGACAGGTAGTACACTATACACTAATTTCCCCAGAGTCAGAATCATTAATATTAAGGGATCACAGCACTCAAGTGCAAGCGCTTAACCACTCACTATGTCGGTCATCAGTCCCACAGTTTCTCATTAATGTGTCCAAATTAACCGAAAATCAAAATTTGTGATCCCTAGTTCCAAAATCCAGCAGCATTCATATATAGTTATGCCCACTGTTTACTAAACCATGATAGCACAGGGTTTGCCATGCGCTAAGCATACCATGCTATTAACACAAGGCCTTCAGTAAAAATCCCTAAGCTAACCGATTAGCACATAGACTGGGCAAGTTAGGTGAGCAATATGGGTGTTAAACGTGCATTGCAGTTAACTCAGCCATTATGGGCATATGTTAATTGCAAATGTTGTCGTTAGTGTAGGACCTCTTAACGCTACCTCAAGGGGTGGTAACAAGTGCATCAGCGTGCCAGTTAGCATGGTACAGCACATTACCAATGCACTAATAGCAGGGGTATGGATGCATATGTCCGCAAAGGTTAGTGTGGGTCTCTGCGCTAGTTTGGAGGCTTAAAGATGCACTAACGGCATGCTATTTAGTAAACATGCCCCTCAGTGATGTATTTTTTCACTATTATATCATTGTTGTGCTTGCCAATAGCATAACAGCTTTCTTGCAGCATCCATATATTATTCACGTAGCGGTATTCATCTCATGTTGCAATGGTGCATCCTGATTTCAACAGAGCCGAATTACAAAGACCAGACTCACACAGTTTCAGTATCTGTCAGGGATCGGCTGCTTGCCTTCAGTCGAAAATCAATCAATGCTCCGTGTCATTGCAGCAACAGTGGCACAGAGTATGAGGAGTGGAGAAGCAATTTACTAACTATGTAATTAACTTAAATTGATTTGTTAATGCACATTAGGCCCTTTTGGGATTTTTTTTAGCCAGCCTTCGGCCTATTTGGAAGTGTTTCAATTAGATGAACGCCTGGTGAATTTTAATGGACTGTGGATGTGTCTGTGTGAGTTACAGTATGCCCATTGTTTGTCCTGCAATACAGTTTGGAAAGATGGCCTATGTTTAACATACACTGTTGAGAATATATCGGATGGAAGGTTTATAAATTGTTTCAAATAATCCTGAAGGTAATTATAAATCCATTTTTGCCTGTAAATAGCTTTCACAGTGGCATAGCGGAACTGAGTTTTTAGTGGGGCCTGGGATTAACATGGATGCGCACAAGGCAATGTGAATGTTGACATCACCTCCAGCTCTCATCTCATTCGACTGTTCTGCCACTACTGAATGGGTAGGCCTGATGCCAAACTGGAAGTGCTATGGCTCACCCAGCACATCCCTGGTTACACCACTGGTAGACAGGACTAATTTTTTTTTTGTTGGGGCACAAGGTTAACATGGAAGAGCTAACTGTCATGGACTGGATGGTCCTGACTCCAAAGAAGTGAAGTGAAAACTGAACCATGGCTACTCTCCTGGCTTTTATAAAATTAGGTCATGTCTGAAGTACCCAGGGTGGAGGCCAGCATGTGCACATGGGCAGAGTTGTTCTCAGCTAGTGTACTGTCTGTCTTGATTAGATTGTAAGCGCCGACGAGCAGGAACCGTCATTTGTGTGTGTCTGTAAAGCACTGCGGATGCCATATAAATGATGAATAGTAGTAGTATTTACACCTGCTCTTGAGCGGCCGAATGTCTGCACGTTGAATGTAGGCACTGTCACCGCTGGATCTGCACTAGCGCTTTGCAGAACCACATAGATGCCTAGGTATCTATAAAATAGCACCGAAATAGGCACCTTGCTGCTCACTTAAACCTAGATGCCCTGTTATAAAATTACCCTCTAAAGAGATGAGGAGCTCTGTAAAGTTACATAGCATCAGTGCGTGTAAGTCATGTATTTTCAATGACTTATGCAAGCAGATGAGTCTTTACATACGTACTATACACAAGCGCTATTCTGTAAGAACTAGTCAAGTCAATAACATGTACTTTCAGATTATTAATGCAGAGGGACGGAACTTGGTCGCTGCATAGGCAAATGCAAATTTATGCATGTAAGTTATAAAATACTATAACTTATGTGTATTCACTACAAATCTAGGTGCAGGCATTTACACCAAGCCTAGGACTGGTGTACGTGATTGTGCCTACATTTGGGGCACTTCATGACTTATGCCCACATTTTATAAAGTGCATGCATACTTCGCATAACAGGCACGAATTATATGCGTTAACTTAGACATGCCTTATAAAAATTACCTTTCAAATTTCTCTTTGATCAAAGGAAGCAATATGTAAAATATTTTATAAAATACACACACACACACACACACACTGTATAAGCCAGTTGCCACCACCTAGGCACACCTGCTCTTTGCTACGAGCCCCCAACTTCTAAGTTAAGTCATGGCAGTCTGTTTCCTGCTGCCACTTCGGAAGGGCGGTTGCTAGAACGCTTTATTCAAGTGAAGCGGAAGTTAAAGATAATAGAAATTTGCCAGCTAATTGGCTTTTAAAATCCAGCCACTTCTCTTTGTTGGGTAAAGAGTGGTTGTGCACTTCTACCTTCCAGGGGTCATATCACTGCAGTTAGAAAGCCAAGCATTAGGTCTTAGATTGTATCATCGTACAAAAACAATAAACTACAAAAAGTCCCTTTTGTTTCAATTAACATAGGCAGTTGGGAGCCCCCAACCCCTTTCCTCATCTGAAACCAGGCAAGTGGCATCAAAACAGACTATAGTATAGACCAAATACCATTTTAAGAATGCAAACTTAATCCCAGAGCCAGATCCTGGCTGAAAGTGAAGACTATCTGAAACATCTGCTTCTCAAGATCAAGGAATATCGTCTTAAAATGGGCCTGGCACCTTAACGTAAAGACAAAGATCCTGTCAACTGGCAAAAATCAATAAGTTCATCGTTGATGGAAAAGAAATTGAAAGTGTGGACAATTTTAACCTACTTGGATCAACCATCAATAAAGAAGCAACAAGCAGTCAAGAAATCAGATGACACATTGCTCTTGACAGAATGGCTATGAAGAACCTAGAAAAGATTCTCAAGAGCATAGTTGCCTTTGAATTATGGTGCATGGACTGCCCAAAGAACCATATAGAGGAGATTAAACCTAAGCTTTCTTTAAAAACTCAGATAACAAGACTTCGACTTTCATACTGTAGACACATCATGCGAAGAAAGAGATCATTAAAGAAATACATCATGCTTGGCAAGGTAGATCAATGCAAAAGGCGACGGCCAGCAATGAGATGGATCGATACAATATTTATTTATTTTATTTAACAGCTTTTATATACTGCTTTATCCTTGAGTCAAAGCGGTTTACATTGAAACTCATGTTTACACTGAACAATTTTACATTGAACCTCATAACTGTTTACATTAAACAATTTCAAGGGTATGTGTGGCATGCATAGAGGTTTGAACAACTTTAACTATTTACAACAACAACAGCAGCTATGGGTGCCACTATCAACAATGAGCTGCCTGTCTGAAGACAACACACAGTTTAGGACAACTATCCAGAGGGTCGCCATGAGTCGACACCAACTCGACAGCACCTGACAACAGTATGTTTATTAAAAACTTGCTAGACTGCCATACACTGGGGTAGGTACCTAAGCGGTTTACAATTAAAAAGTGCCTGCCATGCACCTGGCTTATACCAAGAACCACTTAATTAAGACAATTCTCTCTGGACCTCCACTACATTTCCAAGCTAGGGGGTCCTCTACCAGCAGGACTGCTCTAGACCAAGTTTTGTTAAATAGTTCTGGTTGCAACCTGAGTGAGCTGTGCAACACCAATTGTCAATAGCCTAATGCACACTTCCATTGATAAAAGTAGGGAGGACCCCATCCCAGCCAGGTATGTCTGACCCTTTTCCCATGAGAAGTTAATACCCTGCAAATTCAATACACTGGCTTGGGTATTGCCCATCACAGGTGTGAGGTATCATCATGTATGGCTGGAGCATATTTAATACCCATGGCTACTTCTCAGTTTACATGCCGGGACTGAGCAATGAGGAACCACGCAGGGAAAAATACCACACCCCTGAGGCACAGAAACAAAACCTGAACGCAGGTTGGGTGAGAGGAAGCATCCCAGCATTGTCTTGGTTAATATATCAGAGGCATTGCTATGTTTAAAATCGCCAGTTAAGTATGCCTAGCAACAGCGATCTTTGAGAAGATATTAATGTGAATGGATGTTTTATGAGTTGCAATACCTGCAGCACATAAGCAATGGAGTGGTTGTACTGACTAATTTAGTGGTGGTAATATAAAGTCCACTGAGCTTATTTGAAAGTGAGCAAGCACAGTTTTTAACATGATATAAAATATAAAAAACAAAAAAAATGTAAAAAGATTGTTGCAATATATAATCAATAAAAAGAAGTTGAGCGTGAACTCTAAGAGATGACTGATAAGAGGAGCATAAGGGACAATCCATACAGGCTCCATTCTGATGGTTCCTCACATTCCTTTACATAATTTGGCCGTGTATATGTGTTAAATGCTTATGAAAAACTTGATGTGGTCTTTATATACATAAAAAATTGTTTTTGAGTAAGGAGTTTCTTTTGTGCACTATATAAACATTTCTTCTTACACATAAGGGGACTTCAATACCTGACAATGATATGTCGAGCCATGACCTTGGTTTGTATTCTCTAATACTGTGTTCTGCACAGAGTGCTAAACACAGGGGAGCACAGCACTGAGAATAGTCTGCATGTCAGATGATGGCCATTATGCACAGGTATGGTTGAGTCTAGGTTACAATGTTCCACACTCTGGAAGTGTCTTTTCCCTTGCTGTCATTTTTCTTTTTAGGGTAACCCTCTAAGAAGCTGAAAATATCAATGTATTTATTTTGTCACCTTCTTCCTCTTAGCTCCCTGGTGGGATCTAGGTTAGGAAGGGAACAAGACCTTGGAGCTGTTTTTAATCGAATGACCAAGCCATAGCTAGAATTCACTATAGCTGGTTGCAGACTTATGCCTTTTGCAGATGCCACTGCACATTCTTATTTCTGACTCACCTACTACCCTGTTGCCAGTAACGAATCTAACCAGGTCCCCCATCCAAACTTACACTGGTAGGATTGAGCAACACTCACCATTCGAGCATACCATTTATGCCGCAGCCTGGTGTTTGTGTCTACAGTTTTCCATGAGATGCATAGCTTTGCTGAAATTCATATCACACCCTTTGTCCCCATTATTCCTAACCCATTGGGGGCCGCTCCAGTCACTGTTATCATGGTGCCTCATACCAAACCAGCTATTGTTCCTGATGAGCTGACTATACTGAGACTAGAAGCCACCACTGTGGCAGAGTAAAGGAATCAGAGGGTGTGAGGGGTGAGGAAAAATCTAGGGTCATACTGGGGGGAGGGGGGGTTCCAGGACCATGCTGTTGTGCTGAGAAAGCACAGTTACTTACCTGTAACAGGTGATCTCTGGGAACAGCAGGAATTAGTCCTCACATATGGGTACGTCGGTACCGACGGAGCCTGCGCGGGAAAGCTCCCCAGCTTCCTAGAATGGAAGCTTTTGGGACCTCCCACTGCACATGCGCACTGCCTTCCCGCCTTCCTGAACAGCTCTCCTCAGTTTCGAGTTTATAGCTGAGTCAATAGAGAGAGGACAGGAAGATAGATAGATAAAAGATACAACTCCTAGGGGAGGTGGGTGGGTTGTGAGGACTAATTCCTGCTGTTCCCAGAGATCACCTGTTACAGGTAAGTAACTGTGCTATCTCCAGGAACAAGCAGGAATAAGTCCTCACATATGGGGACTCCCTAGCTTAGATGCGTGGGATCCCCTGTCAAGGTTCGCCATCTTCGTATGGATCTCAGGCATCCATCCTGGGAAGGTGGGCAGGAGTTGTCTAAGAATGGAACAGGTGTTTGAGGACAGCCTGGCCAAACAAGGCATCCCGGCGGGAGTCTTTGTCCAAACAGTAATGGGCTGTGAAGGTATGAACCGAGGCCCAGGTAGCGGCTCGACAGATCTGATCAATGGAAACAGAGTGCAGATGAGCCATAGAAGTTGCCATGGCTCTCACATTGTGAGCTGTGACATGGCCTTCCAGAGAAATGTTTTTACTCTGGTAAGCAAAGGAAATACACTGAGCAATCCAATTGGAAAGTGTACGCTTGGAGACTGGAAGTCCCAAATGTGAAGGATCAAAAGCCACGAAAAGTTGAGAAGACTTTCGATGTGGCTGAGTCCTATTAAGGTAAAAGGCTAGAGCTCTTTTACAATCCAGAGTATGAAGGTTCCTCTCTGCACTGGAGGCATGAGGAGCCGGAAAAAATACAGGTAGATATACCTCTTGATTAAGATGAAAAGGCGAGACCACTTTAGGCATAAAGTGGGGATTCGTCCTAAGGACCACCTTGTCATGATGAAATCTTGTATAAGGTGGATTAGCCACTAGAGCCTGCAGTTCGCTGATGCGACGAGCGGAAGTGACTGCAATTAGGAATAATACCTTCCAGGAAAGAAATTTCAAGGAGGTAGAAAATAACGGCTCAAAAGGTGGCTTCATAAGCTGACCAAGCACTAGATTCAAATCCCATGCGACCGGGGGGGGTCTGATGGGAGGTTTAGTGAGGGTCAGGCCTCTCATGAATCTTGCAACAAGAGGATGAGAGGAGATAGGTTGTCCATTTACAGGTTTCAGGGATGCTGAAATAGCACTTAAATGGACTCTTACAGAATTCGTCTTAAGGCCTGCATTGGAAAGATGCAGGAGATAGTCTAAGAGGGAATTCAAAGGAAGTGCCAGAGGGTCAAGGCCCTGCTGAGCACACCAAATGGAAAAACGTTTCCATTTGAAAGCATAAGACCGCCTCGTGGAAGGTTTCCTAGAGGCATGAAGGATATCTTTCACAGGTTGAGAAAGATTAAAGTCTTGAAGACTTAAGCCTTCAGTAACCAAGCTCGGAGATTAGGGATTTGGGGTTTGGGTGCCACAAAGTCCCGTCCTCCTGAGACAGAAGGTCTGGTGCAGCTCCTAAGTCCAGGGAGGATCCCTGGGAGAGCTGTAGAAGCAGAGGGAACCACACTTGGCGTGGCCAGCGTGGAGCTATGAGGATCATAGAGCCGTGATCTCTCTGGAGTTTGAACAGAGTCTTGGGAATCAGTGGAATGGGTGGAAAGGCATATAGGAACGCCTGACCCCAATGGAGGAGAAAGGCGTCCGTGGCCTGAGCTTCCTGACATGGAGTCCTGGAACAGAACCGGGGAAGTTTGGCATTCCACGGACTTGCAAAGAGGTCTATGTCCGGGGTCCCCCATTCCTGAAAGATTCTGGTTATCTGGTCCACGTGTAGGGACCACTCGTGTGGCAGCAGAACTCGACTGAGCCTGTCTGCTCGAGAGTTTTGAACTCCTGGAAGGTACACTGCTAGCAGATGAATTTGGTGCTCTCTGGCGAAGGCCCATAATCTGAGAGCTTCGTTGCAAAGCGACAGAGAGCCCGTTCCTCCTTGTTTGTTTATGTAAAACATGGCCACCTGATTGTCTGTCTGAACCAGGACAGTCAGGTTGGCAAGGAGGGTATGGAAGACCTTGAGGGCAAGGTAAATTGCTCGCAGTTCCAGGAGGTTGATATGAAGGGTGGCCTCCTGTGGAGACCAAGTGCCCTGAGTGGAGAGAGTTAGCAGATGGGCTCCCCACCCCAATTGGGAGGCATCTGTTGTGAGGGTTGCTTGGGGTAGCAAGGGCTGAAAGGGAGCCCCCAACAACAGATTCTTGGTGGATATCCACCAATGGAGGGACCAAGACAGACGGTTTGAGGTTTGTATTTGGTCTGAGAGTGCTCCCGACGCCTGAGTCCACTGGGTGGCCAGGGTCCATTGAGCTGCTCTCATATGAAGACGAGCATAGGGCACCACATGTACTGTGGAGGCCATATGGCCCAGGAGGCGTAGCATTTCCCTGGCTGTCAAGTGAGTACTGGACTGGGCTTGGGAGGCCAAGCTCAGCAGACGCTGACCCCGAACCAGTGGAAGGTAGGCTCTTGCAGTGGTGGTGTCCAACCGGGCCCCTATGAATTCTAGAGACTGAGTAGGGCTGAGTTGAGACTTGGGAAGGTTTACCACCAGTCCCAGATACTGCAGAAGGTTCCTTGTGCGGTCTAGGGAAATCTGGGCCTGCGACTGAGTTGGAGCTCGAATGAGCCAGTCGTCCAGATATGGGAATACGAAAATCCCCATGCTTCTGAGAAATGCGGCTACGACTGCCATGCATTTGGTAAAGACTCTTGGGGCAGAGGCGAGACCGAAGGGAAGTACTCTGTATTGGTAATGACTTCCCCTGAACAGAAAGCGAAGATATTTTCTGTGGGAGGGATGGATGAGTAGATGTGTATACGCATCCTGCAGGTCTAGAGAACAAAGCCAGTCCTGACTCTGAAGGTATGGAAGGAGAATGCCCAAAGAGAGCATTTTGAATTTCTCCTTGTACAGAAATTTGTTCAATTCTCTCAGATCTAGGATTGGTCTGAATCCCCCTGTCTTCTTTGGAATGAGAAAATAGGGGGAGTAGAAACCTGACCCCTGTTGATGAAGAGGAACCTCTTCTATGGCCCCTTGGGCAAGCAGAGAAGAGATCTCCTGATCCAACAGGGCTAGGAGAGGAGATGGAGAATTGAAGGGTCTCACCATGTGATGAGGAGGAAGGCTGGAGAAATGAAGTTTGTAACCCTCTCGGATGATAGAGAGGGTCCATTGCTCTGTTGTGATCTGTTCCCATCTGGGAGCAAAGTGAGCTAACCTTCCAGGTATGGTGAGAGGTTCTGGTTGGTCCAGAACCAGGAATGGCAAGTTCTCTAGGGGCAAGTCAAAACCCCTGAGGGGGTGGAGCCTGTTGAGCTGCAGTAGCTGCTGCAGGCTTTGCTCTTGCTTGTTTCGTTTGCTGACGTTTAGCCGCAAAACGAGGTTGAGAAGATTGCTGGCCAGTATTGGAAGCATATCTGGCCTTCTTATAATAAGGCCTCTTGAAAGACTTCTTCTTAGTGGGAGTAGAAGTGGACTTAGAAAGTCTCTCTAAGGTGGCATTTTCAGCGTCCATTTGAGTGGCCTTAACCTGCCACTCTGCACCGAATAAGTTCTCACCTGTACAGGGCAGATTCCGTAAGCCATCTAGAACCCAGGGTTCCAGATCAGAAGCCTGGAGCCAGGCCAGACGTCTGGCTGCGATAGCAATGCCAGAAGCTCTGCTGGCTCCTTCGAAGGAATCAAAGGCAGCTCTGTTGGAGAACTTAGAAACATCTAAAAGTTGTTTCACAACAGAAAGGAAGTCCTCCTGTTTATCCTCAGGGATAAGGGAGGCAAAATGCCGTACTTTCTTGGCAAGTTCCTAGGGGAACTTGCCCATATAGAGGCTGTAGGAATTAATCCTGGCTATAAGCATACTAGCCTGGAAGATTTTCCTACCAAAAGAGTCTAGTGTCTTACATTCCCTTCCTGGAGGTGTAGAAGAGTGCCTTTTAGTACTCTTGATCTTTTTCATTGCAGACTTTACCACAATGGAGTGGTGAGGCAATTGAGTTTCTGAAAACCAGGAGAAGGAGGGACCCGATACATGGTGTCCAACCTACGGGAATAAGGAGACAGAGTTAAAGGGTTCTCCCAGAAATCCATCAATTGTTCCTGAAGGATTTCATGGATAGGCAGAGTAACTGCTTCTTTAGGAGACTTAGAGTATCCTAAAATATCCAATCTTTTTGACCTTGGTTCCCTTTCAGAGGAGGTAGTGATAGAAAAGCCTTTAGCCATTTCTAAAATAAAGTCCTGAAAGGACAAATCCTCTGGAGGAGACATTCTCCTTTTTGGAGAAGAAGGTTCCTCAGGAAGGTCAAGGGAGAGCTCTGCAGACTCATCAGAGGAGACAAAATCCTCAGAGGAATCGGTGTATTCTCTAGTTTCCTCCAACGCACGATACGCATACCGATCGGTATCGACATCGGGCGTACCGGGTATGGAAGCGGTATGGAGCGAAAGCCCATACGGTACCGATTTGCGTTTAGAAGAGGAAGGCCTGGGTTCCGGCATGGCGGACGATACCGGAACCGGGCCCGGAACCGCTGGAAGCGGTACCGATGGCGTTGCAGCTTTAATGAAAGCCATGACGGCCTGCTGCTGGGATTGGACAGTATTGCCCATAGACGCCACGGCTGCCTGGATGTCGGTACCGGTATGGGCCGGTACCCCAGAGCCGTCCAACAGGTGATCTGTCGAGGCCGTGCCATCGATGTCAACCTGTAGCCCCTGTATTGGCGTTTTGGAAGGTAGGGCTTCCCGCCGGGGCTGTTTGGCTGGGGCAGGGTCCTCAAAACTAAGAGCCTCTCGATGCTTTGAAGGAGATTTGCTCTTTGAGGACTTGCCCACAGAAGGTTTGGTTACCTGAGATCCATCCGGGGATGATGACCTGGATGACTGTGATGTTGGATTCTCTGAAGCAAACAGCACATGGAATTTGTTGGCCCGGTTCTGCAGCCCACGCTTAGACATTTGGGAGCAGGAAGGGCAGTCCGGAATGGAGTGGTCAGGCCCCAAAATTTTAAGACACCATTCATGGGTGTCTGTGACTGATATTACAGCAGTACACTTGGTACACTTCTTAAATCCAGGGGCTGGCTTCTCCATGTGGAGAATTAAAGTAGGCCTGAAGGCCTAACTGAAGTGACCAAGTGCTGAAAAAATAATAAAAGAAAATAATTTTTTAAGAAAGAAAAAGGAAGACCGCGATACCGGTATCGGTATGGGAAGGCAGGTACGCGGTCTAAAGAAACAAAACAAAAAACTACAATTTCTTCAGCGGTGACAGGATACACGACCTGCTGGCTCCGCGGGAAAAAGAGAAACTGAGGAGAGCTGTTCAGGAAGGCGGGAAGGCAGTGCGCATGTGCAGTGGGAGGTCCCAAAAGCTTCCATTCTAGGAAGCTGGGGAGCTTTCCCGCGCAGGCTCCGTCGGTACCGACGTACCCATATGTGAGGACTTATTCCTGCTTGTTCCTGGAGATACTGCAGGGCCTCATAATAAATCAGGCCTGCCTGGATAGGTGCTCACTGGCCACAGAGCGACCTCCCAACAAACCCTAGCTTCTTCCCACATTTACTGCATTTCCCTTTGTTTCTCGGAGGCTGTGCCCACGGTGCTCTAAGAGTTGTGCCAAAAGTCCCAACCTCAGGGCTTGCTTTTCCACAAGGAGTGCTTTATTCTTGCTGCTATGTCCTCCTTACTTCAGTGACATTTTGTGTGGTATGAGAGATACCACCAGCTGTTGCTGTTCCTGTCTCCTACACCACATAGTCAGAGATCCCAAGAGCTGCTGGGGGAAGAAGGGAGCAGGAGAGGATGCACAGCTTATTCCAACAGACATTGGAGCATGGCCTTGTGAAGGCCCAGTTGCCTAAGTCTGTACTGCTGCCACTAAATTATTTTGTCTTGGCATGTTGTCTTTTATGGCAATGTGGGGGGAGGGGAGGTGGTTAGTGGCAGAGGTTTCTCACAGCCCGCCTCTGAAGAATAGCATCCCGTGGCTTGTTTCCACACACTGAATCTCTTTCTGACTCCAAAAGGTTTTGCCAAGCATAAGCAGTCACACTCACTGCAGCTCTGAAGGCTCAGGATGTAATTCAGCTGCCCCGCCCCATCAACACTTAGCTTGTGCTTATGCTGACCATGCTCCCCCAAATTCTAAACTCTGCCGCTTTACACACAGCACCAGTACAGGAAGACGCCCTGTCACTGAAAGCAGGAGCAGCAGCAACTGTAAGGAGGCAGGTTCAGCCTGCCACTATCTTCTTCTCACCTTCCCTATAAGTAGGGCTTGGATTTATCACTGCAGGAGAGAGCTTTTATTTGTTGTTTTTTTATTATTAATTTTGCACTTTTTCCAAAAACTTTATTAAAATAGTCATACTATAAATAAAAAACTAGGTGAAAGGCCCAAGAAAATGCGTATTACCGTGGATACAACACTATCATTTGCTATAGCACTTAGAAAAACCTCATTAGCTTTTGCATTCTAATATCTAAAGAAACAATATGAATTGCATAAGGAAAATTCCTTATGTCTACTCCCTGCCCCACCCTCTAACCCACGCCCTAACATCCTCCACTATTAAATGATGTGAGGAACTCCATTAATCACACGAAGCAAAGACTCAACACCTAATCTGCTACTGGTCGCTACTGGTCAACATAGAACTGACGTCCAAACCCACAATCCGATATCTCAGCATCACACTGGACCAACACCTGGATATGTCAACGCATGTGAAGAACGTGACAAAGAGTATATATCATAAGATCAGAACACTGCGACACCTCCGCCCCCTACTTGATTATACTGACTACCGATCAACCTTTCAGGCATTAGTCCTCCCACATCTTGATTTTGCGAACATCCTCCTCCACGGGCTCTCTCAATCAACTTTAAATCCACTTCGTCTGGCTATGAATGCAGCTGCAAGAGTCCTCTCTGGGTCACCAAGATCTGCTCACATAACGCCTATCATGAAAGACCTACACTGGCTACCTCTACAAGCCAGACTCCTATATAAGTCTCTAGTCCTGACCTTCAAAGCCATGAATAATTACCCACCGACACCAATCAGCAAAACTAATTCATAACACCCTCGAAAATAGGAACAGAAGGACTACTGCTATGAACACCTTAATAGTTCCCAAGATGATGACATCATGTACTAAAGCTACATCGAATAGAGCTTTCTCAATATTCGCACCCCTAAATTGGAATACACTTCCCCACAAAATCCGTGGCATCAAAAGTCTATTACAATTCCAAAAAGCCGTGAAGCATCACCTATTCACAAAATTCTACCCAGAAGTGATCATGGACTCCCACACAACCAACAGGCCTCCCACATACACCAGACACCTTAGCACCCTAATACAACCAGAAAATGGTTAGACTACACGATAGCCCACATGACTACCATTTACCCGTACCACCCACATGAATACACGCACAATATCCATTCGAGCTTGAATATTGTATATAGTTAAAGTATATATATAATATAATGTTGGCTGTACATAGTTATCCCTGTTACTCCATGTTATATATTCCCCTGTTCTCTGTAAACTCAATGTTGCCTGTATGCATTGCAGTATTTTGTTTAATGTACACCGCGCTGATTGTAATAGCGCGGTATAGAAGAGATGTTAAATAAATAAATAAATAAAATAAATAATCTCACTGAGAGAACCACGCCTAATTTTCATAGGCTCACACCCTGCATCTTTACTCAAAACCATCCTCTATATATTCATTTCCTTTCACCTTCTACTTAATAAAAACCAAAGTTTTTTATCATCAGGTTTTTTTATATACCGCTTTATCATTTCAATCAAAGCGGTTTACATTGTAACTTAAACTTAGTAATGTACATTAAACAAGGATATTGATAACCCTCCATTGCCTCAGAAAAATCCAAGTTAAGTGAGTTGTCCAAGGCCAGGTTTTGGATGTAGGTAGGTAGGTTTTCCTTTACTTCTGGAGTTAATTTTAAAAAAAAAACAACCACACATTTCTCAAACTGAACTGACCGAAGCCAGAGGTTTTGAATTATTATTCTAAATGCTAAGTCACTGATTCTCTTGCAGCTAACAAGAAGTCAGCAAGTGGAACTGAGCAGCGCGAATATAAAGAGATTCTCCCATCCACAGCACCCAGAAGAGGGGACAGCTTGCCTTTTACCTCATGAATCCAACAATGCAATGTGTGCCTTCGAGTCAATGCTGACTCCTGGTGACCCAGAAGCTCCTGGGTTTTCTTGGCAGTGTCACCGGAAGTAGATTGCCAGGCCTTTCTTCCGAGGCAGTGGAGGGTTAAGTGACTTGCCCAAGGCCACAAGGAGTGCTAGTGGGAATCAAACCCTGGTTGCTTGGTTACCAAGCCAGTGTTCTAACCACTAGCTCATGACCAAAAATCAAATGTGAAACCAAGTGCCCCTTATCACACCCCCCCCCCCCCCGTTTCATCAACAAGTTGGAGGATCTTGTGCCCATGGATTTCAATTTTACTGGAGCATAACATCTGCAAGTCCATTTCTAACATTTTTTTCTGAGCATTTGTACTAATAGCATTCCCCCTTCTTAATTTGTCAAAAGACACTTCCATTAATATGTTATGTTATTGTGACCAATATCCCATCCTAGAGCCAATGCTCTAACTACTAGGCTACTCCTCCACTCTGGTGCCATACATTGCAGGGTGATCATGTCTGCTCTCTGCAATGGCCTGCGACAGAGCCAATAAATTCATTCTCACAGAAGGGCATGATCGTGAACAGCATGAGTACAGACCTAAGGTGCTACTGGAACACATCAAAAAGCATTAGAATGTGTGACCACCTGTCACAGCAGACCCTGGATTATTCCTGGCATCAAAATGCACAAAGTATCCCCCAGCCAAACCACTGTCCATCGCTGACTGAGCTATTGCTCTAACCATTATTCAACACCTCCACCCAGCCCTACACCCCAATGCCTTGAATCAAGGAGACTGCAGTCCCTGCCTGTAATGGGTGAAATCCAGGTCATGAAACAATGTAGCTGGCACATGATCAGATCATGATACATCAAACCTAGGGCCTGCCTACAGCGGCAAACATGCAGTACGTCATGCACATGAAATGCACTAGAGCAGCTGCACAACACACACATCACTGCAGGATACATCTCTTGTGAAAAGGCCAAGGTACATGTGAGGTCAAGATGTCCATTCCTCCACTGTATCCCCAATGCCAAACACCACACACACGCATGAATCTGCTGTGTTGCAGTGTGGTAGTCACCCCAGAGGCAGCACATGTACAGGGCGTGCAGTCCCCTGTTACCTACTGCACATGGTGACATAGGTATACCTGCACACACACACCAAACGCAAACCACAGTACTGACCCATGCAATCCATTGCAGACCATCCTGGCCTCCCCAGGGGGTCATGAACACATCTCCCACCATCATAGATGACAAGCAGATACTGGGAAATGCCCCTGTGACCATAGTCACCACGTTGGCTGCACTTTCCTCTGTTTGCCAGTATAGGTTAGGCCCTCCATTACCCTTGATGCAGTGCACACTCTGACCAGCTTTCTGCAATAGATCACCAAAAGGAGAATGCTGTGATCCATCACATCAGGCCAGAAATATGCAAAGACATTGGGTGCTTCTAGAATAGAACAGCTGCAAACTGTGCTACTGTTATGATAGAGATATGATAGCGGTATATAAATTAATGAACGGAGTGGAACGGGTAAACGTAGATCGATTGTTTACCTTATCAGAATATAGAAAGACTAGGGGACATGCAATGAAGCTACAGGGTAAACTATTTAAGACTAAGAGAACATATTTTTTCACTCAACGTGTAATCAAACTCTGGAATTTGTTACCGGAGGATGTAGTAAGAGCTGTTAGTGTAGCTGGATTTAAAAAAGGTTTGGACAAGTTCCTGGAGGAAAGGTCCATAAACCATTATTAAAAGGACCCAGGATATCAATGCTTGACCCAGTACAAGCATTGCGGAACTTGTCTTTTGGGGAAACTGCTAGGTACGTATGACCTAGATTGGCCATTGTTGGAACCAGGATACTGGGCTTGATGGACCTTGGTCTGACCCAGTATGGCATCTCTTATGTTCTTATGTTCTTCAGGCATTTCTGAACATTTCTTCTCTCATTCAGTAATATGGTACAGAGATTTGAAATTAAATCTTTACTAGGAACAACAGAGTGGAGGAAGTAGCCTATTGGTTAGAACACTGGCTTGGTAACTAAGCAATCAGGGTTCAATTCCCACTAGCACTCCTTGTAGCCTTGGGCAAGTCATTTAACCCTCCATTGCCTTGGAAGAAAGGCCTAGCACTCTACTTCCAGCCACATTGCCAAGAAAACACAGGAGCTGACTCAAAGGCACACATTGCATTGCAGGAATATCAACAGAATATCAAAGCTTCTCTATTGTTAAGAATTTTATAGGGGTATTTGGCTAGTAAACCCTTTAATTGAAACTACTTGAAAATGAATAATCTGCATTCCTAACCTCTCCCAAGATTCATGTAAATATCATCTATCTACTATTGTGGAAAAGCTGGCCCAGTTTTAACTATCCTCACTTGGCTCCATTAGCTTAAACTTTCTACCACAAAAAACCTTTTGGCAGTTATGAGTTATTCCAAAGTGGTGAAAATCAAGGAGGATAGCATTAAGTGTGATCTGAGATCAATCCAGCTCCATAAATGTGATGTTGATCAGGTGTCACTAAGGACATCATATTTTTAAATACTCAAACCACATCTGCTTAAATCTCCAGTCATGTCGGCTTCACAGATCATTTTTAGTCAAATGTTTCTCAGTGTTTTTACCTTCCCAATTAATTGTGCCCCTCAGTATAGAGGCCTAGTAATATAAGCTGAAATCTGGAATTGATAATTCATCCCTTTTTTTTATGTGCATATTTTTATCTACCCTAGATTTATTTATTTTTTTTTTTTACTCTCCAACTGAAACGTGAACACAGACCTATTAAGTTCTCTGAAGAACTGTTCAGGAAGGGCTATCGGCCATACATTGAAATGAAAGTTAATTCAAGGAAGAACATTTATTTTAATGGCAGCTATTATATTTAATAAAATACAAATAGAAAGCCATGCCCAAGATCACTTTGTATCTCAGTAGAATCCTATCTATATTATATATTTTTTTTTTATTAAAACATTAAAGCTCAAGAGACAATAAACAAAGTGACATGAATTATGCCAAGCCCAAAAGGCAGTATTGCAGAGCATCAAACAGAAATGAAGGGCAAGGACCTGGGCTGTCTTATCAATGCAACCAAACCTTTGACAGTAATAAGCGCATCTGAAATTACAATGAGCTGTTAAAAGTACTGAAACTGGCAGGTGGAGTAGGTGAAAGAGAAGGATCTACTTAGTCAGGTGGGACTTTGTCAGGTGGGACTTTGCTCAGGACTTTGACAAATTGTATAAATTAAATTATGAAGCCTTTAGCACGTCTGTGGAAAGGTGCACCATAAATAAAAATGTATTGAAGAAAGCAGATATGATGCAGTCACTTCTAAGGAAAAGGGAAAAAAAAAAAAAAACCACCAACTACCTTACCCAATATCAGCTCCACCACATGTCAAGGAACAGATGGCCCCGGGCAAGTTATTCTCTTCCAAAACCTGGGCAACAATTCTGCAAAGGAAGAAACTCTGTCATGAATGGTGTTGTCACACTTCTAAACAGTTTCTTGGGAAAACTGAAGAGTATACCAATTTTGAGGCAATGAAAGCTAAAAGTTGAATAGGACTGATTTCAACAAATGGCATGAAATAATTATAAAAAAATATATTATAGATATAGATAGATATAGATAGATCCATATTATAGACACTACTTCCATAGCAAGATCAAACAAATGCAATTAAGATATCAAAACATACAGCGGCTCTTCATGGAGGTAAGGAAAACTGTCCCAAATATTAGACTATACAGGATCAGCACGGAGGACACCCTTAGAACTGGGGAGCACGTAAAAGGTGCAGTACAACCCGATCCCTAGAAATGCTTCCTCCAAATATAGGTAAAGGTTTACAAGAGTTTGCACTATGCCCACACTTACCTGCCCACAGAGCAGGCAGTTTTCAGACATCTCATTTACATAAGTAAAACGCTTCATACCTGTACAAATCACTTTGATAACTGTCCTCATGGGGATAAAGGCGGCATCTATGTAAAATGTCCAAAAGCTGTGACTATTTTATGCTTTTATGCCTATATAAAATAGGCTCTCAGACCTACCCTAACACACAAATGCCCTCATACAAATGTACACCTGCTCTGGAGGGTGTAACTACATGCGTGTACACACATTTTATAAAATATACACATAAGGTGCAGCTCCAGCTTAACTACACCCCGGGAATGCCTACACACAAATCACATAGAATATATGTGCACTCTTAAGCATGCATGCTTGTATATACCCCACACACAATGTTATACCAGCCACTTTCAACATATAAATACGGTTTCAGAATTATCCCATAATATACATGCAAACACACACACTAGGAAGGTCCATTAACTGCCTGGTGCTCTCTATCTACTATCATGCCTACTGTACCTAAATGTAACTCATCTTGATCTTCTGGAAAGGCGTGAGCTAAATGCTAATAAGTAAAACACTTCCTGTATTTATGGTGTCATGATTCACAGACACATTCTGAATGACTGCCACGTTGGTCCAGTTGCATTTTTAATGAGTCCACTGATCAATAACCGATAGTACAGCAGACAAATGCAAGCAGACTGGAGAAAAAAATATCAGAGATTAAATGGTTTCATTGATCTCCAGGAGGCGACGTCAACAGTCTGGAATTTCTGACAAAATTCAGATGCAAGGTGACCCTATAGAACAATGTCAAAAAGGGACAGGCCGAGCTAGTCCTGGTTCTGCTACCATGGATGTGTAGCAGTAGTTACGTTTTAAAAAATGGAAGCCTCTACCGACTGTGGCTTAGACCATTCCCTTACTGTAGATGCAGTTGTCCCATCCCAGTCAAGAGTAATAGTTGCTGAGCCAGTAGCCTTTCCTTTGACCGCTAGGGCACTGTAACAGTAACAGTTTTGGAAACTGGTTTTAGAGGCTATACAGATGTCTGTAAACTAGCACATTATTTTGTAAACTTAGAAACCTGAAATAAAACCAATTTTCTTGTTTAAAAAAATACATAAATATTGAGAGAAGTTAAACAGCACCAAAGCCTGAATGTAAACACTCATTTATATATCAAAAAGTGAGGAAGGGGGACTGGTAGCAGATTTTGGACAACACCTGCAGCCTGTTTCAGCAAGGGCCATATTATAGGTTCAGAGGAAACCTCAAAGCGATTTCTATGGCTAAACAGCATTTTACCCGCATAAATCAAGCATCTGAAAATGACATCCTCAATACACCTCAATTTTTTTTAAACTGCTTCTTCCTAGGGGAAAAGTTTAGATTATGAGAGGATAAGCATGTGTTTGGATTGCTTTTTCAGATCGTCATGCAGAATTTTCCAGCCAATTTCTACCCACACAAAGAAAGCAGATACCGTCCATCCATGAAAGTTTGGAAAGTTAAAGTCCTTACATACTTTCCCTTTGAAAATTGGTGCAAAAACCATGAGTAAAACCATCACATGCAGATTTTGCATTGATATGGGCCCTTTTAAACACTGCCGGCCGAATAAATCAGATCAGCTCTCAGGAAGAACCTCTGTGGTCTCAGCGGCTCAAGCACATCAACTCTGGAGAATTAATATGCCGGGCCAAAAAGCGCATCAGTGTCTGTATGAAAGGCAGGTTTGCTCTAGGAGTGGTAAAGCCACCGTAACACTGCACCACACAAGCGTCTCCCAGAGGGCCCGAAGTCAGAGAAAGCTGCATGAATCTCTACTATGGTCTCAAACTAATAAGATTTCTACTGGATGGTGCATTCAAAGCCAGATTTATATTGAACCTTACAGTTCTCAAACCATCTGTGGATAGTGGAGATAAAAACATCCCTTCTCCCTATTATCTGGAATGATCTTCTGCAATGCAGTAATGGATTTTTAATATTCAAGACTTCCTCCAGGGCTTTCACATTAGGGACAAAAGCATGCACTATGTCTTCTAGGCACCATGTCGCCCTTCTCTCCCTCCCCTCAACAAATAAATTTGTAGTGAAGGAGAATTCCCCAACAAATACACACCCCTCACCCAACCCTGATATAGCTGTCACTCTTCCTGCACTTCTAACACTATCCCAGTGCACTTTTCCACATTCCTACTCTTCTCTCTCCCACCCAGATGCAGCCCTCTCTCTCTCCTCCTCCTCCTTCCCCTTCAGACCTCTTACTTTCTTCTCTCCCTCAACCCTTGTTGTAGTCCCACTGGCCAGCAGGAAAGAGGTGGCGATTGTGTCTAAGTCTCTGGTGACATCATATTTGGAATATTGCGAACAATTTCAGAGACCACACCTTCAAACAGATACAAACAGGATGGAGTTAGTGCAAAGGCAGTTTTCAAAATGGACAGTGGCCTTTATCATAAAGAATATGGGGGAGGACTTAAAATTTTAATATGTATACTTTGGAAGCAAGAAAGAATAAATAAGATATGGTACAGACACTTAGATACCTCCATGGCCAATGCACAAGAAGCAGACATCTTTCAATTGAAAGAAGATATGGAAGGAGAGGGCATAAGAGGAAGGTGAAAAGGGACAGATTCAGGAGTAATCCTGAAGAAATATTTATTTGTGGAAAGCGTGATGGATGCATGGCAGTGCCTCCTAGTGAAGGTGGTAGAGACAACTGTATCTGAATTCAAGAAAGCATGGACAAGTATGGAGGAGCTCTAAAGGAGAGGAAGGGATTGTAGAGCTTAGTAATTGATATGGATGGGCAGACTGGATAGGCCGTATAGTCTATCTCCCATCAGGCACTTGGGAGAAACAAAGGCGGCAGACTTCCATTTCTCATATTGCATACAGACAGACTTCAACAACTAATGCAGGATGACCGCACAACCATCTAAGAGGTGGTCTTAAATATAAGGCCCCATGCTGAAGTGCCTGGGAGCAGACCTTCACATGGCAGAATGCCCCTGGATCCTCAACCCTTCATTTGCCCCTTCCTTTCCATTTTCCTTCTTTCCTCTTCATTAACTGCTAATAATTGAGATGCAACAAAACTCAAATCCCATCAAGCCTTGCAGGGAGAGGAGACAATCTGGGATGGGACTAGAAAAGAATGCATCAGCACAGTCTACACTACAGCCATTTCTTTTTCTGAAGAGAAAATCCTTGATTCTTGATAGACAAAAAAGAGATCCCACCTCCCCCCTCATCTGTTGACATAAAATTGCCACTTTGTTGCCTGAATCAAAGCAGAAAAGCTTTCAGGGAATAGTGCATTGCTCTTGAGTTCTAAGTGGTTGATATGGAGAAGACGACTACTACATGCCCTGGGAATGATCAGTGTTGATGCAAGATCCCATCCGAAGTTCGGTGCATTTGTAATTAAAAATTAGCTGGTGTTGACATGGTACAAAGGGAAAGCACAGTTACTTACCTGTAACAGGTGATCTCTGGGAACAGCAGGAATTAGTCTTCACATATGGGTACGTCGGTACCGACGGAGCCTGCACGGGAATGCTGCCCAGCTTTCAATCAGAAAGCTTTTGGCAGCATCCCTTGCGCCTGCGCAGTGACTTCCCGCCTTCTCCACAGCCTCTCTTCAGTTGAGTTTCAGAGCTGAGACAAAGGCGAGGAAAGAAAAGGAAAAAAATAAAAAAGATGCAACTCCTAGGGGAGGTGGGAGGGTTGTGAAGACTAATTCCTGCTGTTCCCAGAGATCACCTGTTACAGGTAACTGTGCTTTCTCCAGGAACAAGCAGGAATGAGTCTTCACATATGGGGACTCCCTAGCTGGAGATCCCATAAAAATGCAAGTGCCTGGATCAGGGGTGCATTTTGTCTCCAGGAATCCCCGGCATCCAATATGGGATGGAGGGTAGGAGTTGACAATAAAGTAGCTGTGAGGGAAGAAACAGCATAGTCAAGGACTAGAGGGTTCTACAGACTACAGGAGTCCTTGGAAGATATGATGAGTAGCATTAAAATACCTTTAATGTACACTTAAAATATGCAGCTTACCTACTGTATTGTAGGAAGTAGAAGCATGATGGAGTCTCCCGGATAAGCAGTGGCGGAATCTTCAAGGTGACCTCTCAGTAGTGAGGATGAAGGTCCAGACCTGGAGGTAGTAGATGATCCAGGTGTCAACTGGGTAGGAGTAGACGTCAGGTCTTCAATGGAAAGCTTCATGGGAAAAGCTGAAAACTCCTTTAGGCATAAGGTTAACAACATTGAGGACTAAAGGAAGAAGACTGACGGAGTTGGAGAACTAGCCCAGTCCTGGCGGGAAGAGGGGGATTGGAAAAAATCCCTATTCCCTCAGAAAAACAGTCGTGTACTCGAGATAAAGATGTACACTGTTTTTTCCTAGCTGGCGAGAGATAGGAAAAATATGGAAGCTTGATGCTTCAAGGACAAAGAAAAAATGGAAGATGTTAGCAACAAAGTGGTTATTGGTGCCCAACAGTCTCTGTATCGTAATATGGTATGGGAGGTAGGGCAACAGACTGTCTAAAACCTCTAGGAGGTAAATCATGTAGTATAGACAGTAAGGGTGACAGTGTATAAGACAGACCAACCCTTAAGGAGCCCCCCATCAAACACATATACATAGGGATATATATATATATATATATATATATATATATATATATATATATATATATATATATATATATATATATATATATATATATATATATATATATATATATATATATATATATATATATATATATATATATATATATATGTGACTGGAAGATATAGAGATATTCATATATAGATATATATATATATATATAAATACACATATGTCCAGATCTGTTAGGAAATGGGTGGATATATATATGAATATATATATATGAATATGATATACCTAGAGATATGTAAATTTGTGGGGCATGGTTTAGCACCACCAGAGTAATGATATAGGTATGTAGACATATATGGAGATGCTACATATAAGACAAGAGATTGAAGAGACATGTCTACCACCCAGCCCCATAATTGCACACGGGGAATATAAAAGAAAAAGATTCTGCGTTCTACAAGAGGGTGAGCCCACTTGGGATATGCATAGAGAATCTATTTTCGTGGGTTGAGGGATGCAGGAAAGCAATCCAATGAGATAACCGTGATGTTCGCGTGAGAACAGATGAAGATATGAATCTGTAGGGAACAAGGCAGGGAGTTCTACAGAACACTGACATGGTAGATGCCTTGGATTTTCACGCAGAAGAACTGATATCTCGTGTTAACACCCCAGGCTAGAGGGGGTGTGGAGAACCCTCACAGGTATAGGAAGGGTTGATAAGTTTCTCTCTAATAATAGAGGAACTTCAGAGACAAGGACAATGCTCTATAGCAAAGCCCTCATAGTAGAAAGCTTCTCTGAAGACTGCAGAGAGCATTGTGCAGGAGAGCTATGAGATAAACTGACTGAAAATCAGTTATGTTGCCATATCCTAGAAAAGGAGATGGTTAGAATAATGTGAGAAAGCCTAACGAGTAGGAGGATCCAAGATAGTTTGGAATCACTACCGAGGCTAGACAAAAATTTTGAACAAGGGACTGGAACTTGGAAAAGTCCCAGTAATACAATTACTGTAACTCCTGCAGGCAGAGCTGCTGACAGAAACAGCAGAGAGATTGTCCTGTGCTGAATAAAGAAAAACAGACAAGAAAAGAGAGGGGATATCTCTTCTCACTGTCTGGGGAACGACCAGAGAAGTAGTTCAGTATGGTAGCCCTCAAGTAGTTGGAGGGTGATGTACCCATGGGGTAAGTCAACTGAAGGAAAAATGTTCAGTTGGGAAAGAAACTATCAGGTGATAGTTGCAACTGCTCTTCTGGAGAGTAAGAAGAGGAGAAGTGTGTAGTACCTGAACAAAATAATTTTTTGACAGGTTAGTACACTGAAAAAGAAAAGCACAGTGAATAAACTTTTAATATGTAAGTTACAATTCCCGGCCCCTATGGTTGCTGGGAATGTTGAGACTGGCCAGAACTGGAGGACTTCAGACTAGACTGAGGCGTCTCTTGTTTAGGTACAGCCGAATGATGGGCAGGAGAGGAATGAAACTTTCTTTTCTTAGGAAAAGAAGGTTTGGTAGGACATTTCCTACTATTTGAAGAAGGAGGTGGCTTAGAATGGTTTCTAGTGGAAGAAGAGTCAGGGGAGCATTGAGCAACCTGACGTAAAGCCTCCTTATTAAAAAGACCTTCCCCTGTACAAGGAGAATGAGCTAGTATAGTTTGTGCCCATTTGCTCAAGTCTGAAGCCTCAAGCCAGGCTCTGCGATGTGCTGCAATGGCAATAGCAGAGGATCTGCTAATGGACTCAAAAGAATCTATAGAAGCACGAGACAGAAACCAGGATATATTCCGGCTGTGATTGATGAGCAAGGTATAATCAGTAGCCTTGGGCTCTGGTAAAAAAGGGGTCAAAAGAGAATTTCTCTGTGACTTCCTGGAGTGTTAGACTCATGTGAAAAATATATGAGAGAACTCTAGAAGCCAGCATAGAGTTTCGGAAGGCCTGACGGCCAAAAGCATTGAGTGTTCATGAAGAACGACCTGGCGGAAAAGAAGAATGCTTCTTCTTGCTCTTAACTTTCCTCAGTGCCGATTCCACTACAAAGGAACGATGAGAAAGTTGAGGCTTTTGGAACCCTGGAGAGGGTGGCACTCGGTACCGAACCTCAATGTCTGGAGAAACTTGAGGAAGTCGTAAGGGCGAATTCCAAACCCTGAGAAGGAGATCCTGGAGAGCAGGATGTAAAGGAAAGTTGATATTCTCCAGTTGTACCGGTGAGCCATGAGTAGGATCACAACCAGGGATAGAAATATTAAGGAAGGTTGCCATATCCCGGAGAAAAGCCTGGAAAGACTGATCTCCTATGGGAACTATCCCTGGTAAGGCTAAAGGAAAAGCCTGAGTATCAGAGGACGTACAGGGTACCGCACCAATGCCAGGTATCGGTTCCAAACTAGGCATCGGTGCAAGAACAGGCATCAACCTCGCCACTGATAAAGGACTAGCAGGTGAAGTAGTCATCGGGAACTACTGTAGTGGTACCGAGCTCATAAGGGAGTTATGGCTAGAATCTTCGGAACTACCTATTTGGAAACGACAGGAGTCGGTTCCGGGATGCGTCGGTATGCAGTCCTCGAGACTCGATATCGATTCAAGGCTCGGCATTGAAGAGAGCGAGACTATCGATGCATGTCTCGATAGTTCCGACGCCGGTGGCAGTATCGGCGATGCCGATACCACTAAGGCAGCCTGGGTGACATCGATTGATACCGACGGTACCGAGGATACCCGATGAGCACCTATCCATCCCGATGCCGATGCTAGGGTATCGGAACCGATCGACGCCGGTACCGTCCCGGAGCATGGCTGAGATTGAGGGAAGTCAATGTGGTGCGTATCGATCGGTCCCGAAGGTACCGAGGATGCTCGATGACGATCCCTGGTGAAGAGTGGAGTACTCGACACCGGTGCCGATGCCGGAGGCTCAGTACCGCTCGAAGCGGATACCACCCCCACGCATGGCTCAGGCATGTTCTGTGAAGGGTGAGCCCCAGGAACATCCTGAAACCCCTTTAACGCTTTGGAGCCCGAAGACTCCCGCAGGAGTAATGCCAATGGATTCTTGAGGGTAAGGCCGGAGCCGTCACCATGCTGGGCATGGGACATACCACTCAAGCATTGACTAGTCTTTTGGGTTACCTGAGCCTGTGAAGAAGAGAAACCGGGTACCCTCACTGCCGAAGAAAAAACGGTATCGAGGGAAACTCTAAACACTGAAGGTTTCCTCACAAAATTATCTCCTGAAAAGTCAGGGGAAAAAGGGTCAGGACCCACACAGTTGAGACACCAACTATTGGTGTCTAGAAAGAAACAGGTGTTTCCACATCGGATGCACTTCTTAGGAAAAGAAGGCTCCATAATGAAAAGGCCTTGTAGGCCTAAAAAGTTAAGGCAAAAAAAAAAAAACTGAAAAAAAGTTTTACAGACTTTAGCCAAAAAACCACCGGCGGTACCGGGGGTAGCGGGAAAAACAGCCGCAACCACAAGAAAACAAAAAAAACCTAAAATAATTAAAGCAATTAAAATGAAAAGTTTCTGCGGTGACAGGAGGACGTCCTGCCGGCTCCGCGGAAAAATGAAAACTGAAGAGAGGCTGTGGAGAAGGCGGGAAGTCACTGCACAGGCGCGAGGGATGCTGCCAAAAGCTTTCTGATTGAAAGCTGGGCAGCATTCCCGTGCAGGCTCCGTCGGTACCGACGTACCCATATGTGAAGACTCATTCCTGCTTGTTCCTGGAGATTCCCTGTTATATGAATACCTGAAATAGAAACACCGCTTTCTTTCCTGTGGAGAAATGGGTTCTATGGCGTTGGACTGAAGAAGAGTAGAGCAATATTTTCCTAACAGGTTGGTACAGGAAGAGGAGAAACAAGTCCAATGTACTGTAGAGGGTGACTGAGCAATCCAAATTGATGACCCATTTGGATAATGCTGAGGACCCAGGAATCCGTGATATTACACCACAATGGGAGAAGTATTGAACCCAACATCCCCAGAGAAGAGTAGGAGAAGTACACCAAAGTTGTGGGTTGAGACCATGCTGTTTGAATGGGCAGTTACCCTCTTTCCCTTTGAGAAGGTTTTTGTGCTGCACAGTATTGAGGCTGCGGAGGTCATTTTATTAAAACTTTTAGCAACAGTAGACATTTCTACTGTATTAGCTTAAAAGATGTGCATCTAGCCATGGAGCCCAAGAAAGGAGGGACAGCCAAGATATGCTAAAGTAAAAGAGAAAGTGGACAAGTTCCACTCTTCATTTCCAAACAAGGTGCCTCCAGTATATGGAGCATCTGCCAACCATGCAAAACGTCTAGCTGCAATTGCAGAAGCTGAAATCCTGGAAGAAATTTTTCAAGACTGGCCTTGAGCTTGTGATGAAAGGCTCAGAATAAGATAAGATGTGGATTCTTTGAGAGACTGCAGGCACGTATAATTGGTGAGCTGCTATATCTGCTGAAGTATGACATCTTGGAAGGCTCTTTCCTAAATAATCTAGCAATGATGGATCTTTTCCGAGAGAAATGTTAGAAAAATCTCTACTTTCTAGCTTTCCTCATTGCATCTTCAACAGCCAAATGAGAAAGCTGGACATTACTGAAACCCAGAGCTAGCCTTATATTTCAAACCCAGTTTTTTTGAATACAGGCTGAACAGTCAGTGAATTCTGTCACATAGCAAAGTGTTGGTCTTTGAGTAGGAAACACAAGGAGCAAGAGTGACGATGACACAGATGCTTATTCCAGAGATTTTTTATTGTAGTTCCAACGCGTTTCGGCGGAACGCCTTCCTCAGGGGGTAACAAAACTGACAAATATAATATAAATACATATATTAGAACATATTAAAAACATGTAAAAACTTAAAATAAAAATGTGACTAATCAAGCTACACGGGCATAGGTAGAAATCAAAACAATCAAAACTTAAAACAATAAATAATTAAATAGTAAGATCATAAATGAAAATTTCATACTAAAACAATGTTCTACGTAAAACCATCATATGATACAACTGTATGCATAAACCAAAATGTAGAGAACCATAAAAGAACACTACAAAGAGACGCAGGGCAGAAAGTAACTAAAAAGACCAAATGACAAACAATACTCACTGATATATATCATAAGAAAGTCTGTATGTTAAAATATGACGGGCTATCACCGTTGAGCCAACGGTGAAGAAGCCATATATACAGACAACATTAAGCTGTAACAAAATAATATCATAAGATTAAACAAAACCGTAGTGACAAGCACACTGTAAAGAAGTACCTTAAAAGCCCAGCGAATAGCAAACCACATAGAACTTTTTTTGTCGGATTGACCAGCACAGTACACAGGATCAACGCCCGTTACCGCAGCGGCCCTTCCTTTTTAATCATTTATAAGACAATTTAAAACAGCTCCTGTTAGTAAAAGCTGGTACTTAGCTTTGTGAAATTAGGCTGTGAAAATAGGTGGGCAAAGAAAATTCAATGCCTGATTCAGCAGGTCATGTCGCTACGACGTGCCACGTTTCGGGGGTACACTCATCCACCCCCTGCTTCAGGTCAGACCTCCGAATTGAAGTGAGAAGACGAAGAGGCCTTGAAGCCTCAGGAAGGCTGCCACCACTGCCAGGCATTTCGTGAACACCCTGGGAGCAGAGGAGAGGCCAAAGGGCAGTGCGCGGTACTGACAGTGATTCCCTGCCACCACAAATCTTAGATATTGCCGGTGGTCCGGAGGAATGAGGATGTGAGTATAAGCATCCTTTAGATCCAAGGAGCATAGCCAATCTCCATGCTGGAGGTAGGGCAGTAGGATTCCAAGGGTAAGCATCTTGAACTTTTCCCGCTGCAGGAACTTGAGGTTGCGTAAGTCCAGGATGGGTCTGAGGCCTCCTGTTCTCTTTGGTATCAGGAAGTACCTCGAATAAAACCCGCGACCCCACAGGTGTTGGGGCACTGGCTCCACAGCCTGTTCCTGAAGCAGACTTTGCAGTTCCTGAAGGAGTAAGTCCCTGTGCAGAGGGGGTCTTAGAGGCTCCCCTGGAAAGTACGGGGGAGGCACCTGGTGAAAATATAAGAGGTAGCCCTTTTGAACCACCTGCAGCACCCAGGAATCGGATGTTATGGCTGACCACCTGTGGGCAAAGTGAGTCAGCCGGCCCCCCATGCCGAGCGAAGGCCGCGGAGGGGGAGAGGCTATGCCGGCATAGTCAAAAGCCACCACCCTGCTGAGCAGCGGCCTGTGTAGTGGGCTTGGGGGCCTTCTGCCTACGGGACCCATTACCCTTTCCCTTAGCCTGCTGGCCCTGATGAGGGGCTGCTGATGCTTGATATTGTGGGTGGTGTTGTTTATAGGCAGACACCTTCCTCGGGTAAAAGGGCTTTTTCCCCGAGCCCTTCCTCTTCTGTGAAAGGGCAGAGGTCTTTCTGGATAGGCGAGTTCTGGTGAGAGTCTCGGACTCGAGTTCTGCCGCCTTTTCAGCCATGGGCTTACCAAAGAGGTTTTCACCTCTGCAGGGGACATCGACCAACTTGTCTTGCACCCATGGTTCGAGGTCGGATGACTGAAGCCAAGCCTGATGGCGAGCACCGATGACGGCTCCAGCTACTCGAGCCAATGCTTCGAAGCCATCGTAGGCTGCTCGAGAAATAAACTTTGAGCACTCTCGAATACCAGTGGACAAGGCCTGGAACCTCTGCAGATTCCTCGGAGAGACCAGCAGAGAACCCGGCAATTTCTTTTGCCAGGTCTCGAAGATACATGCCCATATATAGCTGGTATGTCTGGACTCGGCAAGCAAGCATAGAGCCCTGGAAGCACTTCCTACCGAGGGTATCGAGGTTCCGGGCCTCCTTACCCGGAGGCACCGAGGAGTGCATCTTTTGACTCTTAAGTCGATGCATGGCCGATTCCACCACCATGGAATGGTGCGGTAGTTGTTTCTTTTGTAACCCGGGGCTCTTACGTACTCGATACATGGAATCGACCCGCTTGCTTAACACCGGTGTCGAGGCCAGGCTCTCCCACATGCGGAAAAGCAGCCGCTCCAGCATCGGAGGAACCGGTACAGTAAAGGCCTCCTTCGGGGGAGAGTCATACTGGAGGGCCTCGAGCTCTTCGGCTCGAGACTCCTCCTCCAGATCCGCGGGGAAGGCCAAAGCCTTGGCCATGTTCCTCACAAAATCGGAGAACCGGGTCTCCTCCGGGGGGGGGGATCGTCTCCGAGGCTCCAACTCGGGCGAGTCGGAGGGGATGCACCGAGTCTGAAAAGACCCGGGTGACTCGTCCTCCTCCATGTCCCAGCCCGACTCCTCCGTGGAGGAATCGAGTGGCTCTGTGCGGGCGAGTGCCGAGGACCTCCACCCCGACGCCAAGGCCGGCGTCGACGACCTCGGTCCCGACCGGGAGGCCGAGGGAGACCTTGGCCGAGGATCGACTCGAGCTCGTATGGACTCTAGGATCGGCTCGGCCTCCGGGGTCGACTTGGACGTCGACGTCCCGGTGGTCGGGGCAGATGCACTGGCGAGGCCGATCATCAACGCCCGCTGCTGGTCCATGAAGGCAGCGATACTGCACTCCAAGGCCGTCAATCTGAGACCAAACTCAGAAGACTCAGCAGCCCCCGACTCGGGCCCCAACGGCGTCGGGCCCGACGTCGGCTCCCTCGGAGGCGAGTCCACGAGGACTACAGTACTCACGTGTCCAGGAGACTCCACTTCGAGACGAGAATGCTTCGAAGGCCTCTCCGCCTCCGAGGACCCGGGGTGGCTGACGGGGCTATGCGACCTGGACCTCGAGGGACCAGGAGCGTCCTCCGACGCCGCCCTCGTGAGCTTCTTCTTCCAACGATGTTCCCGGGCGGGGGACCCCCGCTCAGATGAACTCCGACGATGCTCGGGGCCGGAGTCACGAGATGTCGAAGCCTCTGACGAGGTCCGGGCCCGACCGGACGCGGAGTCAGAGAAGATTCGTTCCTTTTGTGACTGCCGACTCCTCAATGCCTTCGAGGACATTTTGTTGCACAGACCACAACTCATTGAGTCATGGTTGGGTCCGAGGCAATGGAGGCAGCAGTCATGTGTGTCGGTAAGAGACATGAGTCTGGTACAGCGATCACACTTTTTAAACCCGCTGGCAGCCATCGGGGGAAAAAGGGCCCCTGGCGAGGTCGAAAAACCGTGCTGCCAGGGAAAAAGAAAAAAAAGTGGCGGGAACGCCTGTTACAAAGGACAAAAACTGAAAAAATGTGAACGGACTTGATATTGGAGTATCGAGGCCGGGCGGGAAAAGGACACGGCGTCGAACCGAGAAAAAACGAACGAAAAAATCAACTTTTTCAGCGGCGATCACAAACTACGTCTGTAGGGCTCCGCAGAAAAAAAGACTGAGCAAGATGGCACCCTTGAGCGGGAAGGGGACCGCGCATGCGCGCTGCAATTCCCAAAGTTTTCTTCGAAAGCTGGGGAAAATTGCTCCGCGAGTGCTCCGTCGGTGCCGACGTCACCCATAAGTGAGGACTGACTTCCTGCTTGGTCCTGGAGAAATGACTGCTTCGTGGAGCAGCTGGTTCATGAACCGACCAGAGGGAAAGCCATATTGGACCTAGTCCTTAGTGGAACACCAGATCTGGTGCAAGAAATAAGGGTGTTGGGGCCACTTGGCAATAGTGATCATAACAGGATCGCGTTTGATAAATTAGTGAAGGAGGGATGGTAAGGAAATCCACAGTACTACCTTTTAAATTTCGAAAGGGAGACTATGATAAAACGAGGAAAAAATTGTTAAGAAAAAACTAAAAGGAGCAGTTGCAAAGGTTAAAGACTTACATCAAGCTTGGGTGTTGTTGAAAATTACTATCTCGGAAGCCCAGAACAGCTGTATTCCACACTAAGAAAAGTGGAAGTCCAAAAAACTGCCGGCATGGTTTAAAGGCATGGTCAGAGAGGCTGTTGCCAAAAAAGCATCTTTCAGGAAATGGAAAAAAAAAAAAAAGAGCCAAATGACAAGAACTGGAAACAGCACAAGCACTAGCAAGTTAAATGCAAGGCATTGATAAGGCAGGCAAAGAGAATTTGAGAAGCTTGCTGCAGAAGCAAAAACGCATAATAAAGATTTTTTCAAGTACATTCATAACAAAAAACCTGTGAGAGAGTTTGTTTGTCCATTAGATGTTAGAGGGGTTAAAGGGGCACTAAGAGGCAACAAGGCGATAGTGGAGAGACTGAATGAATTCTTTGCTTCAGTCTTTACTGAGGAAGATGTAGGAATGTTACCCATGACTGAAGTGGTATTTAAAGGTGCGGAAAAATTGAAGGAAATATTGATACATCGGGAAGATGTATTACAACTATTTGATAAACTGAAGAGTAGCAAATCACCTGGATCGGATGGTATACATCCAATGTAACGCCAATTTTTAAAAAGGGTTCCCGGGTGATCCGGGAAACGTCAGACCGGTGAGCCTGACGTCAGTACCAGGAAAAATGGTAGAAACCATCATAAAGAACAAAATTGCTGAACATGTAGATAGTCATGGCTTAATGGGAGACAGCCAACATGGCTTTAGACAAGGCAGATCTTGTCTTACTAATCTGTTATGTTTTTTTGAAGGTGTGAATAAATAGATAGACAAAGGTGAGTTGGTTGATATAGTGTATTTGGACTTTCAGAAAGCCTTTGACAAGGTCCCTCAGAGACTTTTGGCAAAACTAAAGAGTCATGGGATAGGAGGCAGTGTACTATTGTGGATCAGGAACTGGTTAAAAGATAGAAAGCAGAGGGTAGGGCTAAATGGCCACTTTTCCCAATGGAGAAAGGTGAATAGTGGTGTACCCCGGGGATCTGTGCTGGGTCCGCTACTTTTGACATTCATAAATGACCTGGAAAAGGGAACAAGTGAAGTTATCAAATTTGCAGATGAGACAAAACTATTTAAAGTTGTTAAAACCCATGAGGATTGTGGAAAATTGCAAGAGGATCTTGATAAATTGTAAGGCTGGGCATCAAAATGGCAGATGAAATTTAATGTAGAGAAGTGCAAAGTTATGCACCTAGTGAAGAACAACCCAAACTATGGTTACACGATGCAAGGTTCCACATTAGGAACCACCACCCAGGAAAAAGATTTAGGCGTCATTGTGAACAACATGTTAAAACCCTCCGCCCAGTGTGCAGTGGCGGCCAAGAGAGCAAATTGAATGCTAGGAATCATAAGGAAAGAAATGGAAAATAAAACAAAGGATATTATAATGCCTCTGTATCGTTCCATTGTGCGACCGCACCTTGAAAATTGTGTGCAATTCTGGTCGCCGTATCTTAAAAAGAATATAGCATTAATAGAAAAGGTTCAGAGAAGAGCCACCAAAATGGTAAAGGGGATGGAAGGATACCCCTATGAAGAAAGGCTCTTTAACCTGGAAAAGATACAGCTGAGGGGAGATATGATGGAAGTCTATAAATTAATGAACTGAGTGGAACAGGTAAACGTAGATCGATTGTTTACGTTATCAGAATATAGAAACACTAGGGGACATGCAATGAAGCTACAGGGTAAACTATTTAAGACAAATAAGAGAAAACATTTTTTCACTCAACGTGTAATCAAACTCTGGAATTTGTTACTGGAGGATGTAGTAAAAGCTGTTAGTGTAGCTGGGTTTAAAAAACGTTTGGACAAGTTCCTGGAGGAAAGGTCCATAAACCATTATTATAAAGAGACCCAGGATATCAATGCTTGACCCAACACAAGCACTGTGGAACCTGTCTCTTTTGGGGAAACTGCTAGGTATGTATGACCTAGACTGGCCACTGTTGGAAACGGGATACTGGGCTTGCTGGACCTTGGTCTGACCCATTATGGCATCTCTTATGTTCTTAACTAAAGACAAAAAATAAATTAGAAAACTATTTCTGAATGAAAATGACAGAGAAAGCTTTGTTTCGCATCTGTTCAGCAGAATGAAAAAACTCAGAAGACCACGGCAGGCAGAAGGGCCGCACATGCTTAGAACTTTCCACTAAGGTTTTGAGCTATGGGAGAGCAGTTCCAGCCCGGTGCCATCAGATGTGTCCCGCTTATGTGCCTAACTCAATCCTGCTTGCTGATGGAAAAACATTTTTCATAAAACATGCAACTAAGCTGTGAAATCTGCTGATGAAGGATGTGGTCAAGGTCACTAGTAAAGTAGGATGTAAAAGAAATTTGGAGAAGTACCTGAGGAAAGGTCCTTAAACATTATTAGTCAGGTAGATTTCGGTAAGCCATTTCCCATCCCTTGAGATGAGATATGAGAAACAGATTTATGTTTTAGGATCTGCTGCGTACTTGTGACTCACACTGGTCACTGTAAGTGACACTGGGCTCAATGGTCACAGAACAGCCATGTTGAGTCAGAACAAATACTTTTATTTTGTTAATGCTACATAGGCAGAGAAAGGGAAAAGGTTTTAAAAGCAGGGATCTCCATTTAATTTCTTTTGTTTCAATTATGTGGGTAAAGCCAGGGCCGGATTTACGTATACGCCATGTACGCCATGGCGTAGGGCCCACAACCGGCAGGGGCCCACAAAAAATAGAACCAGGGTTTTTTTTTTTTCAACTCGATTAAAAAAAAAACCTGGTGGCTGCCGCCGCGGGGGCCCCGTCTACAAGATGGTCTGGTCTGGTCTGGTCTGGTCGGGTCTCGTCTCCCTCCCTCCCGGCTGCGAGAGACGCGAAGATAGAGCGTCTCCTCGCGTCTGTGTTAAGCCCGCAGGGGCTGATGGGATTTCCCATCAGCCCCTGCGGGCTTAACACAGACGCGAGGAGACGCTCTCCCTTCGCGTCTCTCGCAGCCTGCAGCGAGCGAGGGAGGGAGAGAGACCCGACCGGACCCGACCCGACCGGACCGGACCCGACCAGCTGTAGACGGGGCCCCCGCGGCAGCAGAGGGGGGCCCCCGCGGCGGCAGCCACCAGGTTTTTTTTTTTTTAATTAAATTTTACTTTAGGCCGGGGGGGGGGTAGGAGTCCTATCCCCCCCGGCCTAAAGTAAAATTTAATTTAAAAAAAAAACCTGGTGGCTGCCGCCGCGGGGCCCCCACAGCTGCCGCGGGGGCCCCCTCTACAAGCTGGTCGGGTCGGGGCCGGTCGGGTCGGGTCGGGTCCGGTCGGGGCTCGCGCCCACCCTCCCTCGCTGCAGGCTGCGAGAGACGCGAAGATGCGTCACTCGCAGCCTGCAGCCTGCAGCGACGGAGGGAGAGAGACCCGACCGGACCCGACCCGACCGACCGGACACCCGACCAGCTTGTAGACGGGGCCCCCGCGGCAGCAGAGGGGGCCCCGCGGCGGCAGCCACCAGGTTTTTTTTTTTTAATTAAATTTTACTTTAGGCCGGGGGGGGTAGGACTGGTAATGGGCTATGGGGGGGGGGTAGGACTGGTAATGGGCTATGGGGGGGATAGGACTGGTAATGGGCTATTGGGGGGGCTGGGGCTGGAAATTGACTGGGGGGGTAGGGCTGGTAATGGGCTATTGGGGGGCTGGGGCTGGAAATGGGCTGGGGCTGGGGGGGGTTAAGGCTAGAGGTGGGCTGATGGGGTTAGGACTGGTAATGGACTGTGGGCTGTTGGGGGGGGGCTTAGAACTGGCAATGGGCTTTGGGGGGGGGGTTAAGACTGGTAATGGGCTGTGGGCTGAGGGGGGCTGTCTGGTCATGGGATATGTGGGGGGCCTAGGACTGGAAAGGGGCGGGGTGTTTAAAACTGGAGGTGGGCTGTGGGGGTTAGGACTGGTAATGGCTGTTGGGGGGGGGATTAGAACTGGTAATGGGCTTTGGGGGGTTAAGACTGGTAATGGGCTGTGGGCTGGGGTTGTCTGGTAATGGGCTATGGGGGGCTAGGACTGGAAATGGGCTGGGGGGTTAAAACTGGAGGTGGATGATGGGGTTAGGACTGGTAATGGGCTGTGGGCTGATGGGGGGTAGGACTGGCAATGGGCTATGGGGGGGCTGACTGGAAATGGGAAGCTCTTAACTGTGTGTGTAAACAAATTTACAAACATAATGAAATTGTTTTAAAAACAAACTTAACCCAAATGAAAAAAATTGGAGGACTACAGTACGAGGGAAAGAAGTCAGCTCCTTCACAAAATCTCTGTGCGCGCTGTCTAGGGAATGCAGACTTCTGGTGGCCCAGCCCCCTGGGTTTTCTTAGCAAGGTGCGACGAGAAGTAGATTACCAGGCCTTTCTTCCTTGCAGTAAGTCTACAGCACCTGGTCCAAAGTGGTCTCCCAACCAAGTACTAACCAGCCCCAATCTTGCTTAGCTTCTGAGATCAGCCAAGACCAGACTCATTCAGAGCAGCAAAGAAATACAGCAAATAGTGATTTTTCTTGTAGTTGTAACTGAGCTCTAGTTTTCTTCCCTTCTTCCACGTTCAAGGCTTTCTCCTCCAGAAAGCATAGTTACTCACCTGTAACAGGTGATCTCCGGGAACAGCAGGAATTTAGTCCTCACATATGGGTATCGTCGGTACCGACGGTGCCCGTGCGGGAACGCTCCACAGCGTCCAATCAGAACGCTTTTGGGAGCATCCCACAGCGCCTGCGTGCTGCCTTCCCGCCTTTCCCAACTGGCTCTCTCCAGTTGAGTTTTAAAGCTGAGACAAAGAGAGAGAGAGGGAAAGGAAAGAGATAGAGAGATACAACTCCTAGGGGAGGTGGGTGGGTTGTGAGGACTAAATTCCTGCTGTTCACGGAGATCACCTGTTACAGGTGAGTAACTATGCTATCTCCAGGAACAAGCAGGAATGTAGGCATCACATTTATTTATTTAGCTGTATTTATATCCCGCTTTTTCACCGGGTCAAAGCGGTCAATTGGGAGATACATTTAGCACGAGGGGATATGACACACATACGCTAATACTTACAGGGAACATGGGCAATGGAGGGTTAAGTGGCTTGCCCAAGACCACAAGGAGTGCCTATAGGACTAGAAATCCCAGTCCCTCCGGCCTGAGATTGCTGTCCCCAGGTGGGACTTGAACCCCTGGCCCTCCGGCCTGAAGTACCTTGTCCTAACCACTAGGCACACTAACGTCGGGCGCACATTAAGAAGGTTTAGTAAACATACCCCACAGAGTGCAGATGAGCCATTGAGGCTGCCATGGCTCTTACATTGTGAGCTGTGACATGGCCCTCCAGAGAAAGGTTCTTACTCTGATAGGCGAAGGAAATACACTGAGCAATCCGGTTAGACAGTGTTCTCTTGGAGACTGGAAGTCCCAAATGAGAAGGATCAAAAGCAACAAAGAGTTGAGAGGACTTCCTATGTTGCTGTGTTCTTTGTAAGTAAAAGGCCAAAGCTCTTTTACAGTCCAAGGTATGAAGATTCCTTTCTGCATTTGATGCATGAGTTCCTGGAAAAAAGACAGGTAGGTAGACCTCTTGGTTTAGATGAAAAGGCGAGACCACCTTAGGCATAAAGTGTGGATGAGTCCTAAGGACTACCTTGTCATGATGGAACCTTGTATAAGGTGGATTAGCTACTAGTGCTTGCAATTCAATAATGCGGCGTGCTGATGTGATTGCAATGAGAAGGATAACCTTCCAAGAAAGAAATTTCAAGGAGGTGGTAGCTAAAGGTTCAAAAGGTGGCTTCATGAGCTGCCCAAGAACCAGGTTTAAGTCCCATGCCGAGGTAGTCTAATGGGAGGCTTAGTTAGGAGGCCTCTCATAAATCTTGCTATGAGAGGATGAAAGGAAATAGGCTGTCCATTTAGAGGTTTAAGAGAAGCCGCAATAGCACTCAAATGGACTCTTACTGAATTTGTCTTAAGGCCTGCATTAGATAAATGGAGGAGATACTCCAGCAAAGATTGCAGAGGTATCGCAAGGGGGTTAAGACCCTTTTCCAAACACCAAATAGTAAACCTTTTCCACTTGAAAGCATAAGAGCGTCTAGTGGAAGGTTTTCTGGAAGCATAAAGAACATCTTTCACTTGCTGAGAAAGATTAAGATCTTGGAGATCTAGGCCTTCAGCAACCAAGCCCTGAAATGCAGAGACTGGGGAGTGGGATGCCATAACATTCCGTTCTCCTGAGATAGGAGATCTGGAGCAGACCCTAACTCCAAGGAGGGAGCTTGAGAGAGATGTAGAAGCAGAGGGTACCACACTGGCAGTGGCCAATGTGGTGCTATGAGAATCATGTGGCCTCTGTCTCTGAAGCTTGAAGAGGGTTTTGGGAATTAGGGGAATGGGTGGAAAGGCATACAGGAAGTCTTGACCCCAGTAAAGGAGGAAAGCATCCCTGGCCTGAGCCCCCTGAGCCGGAATTCTGGAACAGAACCGGGGAAGTCTGGCATTCCACGGACTTGCAAAGAGGTCTATGTCCGGGGTTCCCCAAAGTTGAAATATCCTGGTCACCTGGTCTGCATGCAGAGACCACTCGTGTGGAAGCAGAACTCGACTGAGTCTGTCTGCCCAAGAGTTTTGAATGCCTGAAAGATATACTGCCAGCAGATGAATCTGATGCTCTCTGGCGAGGGCCCATAGTCGCAAAGCTTCATTGCAAAGCGACAGAGAGCCCGTTCCCCTGCTTGTTCACTACTTGATTGTCTGTATGAATGAGGACTGTCTTGTAGCTCAGCAGGGAGTGGAACACTCGCAGAGCCAGGAAAATTGCTCTGAGTTCCAAGAGATTGATATGCAGACAACTCTCTTGAGGAGACCAGGTGCCCTGGGTGGAGAAGTCTTGCAGATGAGCTCCCCAACCCTTTGGAGAAACATCTGTTGAGAGAGTTGCTTGGGGTAAGGGTTGTTGAAAAGGGGGACCCCAGCAACAAGTTTTGAGTGGACCTCCACAATTGGAGAGACAAAATGAGGCGACTTGTGTTTGCTATTTTGTCTGACAGGCACCCTGATGCCTGGGTCCATTGGGTGGATAAAGTCCACTGAGCTGCCCTCATGTGGAGGCGAGGATATGGAACCACATGCACGGTGGATGCCATGTGGCCTAGCAATTGCAACATTTCTCGAGCAGTTAGATGAGGCTTTAGCACTGCTTGAGAAGCTAACTGCACCAAGCGAAGACAACGGGCCTGGGGAAGATAGGCCCTTGCCCTTGTGGTATCCAGAAGAGCTCCTATGAACTCTAAAGACTGAGTGGGAGTCAGACTGGATTTTGGGATGTTTATTACCAGCCCTAAATACTGAAAGATACACATTGTACAGGATAGAGAAGTCTTGGCCTCTGACTGTGTTGGAGCTCGAATGAGCCAGTCGTCCAAGTAAAGGAAGACGAATATCCCTAGAGTGCGGAGAAATGCTGCTACTACAGCCATGCATTTCGTGAACACCCTTGGTGCTGAGGCCAGACCAAAAGGAAGCACCCTGTATTGGTAGTGCTTTCCTTGAAAAAGGAACCGAAAGAACCTTCTGTGGGTTGGATGGATGAGGATATGGGTGTACGCCTCCTTGAGATCTAGAGAACAAAGCCAATCCTGACTCTGAAGGTATGGTAGCAGAGCTCCGAGAGAAATCATCTTGAATTTCTCCTTGACAAGGAATTTGTTCAATTCTCTGAGATCTAAGATAGGTCTGTATCCCCCTGTTTTTTTTGGGATAAGAAAATAAGGGGAATAGAACCCTGTGCCCTGTTGATAAAGAGGCACTTCTTCTACTGCCCCTTGGGCAAGAAGGATGGCAACCTCGTGACCTTACAGGTTGATGAGAGAGGTCAGAGAATTGAACTGCTTCACTATTATGTGAGGGGGCATGCTTGAAAAATGAAGTTTGTACCCCTCCTTTATGATGGAGAGTGTCCAATGCTCTGCTGTTATTTGCCCCCATCTGGGGGCAAAATGACATAACCTTCCTGGAATGGTGGACGGTTCTGGTCCCTCCAGAACCAGAAAATGGCTAAGTTCTCTAGCTGAAATCAAAGGCCCTGAGGAGGCTGAGGCTGCTGGGCCGGTGGAGGCCTAGCAGCCTTTGCTTTCTTCTGTTTGGGTGGTTGCTGACATTTGCTTGAAAACTGACCTGCAGAAGATGCCTGACCATAAGCAGGATAAAATCTTTTCTTTTTAGAAAAAGATGTTTTCTTGAACAACTTCTAACAGGATCAGCAGTGGACTTGGATAGTCTATCCAAGGTGGAATTTTCAGCATCCATTTCATTGGCTTTTTCCTGCCAATCTTTACCAAACAGGTTCTCACCAGTACAAGGGATATTTCCCAATTTATCTTGTACCCAGAGCTCTAAATCAGATGCCTGGAGCCAAGCAATTCTACATGCACCTATGGCAATAGCCAAGGTTCTGCTTATACACTCAAAACAGTCAAAGGCTGCACGGTTGGAAAACTTAGAAACATCTTGGACATGTTTGACCCAAGTGAGAAAATCCTGTCTTATCCTCAGAAATGAAAGGACTTAAAGTATGTAAATTATCTGTGACCTCCTTTAGGAACATTCCCATGTAGAGACTATAGGACCTGATTCTTGCAGCAAGCATGGAAGCTTGCAAGACTAATCCTCCAGGACGAGTGCGCAGAACCCTGGATGCTTTTGGACGTAGAGGCATGTCTTTTTGCACTTCTGATCCTTCTCATAGCTGACTCCACCACAATAGAGTGGTGAGGAAGCTGAGTCTTATGGAACCCAGGACAAGGAGGGACTTGATACATAGTATCCAATCTATGAGAATGAGAGGTGGTAAGAGGTGTTTCCCACATCCTCAACATGAGATCATATAGAATCTCATGAATGGGTAAGGTAGCTGCCTCCTTAGAAGTTTTGGGATATTGTAAAATTTCTAACTCCTTGGCCCTTGGCTCTGTTTCAGGGGCCACAGTAACGGACAGGCCCCGAGCCACCTCCCTGATGAAGTCTTGGAAGGACACGTCCTCTGGAGGAGACATCCTACGTTTAGGGGAGGACGACTCCTCTGGAAGAAGCATCGCTGCATTGACAGAACTTTCAGAATCCTCAGATTCTTCTGAGGACTCGAAGTATCATCTGTCCGGATGCTCCTGCAGAGCCCTATACCCGTACCGACCAAGGTCGGTACCGGGAATAACCAGTACCGGGGAATCGGTACCGGAGAGCATCGGAGGACAGGGTACCGGCATAGCAGACACCGATGCCGATGCTATCGGTACCGGTACCGATACCAATGCCGGTGCCAGTGCCGGTACCGGTGGAGTTGTCTGTCGCGGTACCAAGGGCGTCGATGCCGCAAGGAAAACAGCCAGACTGCGTTCCATGGTCAGAATTCTCTGGTCCATGGACGCCACCAATGCCTGGATGTCGGTACCAGTGGAGACCACCGGTACCCCAGAGCATGGCACCAGGAGATCTGTCGAGGCCGAGCCATCTAGAACATCCTGGAACCCCGATAATGCTTTGGAAGCCGAAGCCTCCCGCCGGGGTAATTTTGCCGGTGCAGAATCCTCGAGGGCAACGCCAGAGGCATCTCGATGCTTAGAAGGAGATCTACTTTGAGGACCAGCTGGATTTATGTTTAGTTACCTGAGATCCACGGGAGGAAGAAGCAGCCCTGGAAGACGTTGATGCCACCGAAGCCGCATCAGAGTGAAACAGGGTACTGAGCTTGGCAGCTCGGTTCTGCCGACCTCTTTTAGACATCATGGCACAGGACACACAATCCGTGATGGAGTGGTCAGGACCTAAACATTTTAAACACCATTCATGGGTATCGGTGACGGAGATGGTACCGCCACACTTGGTGCACTTTTTGAACCCTGAAGCTGGTTTTTCCATGTTGAGAAAAATGTTTTTGGGCCTAAGGCCCAAAAAAGGCGCGTGCACCTGAAGAAAAAAAATATATATATTTTTTCCTAACAGAAATAAGAAAGACCAACCAGCGGTACCGGTAGAGCGTCGAAGAAGGCAGACGCGACCACAAAAAGAAATAAAGAAATTCTTCTGCGGTGACAGGAAACACGACCTGCTGGCTCCGCGGAAAAAGAAGAACTGGAGAGAGGCAGTTGGGAAAGGCGGGAAGGCAGCACGCAGGCGCTGTGGGATACTCCCAAAAGTGTTCTGTTTGGACGCTGGGGAGCGTTCCCGCGCGGGCTCCGTCGGTACTGACAATGCCCATATGCGATGGCTACATTCCTGCTTGTTCCTGGAGATCCACATGAGGTTCTTTAAAGCACGCTGCCTAGATAATACACAGCCCTTTCCACATGGCTTGCAGTGTTGACTGACGACCCCTTCCCTAAGCTCTTCCTCTTTCATACTTTGCACATACCTGCAACCTTCTCAAAGTATCCAAGTTGTACTTCCCTGTTCTATGTAAAAACCAATACTTGTTATTTATGGTTCTTTGTTCCATGTAAACCGCACTGATACTAAAAAGTGCGGTATATAAGAAAATAAAATAAATAAAAATAAATAAATAAAATAAATATGTGCATATTTTCACTACCTATGGAAAAATGCAGCCACAACATCTGTACTTTTTTCCTTTTTTTAACTTGGAAAAAGAATGTATACATTTCAGTCTTCACCTGGTGCTTTAGTAGAAATATTTTCTTTAGTGGGATAGGTTTAAAACTCTGCTTTGGTAACTTTCTCAGCTCTTCGGAGCTGCTGACCCCTAAGCAGGTGTTACTGGGCCTAATTAGCCTGTGAAAGACCTGAGAGCAGCTGAGGCCTGCATAAAAGGCTTCAGAGCCCTGCACTGTTGAGACATTCCTAACAGGGGCTATACATTTCAAACAAAGGTAAGAATTTGAGGTGGGGGGGGGGGGGGTAAATTGCTAGCTCTCTGACTAGGAGCTCTTAAAATGGTTTTGGTATATTTTTAAAACAAACAAACAAAGTTACATTCTTTTTGGTGCTTCAGTAGAAATATTTTCTTTAGTGGGGTAAGTTTAAAACTCTGCTTTGGTAACTCTCAGCTCTTGGAAGCTGCTGACACCTAATCAGGTGTTAATTCCCTCCCTACCACCCCCCCAACTCCCACCCACCCCTAGTGAGCAGTCTTGCTTTATAGGGCACCTCCCCATTTAACAACACACAGGGACTTGGAACAGCACATTTTTAATATCATTAAAGAGATTTAACTGCCTTTTCTCTGAAAGGACAGCTGGGAAACCAGCTGGTACTTTAGTGGATCTCTTTTTTCTTTAACAGATACCTAAGCTCCACGAACAGAACAATGGCTGGGAAAACTCGTATCACTAAAGCCGTTGTCCCCATTACAGCTTCTGCCTCTGTCCAGGCAGAGGTCCCAATGCCAGCTGAAGGACCGGTTCCATGTGCAGAGTGCCTGCATGCTGAAGCTATCAGGAAACAAGTGGAGGAACTCAGAGAGGAGGTGGCGAGACTGAGGAGCATTCAAGACAGTGACAAGTACATTGATGAGATGCTTCTTGCAGCAACCAAGCTCACCAGCAGAGGAAATGGGAGCCTACAGAATGACAAAGGTTGGACACAAGTCACCAGAGCCTGCAGAATCACCAATCCAACTTCTACAGCCCTTGAATTGAAGAACCATTATGCAGCCATGGAAGTGGAGGATTTGAAAGCATCCCTGGAAAGGGAAGAGCCAGGCTCAAGTACCCCAAAGTTGCAGAATCAGTGACCACAAGGAAGCGAAGGGTAATGGTAGTTGGTGACTCTTCTGAGGGGTACTGAGGTGTCCATCTGCCGACAAGACTTGATGTCCAGAGAGGTATACTGTCTGCCTGGTGCCAATATCCAAGATGTTACGGAGAGTTTGCCGAGACTGATCAAGCCCACTGACTTTTACCCAATGTTTCTAATCCATGTCGGAACAAAATGATACTGCCAGGTATCCCTCTGAGCATATCAAAAGTGACTTCATGGCTCTGGGACAGAGGGTGAAGCAATTAAGTGCACAGGTGGTGTTCTCTTCAATCCTCCCTGTTGAGGGTAAAGACCAAGGCAGAGAGGCTCGCATCCTGGAGATGAATGCAAGGCTGCGTGGATGGTGTCAGAGCGCTTTTTGGTTTCCTGGACCATGGGATGCTGTTCCAAGGGTTGCAGAGTAGAGATGGCATCCATCTGTCCAAGAAAGGTCGACGCATCTTCAGTAGTAGACTGGCTAATCTACTGAAGAGGGCTTTAAACTAGATTCACTGGGGATGGGTGAAGAAAGCCCCCAGGTAAGTGATACATTAAATACCTTTATGGAAATAGGTAAAAGGGGTAATATAGACAGCAGTGTGTATAAATACCCGTAGCATGGGAAATAAGATCCCTGATGTTGAAGCTTTGGTGGGAGTGGCCGACTTGGATTTAGTGGCAGTTACAGAAACATGGTTCACAGAAAACCATGACTGGGATGTAACTATACCAGGCTATACTTTATTTAGAAAGGACAGGGTAGGAAGAAGGGGAGGAGGAGGAGTGGCACTATATGTAAAAAATATTAAAGCTTTGGAATTACAGAGCTTAAAAAGGGCGAGAGGAGGCATTGTTGGTTAAACTAGAAAGAGGGAAAGAGAAATCTATTTGCATTGGCGTGATATACAGACCTCCCTCACAAGTGGAAGAGGTGGACAGAGAATGAATTGAAGACATACACAGCATTGCTAGAAAAGCGGAAGTGCTACTGATAGGGGATTTCAATATGCCAGATGTTGATTGGCACATCCTGCTGCAGTATCATCTAGAAGTAAAGAGATCTTGGATTCTCTACAGAGAGAACTAGTCAGGCAATTGGTAACCGACCCCACACATGAAGGGGCCATACTGGACTTGGTACTTACCAATGGTGAAAGTGTTTGATGTTATAGTGGGAGATCATTTTGCATCCAGTGATCACCAGATGGTGTGGTTCATTATTAGGACTAGGGCTGTTAAAATCCATTAAAAAATGAGGGTCTTAGACTTTAGGAAAACTAACTTTGCGAAGATGGGCCAACACCTCAGGCAGTCATTAGTGGGATGGGAACAGCTGGGGGATGTAGAAAAACAGTTGGCAAGACTGAAAGGGGATATTTTAAGGGCAACCAACCTTTTTGTTAAAATGGTAGATAAAGGCAAAAGGAAAAGGAGACCACTATGGCTTTCGAAAGAAGTAGCTGAAAAGGTGAAGAAAGAGAGGGAGGCCTTCATGAAATACAAGAGATCACAGAGAGAGGAAGACAGGCTTCTATATTTGGAAAAACTTAGAGAAGCTAGCAAAGTAGTCAGGAAAGCAGATTCAAAAAGAGGAGGAAATATCCCCCCCCCCCATTTTATTCCACTGGCTAAGACATTTTTCAGATATGTTAGTGAGAAGAGGGAGGGGGAAAAGTGGTATTGTCAGACTCAAGGGTGAAGGGGAGGAATATGTAGAAGCTGATGAGGATAAAGCAGAATTGCTTAAATATTTCTGTTCTGTGTTCACAGATGAAGAACCAGAAACAGGACCTCAGAAAACACCCACAAACAGAACAGAAGCGAGGGACATCTTGAACAATTTTCAGAAGACTGTATTCGTGTGAAATTAGCGCAACTTAAAGTAGACAAAGCGCTGGGACCGGAGGGGATACACCTTAGAATACTGAGGGAACTTGGGGACATTTTAAACAGCTCCACCGACTGACCTTTTCAATGCCTCGGAGTTGGGAGTGGTGCCAAAGGAATGGAGAGAGGCTCATGTGGTGCCTTTATACAAAAGCGGAAGTAAGGATGTGGTTGAAAACTACAGGCCAGTTAGTTTAACTTCAGTGGCGAGTAAATTATTGGAAACGCTGCTGAAAGAAAATAGTGAGGTTTCTGGAGTCCAGCGGATTACAGGATCCGAAGCAGCATGGATTCACCAGAGGCAGGTCTTGTCAGACAAATCTGATTGATTTCTTTAACTGGGTGACCAGGGAGTTGGACCGAGGGAGAGCCCTAGATGTGGTGACTGGTATAATGGGTACACTACTTGTCAAACTGATTGACAGGTGAGATAAGGATGGCGGGAGCCAATCAGCGTTCACTTCCGGTCTATGTCCCACCTTAGGCCACACCCCATCCCATAGAAGTGAATGGCGAGTTAGCCCCGCCCACTCCCACCCCAAAAATGTTGACAGGTACCAATCAGCGCCCACTTCCGGTGTATGTCCCACCTTAGGCCACGCCCCCTCCCATAGAAGTGAATGGTGAGTTAGCCCCGCCCAGTCCCACCCCCAGGCGTGGCCACCGCCCCCCCACTTGACACACCCCTGCCCCCGCCCCAAGGATGACATCATCCAATCAGCGTACACTTCCGGGGGTGTGTCACACCCACGCCACGCAATATGGCATTAGCCAATCAACACCCACTTCCGGGTTTGTGCTACACCCACAGCCTCCCACCCTCCTCCACGCCCCCATGCTACATCATCGGAAATGACATCACCGGAAACGGCGTTATCAGAAGAGGGACTGTCCCTTTTTTGCTGACATCAGCGGAAACAGTATGGCTGACTCCGGAAATGACAGTATGGCTGACTCCGGAAATGTGTTTTTGCTTCTGCTTAATACTGAAAAACAAAAATGCTTCTCTCTCTCTCTCCCACACAGACTCAGTTGTTTTTTTCTCACACAAAAACTGATTCCTAGCAGAGAGAGACAGGCAAGCTAGAATATTTTTTCTTTCCAAAATGCAATTAGCACATCTTTGTTAGAGGGATCACCCTCTCACCCTCAACCATGCCCCTGCCTACATCATCGGAAATGGACTGTCCCTTTGTGCTGACATCAGCGGGGAGCAGTGTGACTGACTCTGGAAATGTGTTTTTTGCTTCTGGTTAATGTTTACACCTGCAAAAAAAGCAGGAACCCTGGAAAAATAAAATGCTTTTCTCTCTCCCACTGCCCCAGTTCTTATTTCTCACAAAAAGATTCACGGCACAGAGACACACAATTTTCTTTACAAATGCAATTACAAATGCAATTGTTAGAGAAACTAGTGCGGTCCATGTGATAGAAGTATTCTGACAGACCTGTAGAGTTCAGACTGAAATACAGAGAGACCTGAGTTCAAATCCCCCTAATACAGCTATTTTTTAGTGGCTTTGAAAAAACCAATACAGAGAGACAAGCCTGGACATGTCTCTCTAGGGTGTGGTAACACGTGATTGGTTGAAACAAGAGGTCTGTTCTGAGCATGCTCCTGCTGTAAGGGGTACATTTTAACACAGAGTTTCAGAAAGGAAAAAATGGCTTTTTGGAACACCAAGCAGAATTTCCAGCAGGGCACACAACATTAATTACTTCCTTAAGGATCATGATGCCGTTGCAGAGGGGTATCCACCGATTGAAAATCCATTTGAACTACAGGAGAGTCTGGCAGATCCTGAGCAAGAAATAGCAGCTTTTGTGGATTATCCAGATGCCCAAATATTTTTCAACTCTCAAGAACCCTACGATTCTGGCACAGAACTTGGCTTAACATCTGACAACACAATGGACCCGGAGGATATAGAATTATATCACGCCACTGTAGATGCAGAAACAAACTGTTTATTGGAAGACCTAGGATCAGCAGAGGTAAGAGAAGTTTTTTTTATTTAGAAAAGTGTTATAGAAGAAACAGCAGTTCACACTGACATTATTTTGTTTTTTTTTGTAGGGAAGTGACGAATCTCTGCTCCTACAGGGGCACATACAGGCTGCCAATCTACGCTGTTTGTGCTTTCTCTGTACATATCAAAGGGAGGCATTTGATGTCATAGCCAGTCAAAGGGACTACACAAAACCTGATGAAATAAACACATTTAAATCTGTTATACAAACAACGGTGGCCTGTATTATCAAGAAATGCTGGCAGGGCGTTATGCATAGAGACTGTGCAGCGTGTGTAATACATGCTCCAGGCCAAAGACACCATGACTGTTTAAAGTGGGGACGCAATGAAATACAAGTTTTATGGATTTTCTGATGTAACAGGTTGTGTCTAGGACCTATTTTAAATGTTGCCATGATTGCGGGTCATAAAATGAAAGCAACTGTCCTAGTTTATGAAAATTTGAATTTTTTGTTTGAACTCGTCAGAGATTTTAACAGTAGAAATCCAGGACAACTGCTCAATATTTTGCTTAATTCTGTGGCAGACAGCGAAATAGAAATAGTGGAAGGCTTAATGTGTGACAGAGATTATAGATCGTTCTTTAAAAAACACCAAGTTCTGTAAAAATTGACTTTTTATGAAAATGTATGTATTTCCAGAATCTATTAGTTGAACATACAGATGAACAAAAATTATATGTATACCTTTTATTTTTTTTAAAACTTGTAATGCTCAAATGAATTTCACAAGATGAAAACATTTTATTTGAAATAAAATATTTTGAACCTATGTGTGGTGTGTTTTAGGAATGATTAGTTAATTAAACCTACAATGGTTTGTCTGGGGAAAAAAAATGGGGCCTCCAGGTGTGTCCTAAAATAGGCCATAAGATAAGAATGTGCAGAACTGTCGTATAACTAAAATCCACTTAAGACGTCTGGGAAATGGGTGGGAATGTGTATTAGCCACATACACAGATATATAGCATCTATTACACTGTACTGTCTGCGAAAAAAAGGCATTGTGAATTAGCCAGGTCGTATGATAAGCTTATGAGATCCAGTACATTTCAGCAGCCAGAAAAGATCACACAGTCTCTATAGCTTGTATCATCTGCAACTTTTTCTTCAGACATGGTGAGTAGATATGAATCTTACTTTTTTAAAAATATTGTTGGCTATGTAGTTTCTGTCTCTTATGATTGTCTTTAAAAAAAATAGGAGCAGAAAAAGGGGGTTACAAATAAACTCTCTTACAAAAAGAAGGCAGCAAAAAATTTTTAAAGGTATGTCCTGTTGTGTTTTAATTTTCCAACAGCTATGCTCTTTATAATGTGTTTCAGAGGACAGCCTCAACCTGTAATCTTTTTTATTTTAGACCAAGAAGATGCTACAAAACAAGATGGCCAGTCTAACCAGACGGTACCTTACAGAAAGCCAAAAGACAAGCAGAATCGTGAGTATTCCAGTTTTATCCAGCACCTAGATTTTAAGGTCTCTGTAAAAGTATTAGCCCCTACGTTTTCTTTTTCAGACCGAGAAAATGTTAGAAAATCAGCGGCTATGGGAGAGAAGTCTAACAGAAAAAGATCACACAGCAATAGTTTTTCTGACGGTGAATCTACACACACCGGTACAGAAGAGCAAACAGCTCCATACCGAAAACCAAAAGATAAGCAGAATAGTGAGTATTCCGGTTTTATCCAGCACATAGATTTTAAGGTCGCTGTAAAAGAAAAAAAGTATTAGCCCCTACGTTTTCTTTTTCAGACCGAGTAAATGTTAGAAAATCAGCGGCTGTGGGAGAGAAGTCTAACAGGAAAAGATCACGCAGCGATAGTTTTTCTGACGGTGAATCTACACACGCCGGTACAGAATACGGAGGGCGTGGTGAAAGCCGTGTCTTTGATCACAGTGTTTCAGAGGACAGCGCAAATAATCATGCATTAGGCCTCGCTGAAGAATCAGAACCAGTTAGCTATGTTCAGTTTGTGAAAAGGTGGGATCGTAAATTGGACAAGTTTAATGGTGTAATTTATTCAGAGGAATTTCGGTTTATTAATTTAGACAGGATAACATCATTATCTGAGGCTCAATTCGCCATTCGGCAAGGTATTCAACATATTCTGGATGAGGTTAGCAGCAGGGTTTCACCCGGTGATTATGTACAGGTGTATCTACACTCATCTCTTTTCCACAATTCCTTGTATTCTGGTAAGTTAAACCCCGAAGCATTAGACGCTGACGATTTCTTAAATCAGATCGCTAAACTCCTTCAGAGTCACAGAGAAATCCAGGTTTGTGATATATTCCGTGTTGTTGTACTTGTCATAAGAAATCGGGGTGGGGGTGCTCGTAGGGTCTTAAAGACTATACCGTTTAGCCATATTATTCATAAGAAAAGGATGTATTTGATAGACTTGAACAACACTGATAATAGCCTGTGTTTTGCAGGTAGCCTCACAGCCCTCATGTCACAGGTAAAAATGACAGATGTCGAATTGTTAGAAGGTGCTAAAAAACTACATAATGAATTGGGGTGGCCGGTACATAGAAAAGTCATGCTCGATGATGTAGCAATATTTGAACAGCATTTAAAGATAAACATACGCGTTGTGCTTTACACAAAATCATGGGTTTGTTTTAAGACATCAGACAGATCTGTGTTCCCTAAGACTGTGTTCTTGTTGCTACACGATGACCATTTCTATGGTATAACCGATGTCAAAAAATTCTATGGGGAGCGCAACTTCTGTAGTTACTGTCAGAAACCGTACAGTCACGATCATAATTGTACATTATGGTGCCGTCTTTGTTTGACACTAACGTGTGCGAATAATGTTGGTGTACAACAGAGATGCCCTAATTGCAAACTCTTTTGTCGTTCTAAAGAGTGTTTAGATAGACACGCGGATCTGGCTCTGAAAAAAGAAGTGGCGTGTTTATCTAAGATACTGTGCCAGAAATGTGAGCCTTATGTGGACAAGAAACATAAGTGCAAGGGCCGTCATTGTAAACTATGTCGCGAGTCCCTAACCGGGGATGGTGTCCACTTATGTTTTATGACCCCTATTGGTAAAACTGAAACATCTGAAAAGTATATTTTTTATGATTGTGAATGTATGCAAGAAACAGGCTGGCATGTCCCTAATTACATATATGCGACAGACTTAAATGATGAAAGAAACTGGGAATTCAAGGGTCTTGAATGTATTTCTGCCTTTATACAGATTTTTTGACACAAAAAAATTTAAAGGTTACACCTTCATAGCCCATAATTCCAAAGGTTATGACGGATATTTTGTTCTTAAACAACTGCTTAAGGAAAAGATGGACACGGGGCTGTTGGTTCAAGGTGCTAAACTTTTACAAATTACCGTTGAACCTCTGACTATCCGTTTTATAGACTCTCTAAATTTCCTGCCTATGAAACTTTTTTTTTTTTTTTTTTTTAGATTTAAAATTTTTTATTGCACACATCAACAAAAACAGTAACAAACAGGCTGCAAAAATATCAGCCCCCATCCCCCCCAGTCCGTTTACACCCCCCCTCACTACCCCCCTCCACCCCCTGCCCCCCCCCTCCCCCCCCCCTCCCCCCCCCAGGGCCTCTAACCCGAGAACAATATCCTATGGGGCATTCTCTCGCTCCAAATATTTCCCCCAGATATTGGAAAAGCTCCTCAAACTCCCATTCTTCAGTGCGGTAAGTTTTACACACATCAAGAAAATCTGCCTCACCAGCGCCTGCACCTCCCCCAACCCCGGGAGCCCCCGCTGCTTCCATCTCCGGCCCACCAAAAGGCGCACCGCTATACAACAGTAATTCAGGAACCCACTCTCCGCCTTATTCAGCCCCTCCGCCCCTATCCCCAATAGGGCCACCGCCGGTAATAGCGTCAGTTCCTTACCTAAGATCCCATTCACCCATTCAAACACTCCTCTCCATACCTCATGCAGCTCCCCACACTCCCACCACACATGCAAGTATGTACCCGCCGCTCCACAGTGACGCCAACATTGCCCATCCTGTAGTTGGTACATAACCTGCAGCCGCACCGGCGTCAAGTGCCATCTATACAGAATTTTATAGTTATTCTCCAACAGGTGCGCCGCCAACAATCCCTTGTATCGGGTCCGAAAAATTTGCTCCCACTGTGCCTCATCCCAACAACCCCCTAAATCCTCTTCCCATCGCTCCTGAAAGGCCTCCTTCCCCCCCGCAACTCCCATAAGATTATAAAACTGCGTAACCACGCGTTTGGGAGACCCCATGAGCCCCATCACCTCGATGCCCGTGGGGTCCCGGGCCAAGCCAGGTAAGATTTTATGCCGGATATAATGGCTGAGTTGCATGTATTGGTATTCCTCAGACTCCGCCAGATGGTAGTGCCTCCTCAGGGTGTGGAACGGAACCAGGCGTGTCCCCTCAAGCAGCTGTCCCACCCGTACCAAGCCATTCTCCGCCCACTTGGTGAAGACTGAACTCTCCAATCCCGGGGGAAACTCGGGGTTCCCCCTAATGGGCACCAATCTAGACCTACCATCCCTTCCCAACCAACCCTGCTGCCATTTATTCCAGAGATCCACCGTTCGCCTAGTGTAAGGGTTCCGCACCAAGATGCCACGCCGCTGCTCTCTCGGAAGCCACATCCATTCCCCCAGATTCTGCACCCCCAACTCATCCCCTTCCATTTGTACCCACTCTTTCACCGCCTCTCCCCACCATTCCACAATAGCCCCCAATTGTGAGGCTTCTAAGTAGCGTGCCAGATCGGGGACCGCTAACCCCCCCTTATCCTTGCCCTTCATCAAAATCCGCCACGCCACTCGGCACGGCCGTCCTCCCCCCACAAAGTGCATCAAGAAGCGTTGCCACCGCTGTACGGCTTTCTTCCCCACCCCAATGGGCAAGGACCGAAAAAGATAGAGCCACTGCGGCAACACCACCATCTTTACAGCCGCAATCCTTCCCAGCCAGGAAAGCCCCTTACCCTGCCAGACCTCCAATTCCCTCCGTATCTTACTTTCCAGCCGCCCATAATTAGCCCCAAATAACTCCCCGTCCGTCGGTGGTAAGCTGTATTCCCAAATATTTTATCCCCCCCCTCGCCCAACGATATGAAAACCGACCCTGAATCCCCGCCCGGGACGCCCTATCTAAAGAAATATCCAGCAATTCGGACTTAGATGCGTTAACTTTAAAGCCAGAACACTCCCCAAATTCCCGCAATACTATCTCTAATGCAACCAACGAGTCCAATGGTCGGGTTAATAAAAATAATAGGTCATCGGCAAATAATGAAATTTTACTGGTCACTCGTCCTCCCACCACCCCCCAGATCTCGGGGTTCTCACGTACATACTGAGCCAACGGCTCCATAGACAACACAAATAAAAGTGGGGAAAGAGGGCACCCCTGCCGCGTCCCCCGAAAAAGTTCAAACGCCTCCGTATATTCCCCATTAATTCGGATTTTAGCCAGCGGCCGGGTATAAATAGCTTTAACCCACTCCAAATATGCCCCCCCTAACCCCATCCGCTCCATCACTTTAAACAGATAAGGCCAATAGACCCTATCAAACGCCTTTTCGGCATCTATAGCTAACAAAACCAATGGTTCCGCGCCGCGCTTCGCCTGCCAGACCGCGTTCAACACCCTCCGGATATTATCCCCCGCTTGCCGCCCGGGAACAAAGCCGGCCTGATTCTCATGAATTAACCGTGGTAAATATTCCCTAAGCCGATTGGCCAAAACCTTTGAAAAGATCTTAAAATCGGACCCCAGGAGCGATATCGGTCTGTACGAGCCACACAATTGGGGATCCTTCCCCTCTTTCGGCAAAATAGTTATTCCTGCCGTACGCATGGTTTCAGGGATCTGTCCCCCTCCCGCAAACGAATTATACAACCTGACTAACGGCTCACACAAGACCGTAGCAAACTTTTTATAAAACTTATTCGGGAAGCCATCCAGGCCCGGAGCCTTCGAGGCCGGCAACCCCTTAATAACCAAGGCCACTTCCCGTTCCTCAATAGGCCGGGAGAGCCAAGCCGCCTCCTCCACCCCCAGACTCGGGAGCTGGACTTGCAAAAATTTCTCCACCGGAGCCTGCGAGCTAATCCCCTCCACCGCATACAACTGCTTATAAAATTCTACAAATCTATCCTGAATCTGCTCACTGCCCCTCACCGCACGCCCCTGCGCATCCCGGATTTTTGTAATAAAATTCAGTGTCCGAAGCCGCTGCAATTTCCGCGCCAAAAGGCGCGATGGCCGGTTGCCCCATTCAAAGAACTGCTGCTTCAATTTGTCTTGGGCAAATTTAAACTCCGCCAGGTCTAACTCCCCCAGTTCCCGATTGAGGCGTCGCAGCTCCTGCTCTTGTTGCTGCGGGACCTTCCCCACCTTCTGCAGCGCTTCCAATTGCTGAATCTGCGCCCTTAAGGTGTCCTTTTTACTCTCCCTCACCCTCTTCAGGTAAGAGCCAATAGAGATCAGCTCCCCCCGTACTACCGCCTTCAAACATTCCCAAATTGAAGCTATCCCACACTCCCCATTATCGTTAAGTGTCAGATAATCCTTTATCCCTTTCTCCACTCTTAACACTACCTGCGGGTCATCCAATAGAGATTCATTAAGCAGCCACCCCCCCCTCTTCTTCCCCTGGGGCCCGACCCTCAGGTCAATCCACACCGGGGCATGGTCCGAAAGCGTCCGTTCGCCAATCTCACAACTCTCAACCGCCGGTAGCAGGGGTCTCGAAACCCAGATCATATCTAAGCGGGAAAAGGAGTGATGGACCGGAGAGTAAAATGTATAATCCCTCTCTCGCCCCCTCACCTCCCTCCAAGTATCTGCCACCCCCATATTAACCCCCATAACCTTTAACAAACGTCGAGCTTTTGCCGTCCCCTCCCCTGCCCCTGTGGAATTATCCAACCTGGGGTTGATAGTCAAATTGAAGTCCCCGCCCAACACCACCTGTCCTTCAGCAAATTTATCCAATGCAGAATTTAATTCCTGATAAAATGGCCCCTGCGCATCATTCGGGCCATAGAGGTTAACAAAAGTAAAAATCTGGCCGTACAATTTAAGCTTAAGAAAAATATACCTCCCTCCCCGATCCTTTTGAAGGGCACTCACCTCGTGCGGTATAGTACCCCGAAGTAGGATACCCACCCCTCCCTTACGCCCCGCTAATCTGTTGGAGGAGAACCACTGATCCTTAAATTTATTATGGGACATTCGCCACTCATCCTGTTGTTTCAAATGGGTCTCTTGCAAAAATATTATATCCCCCCGCAGGCGTTCTATTTCCTTATACACACGCTGCCACTTAGCCGGCGCATTCAACCCCCGCACATTCAATGTAATCACCCGCAGCTTATCCATCCAGCACATTGCCCCCCCCCTCCCCTTCACACAATTCCAACTTGAGTAAGAGGTCCCCTTCCCCTCCCCCCCCCTCCCCCCCCTCCCCCCTCCCCCTCCCCCCCTCCCGCCCCCCTCCCCCCCCTCCCGCCCCCCCCTCCTCCCCTCCACCCTGCCCGGGACCACTATGTTGATCCATAAGAGGCATGACATCACCTCCCCACGGACCCCACAAAAGCCTTTACACATACCCACTGGTACACAACGCATATACAATTATAGTTCCTGAACCCTACAATCCAATGCATCAGCTATTGTCCTCCGGTCTGGGCGAGCGTCGCTGCTGTCTCCGCAGGCGCTTGTCTCCTTTTTGCGCTCTTTGCCACCCGCCCGCGCTCGCTCCCCAGACCGGCGCTCACTCGTAGACTCCACTGCCAACAGAACTGGAACATCCTCCCAGCCCGCCTGCTGAAGTACCCGCGCTGCTTCCTCCGGTGTCCGAACGTGAGAGGTTGTCCCATCAATCGAGAACTGCAGGCCAAATGGGAAAGTCCACCGATATCTAACCTGTTGCTCCCGAAGCCGTTTCGTTATCGGGGCCATTTCCCGCCTTTTCCGAATAGTAATGGCGGACAGATCTGCATAAAGCTCGACCCGGTGGTTCTCCCACTTCAGCTCCGGCATCCGCCGAGCAATCTCCATAATGGCATTTTTAGTTGAGTATTCATGGAAGCAGGCCACAATATCCCGAGGCTTGCCATCTCGGCGGGGGCCCAGCGCTCGGTGTGCACGGTCCAAAGTCAGACACCGCGTGGTCCCCGGTCCTTCTGCTTGCTCCAAGATCTGCTTACTAAGTTGTCCCACCAGCCGCATACAGTCCTCTTTTTCATTGCTTTCTGGCACTCCCCGGACTCTAATATTAGCCCTCCGGGAGCGGTTCTCTAAGTCCTCCACCTTTGTCCACAACTCCGCCAAATCTCCGTCCCAGGCAGCCACTCTGGTTTGTAGGCCCTGTACAACCTTGTCCTGGGCCTCCACTTTGCCTTCCACCTCCTCCAGGCGGCCTCCCACCTCTCTCATCTCTCCCTTCAGGTCCTCCATCCATATTTGTACATCTCCTTGAAAGCTGGCAAGGTCTTGCCGGAGCTCCCCGAACCAGGATTTTATTTCACCCCGCAGACCCGCAAGCTCACTCGTCTGCTCCTGTGCAGCTCCCGACGGGGACTTCGCCCCATCTCCCGCCTGCGTTCCAGGCGCCGCCATTTTGCTCTTTACACCAGCGCTCCCCGAGCCTCCTTTATAGGCAAAAGCCTTCAGCTCCGCCGCGCCTTTCTTCATCGCGGCCCTCCTGCACGCCCACCACTTGCTTATACCCCAGTTCTGGGGGATTTTCCGCCGGTATGCTTTGGATGTGTACCAGTTATTCACCCGGTCCTTCGGAGCTCCACTCTCACGCTCCCGCTCGGATCGGTGACGTCATTTCTTCCCCTCCTGCCTATGAAACTTAGCAAACTTCCACAAGCCATGGGTTTTACAGGCAGCAAGGGGTACTTTCCACACTTTAATACGCTGGAAAATCAAAATTATGTGGGCCCCATGCCGGGTGTTGAACATTACGGTGTGAGTAACATGTTGCCTGAAGAAAAAGATGAATTTTTACAATGGTACAAGGACAATCAGCATAAAACTTAATTAGCAAAAAGAGCTGGCTTATTACTGCCAGCAGGATGTATCTATTTTGCGGCAGGCCTGTGTTCTCTACCGAACTGAAATCATGAAAATGACAGAGAAAGAAGTGTTTGTAGAGCAGGGTGACATCTCAGAAATTCAAACAAGGTGTTTAGACCCTTTCCAATATATAACCCTTGCATCTGTATGTATGGCTATGTTCAGATTCATGTTTTTAGAACCCAAGACTGTGGCAGTCATCCCACCAGATAACTATCACCGGCAGACAGAGATATTCAACCCCCTCTATTCAATGGCTGATGTATGTGGAGGCCAAAGAAAATATACAGATCACACATGCTCTGAAAGGTGGTGGTGAAAAAAAGGCGGGGGCTTATTTTCTTGATGGCTATGCCGTGATCGGTGGGGTAGAAACAGCTTTTGAATTTAATGGTTGTTTTCACCACGGCTGTCCGAGTTGTTATAACGATAAAGACCAGAATCCTATAGCAGCCACGACCTATGGTTTTCTTTATTACAAAACACAGCTAAAAGCTGCATTCCTGGAAAGCCGTGGGTTCAAGGTCATAAGTCTATGGGAGCACGAGTGGAAGCGGATGGTAAAAGAAAATGACGGGGGCTGCGCAGATTCCTGGCTGACTCCGCATTAACGCAACCTCTGATTCCACGAGATGCCCTTTTCGGGGGTAGAACAAATGCCATTTGTCTGTACCACAAAACAAGGCCTGGGGGAAAAATACACTACTATGATTTTACCAGCCTATATCCTTTTGTCAATAAAACAAAGGAATATCCAATAGGCCATCCAAAAATCATTTATGACAAATTTGGTCCCCCTACAAAGTACTTTGGTTTTATAAAAGCAAAAGTATATCCCCCACGAAAGCTCTTTTTCCCAGTGTTACCCATACGGTTGGGCAGTAAGCTTATGTTTCCGCTGTGTCACACGTGTGCTGACACACAGCAACAGGAAATGTGTGCCCACACGGATGAGGAGAGAGCTTTTGTGGGGACTTGGTGTATGGTGGAGATGAATTTAGCCATTGCAAAAGGGTATGTGGTTGTTGAAATCTATGAAATCTGGCATTTCGAGCAAAAATCTGATCATCTCTTTTCCGAATACATCAAAATGCACCTCCGTCAAAAACAAGAGGCTTCTGGCTACCCTCGATGGTGCAATGATACTGAAAAACAAAATGTGTACATAGCTGATTTCTTTAGAAAAGAGGGGGCGTGTTTGCGTACAGACCAGATTAATGTAAACCATGCTAAGCGTCAAATAGCAAAACTTTTCTTAAATTCCCTGTGAGGTAAATTTGGTCAAAGAACAAACCTGCCTACCACAAGCATTGTGAAAGAACCTGATGATCTCTTTAAATATCTGTTTTCTCCTGAATTCGAGGTTTCATCATGCGATTTTATTGATGAAACAGCCTGTGTGTCTTGGAGGCACTCAAAAGACCAGTGTATATTGTCGGGTAGCACCAACGTTTTCATTGCCTGTTTTACAACGGCTTATGCACGCCTGGAGTTGTACAACCTTCTAGATAGTTTGCAAGAGCGCTGTCTGTACCATGATACAGATTCTGTGATATTTCTAAGTCGAGAGGGTGATTGAAACCCATCTTTGGGTGATTATTTAGGTGAGCTCACAAGCGAGATACCCTCAGATGAACATATCATAGAGTTTGTATCAGCGGGGCCTAAAACATGCGGCTACAAGCTGTCAAGCAGGAAGACCTGTATGAAAGTAAAAGGGATTACGTTAAACGTAGAAAACTGCCAGAAAATCAATTTCACTAGTTTGAAAGATCTAGTTTTGGACTACAAGCCTGGGACAGCAGATTTATCCCAGAAAAAGATAGGAGTACAACAACCTGGTATTATAAGAAACAAAAAGGGTTGGACAATAGAGACTGGTGTGATTAAAAGAAAACACAAAAGGTTGTGTATGACAAAAGGGTGAAGTTGGAGGATGGCTTTAGCACATTACCCTATGGATACTAGCGTGGTGGATGTGCGCTGGTCACATCCTTTTTCTTGTATTTTAGCGGGGCCGTCCAATTCAGGCAAGAGCTTCTTTGTTAAAAAGATGTTAGAACATGCTGGTCGTGTATTGACCGTCATGCCTAACAATATTGTGTGGTGTTACAGTTGCTGGCAACCTCTGTATAAAGAAATGTTAAATAAATATCCTTTTATTACATTTATGGACACTTTGCCTGATACTTTTAATGATGAACGGATGTTTCCAACCAATAAAGTAAACTTGGTTATTGTTGATGACCTAATGGATTCTGCCTGTAAAAGTGATGAAATAGAGAAAGCCTTTACCAAGTATGTGCATCACAGAAACCTGAGCATCATATATATTGTTCAAAATGTTTTCTGCCAAGGTAAAGCAAGCCGAACTATAACTTTAAATACCAAATACATGGTGCTCTTTAAGAATCCTAGAGAAGTTACAGATTGCCATTCTAGCCAGGCAGATGCACCCTAGAAAATCAAAATTCTTTTTAGAAGTCTTTGAAGATGCAACCAGAAAGCCGTTTGGGTATCTCGTCGTGGATTTAAATAACACAACGCCTGAGGCTTACAGACTGAGGACGGATATCTTCCCGCCAGATTGGACCATGGTATACTGTGAAAAACCACAAATCTCACATAAAAGGAAATGAATATGTAACCGGCCCTTCATACATGCCTGTGTGTCTCAGACAACATGTCTCGCCGTGTAAAGAGAAACCTGCCCCTTTTAAAACTTTTGGTTCAAGCCTCTCCGCAGCACAGAAGAGCCATCCTGAATACAGCTTCTAATGATTTGGTAGCAGCTATAGTTGAAATCGCTCTCAACACCCTAAAAGGTAACATTCCTCTTTCACAACAGATAAAGGTTTTAAAAGGGAAGCGTCATGCCATAAAGAGTCTGTGCGATAAAAGACTACCCATTAAAAAAAAGAAGCAATTGGTGAGACAGTCGGGTGGCTTTATTGGGCCCCTTTTAAGTTTTGCATTACCGTTGATAACGGGGCTTCTGACAAACCTCTAATGCATCACGCTGAAAAAATGTACATAGTCCCTAGTCAACAACTTGAGCGCTTGAGAATCCCGCCAGATCGGGATGAAAATATTAGAACCACGACCATCCATAAGTTTGAAGAAATGAAAAACATCCTGCAAAGCGTCGGTATGTCTGAACACGAAAAGGCTAAATGTTACTCAGAAGTGCTACAGCGCTATCTCGTGCTTAACAGACAGAGGGATATGGAAAAAGAAAAAATAAACTTGTATCTACAGGCACAAGATGAGACATCAACGGCAGCATCTCTAGAAAATATTATACCTCCAGACCCTGTAATACAAGAAGTGTTAAACAGCATCAATATGCGCTATAGGAAAAATGCTGAGTTGCTGCTCAATAAACTGTTAAAAAACAAGAATGTGGCATCCTGGGAGGGAAATGGAACATTTGTATACCGGGGAAACCCCGTCAATGGCTCTAACCTACTCGACCTCGTTCGTGGGGCTACGCAGTCCCAAGCTCTTTCACAACGAAGAATACCCAGGGGCTGGGAGGAGTTCATGCAAACCCTAGCCGAATTAAATATGCCCTCTACGGTAATGGGTAATGCAGCCAACAGAGATTACTGGCACGCCTCAAAGAGAACCCATCTGTGAAGGCTACTAAAATGTACACGGGTCCGATAAAGAGCAAAGAGCTACTCCCTCACAAAAAACGTAAATTATCCCACAGATACCGGTGGTTGAGTGTGTAAAAATGTATTTTCAATAAAATGTTTAAAAAACAAAAATAAAAGACTAGACAGTGGTTTCTTTTCAAAAAACCTCCTTAGAGGGGTTACGTTTTATTTAGAAGCATCAAAACATTCACGATAGGAAACACACACTTGCTGATTATGGAACGGATTTCTAAAAGATCTACACAAAGTTTGTTTGTTGCGTTTTACAAAATGTAACACCATATCATCATTTTGCATTAAATCTTCAGAATACATTTCTAAAATATTTTCAAAAGGCACCCCTTTACAGCGGTGGTGCAAGAAAAATACACAGTGATATCCACAAGCCGTAGACATTGGGTGCTGTAATTGTCTGTTGTGGTATAAAACAGTTTTACAATGCTTGTTGAAAAAGCTCATAATGCTGGTAGGAAAGAATAAGCTATCTGGGGGTTGTCCATAAGAATCAAACCCCTGTTCCATCTCCACATATATAGATGGCTAACCAGTGTTCTCCAGGTAGGTTATGAGGGTGTGTATTTACCACCAAACACACTGGCTTCCTTGATATTTGTACATCCGCTAACCAGTCGCTGGGTAGCACATCTAAAAAGAAATCTGCAACACAGGGGTCCTTCTTTAAAATACGGAAGATCTGCAGGGTGTTCATTTTCACGAATGATCAAAAAGAACATTCCTTCTATGATTAATTTCTATCACATTGTCAAAAACCCCATAAACAATCATTTATTTATTTATTTATTTAACAGTTAACTGTATGGGGTAAGGCGCTGGCAAAACGTATTTCAGCCCGCAGGTTACCAGTTTTAATCAGCGAGTAATGGTCTGCACACTCCTGATCCGGTGAAAGGTCAAACGCCAACAGGGTATAACCTTTGTAAAACTCCTGACGGTCAATCAGCAATGCTGTATCTTTCAGATGTTTACCACTTGCTTGTATCAGTTGCATATATTCTCTTACACAACATCCGTTTTGAAAGTCAGGTTGAAGAGGTTTCCCGGGTACTTGTTCACCATCCACATATAGAGCGGCAAAATTAATATCATAATGTTTAAAATTGAAGGGGTTTTTAGCATAATTACCGCTGAAAGCATCATTATCCACAAATCCCAGCACAATGAGTTTTGGTAGCTGCCCCAAAAAGAGATTTTCCTGGTTAGTCACACGGGCACCGGCTGGTATGCTAAACACCTTCAGCCCCACACGGTCAATAGCATACTTGACATTAGCTTTCAGCAGAGCTTCCGCATGTCCCAGGCGCACTCCGGGGGAAACTTTAACGCTCTTTACAAAGAGCGCAGCGTTTAGGATAAGGATTTTATAACTTTCTTCGGCATCACCGCTCATTAAACAGATTTTGTTGCGGGTCAATTTGATTTTGAGATCCACACCATTAATCAATAGCTTTTCTTGAAAAAATAGATCGCTATGTAATTGCCCCAATAGCTCTACCTTGTGGCTAGAGACCGTAAATTGAGCCCTTTCAGTAAAGCCGACATTGCGAGATCCTATCTCTCTCACCTCATGCTGCCCGGCTGTGTCTTTATAAAACAGTCCGCTTGTAAACTGTGATTTGAGGGATCCTTCGCCATAATTGAGAAACAGCTCTATGAGGGCTCTGTAGGGGCAGCAGTTGTTGCTCTGGCTAATGAGTTGGTCACCCAGGGTAACATCCAGCTGGCTAAACAGAGCTGCGATTGGGTAGTTCACCAGCGCTACTTTGGCTGCCAGGTCGATGTTCGAGCCATCTTCTGCCACAATTTTACAGGTCAGGTGCAAAAGTGTACTATTTAAATCAATGTAGTCTTCACCATGACCTGCGATATAGAAGTCCAAAGAGGCTGTTTCCGACAAAGCCGATAATGGCGGAATTTCCACATAAATACTTTTTTCGATACTTGTTTGGGTCGGTGCTAGTTGAAACAGGTCCAGTTCCGATTTAACACACTCTTCAGAGCCGTGGTGTACAAAAGCCATGGTGCTTTTTAGAATATATCTCGCTGCCTAGAGCTAGTGCTTCTCTTCTTAGACCGGCGGTTAAGCTTCTGAGACCTGCCACCCACGGGTTTCTCTCTTTTAAAAGGTTTGGGTGGTCCTTGTGGTAACTCCCGAGACTCAGTTCTCTTTCTTTTAAAACAGCTCTTCTAATCACAGCCAGTCCTGATCCTGCCTGTTCTGTAGCCTGGTTCATTTTATTTAGACATGGCTCATGTGACATGGCTCATGACATGGCTCATGTGACATGGCTCATGGCTCATGTGACATGGCTCATGTCATGGCTCATGGCTCATGTGACATGGCTCATGTGACATGGCTCATGACATCCTTGGCTATGTTTTTTGCGGCGCCTTTCATGTGTGGTTTAATAATTTCAAAACCCCTTCTCAAAAACGGCATAGCTTTTCTAAAGAGGCTGCGAAAAACACCACCTACACCGGCCCCATACATGACCGGTACTCCATGATATCCTGAAAGCCCATAGCCGGCTTGTGTTGTATAATAATGCCTGTATGCTTTGGGGTCTCCATAGTCTTTAGCCACAACCATTTTAAAAAACAGTCACCCTCCGGGGTCGCAGATGAAGCTTAAGGATCACCTTCCCGTAACGAAATGAGACGTACTTGTCCTGATCCGTCTTTATTTCAAATGTGATGGTATCAATATGCTGTTTGTTCACAGAGACATAGTGCGGCTTAACATAAGTTAACGTGATAAACTCATCCCTAACCCCTTTAGTTGGAACACAGCGCAGCAGTGGCACAAAATGGTCACCTACTAACTGGTGCTCTACAATATCTGTGTACAGGTAGAGGGTATTAAAACCGGCCGTGATATCCGTTGGAAAATGGGAACGTTGTATTAACGTATGCTTCTATTCCCAAAATGGTTGCCAAATCACCATACGCATAAATAGTAGACCTATCTTCCGATTTTATCCGGATTCTTCGCGCATGGGGCTCATAAATGATTAGTGGTGCCGCCGATTTATAGATGTTGCTAATGTCCTGATTCATGGATTCCACTAAACGCTGCATGGTCGCGTAATGTCCTTTCCTGACTATAAGGTGCTGTATATTTCCTGCTGCGGAAGAGACAACATACTTATGGTCTTCCTTAATATTCTCCCAGGTGTTGGGGTATTGTATTTCCACGAGCCCCACTTCCCACTGTCCTTGTAAGTCCAAAGGCCTTGCTAGTTGTATGGTAAAATTAGAGCTGGTATTTTGGGAAAACACATCTGCTGAGGCATTGCTAGGCAGGGTGATATAAAAGCCACCATCATTCATTTTCAATTTTATTTTAATGCTGCTTCAAAAGAAAGAAAGAAATCAGATGTCTTGAATCTCTGATGCTTTAACCCAACTGTTAAATTTAACAGGCCATCCCCTCCATTTCACGAGGTAGAATCTGTTCCTGCCACATCCTTTTACCTTTAGAACCTTTTCGATTCGGTATATTCTGTCCTGTTGCTGCGTGACTTTTAGCAATTCTTCAGGATAAAAAGAACCTTGTATGGCTTCACCGTCATAATCCTGTATCTTGTATGTTGCTTTCTGGCCCCTGTTTAAAATGTCCGTTATTATAAATACCTCGTCAGTCCACGTTTGCTCGTAACCTTTTTCAAATTTTCCTTTAGTTTTTGAAAGTCTTACATGATCTCCTTTCTTTAAGGGATTCTCGGTATGCTTACGCTTGATGCTATCACCATAGACTCTTTTCCAGATCTGCAGAGAATTTGTGTGTGTCACATCTACAGGTCTCGTCTTTATTGTTCTGTGAAAACTATGATTATAACTGTGCACAAAAGCCTGCAATACGTCTTGGTACCTAAAGGTGTTGTGTGTAGTAAAATAACGCCACATTTTGGATTTCAAAGTCCTGTTAAACCTTTCTACCACCGCTGCTTTAACATCGTTATTGGTTACAAAATGATGAACCCCTCTTTGTTTTAATAAATTCTTCAGGGACCTATTTAAAAATTCTTTACCCTTGTCTGTCTGTATTTTTTCAGGTATACGACCTAGATTAAATATTTTTTCAAAGGCTTTAGCAACTTCATGACCGGTTTTCGATTTTAAACTTGCAACCCATGCATATTTTGACAGGATGTCTACCACTGTTAATATGTATTTATAGCCATTGTTATAATGGGACAAGGCTGCCATATCAACTAAATCAGCCTGCCATTGCGCATCCACATCTGACACGATCGTCTTGTTTCTTTTAAAACGGACCCTAGCAGGTCTGTGTAAAGTATAAGCATCTTGTCCGGTAGCCCATCTAACTACATCATTTCTGTTGACTGTTTTATCCTGCTTTTTAGCAGCTTGAAGTAGAGGATTTATGCCCCCAAAGCTCCCTGCTGCTTTGGGGTTATAGTAAATGCTCTTCAATAAGGTTTCCTTCATGATTGCCGTGCTTTGACTGTTCTTTTTATTTTGCCAACATCTTCAGAATGGTTTTAGTAATTAATGTTGTGTGCCCTGCTGGAAATTCTGCTTGGTGTTCCAAAAAGAGCCATTTTTTCCTTTCTGAAACTCTGTGTTAAAATGTTCCCCTTACAGCAGGAGCATGCTCAGAACACCTGGAGCATGCTCAGAACAGACCTCTTGTTTCAACCAATCACGTGTTACCACACCCTAGAGAGACCTGTCCAGGCTTGTCTCTCTGTATTGTTTTTTTCAAAGCCACTAAAAAATAGCTGTATTTGGATTTGAACTCGGCTCTCTCAAAAAAAAAAAAGCTGTATTAGGGGGATTTGAACTCAGGTCTCTCTGTATTTCAGTCTGAACTCTACAGGTCTGTCAGAATACTTCTAACAGTGAGGTCTTAAAAGTAAAATTCTATCACATGGACCGCACTAGTTTCTCTAACAATTGCATTTGTAATTGCATTTGTAAAGAAAATTGTGTCTCTCTGTGCTGCGAATCTTTTTGTGAGAAATAAGAACTGGGGCAGTGGCAGAGAGAAAAGCATTTTATTTTTCCAGGGTTCCTGCTTTTTTTTGCAGGTGTAAACATTAACCAGAAGCAAAAAACACATTTCCGGAGTCAGTCACACTGCTCCCCGCTGATGTCAGCACAAAGGGACAGTCCATTTCCGATGATGTAGGCAGGGGCGTGGTTGAGGGTGAGAGGGTGATCCCTCTAACAAAGATGTGCTAATTGCATTTTGGAAAGAAAAAATATTCTAGCTTGCCTGTCTCTCTGTGCTAGGAATCAGATTTTGTGTGAGAAAAAAAAACAACTGAGTCTGTGTGGGAGAGAGACAGAGAGAAAAGCATTTTTGTTTTTCAGTATTAAGCAGAAGCAAAAACACATTTCCGGAGTCAGCCATACTGTTTCCGCTGATGTCAGCAAAAAAGGGACAGTCCCTCTTCTGATGACGCCCTGTTTCCGGTGATGTCATTTCCGATGATGTAGGCAGGGGGCGTGGAGGAGGGTGGGAGGCTGTGGGCGTAGCACAAACCCGGAAGTGGGTGCTGATTGGCTAATGCCATATTGTGGGGCGTGGCGTGGGTGTGACACACCCCCGGAAGTGTACACTGATTGGATGATGTCATCCTTGGGGCGGGGCAGGGGTGTGTCAAGTGGGGGGCGGTGGCCACGCCTGGGGGCAGGACTGGGCAGGGCTAACTCACCATTCACTTCTATGGGGGGCGTGGCCTAAGGCAGGACATACACCGGAAGTGGGCGCTGATTGGTACCTAACATTTTGGGGGTGGGGGTGGGCGGGGCTAACTCGCCATTCACTTCTATGGGAGAGGCGTGGCCTAAGGCGGGACATAGACCGGAAGTGAACGCTGATTGGCTCCCGCCATCCTTATCTCACCTGTCAATCAGTTTGACAAGTAGTGTACCCATTATACTACTGTGGTGTATTTAGATTTCAGTAAAGTCTTTCGCACCGTTCCTCACAGGTGACTTATAAACAAACTGAGAACCCTAGGGATGGCCCCTAAAGTTACTTCTTGGGTTAGAAATTGTTTGTGTGGGAGGCAACAAAGGGTACAGGTAAATGGAGCGCACTCTGAGGAGAAGGAAGTTACCAGTGGTGTGCCCCAGGGATCTGTCCTTGGTCCGATTCTTTTAACATCTTTGTTAGTGATATAGCGGAAGGGCTGTCGGGTAAGGTTTGCCTCTTTGCGGATGATACCAAAATCTGCAATAGAGTAGACACCCAGGAAGGTGTAGATAACATGATGAGGGATCTAGCTAAGCTTGAAGAATGGTCTAGAATTTGGCAGCTGGGATTTAATGTTGAAAAAAGTTAAAGGTCATGCATTTGGGCTGCAGCAATCCAAGGGAGCAATATAGTATAGGGGTGAAGTACTTTTGTCCACTAAAGAAGAGCAGGACCTAGGCATGGTTGCGTCTGATGATCTTAAAAAGTAGCTAAACAGGTAGAAAAGGCGACGGCAAAAGCTAGAAGGATGTTTGGGTGCACAGGGAGAGGAATGGTTAGCAGAAAAAAGGAGGTGATAGTGCCTCTGTATAAGTCTTTGGTGTGATCTCATTTGGAGTATAGTGTGCAATTCTGGAGACCGCACCTTCAAAAGGATATAAACAGGATGAGTCAGTACAGAGAGTGGCTACTAAAATGGTTAGTGGTCTTCATTATAAAGCATATGAGGACAGACTTAAAGATCTTAATATGTACACCTTAGAGGAAAAGCGGGATAGAGGTGATATGATTAAGATGTTTAAATACCTCTGTGGGATAAATGCACAGGGGGAGAGCCTCTTTCTATTGAAAGCAAGTTCTGCTACAAGGGGACATAGAATGAGGGTGAAGGAGGATAGATTCAGGAGTGATATGCGGAAATATTTCTTTATTGAAAGAGTGGTGGATTTGTGGAATAGTCTCCCAGTGGAGGTGGTAGAGATGAGGACAGTATCTGAATTCAAAAAAGCATGGGACAAACACAGAGGCTCTCTAAAGGAAAAAAGGGGACTGTTGTAGTTGATATGGAAGGACAGACTAGACAGGCCATGTGGTCTTTTTCTGTCATCATTTTTCTATGTTTCTATAATCCTTGGGAACGCCTCCCCACATATAGGTAAAAAGTATGGGCAATTTTGAACTATGCGCACATTTACCTGTGGACAGTGTGGGCTGATTTCAGACGTCCGATTTATGCAAGTAAGATGCTATTTACCTGTAGAAATAACTATCCTCCAAGGTAATTTTATAAAAGGATGCCTATGTGAAATATCAAAAGAATGCCTATTTTATGCTCTCAGACCTATGCTTTCCAAAACCAATAAACTCCCTTACACTATCTACATCTACTCAAAAACAAGAGAGGGGCTAACAAAAAAAAAAAAAATATATATATATATATATATCAATCCTAAGGACCACATTTCTTAGCTAATAAGAAATACTACAAGAAGCACCTAAGGGAGAAACTCTACCATTCTGGGAGAGAATGGAAAATGACGCCTCAGAGCTAAGGGCTCCCAGCTGAAAGTTAGCAGCTTTTTTCCACTGCTGGATACAGCTTATACGATTGCCCCAGATTGACATTCATAGGCTTCTAAGGTAGCAGGTCTGTTTTTACAATTTTAAATGCATTTAACACAATAGAAAAACACTTAGCTGTTGATAACATCCCAATCACTCTCCAAGCTTCAAACAACTGAATCTAACCTCAAGGACAGTTGACTCTAGTTTCACCCCATTTAAATGGACATGTCAGACAGTGATAGTCAAGAAGCCTTCAGGAATAAAAACAGCTTATACTCAAAGCTATTTAAATGGACGCGGAAGCAGCAAGCTAACATGTCATCACCAATCAGGCTACAATGCTGTAAACCAATCAAGGGTTTCATTCAACCCCACTGGCTGAACAGTATTCAAAGTAAAAATCCACTTCTGCTCAAGATGAGCTAGACGCTATTCAGTTTGACCGTGCATAGGATTCTTTATGCCATTGATCACTAGCCATTGCAACTGATGCCATTGTTGCTGAAAATCCAAACAGTATTGCACAATCAGTGCTGTTAAAACTTGATTAGAAAAATGAGATTTTAAGTTCGGTGAGATGGACTTTAATCTTGCTAACTGTATGGCCCACATATACTTTAGGACAAGGGCATATAATAAAATATATAACCCAAGTGGATTGGCAAGTAGCAATTAACCTGAGCGGGTAAGTGATGGCAGACAGGGGGGAGGGGGGGTGTCGAAACACTCTTGTTGTCACAGTTGTAGAAACCATCAAACAATGACCGTATGCCGTCTCTGAACTTGTCCTTCCATACACTGATGCAGGAAATCAGACTGCACTAACATATCCTTTAAATTTCTAGCTCGAGTAAAAGCTATGCAAGGTCCATTTTGGAATGTTTTATGCAACTTCATAATATGCCAATGATTGAATATGCTTTTGGCCACATGCTGTGCTCTGTGTACCAAGGTATGCATACTTGTTTCTCCATTTTAACAGGGTGCTGTTTCTGAAGTAAGAGGGCCTTATTTGCATACTTAGCCTTTAAATAGGCCTGATGTATCACTCATCTAGAATACCCACGCTGTAGGAGTCTCTCTAAGTTCTTTCGCTTGAAAATCTTCATCTTCAGAGCAGATCCTACGTATACATAAAAAACTGCCCAATCAAAAGGGCTCGTTTGAGTTTATAAGGATGATGAGAATCAAAATGTAAAAGTATTTCCTGTATAAAGATGTGTGCAAGTTGCCTTCTTTCAATATCACTGTCACATCCAAAAAAGATACTCATGTGGTGGAAAGCACAGTTACTTACCTGTAACAGGTGATCTCTGGGAACAGCAGGAATAAGTCTTCACACATATGGGTATCGTCGGTACCGACGGAGCCTGTGCGGGAACGCTCCCCAGCGTCCTTAAAGAAAGCTTTTGGGAGCATCCCACAGCGCCTGCGTGCTGCCTTCCCGCCTTTCCCAACTACCTCTCTCCAGTTCGAGTTTTAAAGCTCAGACAAAGAGAGAGAGAGGAAAGGAAAGATAGAGAGATACAACTCCTAGGGGAGGTGGGTGGGTTGTGAAGACTTATTCCTGCTGTTCCCAGAGATCACCTGTTACAGGTAAGTAACTGTGCTATCTCCAAGAACAAGCAGGAATGAGTCTTCACATATGGGGACTCCCCAGCTAGAGATGCCTGGGAGATCACCCAGATTGTGAGTCCCTGGGAAGGGCTCTACCTCTACCCATGAATCTCAGGCATCCAGATCAGGGATGGAGGGTAGGAGTTGATTAGGTATGGAACAGGTGTTTGAGAACAGCCTGACCAAACAAGGCATCCCGGCGGGAGTCCTTGTCCAAGCAGTAATGGGCTGTGAAGGTATGAACCGATGCCCAAGTGGCCGCTCGACAGATTTGGTCGATGGCCACAGAGTTTAGATGAGCCATAGAGGTGGCCATGGCCCTCACATTGTGAGCTGTGACATGGCCCTCCAGAGAAAGGTTCTTACTTTGGTAGGCGAAGGAAATACACTGAGCAATCCAATTGGACAGAGTTCTCTTAGAGACTGGAAGTCCTAAATGAGAAGGATCGAAAGCAACAAAAAGTTGGGAGGACTTTCTATGTTGCTGTGTCCTGTGTAAGTAGAAAGCAAGTGCTCTTTTACAATCCAGGGTGTGAAGATTCCTCTCTGCACTTGATGCATGAGGTCCTGGAAAAAAGACAGGTAAAAAGATCTCCTGGTTCAGATGAAAAGGTGAGACCACTTTAGGCATAAAGTGTGGATTAGTTCTGAGGACTACCTTGTCATGATGGAACCTTGTATAAGGAAGATTAGCGACTAAAGCTTGCAGCTCACTGATACGGCGAGCTGAGGTGACTGCAATGAGAAAAATTACCTTCCAAGAAAGGAATTTTAAGGAGGTAGTGGCTAAGGGTTCAAAGGGTGGCTTCATAAGCTGGCCAAGAACCAGATTCAAGTCCCAGGCCACTGGAGGTGGTCTAATGGGAGGTTTAGTCAAAAGAAGGCCTCTCATGAATCTTGCTATAAGAGGATGAGGGGAAATAGGTTGTCCATTGAGAGGCTTAAGGGATGCTGCAATAGCACTCAAATGGACTCTGATTGTATTTGTTTTAAGGCCTGCATGGGATAAATGCAGCAAATAGTCTAGTAAAGAATGCAAAGGTATTGCAAGAGGGTTGAGACCCTTCTCTGCACACCAAATGGAAAACCTTTTACATTTAAAAGCATATGAACGTCTGGTGGAAGGCTTTCTGGAAGCATGAAGGATATCCTTCACTTGCTGAGAAAGTTGTAAATCTTGAAGGTCTAGGCCTTCAGCAACCAGGCCCCGAGATGGAGACTGAGGATTTGGGTGCGACAAAGTACCCTCCTCCTGGGAGAGGAGATCTGGAGCAGACCCCAGGTCTAGGGAGGGAGCTTGAGAGAGATGCAGAAGTAGAGGGTACCACACTTGGCGTGGCCAAAGTGGTGCTATGAGGATCATAGTCCCTTTGTCTCTCTGAAGCTTGAACAGAGTCTTGGGGATTAGGGGAATAGGTGGAAAGGCATAAAGGAAGTCTTGCCCCCAATGAAGGAGGAAGGCATTCCTGGCCTGAACTCCCTGACATGGAATCCTGGAACAGAACCGGGGAAGTTTGGCATTCCACGGACTTGCAAACAGGTCTATGTCTGGGGTACCCCAAATCCGAAAAATTCTGGCTATCTGGTCCCCATGGAGGGACCATTCGTGCGGAAGCAGAACTCGACTGAGTCTGTCTGCCCAAGAGTTTTGAACTCCTGGAAGATATACTGTCATGAGATGGATTTGATGCTCTCTGGCGAAGGCCCACAATCTCAGAGCTTCGTTGCAAAGCGACAGAGAGCCAGTTCCCCCCTGCTTGTTCACGTAGAATATAGCTATCTGGTTGTCCGTGTGGATGAGGACTGTCTTGTAGCTGAGCAGGGTGTGGAAGACTGAGAACCAGAAAGATTGCTCTGAGCTCTAAGAGGTTGATATGAAGATATGTCTCCTGTGGAGACATTGATGCCCTGGGTCGAAAGATCTTGTAGATGAGCCCCCCAACCCTTTGGAGAGGCATCTGTTGTAAGGGTTGCTTGGGGTAACACCTGTTGAAAGGGGGACCCCAGCAACAGATTCTGAGTGGACTTCCACCAGTGGAGGGACGAAAATAGGCGACTGGAGGTTGCTATTTTGTCTGACAGGCAACCTGATGCCTGGGTCCATTGGGTGGATAGGGTCCACTGAGCTGCTCTCATGTGAAGGTGAGCATAGGGAACCACATGCACCGTGGATGCCATGTGGCCTAAAAGTTGCAACATCTCTCGAACAGTTAAATGGGATTTTAACTGAATCTGGGAGGCTAACTGCACCAAGCGTAGGCAACGGGCCTGGGGAAGATAGGCCCTTGCAGTTGTGGTATCCAGTAAGACCCCTATGAACTCTAGAGAATGAATAGGGGTAAGATGGGATTTTGGAATGTTGATTACCAGTCCCAGATACTGAAGAACACGCATTGTGCAGGCTAGAGAAGTCTGGGCCTCTGACTGGGATGGAGCTCAGATGAGCCAGTCGTCCAGATATGGGAATACGAATATCCCTAGAGTGCGTAGGAATGCAGCTACTACTGCCATGCATTTTGTGAACACTCTTGGAGCAGAGGCCAGACCGAAAGGAAGCACTTTGTATTGGTAGTGCTTTCCTTGGTACAGGAAGCGAAGGAATCTTCTGTGTGTTGGATGGATGAGAACATGGGTGTACGCATCCTTGAGATCTAGAGAACAAAGCCAGTCCTGACTCTGGAGGTATGGAAGGAGAGTTCTGAGAGAAGTCATCTTGAATTTCTCCTTGCATAGAAACTTGTTCAATTCTCTGAGATCTAAGATGGGTCTGTAGCCCCCTGTTTTCTTTGGGATGAGAAAATAGGGGGAGTAGAACCCTGAACCCTGTTGAAGAAGGGGTACTTCTTCTATTGCCCCTTGGGCAAGAAGGGTAGCAATCTCCTGACCTAGAAGGTTGAGGAGAGATGTTGGAGAATTGAACTGTTTCACCATGGTGTGAGGAGGAAGGTTTAAGAAATGAAGTTTGTACCCTTCCCTTATGATGGAGAGGGTCCACTGCTCTGCTGTGATTTGTTCCCATCTGGGAGCAAAGTGAGCTAACCTTCCTGGGATGGTGAGGGGCTCTGGATGTTCTAGAGCCAGAAAGGCTAAGTTCTCTAGTGGAAAGTCAAAGGCCCTGAGGAGGCTGAGGCTGTTGGGCCGTAGCAGTCCTCGCAGCCTGGGTTTTGGCCTGTTTTGGTTGTTGCTGCCTCTTTGTAGCCAAACGACCTTGAGAAGAGGCCTGACCATAAGAAGAAAATTTCCCTTTCTTTGGGAAAGATCCCTTTTTGAACAACCTCTTTTTGAAAGGAGCAGTAGTAGACTTTGAAAGTCTATCTAAAGCAGAATTTTCAGCATCCATCTGGTTGGCCTTTGCTTGCCAATCTTTGCCAAACAGGTTTTTGCCTGTACAGGGAAGGTTACCTAGACCATCCTGTACCCAGGATTCCAAATCAGAGGCTTGCAACCAAGCAACTCTGCGTGCACCTATGGCAATAGCCGAGGCTCTACTGACCCCCTCAAAAGAGTCAAAGGCTGCACGGTTGGAAAACTTGGATACATCCTGTGCATGTTTAAGCCAGGTGATATATTCTTCTCTCTTATCTTCTGACATAAAAGGAGATAAGGTTTGCAGATGATCTGTAACTTCTTTTAGAAACATCCCCATATAGAGAATATAGGAGTTGATTCTGGCTACAAGCATACTGCCCTGGAAGATTTTCCTGCCAAAGGCATCTAGGGTTCTGCATTCTCTTCCTGGAGGAGCAGAGAAGTGCCTTTTTGTACTCTTGATCTTTTTCATAGCAGACTCTACCACAATGGAGTGGTGAGGAAGCTGAGTCTTATGAAACCCAGGACAAGGAGGAACATGATACATGGTGTCCAACCTTCTGGAATGAGGGGAGGTGGAAAGAGGAGTCTCCCATATACCCAACATGTATTCATAAAGAATCTCATGTATTGGTAAGGTGGCTGCCTCTTTAGGAGCTTTAGGATATTGTAGAATATCTAATTTTTTGGCTCTAGGTTCAGTCTCAGAGGTCACTGAGATGGACAGGCCTTTGGCCACCTCCCTAATAAAATCCTGAAAAGACAAGTCTTCAGGAGGAGACATTCTCCTTTTTGGAGAAGAGGATTCCTGAGGAAGGATCCCCGATGCTTCAATTGAGGCCTCTGAAGAGTCAGAGTCTTCAGGAGAATCGAAGTATCGACTGTCTGGATGCTCTCATAGAGCCTGATACGCGTACCGGGAGGTATCGACATCGGGAGTAATCGGTACCGGGCCGGTACTGATAGGCATCACTGGATAGCGTACCGCTGCCGTCGATGCTGATGTCGATGCAAGCGGTACTGGTATCGGAACCGGAATCGGTACGGGTACCGACAACGGGGTTTGTTGCGGTACCGTAGGCGTTGCAGCTTAAATGAATGCCGTGATGGCACGCTGCATGGTCAGAATATTCTGATCCATCGACGCCACCAATGTCTGGATATCGGTACTGGTAGAAACTGCCGGTACCCCAGAACATTGTAACAGGTGATCGGTCGAGGCCGAGCCATCGATGTCAACCTGTGACCCCATAGGTAGTGCTTTGGAAGCCGGAGCCTCCCGCCGGGGTAACTTTGCCGGTGTGGTATCCTCAAGAGTAAGCCCGGGGGCATCTCGATACTTAGAGGGAGATGAACTCTTTGAGGACCGGCCAGATTTAAGTTTGGTTACCTGAGATCCATGGGATGAAGCAGCCCTGGAAGACGTCGATGCCACGGAAACTGCATCGGAGGGAAACAGGGTACTGAGCTTAGCTGCCCGATTCTGTAACCCTCTTTTGGACATCATAGAACAGGACTCACAATCAGCAATGGAGTGGTCAGGACCTAAACATTTTAGACACCAGTCATGGGTGTCGGTGACAGAAATAGTGCTACTGCACTTTGTGCATTTTTTAAACCTGGAGGCGGGTTTTTCCATGAGGGAAAAATCTCTGTAGGCCTAAGGCCCCAGAAGAAAAATGCACTAAAAAAGGGTTTTTTGGGTTTTTTTGTTTGTTTTTTAAAGAAAGAAAAGGAACCGGTAGTACCGGTGCGGAATCGAGAAGGCAGACACGCGACTAAAGAAAAAGAAAAGAAGAAATTCTTCAGCGGTGACAGGAAACACGACCTGCTGGCTCCGCGGAAAAGAAGAACTGGAGAGAGGCAGTTGGGAAAGGCAGGAAGGCAGCGCGCAGGTGCTGTGGGATGCTCCCAAAAGCTTTAAGGACGCTGGGGAGCGTTCCCGCGCAGGCTCCGTCGGTACTGACGATACCCATATGTGTGAAGACTCATTCCTGCTTGTTCCTGGAGATTAAGCCATATTGAATTGTAAATTTAAATCTTGTTTATTTAACCATTCTGAAAAAGCCTTCAAAAGCAGACTTGTCACTCCATATGCAAAAATCATCATCTATAAAACACACCCAACATTTTATATGAGAAAACCATTCTGATGAATAAAGTATTGTTTCTTCAAAGTTGGAAACATATAGGTTAACTATACATGGCACAACAGTAATGTCCATGGATACTCTATTTGCAAATAAAAATAATTTCCAAACCGGAAATAGCTCTTAGCAATTACTAATTCTGCCAATTGCATCAAAAAATTGCGACGTGACCCGTTCTGTGTTTAAACGATGAACCAATAACTTATGTACCAGTACTAGAGAGATTGGTCTTGGGGGATATTTGTATATCTGTGCTAACAGCACACAAATGCCCTTGCACTGCGCGGAGTGTGTTCTATATGCATGTACATGCCTATTTTATAAAGTATACACATACATCACAGCTCCACTCCAGCTCCTCCTAAACACCTCTACACTCCTCCTCAAGAACTCCGCCCTTCTAGCAGTTCCCTTTTATCTGTGCCTTTCTCTGCCACTGCCAACGCCAACGCCAGACTTTGTCCATTTCACCTTGCTGTTCCACATGCCTGGAACAGACTACCTGAGTCAGTGCATTGGGCTCCTTCTCTGGCACTATTCAAGTCCAGGCTGAAGACCCATCTCTTGCTCCTCATTCTCTTGTCCACTACTTCTACGTATCTCACCATACTCTAGTCCTCAGTTTTGTGATGTTTTTTCATCTTGATTAGATTGTAAGCTCTGATGAGCAGGGACTGTGTCTTAATATCTATATGTACATCACTGTATACACCTGGTAGTAGTAGTAATAATAGTAGTAAACACGCACAAATCACATAGAATATGCATGCTCTTGTACACACATGTACTTGCACATTCCCCCACACAATTTTACAAAACAGCCATTTTCTGCTAGTAAAATGTTTTATAAAAATTGCCCCACAATCACACAATGCAAGTCCTAGTGACACTATTCAATCATTAATTGAGGACTTACTTTGTGACGGCCACACTAGTGAGGGAAGTCGTCGGTGCACCTTTCCTTTATAGGGAGGGGAAAAAGGGAACAAACAAATAAAAAATAAACCACACACAGCTCATAGTATAGTTCAGTAAATTTTGAAAGCTATTTTAATGGTAAAAGAAAGAAAAAGATTTCATTCATTTATTTGTTTTTCAAAATCAATAACGACACCACACACTTTAGACAAAGCATTTCATTGCACAAATGAAGCAGGCAGGGAAACATAGCCTAGAACAGAAGGCTGATAATCAAGGAAGCCAAGCTTTAAAACCTATTTCTCTCAGATGCTCCTTGTGACCTTTAGGCAGCTGCTTCAGTCTCAGGTGCAAAAAAAATCTTAACTTCTATGGATGCACATGCAAAAAAAGCCTCAGTCCATTTCCAGACTAATTTTCACCTGTATTTTCCAGACATTTCAGTTTAATTTTAATAAAAAAAAAAGTTAACATGTTTAGAATAGTTACTCACCTGTAACAGGTGTTCTCCAGGAGCAGCAGGAATCAGTCCTCACATATGGGTGTCATCGGCGCCGATGAAGCCCCAGCGGAGCATTTCCCCAGCTTTCCATGAAAGCCTTTGGGAATGTTGACACGCATGCGCGGTTCCCTTCCCGCCTAAAGGTGCCATCTTACCTCAGTCAAATGACATAGCTAAGAAGAGCACACAAAAATGTAAAAACACAAACTATGTACAACTGCAACTCCAAGGGGAGGAGGGAGGGTTGTGAGGACTGATTCCTGCTGCTCCTGGAGAACACCTGTTACAGGTGAGTAACTACTCTTTCTCCAGGACCAAGCAGAAAGTCAGTCCTCACATAGTGGAAGGTCGGGGGTTCAAATCCCACTAGAGGACAGCAACCTTGGGCCGGAAGGACTGGGGTTTCTAGTCCCACAGGTGCTCCTTGTGGTCTTGGGCAAGCCACTTAACCCTCCATAGCCCATGTTCCCTGTAAAATAGTTCTCTGTGTGCTGTGCTTTCCTGTCTAATCAATGTGTTTATACCTCAAAAATGTCCTGTCATGATTTGACAATTTCCAATCTGTAATCAAAAAACCGCTGCTGATCGCTGGAAGTAGCGGTATACAAATGTATACTAAATAATAAATAATAAATAATAAATAATATGGGCGACTCCCTAGCTCTGGGCTACCGAGTAACCCAGGCTGAACAAGAGAACTCCCTCTAGTCCCAGCAGCAAAGAAAGGCTTTTCAAGGACACAACCTCCACCGGTAGCCCAACAGAGGGCAGGAGGGCAGGAGTTGCCTAAACCTCAAAGAGATTCCGGAGTACTACTTGGCCAAAAGCACTGTCCCTAAGGGACTCCCTTTCCAGACAGTAGTGGGCTGCAAAAGTCTGGCTTGAAGACCAAGTTGCAGCCCTGCAGATGTCTACCAAGGGCAGAGCGGAGATGAGCCACTGAGGCAGCCATTGCCCTGACACGATGGGCCGTGACCCTACCCTGCAAAGATGGGCTGCTTTGTAAGCCCAGGTGATACAGTCAGCCACCCAGATGGACAAGGTACGCTTGGACACAGCTAACCCCAACTTATTGGGGTCAAAGGATACGAAGAGCTGAGTAGCCCTCCTATGCCCCTGCGTACGGTCAATGTAGAAGGATAAGGCCCTCCTACAGTCCAGGGTATGCAGGACTGCTTCAGCCTGGCTTGCACGAGGCCTAGGGAAGAATGTTGGAAGAACAACCTCCTGATTGAAGTGTAAAGAGGAGACAACCTTAGGGAGGAACTTGGGATGAGTCCTAAGGACTACCCTGTTCCTATAAATCCTGGTGTAAGGCCTATCACAGACCAGGGCCTGAAGCTCACTCACTCGCCTAGCCGAGGTAAGGGCTATCAGGAAGAGTGTCTTCCAGGAGAGGAAGCGCAGTGGACAAGTAGCCATCGGCTCAAAGGGTGGGCGAGTCAGTTGCTGCAAGACCACATTCAGCTCCCACTCAGGAGCAGGAGGACGGATGGGGGGGCTTGAGCAAAAGCAAGCCCCTGAGAAAGCGGGACACCAAGGGGTGACCTGACAAAGAATGTCCCTCCACCAGTGAGTGGTGAGCTGCTAAAGCTGAGAGGTGGACCCGAACAGAATTGGACTTAAGTCTCTGATTTGATAAGTGCAGTAAATACTGAAGCACTACTGGCACAGTACAGGAGAAAGGATCCTCTGTACGTAGCTGACACCACACAGAAAACCTCTTCCATTTGAGAGCATAGGCTTTCCTAGTGGACCATTTTCTAGAGGCTAGGACAACCTCCTCAACTTCCTGAGGCAGGCCCCAGGGAGCCAAGACCACCCTTGCAGCCTCCAGGCCATCAAATTGAGAGTCTTGAGATTGGGGTGTAGTAAGGAACCCTGCTCCTGAGAGAGGTGGTCTGGTTGCAACCCCAGAGGCAGTGGGGGATCCACCACCAGTTGAAGCAGAAGAGGAAACCAAGGCTGTCTCGGCCATCTGGGAGCTACCAGCAGGACCGAGGCCTTGTCCCGAAGAATCTTGAACAGAGTTTGGGCCACCAAGGGCGTGGGAGGAAACGCATACAGGAGGCCCTGAGACCAGGACATCAGAAAAGCATCTGGTGCGATCCTCAAAGGATGTGGTTGCCTGGAGCAGAACCTGGGTAGCTGCTTGTTTAGTGGACTGGCAAAGAGATCTATCCAAGGGAGACCCCACTTCAGGAAGATCTTTTGAACCACCAAGGGATGCAGCTGCCACTCGTGGGGCTGCAGAATCCTGCTCAGCCGGTCAGCCAGGCAGTTCTCCTGGCCTGGGAGGTACACCGCCTTGAGAAGCATGTGGTGCTTCAGGGCAAAGGAACAAAGGTCCTGAGTCTCTCGACAAAGGATCTTGGACCCAGTGCCGCCCTGCTTGTTCACATAAAACATGGCCACCTGGTTGTCTGTTTGAATCAAGACTGAGCGGTGAGCCAGGGCTGGAGAAAAACTCAGAGCCAAGCGGATAGCTCGAAGTTCCAGCAGACTGATCTGTTGGGCTGCCTCCCAGGGAGACCAGAGGCCTTGGGTGCACTTGTCCAGACAATGAGCACCCCAGCCCTTCAGAGGCGCGTCGGTGGTGAGGACCACTGAGTATTCTGGCATTTGGAAGGGCATGCCTTTGAGTAGATTGGGTGGATGTAGCCACCAGCTGAGGGAGGCCAAAAGGGATTTGGACACCTTTATCTTGTCTCGTAAGTGGCCTATGGCTTGAGACCACTGAGTCCGAAGGCACCACTGTGCAGGCCTCATATGGAGCCTGGCATTGGGAGTCACATGTACTGTCGAAGCCATGTGACCCAGAAGCCTGAGGCAGAGTCTGGCGGAGACCAGGGACTTGTTCAGAAACTGCTTTGCCACGTCCATCAGCCTTTGAGCCCTGTCTTCTGGCAAGAATGCCTTTGCCAGTTGAGAATCCAACCTCGCCCCTATGAACGCCAAGTTCTGGGATGGGAGCAAAGTGGACTTTGCGAAGTTTATGACAAAGCCCACCTTTTGAAGCAGAGCAATGGTGATGAGGGTGGCTTGTCTGGCCTTCAGGGATGTCTGACCCCTGATGAGCCAGTCATCCAGATAGGGAAAGACAAAGATGCCTTGATTTCTTAGGTAGGCCGCAACCACTGCCAGGCACTTGGTAAAGACCATGGGAGCAGAGGATAGGCCAAAAGGTAGTACTCTGTACCGATAATGGTTTCCTCCCACAATGAACCTGAGGTACTTTCTGTGGTCTGGATGAATGAGGATGTGAGTGTACGCATCCTTTAGATCTAAGGAGCATAGCCAATCTCCCTGCTGGAGGTAGGGCAGAAGTGTTCCAAGAGTAAGCATCTTGAACTTTTTTCTCTAGGAACTTGTTGAGGTTTCTGAGGTCCAGAATGGGTCGAAGGCCACCAGTTCATTTGGGTATCAGGAAATACCTGGAGTAGAATCCGTGACCTTGCAAGTGGGGAGGCACAGGCTCCACCGCCCTGTCCACCAACAGACCATGAAGCTCTTTTAGAAGGAGGTCTGTGTGCAGGGGAGGCCTTAGAGGCTCCCCTGGAAAATATGGTGGAGGCAGTTGGTGAAAATGGAGGGCATAGCCATTGTGGACTATGTCCAGCACCCAACTGTCCCCGGTGATAAGGGGCCACTGCTGGGCAAAGAGGGCGAGGCGACCTCCTGTGCAGGGTGGGGAAAGCAGTGGAGGAGAGGCTACGCTCAAGGAGTCAAAAACCCTGACCCTGCTGAGTTGGAGCAGAGGCCTGAGGCTTGGGGGTCCTCTGCCTACGGGGCCCATTACCCTGGCCCTTGGCTTGCTGACCCCGGGGGGCAGCTTGGGCAGCCGGATACTGAGGGTACTGTTTGTAGGCAGTGCCCTTCCTCGGGTAAAAGGACTTTTTACCCGAGCCCTTCTTATGTGAAGGGGCAGAGGTCTTCCCTTGACAGCCTTGTCCTGGTAAGGTGCTCTGTCTCGAGCTGAGCGGCCTTCTCGGTCACGGGTTTGCCAAAAAGGTTCTCACCTCGGCAGGGGACATCGACCAACTTGTCCTGAACCCATGACTTGAGGTCCGATAACTGCAGCCACGCCTGGCATCGAGCCGCGATGCCGGCAGCCGCTACTCGGGCCGAAGCCTCGAAACCATCGTAGGCGGCACGGGAAATGAACTTCGAGCAGTCCCGAATCCCCGAGGACAAGGTCTGAAATCTCTGCAAGGGTTCCCCGGAGAGACCAGCAGAGAAACCGGCCAGTTCTTTGGCCAGGTCCCGCAAGTACATGCCCATGTACAGCTGGTAAGACTGGACACAGCAAGCAAGCATCGACCCCTGGAAGCACTTCCTACCGACGCCATCGAGGTTGCAGGCCTCCCTGCCAGGGGGCACCGCGGAGTGCATCTTCTGGCTCTTCAGACGATGCATGGCTGATTCTACAACCATGGAATGGTGTGGTAGCTGTGCTTTCTGGAAACCAGGGCTTTTGCGGAGTCGATAAATGGAATCGACTCGCTTACTTAGAACCGGCGCCGAGGCCGGGGCCTCCCACATTTGGAAGAGGAGCCGTTCCAGCATCGGAGGAACCGGGACAGTAAAGGCCTCCTTCGGAGGAGAGTCATACTGTAGAGCAGCGGCCATATCCCGGACGAACTGCGAGAACCTAGTGTCCTCCAGAGGGGATCTACTCCGGGGATCAGACTGCGGTGAGTCTGACGGGATGCACCGGAGTCTTAAAAGTATCGGGAGACTCCTCGTCCTCCGTCTCCCAGGTGGACTCGTCCAAGGAGGAGTCAGGGTCTGACCCCGCGGGGCCCCGAGGCACCTGCCCCGACACCGGGGGCACCGGCGTCGACACCCTCGGTCCCGAACGGGAGGTCGAGGAAGACCTCGACCGAGGATGACTTCGAGCCACGAGGGTCTCGAGTATCGGCTCGGTCTCCGGGGTTGACTTAGAAGTCGACGTCCCGGTGGTCGGGGCAGATGCACCGGACAGGCTGGCCATCAGTGCCTGCTGCTGCTCCATGAAGGCAGACAGTCTGCACTCCAAGGCTGTTATCCTGAGACTCAGCTCGGGAGACGCAGCAGCCACCGACTCGGGCCCCGGCAGCGCCGGGCCCGACGTCGGCTCTCTGGGAGGAGAGTCCATGAGGACTACGGGGCTTACGTGTCCAGCAGACTCCGGCTCCATGCAAGGAACTTTGGCAGGCTTCTCTTGGTCCATGGGCCCGGGACGGCGGTCAGGGGTCTTAGACCTGGCCCTCGAGGGACCAGGGATCTCCTCCAACGCCGCCCTCGCGAGCCGCTTCTTCCTCTTACATTCCCGGTTGGGGGACCCCCTGTCCGAGGAGCTTTGACGGCTCTTGGGATCGGAATCCCGAGATGTCGAGGCCTCAGACGAGGTCCGGGCCCGGCCGGAGACAGAGTCCGAGAAAAACCTTTCCTTTTGATGCTGTCGACTCTTTAGTGCCTTGGAAGACATCTTCCCACATGGCCCACACGACTTTGGGTCGTGGTCAGGGCCGAGGCACGGAAGGCAGCAGTCGTGTATGTCGGTGAGAGACAATTTTCTTACACCGATCACACTTTTTGAAACCACTGGAAGCCATCGGGGAAAAAAGAGCCCCAGCGAAGTCAAAAGACCAGCCTTCCAGTGAAAAATGAAAAAAGGGCGCGAAAGCCAGCCACGAGGGGCAAAAACCGAAAAATGAAGAAAACGGGCTCGATACCGGTGTACCGAACCCAGCGGGAGGGGAACCGGCGTCGAACTGGAGAAAAAAATAGCGAAAATCGCCGAAGAAAAAATTCACTTTTATCCGGGAGAACAGGACACACATCCGATGGGCTTCTCGGGAAAAAAAAGAAAAAAAAGAAAGAGGTAAGATGGCACCTTTAGGCGGGAAGGGAACCGCGCATGCGTGCCAGCATTCCCAAAGGCTTTCATGGAAAGCTGGGGAAATGCTCCGCTGGGGCTTCATCGGCGCCAATGACACCCATATGTGAGGACTGACTTCCTGCTTGGTCCTGGAGAAAAGTTGGTTAATGCCTGTCAATTCAATTTAGCACACACTAAATTTAAGGCATATTAGACAATGTGCACATATAAGTGCACATCCCTCACTCATAATCCCTTTGAGAACAGGGAAATATCTATTGTACCTGAATATCTAAATCACATTGAGCTCAGATTTGAAAAAACACACAAGGTAAAATGAAAGGGCCCAATAGTCAGCCCGTGACAGTCCATGTTTAAGGAAAGGGAAATGGATTCAGCTCATACCTTTTTTCAGAAATTCAAGCTGAATTACATCCAGGTACAACAGGTATCTTCCTGTCCATGGAGTGCTTACAATTTTAAATCTGTACCTGAGGCAATGCAATATCACAAGGAGCAGCAGTGAGATTTGAATCCTGGCTTCCCTGGTTCTAATCCACTGCTCTAACCACTGGGTTACTCTTCCACCTCATCTAGATGCCACAAGCAAAACTGAAACCAGATACTCCACAGCAGAACCAGGATATCCTCCAGCGCTGACCGGCGCATAAAGTCAACAGCTGTCCTAACTGTATGAGGGAAGTGAAAATCCCTACTAACTGGATAAAGTCTTGGGATCATCCTTGCCCCACCCCTGGGCTGCCCCGGCATTGTCTGGACTGTGCTGGTGCAGTTAGAGGAACTATTTAGTGACACAGTCTAGTTAGTGCCTGTGAATATCCCTCTCAGAGAGGTTTATCTGATAACCAGATAAACCTCTGAACATCAGGTCCAAAATCTATTTACTTTGGGACCTTTTTCAAATGAACAACAGCTTTTAATCTCAGATATGCTTTCTACTCAGTTTTTATATGCTTACCTGCAGTCAACAAAAAGGAAGGCCTTGGAAAATGGCACCAAAACCTTCTCTGCTCTAATGTCAGATGCCAGGGTATGAACTAGAGGCTCACTAAACTCAGGTAAACCCGCAAAGTGTTTTCAAGAACCTTTAGCTCCAGATGCCAGGAAACAGCAGGAGTTGCTGCTTTGTTCACGCCTTGGCTCCCCCTACCCCCAGTCCCAACCAGCAAATGGGTAAGCTCAGCAACCACAATCCCAGCATTGGCCACAAGTTTTGGCTTAATTCTTGAGGATGCTTTTGCTCAGACCCATGGGGGCAAGCCATGTAAAAAATAAATCAATCTTAAAATTCAAAAAGGTGCAAAATCATGGAATACATCATTAACATGTGAATAACCAATGAGCATGCACATGTCTTACCAAAGGCAAACATTTCCACAGATCAGCGCAAGTGCATTGTTCCAGCCATACACAGCTACGGGAAAGTTAAAGGCAGTGATGATTGCAACCAAACCCACAGGATTCCACTGTTCTATCAGGGCATGGCCAGGTCCTTAAAAACAACAAGAAATGATATATATAGTTTATTGTCCACGATATCCTTCCTGTTTTTTCCCCATTCTTGATAAAAAGCATCCCCTTCTAGCCAAAGGTGGTGGTTTCCTATTCAAAACCCTTTGGAGGCCATCTCCTGCTGCTAAGGACCACTTTGCACCATACAGAGGAATAGAGGATATTGCCACCGCAGCACACAAAGTCCCTGCTTGCTATCTTATATTTGACATTTAATTTTGTATTATGAAATGTATTTTTATTCTAAGCCACTGTAGGCAGAGATGGCGTCATCTGTCCAAGGGTCGACATGTTTTCAATAGCAGACTAGCTAACCTACTGAAGAGGGCTTTAAACTTGATTCTTTGGAGATGGGTGAACAAAGCCCCCAGGTAGGTGAAACATTAAATACCTCTATAGCAATGGGTAAAAGGGACAACATCTGGAAAGCAGTGTGTATAAATGCCCATAGCATGGGAAATAAGATCCCAGATGTTGAGACTTTAATGGAAGAGGATAACTTAGATTTAGTGGCGGTTGCATAGACATGGTTCATGGACAGCCCTGACTGGGATGTAACAATACCAAGCTATACTTTATTCAGAAAGGACAGAGTAGGAAAAAGGGGAGGAGGAGTGGCACTATATGTAAAAAATATTAAAGCTATGGAAATACAGGACTTGGATTTCAGTAACGCCTTTGACACCTTCTGCACAGGCGACTTATAAACAAACTGAGCACCCTAAGGATGGACCCTAAAGTTACTGATTGGATTAGAAATTGGTTGAGTGGGAGATGACAAAGGATACAAGTAAATGGAGCTCACTCAGACGAGGAGGTGGTTACCAGTGGTGTGGCACAGGAATCTGTCCTTGGGCAGATTCTTTTAACATCTTTGTTAATGATATTGCAGAAGGGCTGCCTGATAAGATTTGCCTCTCTGCAGATGATATCAAAATCTGCAATAGAGTACACATCCAGGAAGGAGTAGATAACATGAGGAGGGCTATCGCTAAGCTTGAAGAATGGTTGAGAATTTGGAATGCATTTGGACTGCAATAATCCAAGGGAGCGGTACAGTGTATGGGGTGAAGTACTTCTGTCCACAAAAGACGAGCAGGACCTGGGCGTGATTGTGCCTGATGATCTTAAAGTAGCTAAACAGATATAAAAGGCAACGTGAAAGCTAGGATGCTTGGGTGCATAGGGAAAGGAATGGCCAGCAGAAAAAAAAAAAAAAAAAAGGAGGCGACAGTGCCTCTGTATAAGTCTTTGGTGCAACCTCATTTGGAGTATTGTGTGCACTTCTGGAGACTGCACCTTCAAAAGGATATAAACAGGTTGGAGTTGGTGTAGAGGGTGGCTACTAAAATGGTTAGTGGTTTGCGTTATAAAGTATATGCGGATAGACTTAAGAATCTTAGTATGTATATGTTAGAAGAAAGGCGGGATAGAGGAAATATGATAGACACATTTTAATACCTCTGTGGCATAAATGCACAGGGGGAGAGCCTCTTTTGATTGAAAGCAAGCTCTGCTACGAGGGGACATAAGATGAGGGCAAAAGGGGATAGACTCAGGAGTAATATGCAGAAATATTTCTTTACAGGGAGTAGTAGATGCATGGAATGGTCTCCCAGTGAAGGTGGTAGAGATGAGGACAATATCTGAATTCAAAAAAGCATGGGACAAACAGAGTAGCTCAAAAGGAAAAATGGGGACTACTCTAGTAGTGGATATGGAAGGGCAGACTAGACAGAAAAATGACCACATGTTCTGCCATCATGTTTCTATATGTCATAAATACAACATAGACCAACGGCTCTCAATCAGTGTGATAGGACACAGTGGTGTCTCACCAAGAGCTAGGTGATATTTCATCAAAATTTTGACACAGAAAGCAAGTCCATGCCTGGGCCGACCCAAGGGTTTCTGCTGCCTAGGTAGGCTGCCCCCTCACCCTACTACACCATGCCATCCCTGCCCTCCCCTTGCATCAGACCATGCATGTCAGCACCCATGGTGGGCCTTAAAGCCCCTGTGCTCATGCACACAGGGCCTGTCCCAAAAACAGGAATTTGCATTTGAGGGCAGGAGTGGCAGGCCATGAGCGTGCACCATAGTAGCTGAAGCACATGGCCTACTGCAGGTGCCAAAGTGGCATATAAAATCAATGCCGTCAAAAATCATGCTGTGCTGCCCACCATGGTCTACTGCCCTAGGCAGCCACCTAGTATGTGGACCAACCCTGATTCATACTTTAACATGTACCTGCAGGCCGTGGGGGGGGGGAGGGGGGAGTGGCACAAAGATGGAGCTAGGTATTTGCAATCCCTACAACTGTTCCTTTAATGAAAAATTGGCAAACTAAAAAGAGTAGAAAATCAGCTGGGCTGGATGTTATACATCGTAGGGTGCTGAAAGTATGGAAAAATATAATTACAAAAGCAACATGTCGTCCTTTGGCTAAATCCAATCTGCTTGTTTCTTTGAAGATGTGAATAAATATGTGGATGAAAGTGAGCCAACTGATATGAAGTAGCATTTTACAACTGACATACAAGTCAGGATATGTCTGAAAAAAAGCAGGCATAACCAAGTTCAGGCACAATTTCACAAATGTGGACAAGCTCCTGCAAACGTCCATATAGGGTATCTACATAAAGACATCCCCAGAATAGTATTTTATTTATTTAAAAGGACTTCTATACCGCTTTATCCTTATTTCAAAGCAGTTTACAATAAACTCAAAAATATACATATTACGTGGGTAAGGGGACAAGCGGGAGGGTATTGCAAAGTTGTTGCAGTACAACTATATACAAAATGACATTTAGGAACAGCCTAATGGTTAGAGTGGTGGGCTAGGACCAGGAAAGCCAGGGTTCAAATTCCATTGCTGCTATCACTGTGTTTGTGCAGAGTACCGGGGATGGTGGAATGCCATCTTCTCTACACTCTAGATGTTTTAGGGGCAAAACAAACACTTCCCCAATGCCTACTCGTGCCTAGAGCAAGTATAACTTTAGATGCAACTACAGACATCCAGGACGTTCCTGGGATCAGACCATGAAATGCAGGCTTTTGACGATGCCCTGGCCACACCTCCACCCTCCTCCCATTCAGACTTGGACATCCTCATGCCTCTGAAGTAGTCTCCGTGCTTTGGACATCTCTATGCCTGTTTTCAGATGTGCAAAGCATGAATAGAACTTCTAAAAAAACAACCCCCATAGTGTATCTTGATTTTCAGAAAGTGTTTGTCAAAGTCCCATATCAGAAACTCTGAAGAAAATTAAAAAGTCATGGCAGAGGAGTCAATGTCCTCCTGGTGTCCTGGAACTGGTTAAAAGATAGAAACAGTGCGTACGGTTAACTGGTCAACTTTGACTTGAGAAAGGCAAATACTGGAGTACCTTAAGAATCGGTGCTTTTTAATATATTCATAAATGATCTAGAATTGGAAACAGTGAGCAAAGTGATCAAATTTGCAGATGACAGCAAATTATTCAAAGCTGTTAAATTGCATGTGGATTGTGAAAAACTGCAGGAGGACCTTGTGAGATTGAGATTAGGCATCCAAATGACAGATGACATTTAATGAGAAAAAGTGTAAAGGGATACATGTAGGGAAGAATTACCCAGAATATAGCTAGGTTCCACATGAGTCACCACCTAGGAAAAGGACCAAGGCGATGGCATGCACAATGCATTGATATCTTCCATTTAGTGTGTAGTAGCAGCAGCAGCCAAAAAGCAAAGAGAATGCTAAGAATTATTAGGACGGGGATAAAGAACAGCCAAGGAATATCATGACGACTCCGTATTGCTCCATGGTACGAGTGCATCTTGAATACTGTGTGCAATTCAGGTTCCTGCATCTCCAAAAATATAGAGCAGAATTAGATGAGGTACAGAAAAGGGCAATCAAACCAATAATGGGGATGGAATGATTCCCCTTATGAGGAAAGGCTGAAGAAGATAGCCATCTTTACCAGACTGAAGAACCCTAAGGGGAGATATGATAGAGATCTTTGCAATCCTGAGTGGAGTAGAACGGGTGTTGTAAATTGACTAATTTACAAGAAGCAAAGTCTAGGGGTCATGCCATGAAGTTTGTAAAAGGGGGTGCTTGTTATGAAGGTACCACCATCTTGGCAGGTATGCAAACTGTCTTGCAAAGAATTGTGGTTATTGAAGTCCATTCACACAAAGCTTGCCTTTTTAAAATAATGAAAAAACTCTTGTAGTTGGTCGAGTGTAGACAAAATTAGAGTTTATTTATGGGGTGATTATCCCACACACAGCTATGCTTGGGTAACACCTTCTAGATAACTTCTCCAGGGTTTATTCAACACAAAATAAGGCAACTGAAATAACTTGTGCAAATAAGAATCAAAGTCCTTTATGGAACAGAAAGGCTTCTTTCAGCCACTGTTAATAAACTCCTTAGGAGTGCTGGGGAAAAACAAATCAAAGAGGGAAACTTCTTTATACAAAAACAATGCTCACTTTCTCCATACAGAAAAGAACTTTTTAAAGCTACGTGTGCACAGCTTGTGCTGGGCTCTCCTCCACGAAACAGGTGACAATTAACTGCAATCAGTAGCTTGATTTCAGCTAGGGTTGCCAACTGGCTCCAGATGCGCCCGACAGGTTCGATCCACTCCTGGGTTTACCTCATTGTATGCAGGGATATGTAGTTCTGATTTCTCCATTGCACGCCATAAGAAAATGAAAACTACAAGTAACTGCATGCAATGGGGTAAACCCAGGACTGGAGCAAGCCTGTCGGGCGCATCTGGAGCCAGTTGGCAACCCTAATTTCAGCACACATACAAAACTTTCCCAAAAGCTTTTTTTTCAACAAAACTTTATGGGACAGCCAATATTTAGAATGTTTCATTTTGATGTTTGCTCTGATATTTAGGATTTTCCTAAAACAACTTACTCAAAGAACAGTCCATATAATTATCCTCTGTATCAGATATTAAACCTTGCTCTTGAAATTGCATAGATTCTGTTTCTCCGTCTGACTCAGAGGGCTTTAGGAACTGACCTCTACATGGAGAGATACTGTTTCCCTGCTGTTTGCACTGCTCAAAGCTAGAGAAACATTCACAGTTCCTACCTGAATCCAGGCAAGCGTCAGGCTGCTTCTTCTGGTATTCTGGCCAGTATGCAATAGAGCTTTTGTGTCCTGTCCTCCAGTTGGTATCTCTGGACCTCAGGATCTTTTCTCCAGATGTCCTCCAAGAGGTATTTGGGCTCCTTTCTTCCTTAGCTGCAACAGTCCTCTTCCTAGGCATTGCTTGAGGGTCCCTGGCTGTGGATCTACAGACCTCTGGTTTTTTCCAGTCCTCTGAAGATTCTTCTCTCCCCCAGGTATCTCTCCAGGCATACGTATTGCTCTGAGCTCCTCTCTTGGACAGTCTGCTTCCTTGTCCTTGTTCCTTCAGGTTCCGGTTGTTCTTCCTTCTGTTCTCTGATTTTGTCTCCGTCTCCTTCTGTCTTCCTGAAGATTCCCCTCTAGCTTTAAAGGGCTTAGATTGCAACTCCACCCTTGCATTCTTCAGGTGTTGTGGATTAAGCATTCTTTTAGGGGCTGTTTGATTAGGGATGACATAATGCTTTCTCTGATTAGACACATGCTTTTCCACTCTAGCTCCCCTAGGGACTTTCTGCATACAGGTGCATTCTGGAACATGTAGTCTTTTAGGGAAACAAGGTGTCTTATTTCTATAACCTGCCAGCACAGGTCCCTTGATCAGAGTAAATTCTCCTCTATTGTCATTACTCCCTGAGCTTTGATAAGCTTCCTTATCACAAGTTACAAAGTAGTACTTTTAAAAACAAACAGGAGAAAATATTTTTTCACACAATGCATATTTAAGCTAAAGAATTAATTGCCAGAGAACATAGCAAAAATAGTTAGCATAGGTGGGTTTAAAAAATGTTTGGACAAGTTTCTGGAGGAAAGTCCATAAAGCATTAAGGTAGACTCAGGAAAGCCACTACTTATTCCATAGAGTCTGGCTACTTTTGGGGAATTTACCAGATATTTGTGACCTGGATTGGTCACTACTCGAAAAAGGATACTGGCTTTGCTGGCCCATCGGTCTGATCCAATATGGCAGGTCCTATGTTCTTGATTCTGCTTAGCCCACCCACGATGATCACTCTTGCCACTAGCCAAAGATGGAAATATTACAGATCTGCTTTCCCTCTCCCTCCCCCAACAACTGCCACCAGTGTGTGCTGAAAGGATATGTCCTGTTCCCTCCCCTGTAGCCATGCTGCCAGTTTGGCCCATAAATAAGTGTTCCTGCTCCTGAAGCAATGCAAACCAAGCTCTGACTGGCCATGAGCTCTTTTTTTGATTGGCCACCTCAGATTATATTCCAATCCTAGCCAGTTTTGGTCACCCACAAAAAAAATAGCATAATTTAATTTAATGTCATACTGAATATACATTTTAATGTAAATCATATTGAGTGTATTCACTCACATGAAACATTCCAAATCCAGCCAATAAAACTCCCCCAATGGGTGCAAAGCAGAAGCAGATTGTTACACTTTACAACTCAATTCATACAAAAAGGATTGTATTCAAATTCTAGTGTCACATTAGTGACAGCAACACAAAACCACCTCCACTGGCAGAACCTGTGTGACGTAACGCAAAACCTTGCAGACACTAAGGGGCATGTTTACTAACATGAATCAGATAGCGTGGGACAAATGCATTTTTACTGCAGCAGGGGTTTAGCAGCCACGGTAGATGCTGGGGGTGCAGCTGCTATAGGGAAGCACCACCATACTAGGTGTATCGCTAGCACAGTTGTTGAAAATGCATACCATAGCACATGCGCAGCGAAAGCACTCAACGCATGGCCAGCAAAGCAACTGTTAGATGCATTATTAAGGTGGAAGTAATCTTCAGCCAGTAATAAACAGGCCCCTACTCCACCTACAGGACATTAGTAACAGGCCAGTGAAGAATAAAGAGGGAGGACCAGGAACAGGTACATCTACACAGCTCAGGGCAATGGGTGGAGCATGAAAACCAGGAAGGGACACACATGCAGAGAGTCCGTGTAGTGCCCCTAACTATGTTAGACAGGGCACAAACATGACATCTAAATTTGCAGGGCAACTTGTAGGGGGGATCGTATCTGCAGTGTCCACCATGTGGAACGGGTATGTGAACCCCCCTCACCCTGAGAAGCCCAGGGTGCCTTTCACCTAGGCTGCAGTAAACACAATACAAGGGCCCTGGTGTTTGGTGGAAGGATCCCCCTCACAATCACTACCCTGATATGGCTTGGACAGCATCCTTACCATTTCATATACGCGGATGATATCATGCTCGCCATCCCCATAAACACCAACAATCCCAAATACGATAGACTACTCCAATGCATGAATGAGACCACCATATGGCTTGAGAACAACCACCTAAGCATCAATCTCAAAAAAACCGAAGCAATGTTCATAACGAGAAAACCTGACATGGACCACAACTACCCTACTACAATCACAATAAATAACACACCAATACCTATTAAAAAGGAGGTAAAATACCTTGGAATAATTCTGGACCATTCACTCACCATGATCCCACATATAAAACATACAGTAAAAACTATATTCTATAAACTCAAGACAATACAACACCTGAGACCCCTACTCAACACACATGACTTTAGATCAGTGGTCAACTCCCTCATCACCCCCCACTTTGACTACTGCAATAGCATTCTAAATGGCCTACCACTAAAAAGCATATACCTCCTCCAAAGAGCACAAAACATATGTGCCAAGATGGTCACAAAAGCTAAACTAACAGACCACGTGACCCCAATACTACTAGATCTTCATTGGCTCCCCATAAGCAGCCGAATAAAATATAAAATCCTCCTGACTACCTTTAAACTCCTCAATAACATCTCTCCCTCCCAACTATCTACCCTATTACAAACCCCATCAGAAACTAGAACACGAAGACAGAACGCAACCCACTCCCTCAACATAAAAACTAATTTCAGAAAGACCAAAGCAACGACAAGTGATAGAGCCTTCTCATTTGCTGCCCCTACCCTCTGGAACGAAATCCCATTAACCCTCCGCACAATAAAGGACCTTCACCAATTCAAAAAAGAACTAAAAACATACCTTTTTACAAAACACTTTGAGATCCCCTACCAACAAAAAACCTCTCCAATACAATCACAGAAACACATTCACAGTTCTCAAGACAGAACAAATGATTAAACATAAGAAATACACTTACTCTACTCTACCTTACCCTACAGACAAAGATTTACACAAACAAACGGCTATATCACTATTGTAAATAAATCCCGGTAACTCAATTATGTTATGATGACCTGTACATAGTTTGAAAAGTGTTATTCTAGTTAATGTTCAAAACATGTTCAATGTAACTAAACGTGTATATAGTTAACACAAGTTCCATGTAAAATATACAGAAGTATATTGATTTTTGTTCGATGTGAACCGCCCCTGATCTCTGGAAGGGGCGGTATATAAGAAACTGTTAAATAAATAAATAAATAATAAATAAAATAAATTGTGGAGTATAGGCCCACCCTAGTGGCAGTGCCATGAAAATAGCACAGAATGATCCTGGCACCATTTTGAAGAATGCTGCAGCTGGGGCAGGAGCAGAGAGACCACACCTGTCCCAACCACCCCTAGACCATTAAGGCTGACCCACTGGACCCCAGGTAGGTTCCAGAGGGGAGTGTTTTGACAGTGGTGTTGGTTAACTCCTTTGCAGGGCCTTCATAGCTCGATGAGGGGGTAGAGGCGTGTATCCCCAGGAGGTGGGGGGGGGTCATATCGCCAGCAGTGCATCAGCTGCAGCTGTGCTACTGGGCAGCTGTACTAAAAATTAAAAGCACACAAAAAAGGCAGTCATGACAGCTAGCATGTGGCATTGTCGCAGGATCACCCTGTGTTAAACCCACGGTGACTGCTTACCGCGTTACCCTACATTCACCAGCCCATGTGCACGAGAACCGATATAGTGTAGTTACTCACCTGTAACAGGTGATCTCCAGGAACAGCAGGAATTTAGTCTTCACATATGGGTATCGTCAGTACCGACGGAGCCTGCGCGGGAACGCTCCCCAGCGTCCAATAGGAACGCTTTTGGGAGCATCCCTCAGCACATGCACGCTGCCTTCCCACCTTTCCAACTGTCCCTCTTCAGTTAAGTTTGTAGCTGAGTGAAAGGATAGAGGGGGAGAGGAAAGAGACAGAGATAGAGAGACAACTCCTAGAGGAGATGGGTGGGTTGAAGCCTAAATTCCTACTGTTCCCGGAGATCGCCTGTTACAGGTGAGTAACTACGCTATCTCCAGGAACAAGCAGGAATGTAGTCTTCACATATGGGAACTCCCTAGCTGAAGATGCCAAGGAGATGACCCCAGGAAGCTACCACCTATGGTGAGGTGGGCCATGCTTCCTCCCATGGATCTCTGGCATCCCACCAGGGTTGGTGGGTAGGAGCTGTATTAGGTTTGAAAGAGATTTTGAAGAAGAACAGCCTGGCCAAAGAAGGCATCCCGACAGGAGGCTTTATCTAGGCAGTAATGGGCTGTAAAGGTATGTACCGAAGCCCAGGTGGCTGCTCAACAAATGTCATCAATAGACACAGAGTGAAGGTTAGCCATAGAGGCTGACATAGCTCTCATATTATGAGCTGTGACATGGCCTTGAAGAGGAAGACTCTTACTCTCATAAGCAAAGGATATGCACTGCGCAATCCATTTGGATAAAGTCCTCTTGGAGACTGGAAGTCCCAAATGACTAGATTCAAAAGCAATAAAAAGTTAAGACTTTCTATGTTGCTGTGTTCTTTGTAGGTAAAAAGCCAAGACTCTTTTACAGTCCAAAGTGTGAAGGTTCTTCTCTGCATTAGAGGCATGAGGCCTCGGAAAGAATACAGGAAGATAAATCGCTTGATTTAAATGAAAAGGCAAAACCACCTTTGGCATAAAGTGTGGATGAGTTCTGAGGACAACCTTAAGATGAAACCTAGTGTAAGGAGGATCAGCCACTAAGGCTTGCAATTCACTAATGCGATGTGCAGAGGTGATTGCAATTAGAAAGATGATCTTCCAGGACAAAAGGGTAGTAGTGGTTAAAGGTTCAAAAGGCGGTTTCATGAGCTGCCCAAGAACTAGATTTAAATCCCACGCCACCGGTGGTGGTTTGATGGGAGGTTTTGTTAAAAGACCTCTCATAAATCTGGATATGAGAGGATGAGAGGAAATTGGTTGTCCATTTAGAGGCTTATAGGAAGCTGTAATTGCACTAAGATGGACTCTTACTGAATTGGTCTTTAGACCAGAATTTGATAAATGAAGTAGATACTCTAGTATCAACTCCAAAGGTATCACCAGGGGGTTTAATCCCTTCTGGGAACACCATATAGTGAAATGTTTCCACTTAATGGCGTAAGATCATCTTGTAGAAGATTTTCTAGAAGCCTGAAGGATATCCTTTACCTGTTGGGAAAGGTTGAGATCCTGAAGATTTAAGCTCTCAGCAACCAGGCCGTGAGATGCAGGGACTGGGGATTCGGGTGCCATAGCGTCCCGCTCTCCTGGGAAAAGAGATCTGGAGCACAGCCTAACTCCAGAGGTGTAGCTTGAGAGAGATGTAGAAGCAGGGGATACCACGTTTGGCATGGCCACCGTGGCGCTATGAGGATCATACAACCTCTGTCTCTCTGAAGCTTGAAAAGTGTTTTGGGGACGAGGGGAATGGATGGGAAGGCATAGAGGAAGTCCTGACCCCAGTGAAGGAGGAAGGCATCCCTTGCCTGGCAATTGTGAGCCGGAATCCTGGAACAGAACTGGGGAAGTTTGGCATTCAGTGGACTTACAAAGAGGTCTAAGTCTGGAGTCCCCCACATGTGAAATATCTTTGTCAACTGGTCTGGGTGGAGAGACCATTCATGAGGCAGCAATATTCGGCTGAGTTTGTCTGCCCAAAGGTCTTGAATGCCTGGAAGATATACCCCGAGGTGGTGGATTTGATGCTCTCTGGTGAGGGTCCAAAGTCGTAAAGCTTCGTTGCATAATGACAGAGAGCCTGTTCAGCCCTGCTTCTTCACATAGAACATGGCTACTTGATTGTCCGTTTGGACTAGGACTGTCTTGTAGCTGAGCTGGGCATGGAATACGCAAAGAGCTAAATAGAGTGCTCTTAATTCCAGGAGGTTTATGTGAAGACAAGCTTCCTGTGGAGTCCAGGTGCCCTGGGTAGAGAGATGATGCATGTGTGCTCCCCAAACCACCTGTGATGCATCTGTTAGGGTGGCCTGGAATAGGGGTTGCTCGAAAGGAGACCCCACTGAAAGTTTCTCCAGTGATAGCAAATTCTCATCGACTGATCTTGTCCCTTCAATGGTGGCAATCTTGTCTGACAAACGTCCTGTGGCCTGTGTCCACTGTGTGGATAGGGTCCACTGGGCTGCTCGCATGTGAAGGCGAGCATAAGGAACTACATGGACTTTGGGTGCCATGTGTCCCAGTAACTGTAGCAGTTCGAGCAGTTAGGGAGGATTTTCCTGCTGCTTGAGAAGCTAGCTGCATTATGCGAAGACACCGGGCCTGTGGAAGGAAAGCCCTTGACTGTCTGGTATCTAGACAGGCTCCTATGAACTCCAGAGACTAGGAAGGAACAAGTTGGGATTTTGGGAAGTTTATTACCAATCCCAAATATTGGAGGATTCGCATTGTGCGAGACAGTGCAGGGCTGGCCTCTGCAACCATGGGGGCTCGAATGAGCCAGTCGTCCAAGTAAGGGAAGACGAAAATCCCTAGGGTTCACAGGAATGCAGCTACTACTGCCATGCATTTTGTGAATACTCTTGGTCTGGAAGCCAGACCAAAGGGAAGAACCCTGTATTGGAAGTGTTTTCCCTTGAAAAGGAATCGTAAGAACTTCCTGTGATCTGGATGGATCAGAATGTGAGTATATGCATCCTTTAAGTCTAGAGAGCAAAGCCAATCCTGACTTTGAAGGTATGGCAGAAGAGTTCCTAGAGAAATCATTTTGAACTTCTCTCGGAACAGGTATTTGTTCAATTCTCCGAGGTCTAGAATGGGTCTGTGTCCTCCTGTTTTCTTTGGAATAAGAAAATAGGGGTAGGAGAACCCTGTACCCAGCTGGAGAATGGATACCTCCTCTATTGCCCCTTGGGCAAGAAGTGTTGAGACCTCGTGATCCAACAGATTGTCTGCAGATGTCTGGGAATTGAACTGCCTTAAGATTGTAGGAGGGGGCATGCTGTGAAATTGAAGCCTGTACCCCTCTTCTACAATGGACAAAAGTCCAATTTTCTACTGTTATTTGGTGCCATCTGGTGGCAAAATGACACAGCCTGCCTGGAATATTTAGGGGTTCTGGACCCCTCAGAGGCAGGAAGGCCAAGCTCTCTAGGAAGGAGTCAAAGCCCTTGAGGGGGCTGAACCTGCGGAGCTGGTTGAGCTCTCGGGCCTTTTGGCTTCTTCTGCTGTTTGAATTGCTGCTGTTGTCCTTTTTGGGCAACTTGACTGTGAGCTTGGCTTTGCTGGGTATAAAACTTCCTCTTTGCAGAAAGGGGGTTTCTTATAGGGTTTCTTTCTGGCTGGAGTGGCTGTAGATTTTGACAATCTAAGGTGATACTGTCAGCATCTCTCTCATTAGCCTTTTCCTGCAAATTTTTGCCAAAGAGATTTTCTCCTGTGCAAGGGATGTTGCCTAATTTATCCTGTACCCAAATCTCCAAGTCTGATGCCTGAAGCCAGGCAATCCGTTGTGCACCAATGGCAATAGCAGAGGTTCTGCTGATGCATTCAAAGCAGTCAAAGGCTGCACAATTGACAAACTTGGAGACATCTTGAGCATGCCTGACAAGCGTAAGGAAGTCTTGTCGTCTGTCATCTGGGAGAAGTGGACTCAAGCTCCAAATCTCCTGTGACCTCCTTGAGGAACATACCCATATATAAGATATATGAGCTGATCCTAGCTGAAAGCATAGAAGCTTGAAAGGTTTGATGCCCAAAAGCATCATGAGTCCTGCATTCACGACCTGGAGGATTGGATGCATGCCTCTTTGCACTTTTCATCCTACGCATGGCTGACTCCACTACCATGGAATGGTGTGGCAGCTGAGTCTTTTGAAATCCAGGACATGGTGGAACTTGATACATGGTATCAATATACATGGTATCAAGCCTCCTAGAATGAGGAGATGTGGTCAAGCCTCCTAGATATATGAGCTGATCCTAGCTGAAAGCATAGAAGCTTGAAAGGTCAAGCCTCCTAGAATGAGGAGATGTGGTCAAAGGTGTCTCCTACATTCTGAGCATCAAATCATGAAGAATTTCATGAATGGGCAGAGTGGCTGCCTCCTTTGGAGCTTTAGGATATTGGAGAATTTCCAATTCCTTTGTTCTAGGTTCCTTTTCAGGAGCTACCGTGATTGAAAGGCCTTTGGCAACATCACAAATAAAATCCTGAAAAGGACATGTCCTCTGGAGGCGACATTCTGCGTTGGGGAGAAGTCTTCCGGGAGAAAAAAAACTCTGATACCAGCAGAATTAGTCATCGGAAACGGAGGATTCGAAATATCTCTGATCACGATGTTCATGTAAGGCACGGTCCCGGTATTGATCAAAGTCAGTACCGAGTTGATCTGGTACCGATCTTTTGATGCCAGGCAAAGACAGCATGGGAAGAATTCCCACCGGGGCCGGTACCATCGATGCTGGTACCGGCATCGGTGCCCGTTAAACCATCGGTGTCAACAGTACCACAGCTGTAAGGAGAGCTGCAATACTGCGTTCGATAGCAAGGAATCTCTGGTCTATCGACGCTGCTGATGCCTGGGTGTCAGTACCAGTGAAGGCGGCCGGGACCCCTGAGCATGGCACTAGTAGTTCTGTCGAGGCCGAGGCCTCGAGAACATCCTGGAACCCCATTGATGCTTTGGAGGCCGAAGCCTCCCCCCGCCGGGGCTGTTTTGCCAGTGTGGTTCCCTCAAGGGCAATGTCAATGGCCTCTCGATGCTTTGCAGGAGAGCTACCCTTTGAGGATTAGCTTTTATGTTTAGTTACCTGAGATCCATGGGAGGAAGAGGCGGCTCTTGAAGACGTCGATGTAATGGACCTGGCATCCGAAGAAAAGAGGGTACCGAGCTTTGCAGCCCGGTTCTGTCTTCCTCTTTTAGTCATTCCCATACAAGAGAGACACTCAGATGGAGAATGGTCAGGGCCTAAACATTTAAGACACCAGTCATGGGTGTCAGTGATGGAAATGGTATCGCCACACTTAGTGCATTTTTTTTTTAAACCACTAGCTAGTTTTTCCATCTTTAAGGAAAAAATGGGGCCTAGTGCCCAAAATGGCACCTAGCGCCCAAAATGGCACCTAGCACCGAAGAAAGTAAGTTTCTGAAGAGAAACAATTCAGAATTATTTTTTTTTTTTTTAAGAAAAGAAAGAAAAGAACTGGCGGTACCGGTAGGCGTTGTGCGGAGGCAAGTGTGACCACAAGAAAACAAGATTAATGAAGTCATTTTCTGCAGTGACAAGGTATGAGTCCTGTCGGCTCCGTGGAAAATGAAGAACTGAAGGACAGTTGGAAAGGTGGGAAGGCAGCGCGCATGTGCTGAGAGATGCTCCCAAAAGCGTTCCTATTGGATGCTGGGAAGCATTTCCGCGCAGGCTCTGTTGGTACCGACGATACCCATATGTGAAGACTACATTCCTGCATGTTCCTGGAGATGTTATGTTCCCCTGGCCTCTAGAGCTATACTGGAAACCATCAGGCAATAAGCATTTTTCTTTAAAGCACCAATTGTGTTACATAACATACCTTTAGAACGGGTTTCAGAGCCGCCAGTTCCCCGGTCTGAAAGCCTCCACAACACCACCGCTCACCAAGGGGAGGGGGCACTTCTCCATTTCCTCTTTTTTTTGTAATTAATTTATGTGTATTAATTAATTTGATATTATTTATGATTATCTTTTAAATGTTGAGATATATATATGACCTTCCAATGGTAATCAATATACATGTTATGGGTTATGAAGTTTTAATTGACATAAATTTATGTCAATTAAAACTTCATAACCCATAACATGTATATTGATTACCATTGGAAGGTCATATATATATCTCAACATTTAAAAGATATGTCAATTAAAACTTCATAACCCATAACATGTATATTGATTACCATTGGAAGGTCATATATATATCTCAACATTTGAAAGATAATCATAAATAATATCAAATTAATTAATACACAAATTAATTAAAACGACATAAAAACATAACCTTGTGTATTAACTATTTATTTGATATTGTTTATGATTATCTTTTCAGTGTTGATATATATATGACCTTTAAATGGTAATCAATATACATGTTATGGATTATGAAGCTTTAATTGATATAAGTTTACACTTTATAGATGGAGCAATATAAGTTGAGTTATGTCTGTTTGCTGTGCTGTGCTTTATTTTATTATTTATGGTTCCATTACTGTTCTTAATTATTTATTTATTGATTTTAATTTGCATTCATCTTTTAGGCCTCCTGTTGTAATTAATGTTATCTGTATATGTTTTTATTTAATTATTGTTTTTATTAATTTATGTAGCCTACCCCTGAAGAAGGCAATGAAACACGGTCTGTGTCGGGCCTAGGCTTTTATAGATCAATAAAGAACGTCCTTCTATTGCTGCCACGTCTTAGACTGGGTTTGTAAGTAAGCACGTGGATTCGTGCTAGTTTGTTGGTACTTTCACTTGGGAGGTCAGCCTTGACCTGTAACATGTCCAACTGAGCCCCTATGAACTTCAGACTTTGGGATGGAGAGGAATGGGATTTGGGGTAGTTGATGAAGAATCCCAGATGCTGCAGTAGGTAGTTTGTATGATGTGTGGCCTGACTGACCTCTGAGGCCGTACCACCCCTGATAAGCCAGTCGGTCCAGGTAGGGGAAGACGTAAGCCCCTTGTAGGCACAAGTGGGTGGCTACCACCACCATGCACTTGGTAAAGACCCTTGGTGAGGAGGCCAGGCCAAAGGGCAGCACTCTACTGATAGTGCCCTCCTAACACCACAAACCGCAGGTACTGCCTGTGGGAAAGGTGTATCAGGATGTGAATGTACGCATCTTTTAGATCCAAGGATTACAGCCAATCTCTCTGGTGGAGGTAGGGCATCAGTGTTCCAAGGGAGAGCATCTTGAACTTCTCCCTCACCAGAAACTTGTTTAAGTTTCGCAGGTCTTCTATGGGCCTGAGGCCCCCTGTTCTTTTGGGGACAAGAAAGTACCTTGAGTAGAAGCCCTTTCCACACAGATGCTTGGGTACAGGTTCCACCGCGTTGTCCCTGAGCAGACCTGCAACCTCTGAGTGCAAAAATGTCTGGTAAAGGACTAGCTCTCCTGGAAAGAATTTGAATGGTTCCTCTTGCAAGTGGAGGAGGTATCCTTCCTTTACCACCTGCAGCACCCACTGATCTGACGTGATCTTGGCCCACTTGTGGGCAAAGAGTGCTAGGCAGCCCCCTGTGGGCTGGTGAAGACCTCCCAGGGAAGAGGTGGCCCTGCCCTGGGAGTCAGAAGCTCCCTCCTGGTTGGACTAGGACTGGGGCCTGGGGCTTCTGGGTCTTGGGCTTCTGAGCCCCTTGGCCCTAACTCTTAGAGCGAGAACCCTGTTGCTGGCCCGAGGACGGACAGGTAGTGGTGACACTGCTGAAAAATGCCCCTTTATTGCTGGGAATAGGGGCCCTTTCCCCAAGGGTTTTTTGCGGGGAAAGGAAGAGGTCTTCTTTGAGAGCCTCTAGCGGGTCACCACTTCAGCTTCTATCTCAGCTGCCTTGTCGGCTATTGGTTTGCCAAACAAGTTCTCACCGCTGCAGGGGACATTGCTCGAGGTCCAAGGACTGTAGCCAGGCTTGGCATTGAGCCCTGATGCTGGCCACTGCTACTCGAGCTGCTGACTCGAATCTGTCATAGGCTGCATGGGAGAGGAACTTTGAGCAGTCCTTGATCCCGGAAGTCAGAGCTTGGAATCTTTGGAGGGCTTCCCCAGCAAGTCCCGCTGAAAACCCGGAAAATTCCTGGGTTAGGGCCTTCAGATACATTCCTATGTATAGCTCATAGGTCTGGATTCGACATCCCAGCATCAAGCCCTGGTAGTACCTGCGCCTGAGGGCATCGAGGCCCCTAGAATCCCTTCCAGGGGGGACAGAAGAGTAAGTCTTCTGGCTTTTCAGTTTTTGTATGGTTGACTCGACAACCATGGAGTTATGTGGTAGTTGGAGCTTGTGGTACCCCAGCCCCTTCCTGATGGGGTACATGGTGTTGAGGCATCGGCTGACCATTGGTATCAACACCGGGGTCTCCCACATTCATAACAATAGCTGCTTGTGAATTGGCTACACTGGCACTGTGCGAGTTTCCTTGGGTGGAGACTCGAACTGCAGGAGCTCCAATTCCTCGGTGCGTGGGTCCTCCTCCACCTTGGTTTGCACTGAGAGGGCTCTGGCCATATCCCTGACAAAGGAAGAGAATGGCATCGAAGCGCCAGGGAAGACGGGTCCGAGGGGACGTCTCGGTGCTGTCTGGTTTCTAGGGAAGCCTTGTCATCCGTCTCCCACTCGGAGTCGAGGGGGGATGATGAGTCAGAGGCCCTGTAACTCCTTGGCTCGAGGTCTATGCTGAAGGGCTGGGGTCCAAGTCTCAGAAACTGACTTGGGAGGACCGGAACCGAGACCTTGACTGGGGCCTACCTGAGGCCAGTGGCTTTCGGAGCTTGGCACGACAACCAGGGACTCCCTTGCAGTCAGGGGCCCTGGTCGTCAGAGCAGATGATGCGGACAAACCTGCCATCATTGCCTGCTGCATGGCCAGGATAGCAGTGATGTTGTTATGCTCCATGGCTGCCATTCTGAATTCCAAGCCAGAAGGCTCTGCAGCTTTCAGCCTGAGTACAGAGGATCTCTGCCTGGTGCCGGCACTCTCGAGTGTATCCTCCACAAGGACTATGGCCTTGAGGACCCTTGCAAGTGGAGGAGGTACCTTTGGGTGGGACGCTTCTCGGAGTCGCCTGAGTCCCTCTGGGCGGTTTTACCGGGTTTCTCCAGTAGAACCTCAGAATGAGGATTTTTTTCTTCTTCCGCTCGAGGTCCGAGGTCTTCTTGCAGGAGCTGCCGCCACAGGATTCTGAGGACACAGCCTTCCTGGATGTGCTGGGCTTGGAGCTCGGCATCAGAGAGGTCGGTGCAGAGTTGGACCTGGGGAACATTTTCCCTTGTAACGCCATACTCTTTTTATTAGCTTTTGGTGTCATGACCTGGCACAGGTCGCAGGAGGTGCTATGGTGTAGGCAGAGTTGTGGGTGTCAGTGAGACATAGTTTAACTACAGCAGTCACTTTTTTTTTTTTTTTTTTTAACTCACTGGGGGACATGGTGGGGAACACCCAGCTGGGGTCAACGACCCCTGGGTGAAAAAGGGTGCGAACACCGGTTGAGGCAAGTCTTTATCAAAAAAAATAGGAGTCGTCGTCGAGAACAGCACTGGGCCTGGCGCCGGCTCAAAGCAGGAAGAGGAACCAGTACGCAAACTGGGAGCAGCTAATTTTAAAGGATAGCGGGGATTTTTTCTAGGGAAACTGGACAGACATCCATTGGGCTCTGTGGAAAAAAAGGCGATTGCGCAAGATGATACCTGTGGGTGGGAAGGGGACCACACATGCTTGGTAGCATTCTTCTCTTATCTCTCCTTACAACCCCCCCCCCCCTCGGGAACTCCCCTCTTCTAGCAAACTGCTTCTATCTGTGCCCTTCTCTTCTACTTCTAATTCCAGACTTTGCTCCTTTCACCTTGGCTGCGCCTTACGCCTGGAACAAACTACTTGTGTCTGTACGCCAGGCACCTTCTCTAACCCTCTTCAAATCCAGGCTGAAAACTCACCTCTTCGCTGCTACTTTTGGATCTTGACTCACCTGATCTCCTTTTTCTTTCCCCTTGCTTTATCCCTGCCTACACCTTCTGTGTTTGTCTTGACTAGATTGTAAGCTCTGATGAGCAGGGACTGTCTCGTACATGTCTGTGCAGCGCTGCGTATGACTTGTAGCACTATATAAATGCTCAATAGTAGCAGCAGCAGCAGCAGCATGTCCCCAGAGGCTTTCTTTGAAAGCTGGAGACCTGCTAAGCGCAGGTTCCGTCGGTGCCGATGTCACCCATATGTGAGGACTGACTTCCTGCTTGTTCCTGGAGAAAGAAACGTTTACTTTTTTTTTTTTTTTTACATGATGTATACCTCCACACACAGTTTTATAAGAGCCTTCTTCCAGCTGTCAACAGGCTTTATAAAAATTACCCTTGTGAGAAGAAAGGTAACGGAGAGGAGCAGCAAGGCCACAGCGGTGCAAGACCCTATACATGCACGGAAAGGCCTGCAAGTCTCTCCTTTCTGTGCATGTATAGGGTCTTGCACCGCTGTGGCCTTGCGGTGCCTCTCCATAGATGTCCTGCTGGCCTCTGGCACAGTAGCATGACTTATGTCTGCAACTAGGTGAATCTGCTCATCTTCAAAAGAACAAGACACTACAATGATGAGGAAACCCACCAGTGAATACGCAAACTATAAAAAAGTGTCTCTTTTCCAGTAATCAGACAATGAACATCCTTCAGACATAAAAATTTGTATCCTCTATACTAGTGCTTCTCAAACTGGTCCTAGAGTACCCCCCTTGGTGAGTCTGGTTTTCAGGATATGCACAATGAATATGCATAAAGCAGTTACTTACCTGTAACAGGTGATCTCTGGGAACAGCAGGAATTAGTCCTCACATATGGGTACGTCGGTACCGACGGAGCCTGCGCGGGAAAGCTCCCCAGCTTCCCAGAAGAAAGCTATTGGGAGCCTCCCACAGCGCATGCGCGCTGCCTTCCCGCCTTTCCTACCAACTCTCCTCAGTTCAAGTTTAAAGCTGAGACAATAGAGAGAGAGTAAAGGAAAGACAAAGAGAGAGAGAGATACAACTCCTAGGGGAGGTGGGTGGGTTGTGAGGACTAATTCCTGCTGTTCCCAGAGATCACCTGTTACAGGTAAGTAACTGTGCTATCTCCAGGAACAAGCAGGAATAAGTCCTCACCTATGGGGACTCCCTAGCTAAGATGCCTGGGAGATCCCCAAGGGTATGAGACCCTGAAAGGTTCCTCGTCTTCCTATGGATCTCAGGCATCCATTTAGGGAAGGAGGGCAGGAGTTGTTCAAGAATGGAACAGGTGTCTGAGGACAGCCTGACCAAACAAGGCATCCCGGCGGGAGTCCTTGTCCAAACAGTAATGGGCTGTGAAGGTATGAACTGAGGCCCAGGTGGCTGCTCGACAGATCTGATCGATGGACACAGAATGAAGATGAGCCATAGAGTTGGCCATGGCCCTCACATTGTGAGCTGTAACATGGCCCTCCAGAGAAAGGTTCTTACTCTGGTAAGCAAAAGAAATACACTGAGCAATCCAACTGGACAGTGTTCTTTTAGAGACTGGAAGTCCTAGATGAGAAGGATCAAAAGCAACAAAAAGCTGGGAAGACTTTCTATGTTGCTGTGTCCTGTGTAAGTAAAAAGCAAGAGCTCTTTTACAATCTAGAGTATGAAGGTTCCTCTCTGCAGTGGATGCATGAGGAGCTGGAAAAAAGACAGGTAAATATACCTCTTGATTAAGATGAAAAGGTGAGACCACTTTAGGCATAAAGTGTGGATTAGTTCTGAGGACTACCTTGTCATGATGAAACCTTGTATAAGGTGGATTAGCCACTAAGGCCTGCAGCTCACTGATGCGGCGAGCTGAGGTGACTGCAATAAGGAAAATAACCTTCCAGGAAAGAAATTTCAAGGAGGTAGCGGCTAAGGGTTCAAAAGGTGGCTTCATAAGCTGACCAAGAACCAAATTTAAATCCCATGCCACCGGAGGAGGTCGAATGGGAGGTTTAGTTAAGGTTAGGCCTCTCATGAATCTTGCAATAAGAGGATGAGAGGAAACAGGTTGTCCATTGATAGGCTTAAGGGATGCTGAAATAGCACTTAAATGGACCCTTACTGAATTCGTTTTAAGGCCTGCATTGGAAAGATGCAGGAGATATTCTAATAGAGAATTCAGAGGAAGTGCTAGAGGGTCAAGACCCTTCTGAGCACACCAAATGGAAAATCTCTTCCATTTAAAAACATAGGAACGCCTAGTGGAAGGTTTCCTGGAAGCATGAAGGATATCCTTCACTTGTTGCGAAAGATTGAAGTCTTGAAGGTCTAGGCCTTCAGTAACCAAGCTCTGAGGTGAAGGGACTTGGGGTTTGGATGCCACAAAGTCCCCTCCTCCTGAGACAGAAGGTCTGGAGCAGCTCCCAAGTCCAGGGAGGGGGCTTGGGAGAGATGCAGAAGTAGAGGGTGCCACACTTGGCGAGGCCAGCGTGGAGCTATGAGGATCATGGATCCTTGATCCCTCTGAAGTTTGAACAGAGTCTTGGGGATTTATTTATTTATTTAGTAAACATTTGTATACCGCTGCTTCCTACGATCAGCAGTGGTTTACTTTACAGAATCATAATGTATTGTACAGTACATTGAGATTTTCAGTTTTACATTTTGATTAGTCACTGATTACGTAACACGGGATGAGCATTTGGATACGATACACATTTGATTATAGCACACAGATCAGGGTATACATTTGATTTCAATAGATTGGGGGGGGGGGCCCATATATACAGTTTGTACAGAATTAATTGCCAAGATGTACAGGCTATACATGACTATATGCTATTAGAATATATGCTGCCATGTGCGGCAGAGGAGATCTGGTTGAGGTAGGGTTGAGGTAGGGATCAAAGGAATGGGTGGAAAGGCATATAGGAAGTCCTGACCCCAATGAAGGAGGAAGGCATCCTTGGCCTGAACTCCCTGACACGGAATTCTGGAACAGAACCGGGGAAGTTTGGCATTCCACGGACTTGCAAATAGGTCTATGTCCGGGGTACCCCATTCCTGAAAGATTCTGAGTACCTGATCCCTGTGCAGGGACCATTCGTGTGGAAGCAGAACTCGACTGAGTCTGTCCGCCCAAGAGTTTTGAATTCCTGGGAGGTATACTGCCAGGAGATGGATTTGATGCTCTCTGGCGAAGGCCCATAATCTGAGAGCTTCGTTGCAAAGCGACAGAGAGCCAGTTCCTCCTTGCTTATGTAAAACATGGCTACCTGACTGTCCGTTTGAATGAGGACTATCTGGTAGCTGAGGAGGGTATGAAAGACCTTGAGAGCTAGGAACACTGCTCGAAGTTCCAAGTGGTTGATATGAAGAGAGGTCTCCTGTGGGGACCAAGTGCCTTGGGTGGAGAGGTCCTGCAGATGAGCTCCCCAACCTGTTTGGGAGGCATCTGTTGTGAGGATTGCTTGGGGCAACAAAGGTTGGAAGGGGGACCCCAGCAATAGATTTTGAGTGGACATCCACCATTGGAGAGACCAAAGGAGACGTTTGGAGTTTGCTATTTGGTCTGAGAGAGCTCCTGACGCCTGAGTCCACTGAGTGGACAAAGTCCATTGAGCTGCTCTCATGTGTAGATGAGCATAGGGCACCACATGTACTGTGGAAGCCATGTGGCCTAGTAGTTGTAGCATCTCCCGGGCAGTGAAGTGGTCCTTCGACTGAATTTGGGAGGCTAACTGCACTAGACGTTGGCAACGAGCCTGGGGAAGATAGGCTCTTGCAGTAGTGGTGTCCAACCAGGCCCCTATGAATTCTAGGGACTGAGTAGGGATGAGCTGAGACTTTGGGAGGTTTACCACAAGTCCCAGATACTGCAGAATGCACCTGGTGGTGGTCAGGGAAAATTGGGCTTCTGACTGGGATGGAGCTCGGATGAGCCAGTCGTCCAGATATGGGAAGACAAAGATTCCCAGAGTGCGCAGAAATGCAGCAACTATTGCCATGCATTTGGTGAACACTCTTGGAGCAGAGGCCAGACCGAAAGGAAGGACTCTGTATTGGTAATGTTTTCCCTGGAACAGAAAACGTGGAAATTTTATGTGGGATGGATGGATGAGTATATGGGTGTACGCATCCTTGAGATCTAGAGAACAAAGCCAATCCTGACTCTGTAGGTATGGAAGGAGAGTGCCTAAAGAGAGCATCTTTAACTTCTCCTTGTATAGAAATTTGTTCAATTCTCGGAGATCTAGGATAGGTCTGTATCCCCCTGTTTTCTTTGGGATGAGAAAGTAGGGGGAGAAAAAACCTGACTCCTGTTGAAGAAGAGGAACTTCTTCTATGGCCCTCTGGGCCAGAAGGGAGGTTACCTCCTGATCCAGAAGGTCAAGGAGAGATGTGGGAGAATTGAAATGTCTCACCATGGTGTAGGGAGGAAGGTCTGAGAAATGAGGTTTGTAGCCCTCTCTGATGATGGAGAGGGTCCACTGCTGATGTGATTTGTTCCCATCTGGGAGCAAAATGAGCCAACCTTCCTGGAATGGTGAGAGGTTCTGGCTGTTGTAGAGCCAGAAAGGTTAAGTTCTCTAGTACTAAGTCAAAACCCCTGAGGGGCTTGGGACTGCTGGGTTGCAGCAGCCCCTGCAGGTTTAGGCCTGGCCTGTTTAGGTTGCTGACGCTTAGTAGCAAAGCGACCTGCAGAAGACTGTTGACCAGAAGTGGAAGGAAATCTGCCCTTCTTGTAAAAAGACTTTTTAAAAGATTTTTTCTTGGCTGGAGTGGAGGTAGACTTAGAAAGTATATCAAGAGCAGCATTTTCTGCATCCATTTGAGTGGCTTTAATTTGCCACTCCTTGCCAAATAGGTTTTCACCTGTACAGGGTAGATTTCCTTAACCATCTTGAACCCAGGGTTCTAGATCAGAAGCCTGGAGCCAAGCAATTCTATGGGCAGCTATAGCAATGCCTGAGGCTCTGCTGGCACCTTCAAAAGAATCAAAGGCTGCCCTGTTGGAAAACTTTGAAATGTCTTGCGTATGCTTAAGCCAAAGAAGGAATTCCTCCCTTTTATCTTCTGGAATAAAAGGTAGAAAGCTGTGCAGCTTTTCTGCAACCTCCTTCAGAAACATACCCATATAAAGGCTGTATGAATTGATTCTGGCAATAAGCATGCTAGCTTGGAAGATTTTTCTACCAAAAGCATCCAAGGTCCTGCATTCTCTTCCTGGAGGAGTAGAAGAGTGTCTTTTGGTACTCTTTATTCTCTTCATAGCTGACTGCACCACAATAGAATGGTGAGGAAGCTGAGTTTTTTGAAATCCAGGAGAAGGAGGGACACGGTACATAGTGTCCAATCTATGAGAATGAGGAGAAAGGGTGAGAGGAGTCTCCCACAATTCAATCAAATGTTCTTGAAGAATTTCATGAATTGGTAAGGTGACTGCCTCTCTGGGAACTTTAGAGTATCCCAAAATGTCTAATTTTTTTGCTCTAGGTTCTTTTTCAGAGGTTACTGAAATAGAGAGTCCTTTAGCTACTTCCATGATGAAGTCTTGAAAGGACAAATCCTCTGGAGGAGACATTCTCCTCTTTGGAGAAGAGGGCTCCTCAGGAAGAGTGAGATATACTTCAGGAGAGTCATCCGATGAATCGGAATCATCAGAAGACTGGAAGTGTCGTCTGTTGGCTTCCAGGGATCGATAAGCGTATCAACTGGTATCGACACCGGGCGTACCCGGAACCAGATCGGTATCGGGAAAAGCCCCGGAACCGGGAACCGGAACCGGTATCCTGGTCGATGTGGATGCCCTGGGTACCGGTATCGGTTGTGGTACCGGAACCGGGGTCGGTACCGCTTGCTGCGGTACCGTGGGCGTCGCAGCCTTAATAAAAGCCATTATGGCCTGCTGCATGGATTGGATGGTATGATCCATAGACGCCACGACTGCCTGGATGTCGGTACCGGAAGAGTGTGCTGGTACCCCAGAACAGTCTAACAGGTGATCGGTCGAGGCCGTGCCATCGATGTCAACCTGTAACCCCATAGGAGCAGCTTTGGAAGCCGGAGCTTCCCGCCGGGGTTGTTTGGCTGGGGCAGGGTCCTCAGGGTCAAGCCCGGGGTCATCTCGATACTTAGAGGGAGATTTGCCCTTTGAGGACCTGCCAGAAGAATGTTTGGTTACCTGAGATCCATCAGGAGAGGAAGACCTGGAAGATGTCGATGCTGGAGTATCTGTGGAAAACAGCATATGAAACTTGGCTGCTCGGTTCTGTAAGCCTCGTTTAGACATCAGAGAGCAGGACTGGCGATCCGGAATGGAGTGGTCAGGCCCCAAACATTTAAGACACCATTCATGGGTGTCGGTAACTGAGATGGTACCGCTACACTTGGTGCATTTTTTGAAACCAGAAGCTGGTTTCTCCATGAGGGAGAATTTTCTTCAGGCCTACAGGCCTAAAAAGAGAAAAATTCACCAAGTAGGGAAAAGAAGATATATATTTTTTTTTTTTGAAAAGTAAAGAGAAAAAATACCGGCGATAGCAGTCCGGAGTCGGGGAAGGCAGACACGCGACCAAAGAAACAAATTAAAATAAGAACTTCAGCGGTGACATAGAAACATAGAAACATAGAAATATGACGACAGAAAAAGACCACATGGCCTATCTAGTCTGTCCTTCCATAACAACTACAACAGTCCACTTTTTGCCTTTAGAGATCCTCTGTGTTGGTCCCATGCTTTCTTGAATTCAGTTACTGTCCTCATCTCTACCACCTCCACTGGGAGACTATTCCACGGATCCACTACTCTTTCCGTAAAGAAATATTTCCGCATATCACTCCTGAATCTATCTCCCTTCACCCTCATCCCATGTCCCCTCGTAGCAGAACTTGCTTTCAATTGAAAGAGGCTCTCTCCCTGAACATTTATGCCACGGAGGTATTTAAACATCTCAATCATATCACCTCTATCCCGCCTTTCCTCTAAGGTGTACATATTAAGATCCTTAAGTCTGTCCTCATATGCTTTATAATGAAGCCCATTAATCATTTTGGTAGCAACCCTCTGCACCGACTCCATCTTGTTCACATCCTTTTGAAGGTGCGGTCTCCAGAATTGCACACCATACTCCAAATGAGGTCGCACCAAAGACTTATACAGAGGCATTATCACCTCCTTTTTTCTGCTAGCCATTCCTCTCCGTATGCACCCAAGCATCCTTCTAGCTTTTGCCGTCGCCTTTTCCACCTGTTTAGCTACTTTAAGATCATCAGACACAACCATGCCTAGGTCCCGCTCTTCTTTAGTGGACAAAAGTACTTCACCTCCTATACTGTATTGCTCCCTTGGATTGCTGCAGCCCAAATGCATGACCTTACATTTTTTAACATTAAATCCCAGCTACCAAATTCTAGACCATTCTTCAAGCTTAGCTAGATCCCTCCTCATGTTATCTACCCCTTCCTGGGTGTCTACTCTATTGCAGATTTTGGTATCATCCGCAAAGAGGCAAACCTTACCCGACAGCCCTTCCGCTATATCACTAACAAAGATGTTAAAAAGAATCGGACCAAGGACAGATCCCTGGGGCACACCACTGGTAACATCCTTCTCCTCAGAGTGAGCTCCATTTACTTGTACTCTTTGTCGCCTCCCACCCAACCAATTTCTAACCCAAGCAGTAACTTTAGGGTCCATCCCTAGGGTGCTCAGTTTGTTTATAAGTCGCCTGTGAGGAACAGTGTCAAAGGCTTTACGGAAATCTAAATACACCACATCTAGAGCTCTCCCTCGGTCCAACTCCCTGGTCACCCAGTCAAAAAAATCAATCAGATTTGTCTGACAAGACCTGCCTCTGGTGAATCCATGCTGCCTCGGATCCTGTAATCCGCTGGACTCCAGAAACCTCACTATTTTCTCTTTCAGCAGCGTTTCCAATAATTTACTCACCACCGAAGTTAAACTAACCGGCCTGTAGTTTTCAACCACATCCTTACTTCCGCTTTTGTGTAAAGGCACCACATGAGCCTCTCTCCAGTCCTTTGGCACCACTCCTGACTCCAACGAGGCATTGAAAAGGTCAGTCAGTGGAGCTGCTAGAACGTCCCCAAGTTCCCTCAGTATTCTAGGGTGTATCCCATCCGGTCCCATCGCTTTGTCTACTTTAAGTTGAGCTAGTTTCTCACGAACACAGTCTTCTGAAAATAGTTCAAGATGTTCCTCGCTTCTGTTCTTATTTGTGGGTGTTTTCTGAGGTCCTGCTCCTGGTTCTTCATCTGTGAACACAGAACAAAAATATTTGTTAAGCAATTCCGCTTTATCCTTATCAGCTTCTACATATTCCCCCCCTGCACCCTTGAGTCTGAGAATACCACTTTTGCTCTTCCTCTTCTCACTAATATATCTGAAAAATGTCTTATCCCCCCATTTTATTGCATTGGCTATTTCCTCCTCCTTTTGAATCTTTGCCTTCTTGACTACTTTGCTAGCTTCTCTAAGTTTTTCCAAATACAGATGCCTGTCTTCTGCTCTCTGTGATCTCTTGTATTTCATGAAGGCCTCCCTCTTTTTCTTCACTTTTTCAGCTACTTCCTTCGAAAACCATAGCGGTCTCCTGTTCCTTTTGCCTTTATTTACCATTTTAACAAAAAGGTTGGTTGCCCTTAAAATACCCCCTTTCAGTTTTGCCCACTGTTTTTCTACATCCCCCAGCTGTTCCCATCCCACTAACGACTCCCTGAGGTATTGGCCCTAAAGTCTAAGATCCTCACCTTGGAATGGATTCTAACAGCCCTAGTCCTAATACTGAACCACACCATCTGGTGATCACTGGATGCAAAATGATCTCCCACTACAACATCAGAAACACTTTCACCATTGGTAAGCACCAAGTCCAGTATGGCCCCTTCACGTGTGGGGTCTGTTACCAATTGCCTGAATAGTTCTCCCTGTAGAGAATCCAGGATCTCCTTACTTCTAGATGATACTGCAGCAGGAATGTGCCAATCAACATCTGGCATATTGAAATCTCCTATCAGTAGCACTTCCCCTTTCCTAGCAATGCTGCGTATGTCTTCAATTAACTCTCTGTCCAGCTCTTCCTCTTGTGAGGGAGGTCTGTATATCACTCCAATGCAAATAGATTTCTCTTTCCCTCTTTCTAGTTTAACCCACAATGCCTCCTCTCTCCCTTTTAAGCTCTGTAATTCCAAAGCTTTAATAGTAGTTTTTACATAGAGTGCCACTCCTCCTCCTCTTCTTCCTACCCTGTCCTTCCTGAATAAATACAGGAACACGACCTGCTGGCTCCACGGAAAAAGAAGAACTGAGGAGAGTTGGTAGGAAAGGCGGGAAGGCAGCGCGCATGTGCTGTGGGAGGCTCCCAAAAGCTTTCTTCTGGGAAGCTTTCCCGCGCAGGCTCCGTCGGTACCGACGTACCCATATGTGAGGACTTATTCTTGCTTGTTCCTGGAGATATAGATTTGTGTGAAATGGAGACCGTGCATGCAAAATCTCTCATATGCATTTTCATTGTGGATATCCTGAAAACAGGCTGGGTGGGGGGGTTCTACTTTCCCTATGCAAACACTTTGATTCATTATGTGTTTTGTGCTCATTACAAGTGGAAAATGTTTTGAAGGGCAGATTCCACTGAAGTTTAGAGTTTCATCCAATGTTTGTTCTGGAATCTCTCATTTTCTTCATTTTGTAAGCTTGTTTTGTTTGGGGATGGAATTTAACCTAGTGTAACTGTTTTCTAAGCACCATGCCTCTCTAGTAGCCCACGTCTTGAGAATTTGAAGATTTTCCTTTTTATTGTAATACCGGTTTATTGTTTGTTTCTGTAAATTTTGCATGATATAAAATTTGTGTTTTTTAATTAGGATTTTCACAAGCATCACCACCAGACTGGCTAGGAGGTACTCCAGGACAAGCTTTTGCAAAGCGTGATATAAAGCAGTATTTCCCAAAGCAAAGGATGCACACAGGCAAAAAAAAAAAAAAAAAAAAGTTCATTTTTACATTTTCTGGCTTTCCCCCCCCGATTGTTTTGGCATTTCTTTTAGTTCATTTCTGATGTTTAACTAAAACTTAATGCACATTAGAACTTTTTATATCCTCAAGTCAATAATACATTCATTAATTTACAGGAATTGATTTTGCACACATTATATATTTTTAAAAGGTGTGGCTCATTAGTGGAATGCGCAACATCAAGTGCACGTCCATGCAAATTACGACAACAAATCTCCCTCTCCTGAGGCAGAGAGATCTGCAGTCACACCTAGCACAAACTGAAAGAGAAGCACAACAAAGAAATTCACAGGCAGCTCATCAGGATATCCTACATTTCATGTGTTGCCGATATGAACAGCAGAGCCCTGCAGACATGTCCTTACTTTCTGAAGGCAGCACAGGTCCCCCGATCATTCGGGACAGGCCAACAGCATAGTCACAGATATCAATATACTCCTGAACTTCTCCAACACCCTCCACTAGTATCTTTCCCATCTCCAGGGACTCCTGAAATAGAAAGTGGCCAAAGTTGGTCATTAGCTCTTCGGGCCCAGATATTGAGCTGTGCTCATTTTGGGAGGGCTATATGCCTCCTCAGCGCATAGCCCTCCCTGCTGACCTCTAACCTGGATATTCAATGCTGCAGTAATAGCACTGAATATCCGGAGATCGCTGCAGACACAGGAAGCTGCCGTAGCTAACCAGGCAGCAACAATATTGCATGCTGCCCAGTTAGTACTTGTCGCCGCCTCTGCTCTGCCCCGGAACACCCCCAACGCTAACTAGATAGCATTGGGGAGTTAGCAGGGGATATTCAACAGCACTAACTGCGGAAGTGCCCTTAAATATCTCGGCAAGGCATTTACACAATTTACAGGGCTCTAAACCATGTAAATGCCTTTCAAAAATCAGGCCCGTCAAGTCTACTATGCATATGTAACCTGAAAAGCCATTAATAATGAGAAAAGCATCAAGACTAATAATGAGAAAATATTGCTTATAAAAATCTATGTGGGGTGTGGGGCAAAAAAAAATTCAGGCGGGACAGTCTCCTCAGAATAAGGTCTTGTAGTTTATGACGCTAAGAATGACCCAAAAAAAAGGACCTTGGAGAATTAGGACATCCCTCACTAGTCAGAGTTCAGAGCTGGCAAAAATACTTTGAAACTGGAGTTGGTATCTAGATTTTCCCTATAGGGGGCGCCATTTTAACAGTCTGCATAATCCCTTTTTATTTTTTTTTAAAGTAGATTTCACTATTAAATACTTATTCTCTCAAATATCCCTAGGAAATACTGGCTGCAAATTACTGTGTGGATTATGAATCAAATTAGATATTTTGCTATTTTTTGGCTTCCATTTCACACGAGATGTAATGCACATTTTAATTTTTCCTTGAATTTTTAAATTTAGTATTACGACTATATTTTTCAGTAGTATTCAATTCCATGTGATCTGAACCTGTACCAAAAAATTCTCTGTGAAACCGTCTGTAGTGGTATAAGTTACATAAAGTGCTAAGTGACCCAATTTCAACCACTCTGATCACATGAAAGAAATGCATTCTAGCAAGGGGATCCATTAATAGTAAATATTTCTTGCAACAGCATACCAGGCTCCCTAAAAGTTTGATCTTCTTTCTTAAGGCATCTCCAATTTGGCGTACAATTTCTCCACGTTTCGGTGATGGAATCTGCAGAAAGAAGGGAAAGCAGAAGACTTTAGTTGCTATACATTGGATGCCCGTCCCACGTGGACCTAAATATGTAAAGCCCCTGCACTCAAGGAAGTTCTCATTTTCAGCAGAGTTTCTGTGTTGCTGGCCCTGGCCAACGCCCTTCTTCCCCCATTATCATATTTTCTGTTATGAATAGGTATCCCATTTGTTGCCAGTGGTACAGAACCTATACACAAAGAGGAAAACAGAAGTGCATTCACACCTCTGGCTTAAATAAAATAAACATGGCAATGTCATTTTTGTAACAGTTTTTTATACCACTTTATCATTTCAGTCAAAGCGGTTTACATTGTAACTTAAACTTGGTAAATGTACATTAAACAGGGACATTGATAACTTGGATTTTTCTGAGCAATGGAGAGAGTTAAGTGACTTGCCCAAGGCCACAAGGAGTGCTAGTGGGAATCAAACGCTGGTCTCTGGGTTCCCAAGCCAGTGCTCTAACCACTAGGCTACTCCTCCACTCCTATTGTATTACCAAACTCTCATCCACAAAACAAATCAGGATCCAAACGCTGCAGTTATGCTCAAGTGTTCAGGGCAGCCCAGTAGCAGCCCAGCAGCAGTGCTCTGTGCTTCTAAAAAAGCAGGACCCGAATTGGATTCCTGAAACAAGAATATAGGGTAGAGAGACAGTGATACCTCAGCCAACTCTCAACAGTGTCACCTTGCAGCCAGATGTTGAAGGCAGTATGGTTGTGTGTGACCTTTGGCTAAGGACCTGCACCATAGTGGCCAGCTTAAAAGAAGGGAGAATGATATAAAACAGGCGCGGCGTTTTTGTGGCAGTGGGAGAGTCAGCTTGAATAATCACAGTTATTGCCAGCAAAATAAGAAGGCGTGGGCAGCAGTTTTTTGAACTTCTGTTATGTGTCCGTAGTTTTTAATCCGAGTATATTTAGGAGAGAATGTGGTAGGAACTGTATAGAAGAACTAAAGGAAAAGGATTAAATATAAGGGTTGTATTTGTTTATATAAAGGTTAAGATGATACGATCCCCTGATGAAACAATCTAAGTGAAACGCGTTAGCGGTACCTGAGGAAGGCGCTGGGATCACAGAAGACTACGATGGCAGCAGTCAGCATGTTTCAAGCTAAGTGCAATACGGCCTAAGGCCAATATTGAGAGCCTTAGCATAACATAATAAGACAACATAGCTACAGCTCCATCTATCTTTGGATTGTTTGATAATTCTAAAATACACACAGAGGTCATTGATGCTATTAGGCACATGAATTGAGCAAGAAAAAAAGCCTAAGAAAAGAGTGCCGTGTAAGTCTGAGACCTCTGGTGTTAACATAAATACATATCACTTGATTGAGTATATAAAAAGATTTGAAAGTGATTATAGCTCCGCGTGGATATTATTGAGCGGTTTATTCATTTATGTCATTAACTGGCACAACGGCAATTGCAGATAACCACCACATCAAGAGGTGGCGTTATTGCAACTGAAGCTGGCAAGCCACATCAAAGCTGCAGCAGGGGCAGGAGTGGTTCCCCCCATGCTCCTGCCCCTTCTCTGGCACGTTTTAAAACGGTGCTGGTCTCGTGGTGCTACATCCTGGCGATAAGTAGTCAACATCGTATTGCTAGCGGGGACCACCGCAAGACTGGCACCATTTAGAAATGAGCCAGAGAAGGGAGCAGGAGCGTGGAGAGGGGCGGGGAAAACTCCTCCTACCCCTGCTGCCGCTAGATTATAGGGACAGTAAAGGTAAGGCCTTTGCAGATTTTTAGGGGGAGTTGGGAAGCCTGAGGCCCTTGAACGATTGGCTAGCTGGGACATAAATCGAGGGAGGGGGCATACTTTCCCGACTGGCTAGCTGGGACTCTTCTAGTGAATGAGGGGGTGCATTGAAAATTTTATTTTTCTCCCCCTCCCCCCGGACATGTTTTCAAAAGGGTTTGGGAGCGGTGTGGCAGAAGGCTGGCCTGATTACTATTCTTGGTGCTGATCTGTGGAATCTGCAACTTTTACTTGGTGGGGGCCCCACCTCCAAGGAGGGCCAGGGGGACCCGGTACTGGGTTTTGGCTCTGTCTTCCCTTTGCTCCTGCAATCCCGGCATCAGCAGACAGTGCCGAAGTACCCGCATTACCTGACAGTGCAGAGATCATGGGTCACTGTGAGCCCTGCGCAGTATCTGCAGGGCTGGTGCTAAACACTCCCCCTGCAGACCCGGCACAGTTTTTGCAGCTACCGCATGGCATTTTTACGTATGCCGCACAGTAACTCCAAATGCACTTAGCACACTTCGGTAAACAGTCTACAGTAGCTCCTTTAGAACCTGATTTGCAAAGGCTGTTTCCCCATTCTATTTCTAAAAGAAAAGAAAGCTTAGTAAATCGCAACCAGCAGCCCCCTTCCCTCCTCCCAACCACTGTTCCCTCTAAGCTGTGCGCGTGTGCGTGCGCACACAGCTCACTTAGCGAGCGCACATACTTTAAAACAGAGCACACAAAAATTACGGCTCTGATTCTGATAGAAAACACCACAGATATCTGAAAATTTAAAAGTTATGATTGGGGGATGGGGGAAGTCCAGTACTTCCGAGTTTGAAACTGAACCAGATCCGAAACCTGAACTTTTCTCTCAAGCTGAATTGAATGATTTAGTCCGGGATTTAAGACTCCCAAAAGATGCTGCCCAACTGCTAGGTTCTCGGCTTAAACAGAAAAATCTATTGTCACCAGGAACAACTTTTATTGGTACCGCAACCGCGAGACACAATTTTTGAAGTATTTCAGCAAAGAGGAAGATTTGGTATTTTGCAACGATATATACGGAGTGATGGAAAAGTTTAAACTCAAGTATGATCCTGCTGAATGGCGGCTGTTCATTGATTCGTCAAAAGACAGCATAAAAGGTGTTCTTCTTCATAATGGCAACACATTTGCTTCAGTTCCTATTGCTCACTCTGTTATTCTCCAAGAAAAATACGAGAATTAGGCCCTGATTCTTCAGAAGATTCGTTATGATGAGCATAAGTGGATGATTTGTGGAGACTTTAAAATTCTATCCATGCTATTAGGGCAGCAATCCGGTTTCACCAAATATCCCTGCTTCCTTTGCTTGTGTGATAGCCGGGCCCGCGACCTACACTGGGGGAAAAAAGACTGGCCAATTCGGGAGTATTTGAGACCCGGTGAGAAAAATGTTCTTCATGAGAGCTTGGTACCTCGTGATAAAATTCTATTACCACCTCTCCACATTAAGTTGGGTCTCATTAAGCAATTCATCAAGTCCCTTCCAAAAGATGGTGAGTGCTTTCGGTACCTTTGCTCAACGTTCCCCCGACTTTCTGAAGCAAAGCTAAAGGAAGGAGTGTTTGTTGGCCCTGATATAAGGAAACTCATTTCAGATGGAGCATTCGCTGAAACGATGTCTGAGAAGGAAAAAGAAGCCTGGAGTTCCTTCAAGGATGTTGTTCTCAAATTCTTGGGGAACAGGCGGGATGAGAACTATAAGGATATTGTTGCCAGGATGCTCAATGCCTTCAAAGAACAAGGCTGCAACATGAGCCTGAAAGTCCATTTCTTGCACTCCCATGTGAACTACTTTCCCGAAAACTTGGGGGCGTACAGTGAAGAACAAGGTGAAAGGTTTCACCAGGACATCAAGTACGCAGAGAGAAGGTACCAAGGAAGATGGAACACCACTATGATGGCTGATTTCTGCTGGTTGCTGCTGCGGGAAACCCCAGATGAAAAATACGCCAAGCAGTGCACCAAGAGAAGCATTCGGGGAAGAAGAAACGGGCCCACCAGGAGATTGATTGACCCAAGAATGACTTTAAAATCTAAACTGTGTTGACAAATATCGTGTTTTTACTAAACTTTGAAATAAAAATTTGCTAGTTATTACCACAGTGTCGGATCTCATTTATTAGAATTTTATTTTCACACCATCGGGTGTTTGTCTTCATGTATTGCAATGGTGCGGTTTGCGTTTTCTATTCTTACATACATACCTGTACAACATTTTTTGCACATTTCTTTGCTTTGCTTTGTGTCTAACCTCGCTCTTATATGCTCAATGTTTGTGCACATGTATGTGGCTGTTTTAAGTGCAGACAATTTTGCTACCATCACAGTATGTTTTGTTGACATTACTCTATTCTTATGTGCTGCCTTGTTACAATTTTCTTCATTCTTATTTGAATAACTACTAAACAATTAGTATAAAGAATTCATCCAAGAAACTTTTATCTCGATCGCACTCAATCTGAAACGTTCACCTCAAACTGCTAACCCAATGTAGCAAAAAATCTGTACATGATGGAGCAAATTGGTTACCAGATTTGGATTCAGCGCACCAAAAAACGTAAAAATCAATCGAAACATTAGAGGCAGTTTAAAAAAAATTTTTTTTAGTGTACCTGTGTTAGTTAATAGATGTCCATTTTATATATTTTCCCCAAATACTCCAGAATTTCTGTGACTTAGCTTTCTTAATTGCTGTGAGCTTACTCATCAAAAAAATATGTTCTAATGATCTATAATATTCGACCATCTGTGGAGCCTCCACTTGTTTCCAATGCTTAGCAATAATCACTCTAAAAGCCACACAACCCAGATTCAGAAATTCTCCTTCCACCCCCTTCAAATTCGGTGGCTTCACCCCTAACATTGCCGTAGCAGGTTGCGGGCTAATATCTTTCTCCACAATCTTTCCAATGAACGCAAAAATTTCTATCCATACATTATATATGGTTTCACATTCCTACCAGATATGTAGGTAAGTACCACATTTTCCACACATATTCTTCAATCATACTAGCGTCAGATGCCACCTATACATAATTTTGTAATTATTTTCAATTAAGTTTATCGCCAACAGCCCTTTATATCTACTTTGATAAATCCCATTCCATGTGGAATCCTCCCACTTTACACCCAAGTCTTCCTCCCACTTTCTTTGGAAAGCTTCTCTTATCCCTTCCCCCGCATAATAGCATAGAAACTAAACAAAATCCTCTTCCTTTGCCCTGTAAGAAACATTTTCTCCACTTCGGTAGGGTCTCTCCTTAATCCTGGTATAATCCTATGTTGTACGTAGTGCTTTATCTGATTGTACCGGAAGATATCCTTATCCTCCAAATCAAACTGAGCTACCGATTCTGGAAAGCTTTTTATTGTCTTCTCTTCTAAAAGCTGTCCTATTTGTACTAACCCTTTCCTTTCCCATTGTATAAATGCTGTTTGTCCAATCGCTGGTGGGAAGGCTAAGTTCCCCCTTGTTGGAAATCAATCTAGAGATCCCCTCTCTTCCTAACCATATCCGTTTCCATTTATTACATATATTCCATGTTATATTGACATAAGGGTTATCACCCGGGCCTCATCCCTTACCATCCTTAAGTAACCATAAAAGATTGCCAATCCGCCCCTCTCCAACTCCCTTTGATTCCATCCTAACCCATTCTTTTTTCTTTTCCGCACACCACTCTACACTAGCACTCAGTTGGGCTGCCTCCCAGTGTTTTATTAGATCCGGAACAGCCATCCCCCTCTTGCTCCTTCCTTCGTGTCAGGATTCTCCATGCTACTCTATTTTTCTTTTCCCCCCCGATAAACTTGATAATCATCTTTTGAAATTTTCCAAGATATTCCTTTGACACCCAAATTGGCAAAGCTGAAAAAAAAGATACAGCCATCTAGGTAAGATTACCATTTTAACCGCAGACATCCTCCCAAACCACGACAACTCTACCTCTCCAGCTCTCCATTTCATCCCATAGTTTTTTCCACCCTGATAATTTTCCCCAAATAAATCCTGTTCTCTTGAGGCTACTTTTATTCCCAAATACGTAATACTACGTTTGGCCCATTTAAATGGAAATATCTTATCCTTAATTCGGTTTCCCCCTTCGTTGATATATTTAAATATCTCAGATTTTGTTGCATTGATTTTAAACCCAAAATATTCCTCAAATTCCCCTAGTATTCTATACAATGCAGTAAGTGACTCCATTGGACTAGTTAATATAAACAATACATCGTCCGCAAAGAGTGACATCTTACTTTCTAAGTTCTTCCATCTCACCCCTTTCACTTCCTCACATTCCCTCACCCTTTGGGCCAATGGCTCCATAGACAGCACAAACAAAATCGGTGATAGTGGGCATCCCTGTCTCGTACCACATAATTCAAACACCTGAGTATATTCCCCATTTATTCGAAGCTTTGCCCAGGGTTGTTCATATATAGCTTTAATCCATCTCAAATAGTTCCCCTCAATCCCCATCTTCTCCAGTACCTTAAATAGGAAGGGCCATGGCACCCTATCAAACGCTTTTTCAGCGTCTATTGTCAACATCTGTTTACTCCATCTCTTCCCTTGTCATATTGCATTTAAAACTTTCCGAATATTATCCGATGTATGGCGTCCCGGTACAAATCCGGATTGATTCTCATGCACCAACTTTGGTATGTGTGGTAATATTCTGTTAGCCAATACTCTGGTATAAATTTTAAAGTCAGTTCCCAATAAAGATATGGGGCAGTATGGACCACACAGGGTTAGATCTTTCCCCTCTTTTGGTAATAATGTAACCCCCGCTGCCCTCATCATTTCTGTTATTTCACCCCCTTCTTTAAAGGAGTTAAAAAGTCTTGTCAATGGTTCCTCCACCACCTCCCCAAACGTTTTATAAAACTTGTTGGTAAAACCATCCATTCCAGGTGCTTTATGGGCTGGTAGTGTATTAATTACCTCTAACACTTCCATTACCTCTATGGGTCTGGATAATTGTTCAGCATCCTCCCTACTCAGCCTCGGGAGCTCCATTTTTAAATATTCATCTATTTCCCTCTGCGTTCTTGTCTTCTCAGGTGTATATAATTGTTTATAATATTCTACAAATCTTGTTTGTATATGCTCCTGGGTTCTCACTTCTTTCCCCTGCACGTCTCTAATTTCTGTTATATAATTTCGACTTTGTTGTTGCCTCAGTCTATGTGCCAGCATCCTACTTGGTTTGTTCCCCCATTCAAAGAATTGTTGGTTTACCCGCTCTTGGGCATATTTAATCTCTCTCAACTCCAGCTCACCTATTTCCTTCCTTACCCTTGCCAATTCCTGCATTCCTATATCCTCCAGCTGCCCTTGTTTTTGTAAGGTCTCCAATTCCCTTATCTTAGAAAATAAAATTGTTTTCTGTTTCTCTTTCACCTTTTTCATATAGGAACCTATAGAGATCAAATCCCCTCTTACTACCACCTTCAAGCATTCCCACAGTGTTCCGATTTTGCATTCAGGCTCATCATTAATTTCTAGATATTCTTTTATTTTCTCCTTCACTTGATGAATAACCTCAGGCTTCTCCAGCAATGATTCATTTAATAGCCCCCCCCCGCCCCGCCCCCTCCCCTTTGCGCTCTTTTCCCCATATTAAACTCTATCCATACTGGGGCATGATCCGACCAGGTCTTTTCACCAATCTCCTTACATCCTCAACCAGGGACTTGGAAACCCAGATCATATCCAATCTGGAGAATGACCCATGAACCGAAGAGTAGAACGTATAATCTTTTTTCCTCCCTTTTAACTCCCGCCAGGTATCCACCAATCCCAACTGTACGCCCATTGCTTTCAGGGATCTTCTACTTTTGGCATTCCCTATAACTACCCCCTTGGAAGTATCCAGTATAGGGTTACTTGTTAGGTTGAAATCCTCCCCACCCCATAATTACTTGTCCCTCTGCAAACTGTGCCACCGTTTTAGTCAACTGTGCATAGAAGATCCCCTAAGCCACATTGGGACCATAGATATTAACCAAAGTAAATTTCTGGTTTCTTATTTGTATCTTAACCAAAACATATCTTCCTCCCTTATCTTGGTGTATATCAATCACCAAATAGGGTATTTGTGTTCTCAATAATAGTCCCATACACCCTTTCTTTAATTCAAACCATTGCCCTTGATATTTTTTGTTTGCAATCCGCCACTCATCCCCCTTTAAGTGTGTCTCCTGTAGGAACACAATATCCCCTTGCAGTCTATTTCTTTAAACAATCGCTGTCTTTTTATAGGGGAATTCAAGCCACGCACATTCATTGTTAGTATTCAAAGTTTATCCATTAGACCAGCTTAATTCTATTACCATATCCTGTTTATTAATGGATAGAAAATCACTCCTCCCCCTCCTCCCCCTCCGAACCCTTCCCCCCTCCCATATCCCTCCTCCCTTCCCTTTCTCCTTCCAAATCTTCATCACTTCTGTATCGAGGCATGATTCACCAGACTCCGCGGCAGCCTTGCCCTTTACTTACATGTTGCACTCTTTAAAAGTACATAGTACAATTTCTATATGTTAGCATCACACTCCTCTTTAACCATAGCTCTACACTTATTTACTTAACGTATTCAGAGAGTCCCTGTTCCCCCCTCAACCCTCAGAATCAACCATGGATTTCTGCTTTTGTTTGCGCAACCGCCGATCTCCTTGCTGCACCCTCCTCCATCCACGTTCTCCAGTAGTTCTCCTCTGTGCCTTCAATAGTGTTGGATTCTGGATCTCTGGTAGCTCAGTCCACCCAGCAATTTTCATCGCTTTCACCGCTTCTGCTGTTTTAACATATGAGGTTACCCCTTCAATACAGAATTGTAATCCAAATGGGAATAGCCATTTATATCCGATATCGCTGTCCCTCAGCGTCTTTGTGATCATGGCAAATTCTTTTCTCTTACGCATCGTAATCGCCGACAGATCTGCATAGATCTCTATTTTTTGATTCTCCCAGTTGAAACTCCTCAATTTCCTTGCAGCCTCTACCACTGCACGTTTAGTGGTATATTCATGGAAACAGGCTATAATCTCTCTATTATATCCCTCCTTTTTGCAGCCCAGCACCCTGTGGGCCCGATTTTCCAGCAGAGGCCATCCTCCTTCAAACCTGCTTCTTTCATGATCTGCTTACAGATTTTTTCCACTACTATTGCACAGTCAACAGCCTCTTTACTTTCAAGCACCCCTCTTATGCATATATTTGCCCTTCAGGACCGATTCTCCAACTCTTCCACCTTGGACCATATATCTTCCTGCGCCAACTCCAAAGCTTCTATATAGTCGTGCATTTTCTGAACATGATTTTCTTGCACCTCCATTTTATTTTCCAGATCTTCCACCCGCTGTCCCACTTCTCTCACGTCGCCTCTCAAATCTTCCATCCAGCCTTGTACATCTATTTTAAAGAGGGACAAATCTTGTCTGAAGATGGTGAACCAACCCTTTCTCTCTCCTCGAAGCACATCCAGTTCTCCTCCCCCGTTTTTTTCTTCTGCTGTGCCTTCCTCTTCATTTCCCGCACTCACCACGGCCATTTTGGTCTTCCCCGCCGACACGTTTTTATAGACAAATGCCTTCAATTCCGCGCCTCCTTTCTTCATGCCAGGCAGACCTGTATTCCACTAGTTATTTCCTCTTTTCTTCGACTTTCCAGCTCTCTGGAGTGTACTTAGTGCGATTCACTTCTCACATTCACGGAGCTCTCCTCTTATGCTGCCGCGCTGGCTGGTGACGTCATTTCCTCTCATACGTAAATCCTTTTCTCATTTAAAATTATTAGGCACTCTAATTACTCCAGATTGAGGGTTTATGTTGTGAAGACAAAGGAATTAAGTGAAGGATGTATATTTATTTTAGTTTAAACCAATGAAAAGCACAAGGGTACTCGCCAGAAGTCCAGGGGCACACCGAGAGGCGAGATACTTAAGAATTTTTTTTTTTATTAAATCCACATGGGTAACAGTAGGAAAATAGGAATACCAGTACCAGAATGACCCAACACTTGTTAAATATGGCATTCCAACTCTGGACAAATCCATCATCGTCCTGGAACAAACTTGGACCTTTACTCATGCATCATTAATGGAATACCGTTGATATCAAATCATCCAAAGAGGCCTACGCATGAGTAAAGGTCCTATTTTCCTACTGTTACCCATGTGGTCTTAATAAACATTTCTTAACTATCTCGCTTCTCGGTGTGCCCCTATTTATTTTAGTTTACCCTCCCCCTGGCTCATGGAGTAAAGTATGTGATTTATATTTAGACTAACTTCAAGGGTTTCAGTCTCTCCTAATTGTTTATTATTGGCGGATGTTGATCTTCATTGGGAGGATTTACAGGATTCTAGTGCATAGAACTATATTGCTTCTCTATGTGATTTAGGATGGCCTTATTACTTCCAGGTCACTCGTTAGATCAATGTGCATATTATTTCTTCATCACGTCATTTTATTTCAGATATGACTTCCATTTAATGGAGTTTGTCTTTCATTCTCCTGAAAGTTATTGGAATAAGATGCAGGCCATTGAAATAGGTTTATCTACTATGTCATTGGCTAGTTGGATTAACAATCGTGTGAAATTTTAGATGAAATTGCTCCTGTCATATGTAAAAAGCAAACCGATTCCTCGGAAATCCACTTAGTATACTCCAGATTTAGTTAATGTCCAACAAGGAGTGTAGAATTCGACAAAAGTTGAAGTGTCTAAAGATAGTCATGATAAAGCAACCTGGAGGGTGAAATATCAAAAATATAAGGCATTACTTCAACAGGCTAGAAAACAATATTATGAAAAGATGATATCTGCCTCTTCCCAGTCATGAAGATTCTTTAAATTAGTATCTGCACTATTGTGCAATAAGGCTAAATTACAGCCTGATCCTTCTTTATCTGCAAAGAATTTTGTAGATTTTTTTCAAAATAAGATAGCTTGCATTTGTAATAATTTGTCTGTTGTAAAACTAGATGTGGATAATTTTTTCTCTTTAATTCCAGATACTATTTTTTTAGATTTTTATGTGGATTGTTTTTAGTCCACTTTTTTTTTTACAGCCTGCATTTCAAGAGATTAATATTCTTTATGAGATGTTTTAAAAACGTTTCACCAGCAGAACCATGTCCCACCTTTTTATATGCTTATGCACCATTAGAATTTAAAATCTGGTTTTAATGTAATGTAGTAGACTTACTGCAGTTTGGTGTATATCCATCTGAATTGGGCAATATAGTTTTGACCCAGATTATCAAGGAAAAAAAGGCCTCTTATCAGGATTTGACAAATTTTCACCCTATTGCTAATATTCCATTGATTACTAAAGTAATGAAAACTTTGGTTGCCCAACAGCTATCTCAGTATTTAGAGGAATCAAATTGTTTAGATGATTCGCAATTTGGCTTTCGTAAGGCTCATAGTACTGAGATGCCTTTGGGTCTCTTGATTTTGGACATTAACGCTTGTTTAGCCAAGGGTGATGTTGCTATTTTACTCCAATTTTATATGACTGCAGTTTTTGTTGTGGCAGATCATGAGATTCTTTTAGGTTATTTAGGAATTTCAGGTTTTGTCCATAACTGGTTTCACGGGTTTTTTTAAAGAAAAAAAATCATATCCGGTACGAGCTAATGGGAAGTTTTTAAACAGTTGGAAAACAATTTGTGGTGTTCCTCACAGATCTCCACTTTTCCCTATTCTTTTAATGTTTTAATGATTTTGTTGTGTTGATTTTTGGAACAGACAGGATATTTGTATTCAATATATGCAGATATTTCAATACTAGTGACCTTACCATCGCAATCTAATGATTATTTTTCAGTTTTGAGTAATATTCAATATTTGTTAGGAAGGTGTTTATGTTTATGTTTATTTTGAATTTGATATACCGCTCAGGCCAGGGGCGAATACCTACAATTAAATATGTCTGAAACAAAGGTCTTATGTTATAACAATGGTAGACCTTTACCTGATCCATTATTGGATGCATTATGTAAGTTAAATCTTTCTGCAGAACCAGTTTTACGAGTTCTTGGGGCCTTGTAAAATGCTGATTTAATGTCTGAGGCACTTATTAGTTCAATGGTATCTACTTTTTTTTCAGATGCGCTGGTTGAGACATCTTAGTTCTTTTTTTTCTTTTGACTATTTTCGCTTGCTAGTGCAAACTGCTATTTTAGCATGTCTGTATTATGGGAATTTACTTTTTATAAGCTGCTCAAAAACTCAGTTGTGACCTCTTCAACTGTGTCAGACCACCGTGGCCCATCTCACCTGGTATCTCCAGGTATAAGGCTGAGACTCCTTTGTTTCAGGAACTTCATTGGCTCAAAGTTTCCAACAGAATGGCATTTAAATTTTGTTTTTATATAATTTTTTTTTATATTGTGCCAGTGTTTTTCCTTGCTTTTACTTCCACTTCTAAACACAATGTCTCAATATTTGCAATTGTATTGTTCTCTACAATTTCTGTCTTGTAAGGGAATTTCCTTTAAATCAAGATTTGTTTTAACTTGGGCAAAATTGCCATTGGCGCTTAAGGGTTCCCAATCTATTATGGTTTCGGAAAAATTTTAAAAATATGGCTTTTTGACTCTTAATGTGGATTTAGTTTGTTATTCTTTTTTTCTATTTATTGTGAACCGCATTGAACCACTTAGCTTGGGATCCTGTGGTATAGAAGCATTATTGGTATTGGTATTGAGTGAACCTGCCCTGCCTATCTGCTTCCACTCTCACTAGCCGCAAAGACTATGGTAGGATCGAGCCAATGGGAAAGCTGTGGGGTCGGAGCACTGGAAGGCAGTTCTAGTCACAAAGGAGGTGGTGAGTTAGGAGGAAGATCCTGGGCTGTGCCGAATGAGATAGTAAGACTGAGCTCTGCACAGGGTAGTGGGCCGACCTTAGAGAGCCAACAGAAGCAGTGATGGACAGAGGAAGGGGAAAGGGGGTAGTGCGAGGGAGTTGTGCAGGCAGCAACTGCAAGAACTTTACATGGATGATGGGCAGAACTGGTTGAGGAGGGGACAACTAAATGGCTACATAAGCAGCAGACAGCAGCTGCTCACCTGGAACTGTACTTAGAAAAGGAGGAGAGAGCAGAGAGAAAGAGAAAGAGAGAAAGAGCACATGCATGCATGAATGTTTGAAGTGCAAGAGACTGTGCATGTGTGCACACACACACGTGTGAAGAGAGTGTGTGTGTGTTTCTATGTCTCTTTGTGGGAGTGACAGTGTCAAATAGTATGCATACAGGTACATTGTTGTATCAAACTAAGTGCAGAGCCAGGGGAAGGATTAGAGGCACTGGGACTTGCAGCAGCAGCAATAGCTCCCCGCCCCCCCCCGAGAGTTGGTGTTCTAGGCAATTGCCTAGTTCACCTAATGAAAACGCTGGCCCTGACTAAGTGGATGAAATTTCAGTCCAGGGAATTTACCCAGTTAATTTATTAGTTATCTGGGCAAATGTCTTTGAAAGTTGTCCTAATACTGCCTCCACTCTATGGGGCTTGTTTACAAAGCCGCGGTAGCGGTTCGCGATTGTTATCGGAGCCGCGGCCCCATTGATTTCAATGGGGCCGCGGCTCCGATAACGATCGCGAATCGCTACCGCAGCTTTGTAAACAAGCCCCTATCTTTCAGAGACACCAAGCTAAATATTTTCTTTTGTTTGCTTATTTCATTTGTGAATCCTTTTAGCACTTAAAAGCTTCTTAAAATGTATACACTCTCTCTCACAACTACCTATAACCGTCATTGTTTGGAGCAGTCCACTCATCTTTAGTCTGTACCAGAGGAAATAGAAGGTGATGAGGACTTGCCTAGCATTCCTGGTTCTCTGCCCACTGCTCTAACCACTAGGCCAGGACAATTCAAAGCATGTGCTTGCATAGTCCCATGCTCGCTCGCAATCCACAACCGCTGCAGCATGCAGAACTAGGCCTTGCAGTTTCCCCCAAAGTACTTCCACAGAAATGAAATGTGGCAGCCAGGGCAGGGTCGACGACTGTGGTAGGCGCTCACACACATTTGCCTGGAGCCCAACATAGAAGTTAATCTCGCCCTGTAGGAAGGATAGATAGAGACTGGTGGCACCTTATAGAAGAATGGCTTTATTGAGCCATAAACTCTTTGAAGGACAAGAATCCATTTTGTCAGATCTATTAGTCTCCAAAGGTGCCACCATCCTGTCATTTTTGCTACTATCCTGGCACAGGCAAGTTTGGCTTCTAAAACTTCCATATACACAGCTTGATCAAGCACAAAAGCTGTCTGAACACCACAACTTGGTATCTAAGCCATGTTCTGGGGAGAAAAAGAACACACTGGATCAGTTCTACAAAAATGCATAGTGTGAAATACTTTATCAAAAGCAGAAATATATAGTAGGGCACACGACCTAGACTGACACATCAGTATTCATTTCTAATGCTTTCTGTTTTTTCCTAAGAGCATGAAAGAATATAAATATCTTGACCCCTTCCTTATGCCTTACTCCCCTTTTTAGCTAACTGTGACCAAATGCAATATATGTCTAGCATGTGTGATCTCAAATGGAACTGTATTCAGAACAGTTTAATCCGTTCTCCCCATTTTAGAAAATTTAAAATTAGAAAATAAAAGTTTTCCATAAAATGGAGCTTACGTCATCAGCCCCAGGGCCCCTGTTCAAGTGGTACAGTTAAGAAAAAGCAGCCTAGCGATTTCTGAAACAGGGACGTGCAAAGCTTGCAAGACAGTAAACTTCACAAAAGGTGGCATGTAGCATGTGCTCATCTCACTAAAAGCCGATTGGAATTCTAAAGCCAAGTTTCCCCTTGCTGCTGAAGACAATCCAAAAATTAACCGTTTCAAAAAAAAACTTTAGGTTAAACATTTTAGAGAAAAATTAAATATTTAAAAACACACATTAACACACAAAAATGATGGAAGATAAAGACTACATGGCCTATCCAGTCTGCCCATCCCTAGCAGACGTAAGCTCTGCACTCCCTCTCTCCCCCTTAGAGATCCGTCCATGCCTTCTTGGGTTTCACCACCTCTACTGGGAGGCTCTTCCATGCATCCAAAACAATATTCCCTAAGATTACTCCGGAGTCTATTCCCTTTCACCTTAATTCTATAATCCCTCATTCCCAAGTTTCCTTTCAATTGGAAATGGACTGCCTCCTGGGCATTTATGCCACAGAGGTATTTAAACATCTCGATCATATCACCTCTGTCCTGCCTTTCCTCTACAGTATACATATTAGGATCTTTAAGTCTGTCCCCATATACTTTATAACGAAGCCCACTGACCATTTTAGTAGCCATCTTCTGCACTAACTCCATCCCGTTTATATCCTTTTGAAGGTGCAGTCTCCAGAATTGCACACTATACTCCAAATGAGGTCGCACCAGAGACGTATATAGAGGCACTATTACCTCCTCCTTCCTGCTGGCCATTTCTCTCCCTATGCACCCAAGCATCCTTCCAGTTTTTGCTGTCGCCTTTTCTACCTGCATAGTTACATCTGATGATTTTAAGGAGATAAGAGGAAAGCAGGATCTTGGGATTATTTGCAAAAGTACTTCAAGGACTGATCCCCATGGCACACCACTGGTAATGTCCTTATGGTTCAGAGTGAATTCCATTACCACTATCCTTTGTCAACTTGAATTTAACCGGTTTCAAACCTAGTCAGTCACTTCAGGGCCCATCCCAAGGATGCTCGGCTTATTTATAAGTCGCCTATAGGGAACCATGTCAAAGGCTTTGCTACAATTTACATACACCATATCCAAGTGCTCTCCCTTGTCGTAACTCTGATGGCCAAGTCATAGAAATTAGCCTTGTTTTACAAGACCTAGCTCTAGTAAACCCATGCTGCCTCAGATCCTGCAAGCCACTGGATTCCAGAAACTGCACTATCCTCTGTTTTAGCAGCATTTCCATTAATTTCCGCACCACAGAGGTCAGACTAACCCAGTCTGTAGTTCGTCCTCCTCCTCCTTTCTTCTGCTTTTGTGGAAAGGGACCACGTCTGCTCTTCTCCAGTCCTCTGGAATTACTCCCGACTAAAGAAACATTGAAAAGGTTAGGGAAGTTCTGACAGCTTCCCTAAGTTCCTTCACTACTCTGATATAACCCATCCAGCCCCTTCACTTTGTCTGCATAGTTTGCTAGCTCCTCACAAACAAAACAGTCTTCTGAAAATCATTCAAGATCTGCTGCACCACCCATGCATGCAATGCAGAGGTAGAAAAACAGCTTTATTTCTAGAACCTCTCTGCTGCTGCTCTGAAGTCCCCTCTAGTCTAGACTCTGTTCGTGCTCAGGAGAAAAGGCTCCCTGGGACTCTCAGTATAACTATCTCGTCACACCCCATTCCCCACTTCACCTACTCACACAGAAACACTAACCTTATTGACCACATATCCTCTGCAGCACACGTCAACGTCTCCCTGGAAATTTCCAACCTAGATGCCCGGAAGCTGCTAGCAATCACCACATGAGACCAATGCCTTCAACTCCCTGCACTCCCCCTTGGCTGCAAGCAGCAGGAACCATGCAAAAATGTGTTTGACATTGAATGAGATGGAGGCATGGTGCACCACAACATGAAATTCTTCAAAGTTTCACCTTTAATGGGTGGAAGTCTCACACACACTTACATCGGCCCAGACTTTCCATGCTTCCTTGGCCTTCTTTATGGTTTCTTCATAGTCCTCCAAGCTGGCCTATGGCGAGAAAATAAAAGGCACAGAAGTTACATTGCTGAGACTTCAAAGACTGTAGAGCAGCGCAGTTCTTAGTGAAAGCCAGCCCCACTTTCATGAACCACCACCCCACACGTGCACATCACCTTCCCTGAAAAAGGACTGTACACAGAAAAAACGGGCACACACATTGGCCACATGGTTATGTGGACGCTAAGGGTGAGCCGTGTGAACAGTAGCCCCCACCATGAAGAGTAATAAAATATGCACAACTGGGTTGAAGCTTAGACATTTGAGCTACGGCTCACAGATTTCAAACTCGTGCTAATTCAAAATCTTTGTCCATACACAAGGGCTTAATAATTCTATTCCTATGACAAAGGCATTTTAAAAACACAGGGCTGAAAAAGAAGAGTGCCTTAATCATGTAGCGCTGCATTTATACATAGTGCCTTGTGACCGCTAGCTATTTATTGTATTTATTTATTTAGATTTGTATTTATATAGGCTATGCTACAATAACCAAAACACACCAGCATAGCTCTTTCAGAAGGTACTCTGATCCATTTATTTTCCAAACTAATGAAGCCAAGGGTAGTGTCACTAAGACATCACATCAGGACTCCAAAATAAGCTGCCGCAGTTCGTTTACGATTTGTGTGCAAGGAACTTCTTCCAAGCACCAGGGCTTTTTTTTCCCCCAGGTGCTACATGCCAGCACTGAATACCGGCACCTTTTTTGCCACCTGCTAAAATTGCCTCAGGACCTCTAAAAAACTGAAACTGGCATCACTTTGGGAGGGCAAGTACTTCTCTTCCAAAGCAACTTGCCCTCTCAGCCTCAGGCTGCCACCAACCTAATCCTTTAGCTTCTTTCTCCAGTCCTACTGTTGCTTCCTCCCCTCTGACTGGCAGGCTGGAAAACAGCCGCCACTGGAACTATTCTGTATGTACGGAACCCTGCGTGGTTCAAACTTCAGTCATTTGAAACATGCAGTCCTGTGCAAGTCAAACTGCTGACCGGAGCAACAAACAAAAGGGTTAGCAATGGCAGCCTGAGGAAGAGTAGCAAGGTAAGACACTGGGAAGGGTGGGAAAGAAAGAAAAAAAGAACAGAGCTTGGGATGTCAGGGGGAGCAGGGATGCAGATTGGTTGAAGGAAGGAGGGGAACAAAGGGGCTCATGAATTGGAGATTGAGACCCAGGGAACAGGAAGAGTCAAGTACTCTGGGAATGGGGATGTTTGTTTATTAAAACTTGATATACTACTGTTTGGGGAGGCACCAGAGCGGTTTACAATTTAAAAAATTATCTGGGAAAGAGAAAAGGAACACCAGTGGTATGCAGAAAGAAAAATAGTACATGCACGTAAGTGGAGAGGGGGGTGCAGGGAAAGGATAGGGGCATACACACAAGAGGGAGGAAGACAGTAAAGGGTGAAGGGGAGAGGGGAGGGAAGGGACAGGAGACACTCAGGGAGGGAGAGGATAGGCTTTCCAGAAAAGATGAGTCTTATGCTAGGCTTTGAATTTTGTAAATGGGGATTCCAGGCAAAGATATCAGGGGAGATTGTTCCATAGGGAAGGGCTAAGAAAACAGAATACCGAGTGGCGGGTGGATTCTAGGTGAGCCTGGAATAACTGAGGACTTCAAGAAGAGTGGGAACAGGGGACAGTGCAGACATTTGGGGGAAAGGGAAAAGCAAGAAATGTGGAGACTAAGCATGGATTTAGGTGAACAGTAGGGGGACTTGACAAGTGGGTGGGTAGGAGAGGGTACAAGATGATGAAAGGGGGGCTGAAGAGTGAGGAGGGCTTGAGAAGCAAGTGAGGAGGGAGGAGTGGCCTAGTGGTTGGGGCAAGGTACTTCAGGCCGGAAGGTCGGTGGTTCAAATCCCACTAGAGGACAGCAACCTTGGGCCGGAAGGACTGGGGTTTCTAGTCCCACAGGTGCTCCTTGTGGTCTTGGCAAGCCACTTAACCCTCCACTGCCCATGTTCCCTGTAAGTATTAGTGTATGTGTCTCATATCCCCTCGTGTTAAATGTATCCCCCAACTGCTTTGACCCGGTGAAAAGCAGGATATAAATGCAGCTAAATAAATAAAAATAAATAAATATGGATGACTTAGGAGGACTGGAGAGGCAAGCAGCAGCTGAAAGGGATGGGAGGGCTGTGGAGAGGTGAAAGGAGGAAGGGATGGATCTCTGAAGAGGGCGAGATGGTGGGAATGAGGTTGCAGACATGCTGAAGGAAGGTAGTAGACTGGATAGAAGGGAAGACAGAAGGAGAAAGAAAAATGTAAACTGGAAGCAGTGCTAGCCCAAGAGTTTCTGCCATCCCAGGCAGAAGCCCCGGCCAGGCCGCCGCTGCCGCTGCCGCCCGCCCCCCCCCACACACCCCTGCCCCGCCCCCCCCGCATCCCACCCTGCCCACACCCCCACCCCCCGCCACCCCCCACCCCACCCCCCCCTGCAGCACCAAACTGCTGCTGATTCAGTCTTCTGGGGGGCCAGCGACAGTGGCAGCTTTGTGCTACCGCTTTAGCATACATAGCCTGCCATGGGCACCAAAGCACATGGCCTGACACGGGCACCAAAATGTTGGCACAAAGCCACCATGCTGCCCACCAAGATCTGCTGCCATAGGCAGCCAAGTAGCCCTCCTAGTGGACAGGCTGGCCCTGACTGGAAGGGAGACCCTTTTAAAGAAAACGTTGCAGGGGATAGGGTGGGAGGGGAGACTGAAAAAAGCAGGGCCAATTTGATTAAAAATGAATACTCGACAACAAAAGCAGATATTTTATTTTTAGTTTTTAGAAACTAGCAGATGTCAACAGGGGCACAGAGTGACTTAGTTTTGTGGTGCACCAAAAAACAAAACATTCGTTGCTGCCACAGAGCATCTCAAAATTCTTGGTATTCAGCTAAAACAAAAATATCTGACCGTCTCCATGACTTCAAATCTCAGCTTGTGTAGTCCGAACACTAGGGTGCATATTTATTAAAGCATGCTAGCTAGGTAGGGCAGCGTTAGCTCACGTTTTTGGCACCATGCAACAAAGTAGCGCAGGGCCCTACATTAAAAACCTGCAGTACCCGGGCCGCTTGCATCTGGGCAGTAACTGGGTAGGACTTGGGCATTTCCTGTTGTGGCACCGCTAGCATTGCCCTTGAAAGCCCACACTGCCAATGCCTGATGAAGAGCAACTACCACCAGCGCATTGGGTAGGGATAGCTGCTCCCTGCAGCAAAATTAACATGGCAAACTGTGGTAAATTCAGTGCCCCATGCTAGTAACACGGCCGAAATCAATGTTACTAGCATGGAGCTTAGTGAACATGCCCCTAGGTCCCTAAGTGAACCTTCAGCCTGGACGCATCACCAAGTTATCTTTCATGCTTACAGGCCCTCCCGTGAGTTTCTGATAGCTCAAGACATAGCTAGGGCTTCCACTTTCAGATTTTTTCCTGCATATTTATGTTTCTAATTTGTGAGCCTTTTTTTGTAGTAGGTGACGTCTGTCCAGGTTGTACATACTGTATGTGGCTGAAGTAAGGGATTCTGCTAGCATGTAGGGGGCGATTTTATAAGGAACAATCTAAATTTATGTCCAAATTCTGGTATTTTAGTCTTTTACATGCATAAGGGGAGACTGTCTTTTGTAAGAGGTCATTTAGGCATGTAAGACTAGCATGAAAGTAGATGCATAGTGTGATAAGGAAGCTTATCATAGTTCAGGAAGAAATACAAAAGGTGAATTGGCTCTGAATAAGCAACTTGTGCTGACTGGTAAAAGCACTAAAACAGAGTGTTTACCTAAAAGGCTACCAGACCCAGAATGCACTGGTTTACAGAAAGCCTCTAGGAGAGCTTAAGTAGGGAAACGTGTGCCTAATCAGAGAAGCAATGATGTAATCCCGAATCACACATCTCCTAGGGCAGGGCTTAATTCAGAACACCTGCAGTGTGCTAGGGTGGAGCAGCCATCTAGGCACTTTAAAGCTAGAAGAAATTCATCATACAGACAGCAAGGAGAGCAAGAGCAAGGACAGCAACGGGAGCTGGAGAAGGAGAGATTGATCGTGAACAGAAGGAAGAACAGCAAGACGTCCAGAAGGTCTAAGAAAGGAGCCCAAGACAGTACGTATACTGGGAGAGATTCCTGGGGCAAGCATTCTTCATTGGACTGGAAGAAGCCAGAGGCTTGGAGATATACAGCCAGGAACCCTCGGACAGCACCTGTAAGGGAGACGGCTGCATCTACAGAAAGAAGGAGCTCTAATACCTATTTAAGGAGGTATGGGAAAAGAGACCTGAAGTACAGAGATTCTGACTGGAGAGCTGGGCACAGAAGTTTTGCTACCTACTGGCCAAAATACCCAGAGAGGAAACCTAATGACAACGTGATCTCAGATATGAACTCTGATCTGTTCCCTAGCTTTGCACAAGGAAGACAGCAGGGAAACAGTTTCTATCCTGGTAGAGATCAGTTAGAGAAATCCTCTGGGCCAGTGTTTGAAAGTGATCCTATGATATTTCAAGAGCAAGGGGAAATATCAGATGAGGAAGTTGAATGTTTGGATTGTTCTCTTTCTAAGCTGCTGTTCTAAAGTAATCCTCAGTTAAGGATCAAACACCAAAAGGAACTGTACTGATTTTTAGCTTCCCAGAAAAGTTTCTTTGAGAGAAAGCTTTGGGGAAAGTTGGAGCCACGTGGAGAGTGGACCAGCAATGGTTTGCAGCTGGTTAAGCACCTGTGATTAGAGCAAGGCACAAGTGCACGTGGGACTTTGAGAAAAAGCTTCTTCTCTGTGTGAAAGGAAGAAAGCTGTGTTTTTAATAAAGAGAATTTTCCTTTTGGGTTTATTTTTCATTCCAGCGCTGCTAAGAAAGTTTACTAGCAGGGGCTAGAGGAAAGACCTTTTCTGTTCCATCAAGGTCTTTACTAAGTTGTTGCATAAGTAATTCAGTTGCCTTATTTGTTTTGTTTCCTGAATAAAACTCCTGGAGAAAATTATCCTGTTGATGTTACCAAGCATATCTGTGCAAGGGAATAACACCCCATAAATAAAATCTGTTTTCTGCTTTACACTCGAGCAACTACAATTCTTTATTCTTGTTAAACGGCTAGTTTGTGTGTGAAGGGACTACAAGACCCACAATCCTTTGCAAGTAAATTCATGTCCTTGCCAAGATTGTGGAACTTTCACAACAAGCACCCCCGTTTACAATAGAAACTGATTCTATGCCACGAATAGTTGGTTGTGCGGGGAAGTTAGATGGAAGCGGGGAAGGGGCAGCTCAGGGGGGCGGAGACTGGGCCAGCCCTGGACATACAGGGCCGATTCTAATGTCGGCTCTGTACGTCCAAAGCCAGCAACATGTACAGGGACATAACTTCCCTGGACGTGTTATATTTTCAATTCTGTGATGCAGATGGGGCCGGAGGACATTCCCCGCAGCCCGACTGTGGCCTTAAGAGGCCATATTGGGGGTCAGGCTGCAGGGACTAAGCTTTTTATTTCTGGCAGCCAGCACTGTGGCTCTTTAATGAAGCTGCGGTGCCATAGTAACAAGACACTATGGTGCTGTGACTCCAATGAAGAGCCTTGACTTGAGTTAGCCGGGAAGGTCCTGTACATGCAGGCCAGACTGAATCACAGTCCCGGCCTGCACGTACAGGACTGTTCATGATTCTGATCCTGCGGGGCTAGATGTGCCCTGTGGGATCAGAATCGCGATTCTCTCTGTACATGTGGTTCAGACCAGACGTACAGGGGGGGGGGGGGGGGAAATCTACGTCAATATCGGAATGAGCCCTATAGTTTGCATTATGGGGCATGCACATGGGCATTGCGTGGGTGGAATGTGGACGGTGTGAGCAATTACGCGTGTAGATTATAAATTCTTTAATTTACGTGAATTGCAAAAAAGGTAAGCACGATCATTTACACCAGCTCTAGGGGGAGAATCACACCCTATGATATGCACATTCTGACACCCTAATATATGCACATATCGCACTTATGCTCATTTTATGCAATTAAGTATGCATGTATAATAAAGTACAAAATACTGACATGAAAACATGTGTTAAGAGGTCATAGTTTGATAAAATTAGCCTTTCAGTGTCTGTATAGCAACAGTCCTGATGGTTGTTTTCCCAATAAATGGTATTCTAGGGGTGTGTGTGTGTAATACTGCTGCCTTTTCACAGGCTCTATGACCGATTGCAGGAGGTATGGTTGTAGTGTCTTGGCTGGTTATCCCACCCCCAAAGGACGGCCCTGTTTTTTTAGGAGGGGGGGGGGGGAAAAAACACCACTGCCAAACAAAGTTCCCACTTACCACAAAGAGCAAGCCAGGAGCAGCCATTTCAGCCAGCACAAATCACATTCATACTCCTAGACCGTCGGGCAGCAGGAAGAGAGCAGACAAGCACAGAGGAAATCTTTCCCAGTTGCAGGAAACACAAATTCCTCCAGCCCTCGGCCTTTAATGGAAGACAGTCAGCATAGGCCCCAAAGTAAATTGGATCAGTTCCCTATTTACTAAACTGTGTTAACATGTGATAAATTCCTGTATTAAACACTGATACAGGCCTGCAGTAATAATTAATGCAGAACCTTAACAGTCGAACACAGTAATTCCCATGTTGAACAGCGCTGCAGAACAATCTGGCCTGGGCAGGGATTGTGTCTTACAATGACTGTGGAGGTTGCTACAGCACGTTGAAGAGTTGACACAACAGATACAGTAGCATGATTCAGTTATTTGCCTTGCAGTTAGACAATACGGACGTTTTCTCTGCATTAATAGCACAGCAAAATGCTGACGATGCCCCCAACAGCTAAAGCAGAGGTTTTTACTGTTAGAGTGTTAACTTTGCCAATTATCACACATTTAATGGCAAAACCTTAGCACATCTTAGTAAGTTAAGGCCTAAGTCAGTTAGTCAATCGTTCTCCCTCAAGCAAGACATTAAACTCCCTGTGCTGCTGACGGCACCCTAATGGGATGGAAGAGTACACAGGGCAACTTAGGAATGAGGATACCAGTAACATAGGGAGGTGGGACTTTCCCTCTCCCTCTCCTCCAGCGGAGTTCACAACAACTTAAATAAGGCACAGAGGAGTTGTGTGCAAACACATGGTCGTAGCCATCCAGTGATGCAGTCTGCTCCTGAAGACAAGCAAAGCTGCCAGTGGGGTTTGCCGGTTCCACTGCTCAGGTATACTGGCTGCTCTTGGGGTGAAGTTGCACAGCCAAGGGTGAGAGCTTTTGACGTACTTGACAGCCCTGGGGGATGTTTCTCAACAAGGAGGATGCTAGGACCCATAATACCTCATGGTCTTGCTGGCAATGCTGCCTGCTCTAAGCCTCAAGTGGTTCAGAGCCTCCTACAGTTTGAGGTCTTCCACCCGGTGCTCTTTGCACCTCATTTCTGCCTTGCCTTCCAGTGGATAGTTAACCTCTTCATGCTGACTTTAAAAAGACCAAAGATCAGGAAGTGAGGGTATTTACTAAGCAAGGCTGCTTTTTTTTTTTTTATTATTGTCACCAGCCACACCTTCCAGGCCCTTCCATGCAATCGCGAGACTAGGGCTAACGGCATAAAATCATCATGACAAAACTAGTGGAAAGCAACCAGAGGTGAGGAAAGGTGGCACGGACTAGCAAGAGCGTTCTCCCCGCTGAAGGTCGCCTGCCACCATGTTATGGCAAGCCCCCTTCAAATTGGGGTCAGGGCTTGCTTATAACTACAGGAGAGTAATGAAACAAAACAAGTCTGTAAAATATATGGATGTGGTCCAAAGCTCTCATAGCTTTACAGATCCCTAGTGAAAATGAAGAGTATGCGATATACAAGCTTTCTTCATAAGCTGGCCCAATCTGCCGTATAAGCACATGTCATATCAATAAAGAGAAAAGAGAACTAGAGGAACAGTGCAGGCATCAGCAGTGCATAAAGAAGCTATGCTATGACTGGGAGATCTACAAGCAGTGACTAGAGTCCACCTTCTACGGCTCACATCAGGGCTGATGCAATGATATGGAGGCGCCCTGCACAAACCCTCATTCCTGCTGCCTCGCTCTGGGATCTGAGCGGCAGCGACATTCAGAGAGCAACGTAGCGCTTGCCCACAGCCTCTGATGCCGTATTGCTGCTGTTGCTCACTTTGACCAGCTTCTTCTGCCCCCCGCAGTGAGCAATAGCAATGCAGAATCAGAGGCTTTGAGCAAGCGCTACGTTGCTGTCTGAATGTCACTGCAGGTCCCAGAGAGGGAGTGACAGTAGCAGAAATGGGCCGCCCCAGGCCTCGCGCCGGCCCCAGCTCACGTGTATCCAAAATCTTTAGAGGAGGGAAGACAGGAGTATAAGGCTGTCGTTCATCCGCCTATATCTAGGCTCAAATAAAGATGTCCTCAGATGAAGCAGGCTTAACAAGAAAATAAAAAAGTACAGATGTTTAATATATTAAAGCTATTTGTAATAAAAGAGCTGGTAGGGAAACATTAAACACACAATCCTTACCTGCCGAACTCTTGCTATGGGTTCATTATTAGCTGGACAATATGATGTAATAACCTTTTAAAGAAGAAAAGAAAAATGTTTAGAACTTGTCTATATCACAGACATCACTACCATGGAAACCGTGTTTTCTGAAAAACAAAAATGACTTTTACTGTATTCAAACATCCTTTTTAAAAGGACACAAAACATATGGACCACAGAACACTCCAGTCACTTTTTTTTTAACACATTTTAGCACATTTGTGAAATCACATGGGGCATGTGTCTGCACTTACTGTGTGCTAAGATCAAAAGGTTAGTGTACATTACGTGCAAAGGCTGTGTGCTGTGGCGGGCCCAGCATGTTCCCCTGCACTGAAAAGTACCTCACCGCGCTATCATTTGATGTGCAATTAACACAGGTACACTTTTTGAGGTGGCATTAGGTGCACCCGCACTAACTGCAACATTGCGGCTAGTGCAGCATTATCACATATTGTCAATGTGCAGCCAAAACCCGTCCTACGCTTAACTCGCACATAAGGAGTGAGGAGCGGCTTAGTGGTTGGGGCACGTTGCCTCAGGACGGAGGGCTGGGTGTTCAAATCCCACTGGAGGATAGAAACCTTGGGCCGGAGGGACTGGCAATCCTTGTGGCCTTGGGCAAGTCACTTAACCCTCCACTCCCTTCGGGAACAAGGGAAATAAATAACGTACCTGAATGTACACCGCTTTGACCCGGTGAAAAGCAGTATATAAGCACTGCTAAATAAAATTCTCTGCCCCACTAAATGCTAGGCAGTTAGTGCAGAATTGTTACTGAGCTGTTTTGACATACAGTAGCTGTTACCACAATCCCAAACTGCTAAAGCACACAGTAAACATTTACCATACTCTAGTAAACATGGCCCATGATGCACTGAGGGAGGATGCCATGTTCTACTCCTCTAGGTCCTGGATTTACCTCTCCCTTCATCCGTGGTTTTTACATAGCCCAATGGATTAAATTTTACAATAGCCATTATCCCTGTCCCTTTATGGACTTTTTTTTTTTATTAAAAGAAAAAAAAACCACACCCCCTCCCCCCCCCTTCCACCACACCCCTCTCCTATAATGGTAATCAAGAGTAAGCAAAAACATCCAAGTCCAAAATGAAAAATCCCCCCACAGAAACTCAATCTGCTTTGACAAACACACCTTTGGTCTCCAAAGCGGCTGAGGCGGTTACTAACCTATTAGAAGCTAAATTTAATACTGTATATGGAAAGCTAGATAATTCATAAAAAGAGTGCGAAGACTTTGGTGTACACATTACTGCATACTCTAAAAAGACCAATAATTATCAGATATCTTATTACAGAAGGTCAAACTACAAGTCGGTAGATACATTATATTGAACATAATCCTTTTCCACAAAGGCATTGTACATCACTGAAACCAAAGAAAAGATCCTGCCTAGGAAAGCTACACAAGGACATCTGAGACCACTGTATCTCTTCAAAATACCGCAAAGTTACAGAATGACAAAATAAAAGCTTTGGAGAACTCTTCCTGCAGGAACAATCTGAGATTTATTGGCCTGCCTAAAACAGTTACAGACCTCGAGCTGCAAGGCTTTTTGGAAACAATTGCAACTGAGCTTCACCTAGAAAGTCATCTTGGGAAGCAGAGTACAGAAAAAGCACAGAATGGGGCTTTGAACAGAACACCACAATACGGCATATGCTATCATTGCAAGAATGTTCAACCTTGCCCATAAAGGGGCTAATTTAAAAAAACAAAAAAAAAAATGTTTACCATGCATAAAGCCTGCTTGTTTTATACATAGAAAAGGGCTTATATGCAGGTATATAGCTATACAATTTTATAAAAATTATATATGCCAACAAGATGCCAGTTATCCATGCGCAGTCCACATGCATTCCCAGGAGCACAGTTTGAATAGAGTTGGGGGGGAAGGGAAGTTGCAATGCACGTGTGTATTTTATGAAACACATGGGTTCTACATGAGAATGTGTGGGCTAGAGGCAAAAGTTCTGAGCGACTATTATATAAAAGGCACAAAGGCGCCTACGTTGCCTTTATAAGAGGGATCAAATAAACTTTTTAGACTTTGCATATTTGCATCCATTATGCTTTTGGAATCAGCTATTGGCTTTAGAGTGACACGGCTGGCTAGGAAATTTGAAAGTGTTTTGGGTAGATAGCTGCAGACCTGTGATGCACCAGAAGGCAGCTTGTGGCTTTGAATGCTGAAGACTTTAAATAGCAGCTAGATGGATGATACTTTGACATTAAGCATATGAACTAGAGCCTATAAACGTTTCCCTTTTTGGGACAATGCCATTTTTCAATTCCCAGGTTTTGAGCACTGTTGATGGGAGCTTTCTGGGAACAGTACTGGGCTCCGTGTTGGAGACCAACTCTTACATTTAGCATTGCCAGGCAAAAACTATTTACAGGAAATCCGTCACTTGGGGGACCCATTTTGACATTTAGCTCAATTACTCAATATAACCCCTTTCAATAGTCTTGAAGTGTACAGTTTTCTTTTATCTATGGCCTGACTTTCTTTTTTGAGCACATGTTGTTAAGTGTAAGAGAAGATGGAATTGGGCCTCCATGTACGAGACTGATTTGCACTTATCTGGTGATGTGTGAGTGGAAGGGTATATTTAGAGAAGGAACGGGGGGGGGGGGGCATTGGAATAAAAGGAGAGGAGAGGGGGAGGGAGGGGGTCATCAACATTCTCTGTCAGGGGAAGAGAAATGTACTTTGTTAATAAAGCTGTGAAGCTTAAAATTTTGATATGGATATTCCATGAGAATCAAGCTTTGTAGTGTTTAGGCTTGGAGACTTCTGACAGTGAAATGGACAGTCCCTAGACATTAACTTCCTAGAACACGGTAATATGTTTGTCCTAGAACAGTGCTTACATTGGTTCCCCTATAAAGAAAGGGGCAAGATTTTACAAGCATTAGATTTGGTGCTGGCATAGTGTTGCTGCAGGAGACACACCAAAGTGACGTAGAATATCAAACTGGGGCGGCAATGGATGGGCGATCTATATTATGCATTTTCTGATACACGGATAGCATGGAATAACAGTTTTTGATACATGAACACCTCCAGTGCTTCTATGCATACTCTAAAAAGACCAGTAAGGCAGATATCTTATATTGTACAATGCCTTTGTGGAAAAGGATTATGTTCATCACTTTTGCTCTGTTGAAGAGGTTGATGAAATATATGGAATGCATAATGATGGGGTAGACTTAAACTGTGTCCATAACCTCAGCATGACAGATTTGCCAATCTTCCTAAGCTAAAACCAATGAAACCAAAAGAGATTCCTTAACTGTGTAAGGCATTAGCCTTGGTAGATACTTGCTAAAGAAGTACCTTCATTTGAAATAACATTTCCTATGTTATTTTTAACCTGTACCGGGAAAACCCTGGAATTCTTTGTTTTTGTTTTTTTTATCCTGTGCCATCAATAGTGTGTGCTATTTACTGACTGTCCCCAAAATGAAAAGAAGAAATCCTGAACAAACAGCCTGTATACATATGAAAAGCGTAGTTACCCACCTGTAACAGGTATTCTCCTGAGACAGCAAGAATCAGTCCTCACATATGGGTGATGTCAGCACCAACAGAGCCCACATGTTAACCTCTCCCCAGTTTTCAAAGGAAGCCTTTGGGAGATGCACCACGCATGCATGGTCCCCTTCCCGCCTAAGGGAGCCATCTTGCCTCAGTATGACGACATAGCTCAAGAAGGCAAAAGAGAAAAGCAAACTCCATGGGGAGGAGGGAGGGTTGTGAGGACTGACTCCTGCTGTCCCTGGAGAACACCCGATACAGGTGAGTAACTACGCTTTCTCCGGGAACAAGCAGAAGTCAGTCCTCACATATGGGACTCTCCAGCTACAGGCTACCAAGAAAACCTATAAAAGCCACGGGTGACCAGAAAAAAGTTAAACTGTGAGAAGCAACAACAGAGTCAAGAAAGAGAAGATTCACAAGTAGCCCTGAGTGTCAAGCGAGGAACCAGTTCTCCGGTAGCCTGAACACAAAGGGCAAGAGGGCAGGAGTTGCCTTACACCCCAAACAATTGTCGGCATACTACCTGGGCCAAAGGCGCTGTCCCAGTGGGACTCCCTCTCTAGGCAGTATTGAGCTGTGAAGGTATGGTCTGAGGACCAAGATTGCCAACAAGGAAACGGAGCGCAGATTCACCCATAGAAGTCACCATTGCCCGGACACTGTGCCCCAGCAAGAGACTGGCCTGCTCGTAGACGAAGGCGATGCAGTCCACCACCCAAATAGACAGGGTGTACTTAGAGACCGCTGTCCCCAGCTGATTTGGATCATACGAGATGAAGAGCAGTGAGGAGCGATAGTGGACCCGTATACGCTCCAGATAGTAGGCCAGGGCCCACTTACAGTCCAGAGTGCGAAGAGTGGCCTCTGCCCTGTTAGCATGAGGCCATGGGAACAAAGTGGGAAGCACCACCTCTTGATTGCAGTGGAATGGAAACACCACCTTAGGCAGAAGTTTGGGTTGTGTGCAGAGCACAACTCTATTCTTGTGGAACCTCATATAAGGTGGATAGGCCACCAGAGCCTGGAGGCTCGCTAACCCTGTGAGCGGAGGTGAACACCATAAGGAAGGCCACATTCCAGGAGAGGTACTTGATGTGGCAAGAGCTGAGAGGCTCAAAGGGTGGCACTGAGTTTTGAGAAAAACCACACAGATCCCACTCCACCACTGGTGAGGTGGATGAGTGGCCTTGAGTGTAGTAGGCCCCTCAGGAAACAAGTCACGAGAGGGACTTGCCCTCGACAAGATGATGGTGCACCGAGAGTGCGCTAAGGTGTACTCTAATGGAATTGGACTTCAGTCCTGCCTGAAACAAGTGAAGCACTTGCCAGACCAAACAGAAGGGGATGATCTGCTTTTCTGCACACTACACAGAATCTCCGCTACTTGAAGGTATAAGCCCAGCGGGTGGAAGTTTTGCAGGCGGCCAGGTGGACCTCACTTGAGAGACTGAAATTAGCCAAAGCTACCCTTTCAGCATCAACATTGTCAGTCAGAGACCCCAGAGTGGAGTGCAGAAGAGAGCAGTCGTCCTGCGAGGGCAGGCCTGGGGCACACCTCAGCAGAACCAGGGTGCCTGGGACAGGCAGAGGAGCAGGGGCCACCAGTATCAAGGTGGCTCTGTCGAGCTAGACCTTTAACACGGTCTTGGTGATCAGCGGCATGGGAGGAAGGTGTAGAGGAGACACCCCCCCCCATCCATGAAATGAGGAACACATCCGCCACCACTCACAAGGTATGTGGTTGCCAGGAGCAGAAGTGGGGGCAGCTGAACATTGGCTGTGCTAGCACAGAAGTCCATCTGTGGGAGCCCCCAGAGACGGAAGAGCGAGCTGGCCACCAAGAGGTCCATCCACCACTCTTGCAGTTGGAGGACCTGGCTAAGCTCGTTTGCCAGAACACTGTCCTGGCCCAGAAGACAGAGTGCCCGCAGGCACATCCCGTTGTCGCTGGTGAAAGAATAAAAAGGTTCACCGCCTCATGGCATAGGAGGGACGACCCATACCACCCTGTTTGTTGAAGTAGAATATCGCTATCTGGTTGTGTCTGGACCAGTACCATTTGATGCCATAGGTGATGGTAAAAGGACCAGAGGGCTAGCGCTATAGCTCGAAGCTCCAGGAGGTGGATCTTATGGAGGCCTTCTGCCTACCACCAATGGCCCTGAGTGCGGAGGTTGTCGCAGTGGGCTCCCCAGCCCAGTTTGGAGGCATCTGTGGTAAGGATCCTCTGGGGGTGTGGTGCCTAGAAGGGCATCCTGGCCTGTAGGTGCTGGAGCTGGCCAGAGGATGGGTAACAACCACTCTGTCATGCAAGTACCCTGTTGCTTGAGACCACTGGGAGCATTGGGTCAACTGAGCTGGACACATATGTAGACAGGTGTCTGGAGTGATGCCATGTGATCCAGCAGGTAAAGCAAGAGGCGGGCAGATGCCAAAGGGGCGACCCCGGATGTTCCCTGCAAGCACCGTGAAGCGCTGGGCCCTGTCCGGGGGAAGGAAGGCCCTGGCCTGGATGGTGTCCAGCAGCGCCCCTATGAACTCCAGGTGTTGTGTCGGATGGAGATGGGACTTTGTGTAGTTTATGATGAACCCCAAGTGCTCCAGAATGAGGATAGTGCAGGTTATCACCTAATGACTTTGGCAGCAGTGTTGCCTTTGATGAGACAGTTATCCAGTTAGGGGAAGATGAACACTCCCCTGGAGACGCAAGACAGTGGTGACCACCACTAGGCACTTTGTGAATACCCTTGGGGTGGAGGCTAGACTGAAGGGTAGAACCCTACAGTGGTAGTGGCAGCCTCCTACCATGAAGCAGAGGTACTGCCTGTAAAGGGGGATAGATGAGGATGTGCGTATACACACCCTTTAGATCCAAGGAGCATAGCCAGTCTTCCTGCCAGATGAATGGCAACAAAGTCTATAAATTAATGAAAAGAGTGGAACGGGTAAACATAGATTGATTGTTTACATTATCAGAATATAGAAAGACTAGGGGACATGCAATGAAGTTACAGGGTAAATTATTTAAGACAAATAAGAAAATATTTTTTCACTCAACATGTAATCAAACTCTGGAATTTGTTACCGGAGGAAGTAGTAAGAGCTGTTAGTGTAGCTGGGTTTAAAAAAGGTTTGGACAAGTTCCTGGAGGAAAGGTCCATAAGCCATTATTAAAAGGGACCCAGGATATCAATGCTTGATCCAATACAAGCATTGTGGAACCTGTGTCTTTTGGGGAAACTGTTAGGTACGCATGACCTAGATTGGCCACTGTTGGAAACAGGATACTGGGCTTGATGGACCTTGGTCTGACCCAGTATGGCATATCTTATGTTCTTATGTAATGTCCCAAGGAAGAGCATTTTGAACTTCTCTATCACCAGGAACTGGTTGAGGTCCCATAAATCTAGAATGGGCCGAAACCAGTCCTTTTGGGTACCAGAACGTAGCAGGAGTAGAACCCCTTGCCCCTGAGGTGGAGGGGGACAGGTTCCACCACCCTGTCTGATATAAGACCTGCGAGTTCCTGCTGAAGCAGACCCCTGTGAAGGGGAGTCATAGGGGGCTCTCCCAGAAAAAAAATGGCAGGGGCATCTGTTCAAGGTGGAGGAAGCAACTGTAGGGTCCATGCATTGGTGGTGATGGTGGACCACCAGTTGGTGTAAAATATCAGACATCCTCCCTACCATATGCTGTAGGGCAGGACCTCCTGGGGGAAGAGTCCCAAGGAGTCAAAAGCCCCCTCCAGGTTGTGCCAGAGGCGTGGTCTGGGGCTTGGGGATCTTAGGCTTACAAGGGCCGTACCCTGGTCCCTTAGACTGCTGGCCCTGTTGGGGAGTTAAGGCGGCCAAGTACTAAGGGTAGTTTCTGTAAGCCTTCCTCTTCTTCGAGTATAGGGGCTTTTTACCCAAAACCTTCCTTCAAGAAGGGTCAGCGGCCATTTTGGAGAGCCTGGTCCTGGTCATGAACTCTGACTCCAGCTTGGCAGCCTTGTACGTCATGGGCGTACCGAAGAGATTCTCTCCACAGCAAGGGACACCGCTCCTCCTGCACCCATTGCTCCAAGTCAGAAGCCTGTAGCCAGGCTTGGCGGTGGGCACTATTGTCCACTGCAGATACTCTAGCTGCTGACTTGAAGCCATCATAGGCTGCCAGAGTCATAAATTTGGAGCACTCTGACCATAGAGATCAGGGTCCAGAACCACTGAAGAGGTCCTCAGAGAGACCAGCCAAGAACCCGGCGAGTTCCCTCACCATGTCCTGCAAATACATATACATGTGCAGCTGGTAGGCCGTGCTCCACGCTGCCATCTATCCCAGCTCCCCCGATCGGGGTTGCAGCGCCTGAGCAGGAAATCGTCCCGCTCAGAAGCTCCTGCCCAATCGGGGCAGTGGGAGGGATATTTAAATAGCCACCCAGTCGGGCACGCCTGCGCTTGAGGGCCCTTTGGCACAGCCCTTAGGCGGGGCACAGAGGCACATACAGAAAGGCCAATGGGAACCCACTACAGCACCCTGAAGAGGGACCCAAAGGAGCCACATGAACAAAGCACCAAAAAAACAGCAAGAGCAGATCAAAGTAAGTGCAGCCATACACTAAAGACTGCCGACGAAAACATGTATACAACTCTGATCCTGCCCATCAGCCTCCTCACACAACTCCTTCCACCTCATGCACCCAACCACTACCTACTCACAAGCACTCCATGGCGTCCATCAACAGCACAGCTCTACACACACCCCCAGTATATGCACTGGAATACACACAGGACACCCAAGCAAAAAAGCAAACCAATCACAGGACCGACATGCATGCAAACCCAAAGGAAGCACATAGAGCACTAAACACCCCAGCTGCAACCTCAAAAGAACTCATCAACACCAGATCCATATGAAACAAAATTAACACCATAGCAGACCATAGAAGATCAGCAACCTGACATACTTTGCATCACAGAAACATGGCTCACCCCCACTGACAATGTACTACTTAATCAATTAGTGCCCTCCACCTACTCAGCATTCAACTGCCCACATGCACACCGGAGAGGAGGAGGGGTTTTGATCATCACAAAGAACAACCTAAAGTTCAAGTCACGAAGTGCCTCAAACACAAACCAATGCAACACCATCACTGTGGAAAACAAATGGATGGCCCTATGCCTCATCTACAGAGCTCCCCATGCGCCACCAGACGAACTAGCCTCCACACTAGAAGAGGTCTGTGCAGGCAACACAAATCACAAACCCCTGCTACTATTAGGAGACTTCAACCTCAAATCTACCACCACCAAGGACGCAGCAGCTTTCCTACTAGCAATAGGATCCCTACAATACACTCAACTGATTAATACCCCGACACACAGACACGGATCACCAGACTTCATATTCGCACCCAACTATCTACTGGACAGAGGTAACATATCAACACCCACTGTCACACCTGTACCGTGGTCAGACCATCACAAAGTAAAGATTATGCCACAAGAGGGAAAGCACAATGAGAACCAGGACAACCCACCAGCACAAAGAAGATTCAAGAGCTTCGACAGGGACCAATTTCTACAGGACACTCTACCCCACCTGAACACGGAAGCAGATGATCTAGACGAGCAAATCAGAAACTGGAACAGCATCATCAATGCCACCGCCAAAGCCACTAAATACAGACCCAAGAAAACTCGCCACACCAAATCACATCACACACCCTAGTACTCAAAAGTCATATGAAAAGAGGGAACTTAGGAAGCTAGAACGGCGATGGAGACACACCAAGTCGCCCAACACCCAGGCTCTCTACACAACAAAGCAAAGAGCCTACAACAAACTCATCAACCAAAAAAAAAAAAAAAAATGAATACCACACAAACATCATACTCAAATCCAACAACAAACCGAGAGAGCTCTTCGAAATCGTGAAAAACCTCACCAAGGAACATAAGACCGAGACTGAAGTGCAAATAGACCCACAAGCATTCGCAGACCACATCCAAGAAAAATTCCATTCCTCACCACAACCGAAAACAAACTCAAGCACCAAACCAACCACCTCCTCAAAAAAATTCAGCACCCCAACCACAGAGCAGCTCTCACACATCACCGCATTCAATACAAGCACGGCCTCAACAGACCCATGCCCAGTGACATGGATTAAGGCGACAAAGGCAAAACTTCATCCACAGCATACACAACATGGTGCACAGTTCACTAACCCAAGGAATTATGCCAAACCAGCTAAAACTCGCCACATTAAGACCAATCCAGAAGAAATCACCACTCGACAAGAACAACCCAACCGCTTACAAACCTCTCTCAAGCATACCACTACTGGCAAAAATGAATGAAAAAGCGGTACAGCATCAGCTACAAGAACACATTGACAACCACGCACCACTGGACCTCAACCACCACGGCTTCCACCCCAACCACGGAGTCGAAACACTCCTGTTATACTTCGACGTACTCCACCTCATAGACAACTGCAAGAACGGAATACTTATGATCTTCATTGACATTTCAACAGCGTTCGACACAGTGGACCACAGAACTCTACTAACAAGACTACAGAACATTGGACTACATGGATCCACCCTGAAGTGGTTCCACTCCTACTTAACGGACAGACAGATACATGTCAAGGTCGGCCCCAACACATCCCAACCCATAAAGGTCATGCAAGGCATACCACAAGGATCTGCCCTATCGGCGCTATTTTTTAATCTCTACATCCAGCCAATATGCAGCATCATGAAAGAGCACAAAATACACAGTCTATGCTGACATCATGATATACACACCAATCACCCTCGACAACCCAGACTACACCAAAACAGACTGTCTCATACACATGACCAGCTGGTTTCAAGACAACAACCTGACCATAAACTACAGCAAGACCGAGGCACTAATCACCCCCCGAAACACCAAATTCATCCCTCCACTCATCAAGATAAACACCACAACTATACCCATAAAACCGGAAGTGAAATACCTTGGAGTGACTCTCGACAAAGAAATGAACCTACAATCACACATCAGCAGAACCACCAAAAATGCATACCACAAGATGAGACTAATCCGACGCCTCAAGCCCCTCCTCTCCCAGGAGCACTTCCGCACAGTCTGTCAGGCACTAATAACCCCAATCCCAGACTTCTGCAACCCAATCTATCTCAGCCTAACAAAGCAGACACTCATGCCACTGTAATTGGCACAAAACACAGCAGCACACATAATATCTGGCACGACAAGAATACATCACACCCACTCTAAAAGATCTCCACTGGCTACCAATCAGCTCCCACATCAGATTTAAGACAATCAAACATATTCAAAATCAAACAGACATCAATTCTCAGCCTACAACCACTCATACAATCCATCAGCAGCACACGACCAAGGAGGAGAGGCACCTCCAACCGTGTCAACACACCAAAAGACTTCACCAAGGTACACAAGGGCACTGCAAACCGAGCCCTATCACCGGCTGCACCAACAATTTGGAACGCCCTCCCTGATGAACTCCGAGCAATAGACATCAAGGACTTTCGGAAACAGCTCAAGACGACCCTCTTCATAAAACACTACGGTGACATCACAAACGGTACGCCAGACAGTACTACAGCCCAACCACCCTCCCTTTTCACCATCTACATAGTATTGATGTAAAGTCTGATGTACATAGTATTGTATAATAGCACATGCTGTAAATAGCTCACCAAGAATCAACGACACCCTACACACACCCATACGCATTTACTGTTTCAATGTATACAAACACAAGACTCAGTACTTTGTTGTTTGTTTGTTGTGTAGAACACCTTGATTACAGGAAAAGGTGGTATAAAAATCCTTTTAAATAAATAAAATTTGGCTGATGAGCATCAAGCCCTAGAAGCATTTCCTGCCCAGGGCATCCATAGCACAGCCTCTCTGCCTGCGGACACCAAGGAGTGTGTTTTCTGGCTCTTGAGCTTATGCATGGCCAACTCCACCACCACTGAATTGTGAGGCAGTTGAGCTTTTTGGAAGCCAGGGCTCCTGCAGACTTGGTACATCGAGTCCAAACACCTGCTCACAATAGGTACCAAGGCCGGGGTCTCCTACATATGGAAAAACAGCCGTTCCAGGATGAGGGGGGGGGAATGGGCACTGTGAATGCCTCCTTAGAAGGTGCCCCAGCCCGAGGCTCCTCCTTGCACTCCGTTGTGAAAGCAAGAGCCTTTGCCATATCCCGAATGAAGTCCAAAAAGGCCAAGTCCTTGGGTGGGGGGACCAGCACTGGACATCGGGAGGGAAAGGGTCCAAGAGCATATCCCTGTGGAGTTGAATGTCCGGGGACTCATCATCCTGGGTCTCCCATTCCAACCCAGAGTCAGAGAAGATCACGTGTCCTCCAGGTCTCGAGCTTGTGCCTCAGCCCGGAAGGCCCAGGGCCCCTGCACTCCAAGTCAGGTGCACTGTGCGGGGAAGTCCTCAGCCCTGAGCGGGACCGGTGCTGAGGTGTCCTGAGGTCAGTAGCACTCAAGGATCAGCTCCACCTCCGGGTACTCCCTCGCTGTGGAGGAGCTCGTGGTCAGGAGTGATGACCTGGAGAAACCAGGTATCAGAGCCCGCTGTTAGGCCATGAAGGCAGACAAGCTGCATTACAAGTCTGCCATCCTGGCCTTGAGGCCGGAAGGCTCTGCAGTCACCGGCACGGTGCACAGAGGACTTCGGGCCCAGTGCTGGCACATCGAGGGAGTGTCCTTGATGAGGGTGGCCTTGGAGGACCGAAACTGATCCCTGGACATCGATTGTGTTTTCGCCCACCGAGGAAGTTTTGAGAGCCGCTCCCAGCCATCACCTTCAGCCTTGCGTCGAGGGCTCCGAGGCCAGGAGCCATGGGACATGCCCATGGCCCTGGATTCGTCATCTGATGAGATCATGAATGATGTCCAGTTCTTCAAGGGGCATCCCTCCCTGAGGGAGTTCTGGCTCAATGCCCCATGACCTCGAGGCTCCTAGGAAGCATGGTCACCATACAAGGCTGGGGCCTCTGTGGCAGCCATCAAGGACACTGGTCCTGCGGATGACTCCAGGCTGAGGTTCTTATGAAAAATAGACTTGTACTGCTTCTTATGGCCTCTAAGGGCCTTGGGGGGGGGGGTTATCTGCTGGCAGAGACCACACACCAAGGCATAATGATCCAGCCCAAGGCACCAAAGGCAACAATCATGAGGATGAGTGTATGACATATGTGTATAAAGGTCGCAAGGCTCCAAGCCACTGACTGATGCCATGACGAGAAATACAGCCCCCGCGAGGTCAAACTCTTGGCCCGGCCAGAAAGGGCACAAAAGCGTAGTTACTCACCTGTAACAGGTGTTCTCCAGGAGCAGCAGGAATCAGTCCTCACTTACGGGTGACGTCGGCGCCGACGGAGCCCTCGCGGAGCAATTTTCCCCAGCTTTCAAAGAAAGCCTTTGGGAATTGCAGCGCGCATGCGCGGTCCTCTTCCCGCCCAAGGGTGCCATCTTAGCCAGTCAGATGACATAGCTAAAAAAGACAGCATAAAAATTTGCAAAAAAGTAAAGCAGACGATTGCAACTCCAAGGGGAGGAGGGAGGGTTGTGAGGACTGATTCCTGCTGCTCCTGGAGAGCACCTGTTACAGGTGAGTAACTACGCTTTCTCCAGGACCAAGCAGGAAGTCAGTCCTCACTTATGGGACTCCCAAGCTCAAGGCTACCGGAGACCCTAAGCACAAAAATGAGCTCCCTCTAGCTCAGCAGCACAGAAGGAAAGAATCTTCGCTGAATTATTACCCACCGGTAGCCCACATCCGGGATGGAGGGTAGGAGTTGCTCAGACCTCAAAGAGATTACGGAGGACTGCCTGTCCGAAAGCACTGTCCCTGCGGGACTCCCTCTCGAGACAGTAATGGACCGCAAAAGTCTGGCTCGAAGACCAAGTAGCGGCCCGGCAGATGTCTGCCAGCGGAACAGAGCGGAGGTAAGCCACTGACGTAGCCTTTGCCCGAACGCAATGAGCCGTGACTCGACCTTCCAAGGAGAGTCCGGCTGCCCCATAAGCCCAAGAGATACAGTCCGCAACCCAGATGGACAGAGTACGCTTGGAGACCGGGAGCCCCAATTTATTGGGGTCAAAAGACACAAAAAGCTGAGCAACTTTACGGTGCTCCCGCGTACGGTCAAGGTAGAAGTTCAAAGCCCTTCTACAGTCCAGGGTATGGAGGACCGTTTCAGCTCGGCTGGAGTGTGGTCTGGGAAAGAAGGTTGGAAGTACCACCTCCTGATTGATGTGAAAAGGGGAGACCACTTTTGGAAGAAATTTAGGGTGAGTCCGTAGGACTACCCTATTTTTGTAGAACCGAGTGTAAGGGGGATCAGACACGAGGGCCTGCAATTCACTTACGCGTCTAGCGGAAGTGAGGGCTATCAAGAACAGTGTTTTCCAAGACAGAAAACGGAGAGAACAGGTAGCCATAGGTTCAAAAGGCGGACAGGTGATCCGCTGCAAAACCACATTCAGGTCCCAGTCAGGCGCTGGCGGGCGCAGAGGTGGTTTAAGTAGAAGGAGACCTCGGAGAAACCTCGCTACGAGAGGGTCGCTGGAGAGAGGTCTGCCGTCCACCGGCACATGATGTGCCGAAAGAGCACTGAGGTGAACTTTGACAGAGTTGGACTTAAGTCCCAGATTAGAGAGGTGCAGCAAGTACTGCAAGATCACCGACACCGGGCAGGAGAAGGGATCCTGAGACTGTTGGGTACACCAAACGGAAAAGCGACGCCATTTAAGGGCGTAGCATTTGCGGGTAGAAGGTCGTCGCGAAGCCAAGACGACCTCCTCCACCTCTGCCGGCAGGAGAAGGGGAGCAAGGACTACCCTCTCAGCAGCCAGGCCATTAGGTTGAGAGACCTGAGGTTGGGGTGTAGCAGAGACCCCTGATCCTGAGTGAGGAGATCCGGTTGAAACCCCAGAGGGAATGGATCCTCCACCGCTAATTGCAGCAGGAGCGGAAACCACGGCTGTCTGGGCCAGCGAGGGGCCACCAGGATCATGAAGGCTTTGTCCCGGAGAACCTTGAAAAGAGTCCGAGAGACTAGCGGGATGGGAGGGAAAGCATACAGAAGGCTTCCCGACCATGAGAGTAGAAAAGCGTCCGCCGCAACCCGAAGGGGGTGGGGCTGACGAGAGCAGAAGCGAGGAAGTTGCCGGTTGTGAGGACTGGCAAAGAGATCCACCGTGGGGAGGCCCCACTTTAGAAAGAGCTTCTGAACTACCAAGGGATCCAGACGCCACTCATGCGGCTGAAGGATCCTGCTGAGTTTGTCCGCCAGGTAATTCTCTTGGCCTGGGAGATAAACTGCCTTGAGGAGAATGCCGTGACTGACGGCCCAAGAGCAGAGCTTCTGTGCCTCCCGGCAGAGGAGGAAGGAGCCCGTGCCCCCTTGCTTGTTCACGTAGAACATGGCAACTTGATTGTCCGTCTGGACAAGGACGGACTGATGAGAAGTCAGGTGGGAGAAAGCCTTGAGAGCCAGGCGGATCGCCCTGAGCTCCAGGAAGTTGATCTGCTGAGCAGACTCCCATGTGGTCCAGAGGCCCTGAGTACGTGCCCCTTGGCAATGCGCACCCCAGCCCAGGAGGGATGCATCTGTCGTCAGCACCCGGGCCGGCTGAGGTGACTGGAAAGGCATTCTGAATATCAGGTTCGGCTGCTGAAGCCACCACCGGAGAGACGAGATCAGCGGCTCGGAGACGCGCACTAGGTCTGCTAGGCCGCCTGTGGCTTGTCGCCACTGCTGGCGGAGACACCATTGAGCAGGCCGCATATTCAGGCGGGCATTGGGGGTCACATGGACGGTGGAAGCCATATGGCCGAGTAGTCTCAGGAAGCGCCTGGCGGAGACCAGGGGCTGGCTGCGAAAACGGTCGGCTAGGTCCATGAGCCGTTGAGCCCTGTCGAGCGGTAGGTATGCTCGTGCCTGAGGAGTGTGCAGCCTTGCGCCGATGAACTCGAGATCCTGTGAGGGGAGCAAAGTGGACTTTGCGAAGTTTATAACAAAGCCCAAGTGCTGCAGAAGAGTCACCGTGCGGCGCGTGGCGTTGGTGACCTCCAGAGCGGACGCTGCTCTGATGAGCCAGTCGTCGAGGTACGGAAAGACATAGAGGCCGTGAAGCCGGAGATGGGCCGCCACCACCGCGAGACATTTTGTGAAGACTCGCGGTGCGGAGGACAGGCCAAAGGGCAGTACTCTGTACTGGTAATGATTTCCTGCCACCACAAACCTTAGGTATTGTCGGTGGCTTGGGTGGATGAGGATGTGCGTGTAGGCATCCTTTAGATCCAAGGAGCATAGCCAATCTCCCTGCTGGAGGTAGGGCAGAAGGATTCCAAGGGTAAGCATCTTGAACTTCTCTCGCACGAGGAACTTGTTGAGGTTGCGCAGGTCCAGGATGGGTCTGAGGCCTCCTGTTCTCTTTGGTATCAGAAAATACCTGGAGTAAAAACCTTGACCTTCCAGGTGATGGGGCACCGGTTCCACCGCCTGTTCCTGTAGAAGACCTGCTAACTCCTGAAGGAGTAATTCCCTGTGCAGAGGGGGTCGTGGAGGTTCTCCCGGAAAAAAGGAGGGAGGGACCTGGTGGAAGTGGAGAAGATAGCCTTCTCGCACGACTTGAAGCACCCAGGCATCTGAGGTGATGCTGGACCACCTGTGGGCGAAGTGAACCAGCCGGCCTCCGGTGCTGGGAGGAACCAGCGGGGGGGGAGAGGCTATGCTTAGTGAGTCAAAAACCCCCACCCTGCTGAGCAGGGGCTGGTGGTGCAGGCTTGGGGGATTGCTGCCTACGGGACCCGTTACCCCGTCCCTTGGCCTGCTGGCCCTGTTGGGGAGCTGCAGGGGCCTGATAATGGGGGTATTGTTTGTAGGCAGCCGCCTTCCTCGGGTAAAAGGACTTCTTTCCCGAGCCCTTCTTTTTCTGGGAAGGGGCGGAGGTCTTCCTAGAAAGCCTAGTCCTGGTGAGAGTCTCCGTCTCAATTTGTGCAGCCTTTTCAGCCATGGGCTTGCCAAAGAGGTTTTTCGCCTCGGCAGGGGACATCGACCAACTTGTCCTGCACCCAGGGCTCAAGGTCAGATGACTGAAGCCAAGCCTGTCGGCGGGCACCGATGCCGGCTGCGGCCACTCGAGCCGACGCTTCAAAGCCATCGTAGGCTGCTCGGGATATGAATTTTGAGCATTCCCGAATACCAGTGGACAAGGCCAGGAACCTCCGCAAGGGTTCCTCGGACAAACCAGCGGAGAATCCGGCTAGCTCTTTAGCCAGGTCTCGGAGATACATGCCCATGTATAGCTGGTAGGTCTGGACACGACACGCAAGCATAGAGCCCTGGAAACACTTCTTGCCAAGGCCATCCAGGTTACGGGCCTCCCTGCCAGGAGGCACCGAGGAGTGCATCTTCTGGCTCTTAAGACGATGCATGGCCGATTCCACTACCATGGAATGGTGTGGCAGCTGTGCTTTTTGGAAGCCAGGGCTCTTGCGGACTCGATAGATAGAATCGACCCGCTTGCTCAGGACCGGCGAGGTGGCCGGACTCTCCCACATGCGGAAGAGTAGTCGTTCCAGCATGGGAGGAACCGGTACAGTAAAGTGTTCCCTTGCGGGAGAGTCATACTGGAGGGCGTCGAGCTCTTCGGCTCGAGGCTCCTCCGCGGGGTCCGCAGGGAAGGCCAAAGCCTTGGCCATATCCCTGACGAAGTCCGAGAACCGGGCATCCTCCGGGGGGGACTGCTTCCGAGGCTCGGACTCCGGTGAGTCCGAGGGGACACACCGAGTCCGGAAAGAATCAGGCGACTCTTCCTCTTCAGACTCCCAGACCGACTCCGACGAGGACTCGGTGGGGTCGGCCCGGGCAGGGCGCGGCGCCTGCCGCCCCGACGCCGAGGGAGTCGGCGTCGGCGACCTCGGTCCCGAACGGGAGGCCGAGGGTGACCTCGACCGAGGATCGACTCGAGTTCGCATCGACTCGAGGATCGGCTCGGTCTCCGGGGTCGACTTGGACGTCGACGTCCCGGCGGTCGGGGCAGCGGCGCCAGCGAAGCCAGCGAGCAGTGCCCGCTGCTGGTCCATGAAGGCAGACAATCTGCTCTCCAAGGCCGTCAACCTGAGTCCGAGCTCAGGTGACCCAGCAGCCCCCGACTCGGGCCCCGACGGCGTCGGGCCCGACGTCGGCTGTCTCGGAGGCGAGTCCAGGAGGACCACAGGACTTACCCGAGCAGGCAGCTCCGACTCCAGGCGAGGTCGCTTCGTGAGATGCTCCTTCTCCAAGGACCCGGGACGGCTATCGGGGCTATGCGACCTGGCCCTCGCGGAGCCAGGAGCGTCCACCGACGCCGCCCTCGCGGGTTTCACCTTACGACGATGGTCCCCGGAGGGAGAACCCCTGTCGGAGGAACTCCGGCGACGGTCCGAGCTGGAACCTTTGGACGCGGAGGCCTCCGACGAGGTCCGGGTACGGCTGGGGTCAGCGAAGATCCTATCCCGCTGATTCCGCCGACTTCTCAACGCTTTGGAGGACATTTTGCCGCAGGGCCCACAGATCATTTCTTCATGATCCGGGCCCAGGCAGCGGAGGCAAAAGTCGTGTGTGTCAGTTAGTGACATATTTCGGTCACACTGACCACACCGCTTGAAACCACTGGCAGCCATCGGGGGAAAAAGGGCCCCGGCGAGGTCAAAGGACCGGGCTGCCAGGGAAAAACCGAAACGAAAAACTGACTAAGTCAGAAAAACCGAAAAATAAGAAGAGGACTCGAGACCGGCGTCGCGAGTCCGGCGGGAAAAAGACCGGCGTTGAACCGAATGGAAAAGAGAAATTCTGAAGAAAAAATCAACTTTTTCGCGGGGACACGACGGGTACGTCTGTAGGGCTCCGCGGAAAAAAGAAGACTGGCTAAGATGGCACCCTTGGGCGGGAAGAGGACCGTGCATGCGCGCTGCAATTCCCAAAGGCTTTCTTTGAAAGCTGGGGAAAATTGCTCCGCGAGGGCTCCGTCGGCGCCGACGTCACCCGTAAGTGAGGACTGACTTCCTGCTTGGTCCTGGAGAAAACCCATGTACTGAGAAAAAAAACAAGGGAAAAAAACCAAAAAGGGAACCCAAGAAAAAAATGCAACGCAGAGGCGAGTGGACCCAGGAGGTGGGAAGAGTACCGGTACGCAACCGGAGAAGGAATCTATTCGAGAACCGAAGAAAAAAGGAAGCAAAAATGTTTTCCAGAGTGAACAGGCACATGTCCGATGGGCTCTGTGGAAGAAAGGAGACTGAGGCAAGATGGCACCCTTAGGGAGGAAGGGGACCACACATGCATGGTGCATCTCCCAAAGGCTTTTTTTGAAAGCTGGGGAGAGGTTACCATGCGGGCTCTGTTGGCACGATGTCATCCATATGTGAAGAATGACTTTCTGCTTGTTCCCAGAGAACTAAACAAAACAAAAATTTTTGACCTGCACACCCTTAATACTGGCAGAGTATTATACCCTATTGAAAGGCAGTATGCCCTGTATCAAAAGCCCCTGATGCATTGTCAAATATATATCTAAAATGGCTTGCTAGTTCCTAGGAATTCTCTCTTCCAGGTCTCAAAATCAATGGACAGATTTGGAAGATTACAATCCCAAATCAGTACAGAGCATATGGAGTTTCCCAAAATAACACATCTATTTCATTTTAGGAAATTGCCATGTAATAAGAAGACACTATTGCTTACATAACAAAAAGAGAAAAGAAATGGCAAGGGAGATTTCAAGATTAGAAAAAAAAAGCTATACAAATAAGACCAGGATGTCTAGATACCTCAATGAACTTAGAGAGAAATTCAAGGGAACCCAAATTGAACTGGGATTCATTGAGCCACACTCATGGGACCATGCAGTAAACAGTGCTAGGCTTTGCACACAAGTTAGCTTGGTTTTAGCTCAGAATTTTGTGAGCTACCAATGCAAGGACCACCTTTGTACATGAGCTGTGTACATAGACTTGAGTAGACAGAGGTGCACAGAACAGAGGTCTAGTTAGTAAGACATGCTAACATTAACATTAACACACATTCACCACTAATGAACAGTAAATAGTAACTAGGTCCCATCAAATAACATGAATACATTAACATTAACACACCTTAGTAACTAGTCCCCCTTAAATCCATTTAAATTGATGGAAATGAAAATTAGCTATGCAGCATGGATGCAGAGAAGTGTACAGAAAACCAGAAGGGTGAGCGCAACACCACTGTTTTATTGCAAGGTCTAAAGAAGAATAAAAGATAGTGCATTGTTCTGGGGTCAGCACTAATGAAGAGTTTATGGATATTAAAAAAAAAAAAAAACAGGCATATGATGGGATGTTATTCTACACACAGAAATTTTGCAATATTATTTATACGCAGAGTAGAATACCATGTGTGCGGATGTTATGTGCATGTAACTCCAAAGTGCTGAGCTGCATACAGCACTTCAGAGTTACAAGCACATGCTATCTGCACATATGCTGGAATCCTATTCTGTACATAAATAATGTGTGCACAGAACAACATCCCCATTATGTGCACAGCGGGTGCCAATACAGCTGCTACAAGCATAGCATGCTTTCCATTTTAGGCTGTGTGCAAAGTTTGTGCTCTATTTGCTTACAGCATTGCTGATCAAACTTTCTGCATTAGACTTGCATTAGATAACTGTGCATGGCTCTAATGTAAGGTATCTACATCAGCCCATCAGTCTGCCACAGGATGGTAGGTTACTGGTTGGAAGGAAGAAGGGGTTTTTTTTCCCCTTAATGTAAGTAATACGATGGTAAATTGTCTTCAGTATTGTGCCGAATGCATAATAATGCAGAAAAGCACATGCACCAATAGTCACAACAGAACAGGGGAGAAAACGGCCACAAAAGGAAAAAAAAACAAAACACAATTTTCGAAATCCCAGTCAACAAGAAAGAAGGGCCATGGTCTGCATGCCACATTAACACAAATATAAATACAGTAAAACAATCCATAACAAACAGTGGATTATGCATTTTTTCTGTTCCTATGGTACAGTAATTTGGAGTACCAGAAAAGTGTAGAGGGAATTGTATAGTCTAAAGCAGCGCTTCTCACGTGTTCCTTGGGAAAGCCTTTTGTGTACCTTGAGGCACTTGCAAATCTCTGGCTGTACCACTATGAACCCATGTCCAGCCCCATCTCCATTGACTAACCATCTGCCTCCTGGTCCAGCCCCATCTCCCCCCAAGCAGAACACAGAGACCAGGAGAGAACAGGATAAACTAAGGGCAGATAAGAAGCAGAGTAGCTTTTCTTTGCTCTAATTCACCCTCCTGTCCTGTCATTCTGGAACAACAGGAGAAGAGTGTAACTGACTGGAGAAGACATTCCAGACTCTCCCTGCATCTCTTTTCTATCCTAGATGCAGGAAGATATTTTATTTTCAGGTTACCAATTAACATGCGACCTTGTAGCTGTACACTCCCTGGAATAAGCTGGATATTCGAACCCAGAATCTTCATATTAAATCTTAACCATCAAACATTAGACCATCCTTCTAATTTTTGTAGATCTTTTCTCATGTTGTCTGCTCCCTCCTAGGTATCCACTCTGATGCAAACCTGTGTCTCATTTGCAAAAAGGCAAAAACCACCACACTTTTCCTTTTAACCCTTCAGCAATACCACTCAAAGAATACTGGTCCCAGGACCAATCCACTACTCATTTTCCTTTCTTCTGAAGGAATTCCATTTACCACCACCCCTGTGGTCTATCAGTCTTCATTTTTCTCCAATGAGTTAGGGAGGTTCTGGAGGCTAAATTTAGGCTTTTAGGTAGCAAGTTGAAATCCAGAACTTCCAGGGTAGCATTCTCCTAAATGCTTCCTGTTCCACGCGCAGGACCCAAAAGACAGGCAGAGCTCCGGAGTCTCAATGCGTGGATGAGACAATGGTGCAGAGATGAGGGTTTTGGATTTGTTAGGAACTGGGGAACATTCTGGGGAAAGGAGGGGCTCTTACGAAGGGATGGGCTTCCCCTTAACCGGGATGGAACCAGGCTGCTGGCATTAACCTTTAAAAAGGAGATAGAGCAGCTTTTAAACTAGATATTAGGGGAAAGCCAACAGTCGCCCAAGAGCGGATGGTTTGGAAGAATGTATCTTTGAAGGATACTACCAAAAGCAGAGAGGTTCCACAAAAGAGTAAAGTAGCCCAAATGCCCTCAAGTATGGAGCAGACTGAGCTTAAAGATCCCAAATTACCCATGTCTAACAGCCAAATTAATATGAGTAAAATACATTCTCTAAAATGCTTGTATGCAAATGCTAGAAGTCTAAAGAATAAGATGGACGAGTTAGAATATATAGCACTAAATGAAAGGTTAGATAGGATTGGAATATCAGAGACATGGTGGAAGGAGGACAACCAGTGGGACACTGATACCTGGGTACAAACTATATCGTAATGATAGAGCTGATCAAATTGGTGGAGGGGTTGCGCTCTATGTTAGAGAGGGCATTGAGTCAGAAAGGATTAAAGTTTTGCAGGAAACAAAATCTGCTGTAGAATCTATATGGATTGAAATTCCATGTAAAAGGGGGAAGGCAATGGCAGTGGGGGTGTACTATCGAGCGCCTTGCCAGAATGACCAAGGAAGCTAACAAAAGTTACAGTGCAGTAATAATAATGGGTGATTTCAACTACCCCGGTATCGACTGGGTCAGTGTCACCTCAGGACATGCTAGGGAGATAAAGTTCCTAGATGAAATAAATGACTGCATCTTGGAGCAGCTGGTTCATGAACCGACCAGAGGGGAAGCTATATTAGACCTAGTCCTTACTGGAACACCAGATCTAGTGCAAGAGATAAGGTTGTTGGGGCCACTTGGCAATAGTGATCATAGCATGATCGCCTTTGATTTAATTAGTGGAGGAGGGATAGTAAGGAAATCCACAGTACTACCTTTTAACTTTTGAAAGGGGGACTAGGATAAAATGAGGAAAACAGTTAAGAAAAAACTAAAAGGAGCAGTTGCAAAGGTTAAAGACGTACATCAGGCTTGGCTGTTGTTGAAAAATACTATCTTGGAAGCCCAGACCAGCTGTATTCCACGCTTTAAGAAAAGTGGAAGGAAGTCCAAAAAACTGCCAGCATGATTTAAAGGTGAGCTCAGAGAAGCGGCTGTTGCCAAAATAGCATCTCTCAGGAAATGGAAAAAACAGTCAAACGACGAAACCTGGAAACAGCACAAGCACTGGCAAGTCAAATGCAAGGCACTGATAAGGCAGGCAAAGGGAGAATTTGAGAAGAAGCTTGCTGCGGAAACAAAAACGCGAAGTAAAGACCTTTTCAAGTACATTCGTAGCAAAAAACCTGTGAGAGTCAGTTGGTCCATTAGATGATAAAGGGGTTAAAGGAGCACTAAGAGGCGACAAAGCGATAGCGGAGAGATTGAATGAATTCTTTGCTTCAGTCTTTACTGAGGAAGATGTAGGGATGTTACTCATGACTGAAGTGGTATTTAAAGGTGCAGAAGAATTGAAGGAAATATCGATACATTGGGAAGATGTATTACAACTATTAGATAAACAAAGGAGTAGCAAATCACCTGGGTCGGATGGTATACATCCAAGGGTGTTGAAAGAACTGAAATATGAGATTGCAGACCTGCTATTAGTAATCTGTGAACTATCATTAAAATCATCTCTAATACCTGAAGATTGGAGGATCGCCAATGTAACACCAATTTTTAAAAAGGGTTCCAGGGGTGATCCGGGAAACTACAGACCAGTGAGCCTGACATCAGTACCGAGAAAAATGGTAGAAACCATCATAAAGAATAAAATTACTCAGCATGTAGATAGTCATGACCTAATGGGAGACAGCCAACATGGCTTTAGACAAGGAAGATCTTGTCTTACTAATCTGTTATGTTTTTTTTGAAGGAGTGAATAATCAGGTGGACAAAGGTGAGTCAGTTGATATTGTGTATCTGGACTTTCAGAAAGCCTTTGACAAGGTCCCTCATCAGAGACTTTTGGCAAAACTAAAGAGTCATGGGATAGGAGGCAGTGTACTATTGTGTATCAGGAACTGGTTAAAAGATAGAAAGCAGAGGGTAGAGCTAAATGGCCAATTTTCCCAATGGAGAAAGGTGAATAGTGGTGTACCCCAGGGATCTGTGCTGGGTCCGCTGCTTTTTGACATATTCATAAATGACCTGGAAAGTGGAATAACGAGTGAGGTTGTCAAATTTGCAGATGACACAAAACTATTTAAAGTTGTTAAAACCCAAGAGGATTGTGGAAAATTGCAAGAGGATCTTGATAAATTGGAAGACTGGGCATCAAAATGGCAGATGAAATTTAATGTGGACAAGTGCAAGGTTATGCACCTAGGGAAGAACAACCCAAACTATGGTTACACGATGCAAGGTTCCACATTAGGAACCACCACCCAGGAAAAAGATTTAGGCGTCATTGTGGATACCATGTTAAAACCCTCGGCCCAGTGTGCAGCGGCGGCCAAGAGAGCAAATAGAATGCTAGGTATGATAAGGAAAGGAATGGAAAATAAAACAAAAGATATTATAATGCCTCTATATCGTTCCATGGTGAGACCGCACCTTGAATATTGTGTGCAATTCTGGTCGCCGTATCTTAAAAAGGATATAGCGATTTTAGAAAAGGTTCAGAGAAGAGCCACCAAAATGGTAAAGGGGATGGAAGGATACTCCTATGAAGAAAGGCTAAAAAGGTTAGGGCTCTTTAACCTGGAAAAGAGACGGCTGAGGGGAGATATGATAGAAGTCTATAAATTAATGAACGGGGTGGAACGGGTAAACGTAGATCGATTGTTTACCTTATCAGAATATAGAAAGACTAGGGGACATGCAATGAAGCTACAGGGTAAACTATTTAAGACTAATAAAAGAAAATATTTTTTTCATTCAACGTGTAATCAAACTCTGGAATTTGTTATCGGAGGATGTAGTAAAGGCTGTTAGTGTAGCTGGGTTTAAAAAAGGTTTGGACAAGTTCCTGGAGGAAAGGTCCTTAAACCATTATTAAGAAGGGACCCAGGATATCAATGCTTGAACCAATACAAGCATTGAGGAACCTGTGTCCCTTGGGGAAACTGCTAGGTACGAATGACCTAGATTGGCCACTGTTGGAAAAAGAATACTGGGCTTGATGGATCTTGGTCTGACCCAGTATGCCATATCTTATGTTCTTATGAGTATATCCTGCCTACAAGACAATTCATTATGCATCAGCCCTGTAGCTTTTGTACTGAACCCAGAAATATTTTGTAGTAGCAAAACTTAGACTATGCTTTCAGATATAGTTTGGAGCGGATTACTAGTTTTTCATGAAGAGAATACACTGGACTTCCCTCATCCTTCCTACCAAACTAATCACTCACTATTAATACTACAAGGAACAAGTGTCCCAGACACACCCACCAGAAATCCGATAGCCTTAGTTCCCCACCTCCCTCCCATTGGCAGTACATCAGCATGTTTTATGGGACCATTTATCTAAACTTATTTAACAGGTTCTTTGTAATTTATTTATATTTATTTAATTTTCTTATATACCGCGCTATTTGTCATCGTCATCATCATCATCAGTGCGGTTTACATTGAAACAAAACAACAATTGGTCAGATATAACAGACCTATTACAAGTAACAGGAAAATTAACATGGAAGTAAACAGGGAAATCATTTATATGCTTTATCATTTCAGTCAAAGTGGTTTACATTACAACTTAAACTTGGTAATGTACATTAAACAGGGACCTTGATAACTTAGATCTTTCTGAGACAATGGAGGGGTTAAGTGACTTGCCCAAGGCCACAAGAAGCGCTAGTGGGAATTGAGCCCGTCTCTTGGTTCCTGAGCTAGTGCTCTAACCATTAGGCTATTCCACCTTAATTGTGTGCATACCATGACATCAGTGAACCTCACTCCTAAGCTAGGGTATGTGGACCTGTGTGCCTCCTCTGCTGGCTTCAATTTGATATCTATCTCACATGATCTGGTGGCCTCAGATTTTCAGATGTAAGATTAAATGTAGCAGAATGAGGCCGCACAGGTCAAAAATGCTGCTCTCCTTCTGTGAGTGGGAAGGATCGAGCAGTGAACATCATGCAAAATTTGGTTTGCCACCAGAACTGAACAAAGTCAAAAGGTGTGCTACAAAATAAAAAAGGTTGAGCAGCACTGCTTTCAAGTTCAGCTCCAAGAGTACATGTCTCAAAACGTTGCTCTCTGCTGTGTTAATCACCTGGCAGTATGAGAACTGCAAACTTACTATCACCAGCTCCTTCTTCAGCTCAGTAGTGCGTTTCTTCCTATCACAGCTTGTACCGAGATTCCTTTCAGAAAGAGCTGGTGTTACTGCCCAGAGGACAAGGAGCAGGAACATTACTTTGCTGTTAGTGGACAATGCAAAGGCGTTACAGCAAGCAGCAACACAACTTCCACCTTAACAGCTCAGCCTTTTCCCTCGGGGCACAGAGGAGCGCGGCCGCGCTGCATCAGCTACATTTGTTTGTCACTCACCGACGCCATGCCGGTGCGACCTACCCACGCCGGCTAACCGGATCGGCTTACCTCCCCTCGGCCGCCCCAGCTCCCGTTATACACGCCGTCGTTCTCCTCCCGCAGCCCCAGTTCCTTCAGCCAGGCGTACTGCGGCCGGGTGACGAGCAGAGACATGCTGCAGGCGGTGAGACGGCGGCAGGGAGCGAGGAGGCGTCTCCGGAGCAGCAAAGGCCGGCAGAGAGCGAGACTAGACCCCAGCATGGCTCAACACGAAGGCCGACCAGAGGTGGGGGCGGCGCCCCGTAAGTAACCACAGACCATTCGCACCCGATTGGTGGATTGGGCACCGCCTCCTGATCCTGGACTCGTGGTTGGAGGGCTCGGACTCGGCTGCTGCCCTACCCCCTCCGGTTCGGGCCTTCAGTGGATTTCTGGTAGTACCTGCAGCCAAGTGCCAAGGGAAAGTTTTGCAACAGGCGGGGATTGAGACCATGGACCTGGTTCATTAAAGGCTTTTCTTCCATTACTTGTCCGTGAGATGGGGGATAGCCCGGATAGGGAGCATAGTTAACATGTCCAATAGCTCACAGTGCTGCTGTCCTGAGGTTTGATTCGCATGTCCAGAATTGCCAAGTTACCCAGTTTCAGGAGTGAAATTTGTTTTGGGGGGGGGTTTGCGAGTTCTAGTTTTAAATTTGCATTCCAGTGCAGTATGGTATTTGTACTTCCTGACTTTACCCACTGGAATCAATGCTGCAGATCCCATAAAGCATCATACTAAGCTTGTCAAAAATCCAGGACTGCCTTAAAATCTCACTCCTAAAACCATCAGCTACTTTTATCTGCAGCAAGGCCAGGGTGGATGTCTTCCGACAGGCCCATTTTGTAAATTGCTCTCATTGTATACTTATATACAAAGTTTAATATTTGCAAGTATGATGTTCAATTATATTTTTACAGGATTGGTCTTCTTGGAGTGATCTTGGTTGTTGAGCTCAATTATTAACATTTTTGGGCACAAGACTGAAAGTTCAGTTAGAGCACCTTGCAGTGATCTTGATCTTTTACAATAACACTGGTGTTGAGAAGTCGTATATTTCAACCTATTTAAATTATAACCTGCTACATTACTGTTTACTGTACTAGTCAAAAATATATTAACCTAAATAAAAATGCATCACCTACAACTTTGTTATTGGATTTTACAGTTGGCCTGGTATTTTATATTCCTTCTTATCGCTTTTTACATGTTTCTATTGGCCTTCAAAGGTAAGCATATAGGGAGCTACATCGAAAGCTGTAACAGACTGAATAAATACAACAGAAAGCTTTACAGATTATTTAGTTTTTATTTCTACACTAGCTCCTCATTTCACCAATTTGTTTATAAATGTAGAACCAAACAGAAAATTAGGGCAAATAAGGAATGCAAGGCCCATCAAGTCTGCTTGTTCCTGCAGGCTTTACTTCTAAATCCTTGGCTCTATCTTCTGTACCTGTCCCATGTTTTCTTGAATTGTGTTACTGTTTTGACTTCCACCTCATCCACTGAAAAACTGTGCCACATATCTACCACCCTTTTTGTAAGGAAATATTGATAGGCGGAATATTATGTATGGAGGAATATTATGTATATATCAGAAGGAATTTTATATATGTATCAGACATATCAGGGTTATTACAAGTATGCTTGCTGCCAGTGTAGGCCACAGGTCATTTGCCAAATCTGCAGAAGAAGTACAGTATTTAGCTTGTTTGCTGTGAAGGTAGGGCACAGGTCATTTGCTAACCTTGCAGAAAAAGCTCTTTAGCTTAGCTTTGCAAAAGGAATGCACACACATTGTAGAGAGAGCAATCAAGACAAGATATGCTAATTCCTTTTCTTTCAGATCCCCTTTTTGGAGGCTCTGTAACGATGACCTTTTAACTCTGCAAACAGCTGTGCAAAGATGACCCCTTACGTAAATATAATTCAGCCTTGCATCTGTCTGCAACTTTCTATGACGTCTCTTTAGGCTATATAAGCTAATGTATACCCTGAATAAAACTGAGCAGCTTATATCATACCTATAGTGTGTTATTTGCTGTTCCCAAGCGCTTGTACTGAGAAGCAGGATCCAGGGAGACGAAACCAAATTCATATAGCATAAGCATCAGTTGTGATAACAGAGAAAATAATATCATTTGGGGTAACTGATACATAGAAGCTCAGCTATGGTAACTGAGATATAAATAAGAAATAGTATCAGTCGGGGTAACTGATATATAGAATAAAGAACCCAATCTGTTCTGGTAGCAACAAATATTTCCATACATTACTCCTAATTCTACTTCTTAGAAACACTTGCTTGGACCACTTGTTCTAGAACAAAGTCTCTAAGGGACGGCCAAAGCCAGATTTAGGGGCCCTTTTACAAAAGGCATGCAAATACTGTGCGGTTAGCGGCAATACCATCATGCGATAAGTGCACTACTTGTGTGCTGTCAGGGGCTTGCCTAGTATGCTCCCAGCTAGTTAGCACGCAATCACAAATGCTAACACGTGGTACACTTGACATGGGTGCACCCAACAACACTCCCAGTAGTGTCATTAGGTGCACTCCTGCTAACTGAAACATTGCCACTGAGCATGCGGCAGTTGCCCTTGTGTGAGCATTAATGTGCTCTCCACGCCCACCCTCTACCCCTTCCCCATCTCTTTGTATGATGGCTGATTACCATGCACTTTAATAGGATTGTTATTATGTTTATTTTATTGTAACATCTGTTTTAATAAATTGCATATGTATACTTGGAAGCCATTTAGAATTTTAGATGGGTGGCATATACATTTTTAAGCAAACAATGTATGCAAATGAGTCTCAATGGATATGTAAATATTTATACGAATGAGGCCCAGCAATGAGTCTCCACACATGGTTCCACATCACCCTCAGGCCGCCCCTGTTACCAGGCAGCTCCACCACTGTTACCCCTCACATCAGATCCTGAATTGCTGTGAGAAGCACATGTATTCAAATGCATCTGATGACGAATATTCAGTATAGGTATCTTGAAAATTAAGGGGCCCTTTTACTAAAGCCCGATAACTGGTTAGCGTGCACTTTAATGTGTGGCAACTGGCATGCCCCCACAGCATTCCCAGCTGCTAGTTGCCAATGTCTTGGGAGGGGATGAGAACAAAGGGAGGAAATGGGGGATGGGCCTGGAAAGTGGGTGAAAGATGGGCATATAGGAGGCTGAAGAAGAAATGGCAGTGTTAGGGAGGGAAGAGTAAGAAATGGAAAGTTGGATAAGTAGATAACAGATGAAAAGAGGGAAACTGAAGATCAGAAGGGGGAGATAAGGAGGAAGGAAATCTAGTTATAGTTAGGTAGAAAGGAGAAAATAAGATGAACCAGAAGGATGAGCATCAGAAAGAGATGAGGGAAGAAGAGAGGCAGAGAGAAGAAAGAGAAAATGGAAATGAGATCCTAGAAAAGGATTTAGAAAAAAAAACAAGACGAAATGGTAAAGAGACCCAGAGGGAATTGTAAAATGATCAAACAAAGGCAAAAGAGTGTCAGTTTGTAAAGAATGAAATACGTTGGCTTTGAAAATGTGCATTTGTTATAGTTTGAGGGAAATGTACTTCCACCGCTCACACAGTCTGTTTTCTGTATTTTCCATTTCATTGTTTTTGTCTGCCTAGTTTTTCTAATTTATGATCTCTTATTCTTTATTGGTAAAGGTTTTTCTGTAGTTTTGCATGTGTAAACAAGGTGAAGGATTTGGATTCCACAATGGTTCTGTGTAGGAGTATCTGTAGGAGTTCTAGATTATGTGTAGTGCTGACTTCACTGGTGCCGTTTGAGTTCTTGGATTTGGTGCTGGAATGGTAAGTTTTGTTTTTGAGTCTCCATTTGCAGGGTTTCTTGTAAGAACACATAGGGATCTCTTTACTAAGCCACATTAGGCTTTTGCAGTGAACGCGGTGTTAGCTGCAAGAGCAGTACAGTATCCATTAGGGACATGCACATTTCCCCAACAGATACTGCACCAAAAATACACACATCATGGCCCAGCAGCATCCTGGTGGTAGTTAACGCCACCCATGGAGGTGTTAGTAGCTGCACCCGCACTGTCTGCAACTCTGACGGTTTCCATGTACTGCTGACGCCTGCAATAATTGCACCTTGCAGTCATGCCCACATCCCACCCGCTCCTGCAGATACTGCAGAAAACGCAAACGGTGCAGAAAGTTGCTATGCTATCTGCATTTTCCCTACACTATCTGTTAACATAGACCAATAGGGGTAGCGAAGCTTAATAAACATGCCCCACAATCAATATCTGGCAGTGGAGAGAGTCTGTGGTGATGTTACTAATGTGACACCAGAATTTGACTAGAATCTTTTTCGTATGTTGAGTTGTAAAGTGAAACACCCTACATCTGCTCTGCGGCCATTGTTGGGAGAGTTTTCTTGCTTAGTCTGGGAATATTCCATATGAATAAACTCTATCAGACTGATATACAAAGGTAATTATGCCTTATCCAGCAAACACATAATTAGCCCATCTATGTATTTTCAAAAATTGTTTAGATAATATTGGACAGTTAAAATTGCTGAATGGACAGATATTATCCATACATTTGTGGGCCATGTTAGACGAGGAGTGAAAGCTGGCCAGAAAATTATCCGCATAGTAACAATTATTCAGCCACTATTCAAATATGTGTCAGCACTATCTGTATATACAGTGCCACTACCTATATGGATAGTGGCGCTGACTATACAGATTAAGTTAAATGGCAGCAACCAGCATTTAACCTAAACCAGTGATCGCTCCGGCTGAAAATGTACTCCTATTTGCACAGCTGCTACTACTACTTATCATTTGCACAGTAGTAGCTTAGTGGTTAGAGCAACTGCCTACTACCCAAAAGATCAAGGGTTCGATTCCCACTGGCACTCCTTGTGACCTTGGGCAAGTCACTTTTCCCTCCATTGCCTCAGAAGAAAAGGCTGGCAATCTACTTCCGGTGATACCTTGCCAAGAAAACTATTTAAGATGAATAAAAGAAAAATATTTTTTCACTCAACATGTAATCAAACTCTGGAATTTGTTACCGGAGGATGTAGTAAAGGCTGTTAGTGTAGCTGGGTTTAAAAAAGGTTTGGACAAGTTCCTGGAGGAAAGGTCCATAAACCATTATTAAGAAGGGACCTAGGATATCAATGCTTGAACCAATACAAGCATTGCGGAACCTGTGTCTTTTGGGGAAACTGCTACGTACGTATGACCTAGATTGGCCACTGTTGGAAACGGGATACTGGGCTTGATGGACCTTGGTCTGACCCAGTATGGCATATCTTATGTTCTTATGTTATATGTTCTTAAGAGGGTTAGAGACCTTTAAATACTTAAGAGTATTAATGGACAAACAAACTTCTTCCAAAGACAGGGAAGCTGTAAAACTAGAGGGCCTAACATGAAGCTGTAAGGGGATAAACTGAAAGGCAATGTCAGGAAATACTTTTTCACTGAAAGGGTGGTGGATGCTTAGAATGCCCTCCCAATAGAAGTGGTCATGGCAAACACAGTGACAGAATTCAAAATGGCATGGGACAGACACAATGGATCCCTTTATAGCAACAGGATAAAATCAAAATAAGCATAACTATCTATAGGAGTGACCTGTAGTAAGATTTTCAGAAACAATTGTAAGTGCTCCAAGAAAAAGAATATATATAGGGCCTGATATTCTAAAGGTATTTACATGGTTTACTGACCTGTAAAATGTGTAAATGCTGCTGAACGGAATATTCAATAGCACTAACACGGTAAGTGCCGCTGAATATCCCCAACTAACGCCCCGATGCTAACCACTTCTCAGCTTGGGTGCACTTGCTGCCACCTCAGTGGATAGTGATAACTACACCCACAGTGCTCACGGCAGTTGGATTAGCTCGGGGGTGGTGTTGGACTTGTGCTAATTACATGGTGACATTTAGTGCATGCCCCCATTCATTAGCATGGGTCTCGTGATAATTTTTGAGGCTGAATGTGTGGTAAACATCGGGGTGTGTCATGGGTGGAGACAGTCGCTAACCAGGTATTGGCAATATTGCACTGCTACCCAGTTAGCGACCTGTGGTTAAAATTAGGCGAAGCAAAAGCTGGCCTAGTTTTACCTGCGGGAGCTAACCGGGTAATGGTGCAATATTGCCGCTACCCGGTTAGCTTCTATGGCGCAGGAGGCTGTGCGGTGACCCTGGATATTCAATGCCGTGGCCGCATATGAGCTCCTCCACCTGGTCTCCCAAGAATTCTTAAGATGACCCTAAAGAAAAGCAACAAAAGGATAAAAATAGGCAACATCACGCCCTAACAATATGGCAGTTAGACACAAAGACTAAGAGGCTCTTTAATTAAACTGTGTCAAACAGTGAACATGTCACTTGCAGTACTTGTTAGTGCAAGCCTGTGCTAATGGCTACCACATGTAGAAATAGTCAGTGCAGTAAAAAAGAATTAGACTTACCTGCTAATTGTCTTTCCTTGAGTATTCTCCGGGCCAGTCCAGGAACAGTAGGGTTGTCAATCTCCTTCAGCAACTGAGAACTGAAAACTTCAAAGCTTTTCTGACAGCCTCCTAGCTCCCCCTGCTGTCAGAGAGCCAGTCTACGAATGTCCAAGCAGTATATAAAAACAAGAAACAGCAAACTAACCGCCAGGCAACTTACGAACCCCTAAAGTCTGGCACGCAACTCCAAAGAAAAGTAGAACTCGCAATAGCCTGCAGCTAAAGCCCCCTGAAAGCCGAACAAGGAGCCGTAAGGGAGCCCCCTAATCCAAACCTGCACGTCCACAAGTGTTCCCCTAGAGAATCGAACACCACTGCGCTATACCCGAAAGAACATGGTGGACGAACGCTGCTGCGCGGTCCACCCCCGCACCGATAAGTGCTACCATCTCCTGGGCGGGCCCTGGACTGGCCCGGAGAATACTCAAGGAAAGACAATTAGCAAGTAAGTCTAATTTATTCTTCCTTTTCGTCTCTCCGGGCCAGTCCAGGAACAGTAGGGCAGTACCAAAGCAGTACCTACACTCGGGAGGGTCCCACTAAGCTCCCCAAAACCACGGACGCACTGACACTAGCGTCCACCGCTGCCTGCACATCCAAGCAATAGTGCTTCGCAAAAGTATGCAAGGACGACCAGGTCGCCGCCCGACAAATGTCCACCGGTGGAACCAGAGTTCTCTCGGCCCAAGAGGCCGCTTGCCCCCTAGTCGAATGAGCCCTCAAACCTTCCGGCGGAACTTTTCCGCTCGCGTGATACGCTGTCGCAATCGCCTGCTTGACCCAGCGAGAAATGGAGGCCTTGGAAGCCGCTTCCCCTTTGCGGGCTCCGCCAAACAAAACAAACAGCCTATCCGATTTCCGAAAAGACTGCGTACGTCGGAGATACCTATGCAACACCTTACCAAGATCCAAGCGATGAAGCGAACATTCCCCCGCAATCGCTGGAGTCAACTGAAAAGTAGGCAGCGAGATGGACTGATTCATATGAAAAGCGGATACCACCTTTGGGAGAAAAGAGGGAACCGGCCGTAAAACCACCTTTTCCGCTGAAAACTGCAGGAAGGGCTCCCTGCAAGAAAGAGCCTGCAAATCCGAAATACGTCTAGCTGAACACAAGGCCACCAAAAAGGCAGTCTTCAAAGAGAGCTCTTTTAGGGCTATCCTCTTTCCCGGCTCAAACGGAGCGCGCATCAAAGCTCGAAGAACCACGTTTAATTCCCAGGGCGGCACAACCGATCTCCGAGGAGGGCGCACGTTCCTAACTGCGCGGAGGAACTGACGCACATCCGGATGGACTGACAAACGACGTCCCTGCACCTTGCCGCGATAGCAAGCTAGAGCCACCAAGTGAACTCTCAGAGTACTGAACGCCAAGCCCTTGTCCAACCCGTCCTGGATGAACGACAGGACTTCCGACACCCCTGTGGAATGCGGAAGCACCCTGCGCCTTGCGCACCATCCTTCAAAAATCCTCCAAACGCGGATATAAGCCAACGTCGATGACGTCCGTCTCGCCTGTAACATGGTATTTACTACCGCCGCGGAATAGCCTCTCCGCCTCAACCGCTGCCCTTCAAGAGCCAAGCCGTAAGCAAGAAGCGATCCACTTGCGGCATGAGAATGGGTCCTTGGTACAACAAGTTCATCCGACAGGGCAACCTCCACGGACGGTCGGCCAACAGACGTATGAGATCCGCATACCACGCTCGTCGAGGTCAATCCGGCGCAATGAGAATTACATGCCCCTGGTACTGAGCGACTTTGCGAATGACTCGCCCGATCATCGGCCACGGAGGGAAGACATACAGAAGTTCCCCCACTGGCCAGGGTTGAACCAAGCCATCGAGGCCCTCGGCCATGCGTTCCCTGCGCCGGCTGAAAAATCGGAAGGCTTTGGCATTGGTGCAGGTTGCCATCAGATCCATCACTGGTTGGCCCCAACGCCGCGTAATGTTGTAAAAGATGGCATCGTTCAAGCGCCACTCTCCGGGGTCTAGGACATTGCGACTGAGAAAATCGGCCTGCATATTGTCCTTTCCTGCCACATGCACCGCCGACAGGGCTAAGAGATGATCCTCCGCCCAACCTAGCAGCGCCTGACTCTCCTGCAACAGGATCGCACTGCCTGTGCCCCCCTGCCGATTGATATATGCCACGGTGACCGCATTGTCCGAGAACACCCGCACAGCTCTGCCGCTGACCAGACGAACGAACTCTTTCAATGCCAACAATACCGCTCTCATTTCCAGTTGATTGATGGATCAGGAGGCCATCTCCGCCGTCCAACTCCCTTGAGCCACGTGAGACAGACAATGAGCCCCCCAATCGGAGAGGCTGGCATCCGTGGTGACTAACACCCACTCCGGGGGGTCCTGCGGCAGCCCGGCCCAAAGATGCGCAGGATCGCTCCACCACCGGAGACTCTCCAGAACCGGAACCGGACAACTCAACCGCTGACTGAGAGGATGCCGCTGCGGAGACCAACGAGACAGCAACGAGTGCTGGAGAGGGCGCATATGCGCTCTGGCCCACGGCACGACGTCCAGGGTAGCTGCCATGGAACCGAGAAGCTGCAAGTATCTCCACGCTGTGGGAGCCTTGAGGCGCAAAAAGGCGGCCACCTGCCTCAACATCTTTTGAACTCTGCCCTCTGGAAGAAACACCGCTCCCCGCTTCGTGTCGAACACTACCCCCAAATATACTAGGGATTGCACGGGCGTCAACTGACTCTTGGACCGATTGACCACCCAGCCTAAGCTTTCGAGAAAGGATACCACCCTGGAGGTGGCCGCTGTCGATTCTGGAACCGAGCGAGCCCGGATGAGCCAATCGTCCAGATAGGGATGAACGAGAATACTCTCTTGGCGCAACGCCGCTGCCACTACTATCATGACCTTCGTGAACATGCGAGGAGCCGTGGCCAGCCCAAACGGCAGCGCCCAGAACTGAAAATGTCCCATGGGAATGGCAAAGCGCAGAAACCGTTGATGCTGGGGATGAATGGGAATGTGCAAGTACGCTTCCGTAAGATCTATGGAGGACAGCACCTCGCCCGGCCTCACAGACCGGATCACGGATTGCAGCGTTTCCATGCGAAAGTGCGGCACCCTTAAACAGCAGTTCACATGCTTTAGATCCAAAATGGGCCGAAAGGAACCCTCTTTTTTGGGCACCACAAAATAAATGGAGTATCGACCGAAGCCGCACTGGTCTGGAGGCACCGGGACCACCGCCTGGATCTGCAGCAACCGCTGAAGGGTTTGTTGCACCGCCAAAGCTTTCGCTGGAGACCCGCATGGCGACCGCACAAACGCCTCCGGAAGCAACTGCTGGAACTCCAGAGAATAACCGTCCCGAATGATCTCCAATACCCAGCGGTCCATAGTGATGGCGGTCCAGGTGGAAAGGAAGCACTGCAAACGTCCCCCAATGAGGCTCTCCACCTGGACCTGCCTCATTTCATTGCAGCTTCTTAGGGGCATTGGACTGAGAACCGCTAAATCCCCTTCCAAATCCTCGAGCCCCACGAAAGGACTGACCCCTGGGGACAAACCGCCCCCTCTGATAAGGCGTAAACCGAGACCCTCGGAATCAGCGAAACTCCCTATTCGGTCCTCTCTGCGCCGAGGCCTGCCTGGGCCCCTTCGGCCAGTCCTCCGGCAGACGTCCGCCTTTGGAGTCCCCCAGATCCTTTACAATCTTCTCCAATGCCTCCCCAAAAAGCAGCTTGCCCTTATAAGGCAACTTACTAAGATGCGCCTTCGAAGAAGCGTCTGCTGCCCAATTCCTCAGCCAGAGGAATCTGCGAGCGGCAATGACGGAAGCCATGGACTTGGCTGACATCCGCACGAGATCATAGAAGGCGTCGGCGAGATACGCCACGGCCAATTCTAACTTCGCGCCCTCAGGTGCCGATGTGCCGTCCAAAGCTGGAGAAGACTCCGCCTGTAGCCACCTAATCGAAGCCCTGGACACATATGCCCCACAGATGGAAGTTTGCAATGCCAAGGCACTGGTGTCAAAAGCCTGTTTAAGAAGGGACTCCAGCTTTCTATCCTGCAGATCCTTAAGGGTCGCACCGCCTTCCACGGGAATAGTAGTCTTTTTAGTCACCGCGGAAACCAACGCGTCTACCTTCGGCATGCGCAACAAATCCCTCTCGTCCTGAGGAACCGGATATAAGCGGCCCAACGTCCGTGCCCCCCTCAAGGTGGCTTCAGGATACTCCCACTCGGACTCAACCATCTGCTTAATCACTCTATGTACCGGAAAGCACCTCTGTTCAGCCTTAAACCCCTGCAACAAGGGATCCTCCAAGGGCTCAGCCTGGGCTGCCGGCAAGGCAATATTCAAAGCCACCAGAGAATGGGAAATAAGCGCCCCGAGCTCCTCCTTTCGAAATACCCGAAACAGATTGGGATCATCGCCAGCTGCAATCTCGCCTTCCTCGAGATCCTCCGGCCATAAATCTAGACCAGACTCTGAAGGAAGCTCTCCTTCCTCTGGACTGGAGAACTCTATAGCCTGTTGGTCCAAATCCCCAGGAGCCATCCCGACGGACAAACCCGCATGTGAAGGCCCTTCTCCGGGGTCCCCCGCCATGCCAGGAACCGTGGGCAAAGCCGGGGGGCTGGGTGCAGCTGCTGCATCTGGTCCCCGCTCCAATCTGAGGCAGTAAGCCTTATGGAGCGATAAAATAAAATCAGGAGAAAAAACGGCAGGAAATCCCTCAGGCACCTGAGCAACAGGAGCAGGGTCCACCACTAACTCGGGAGCTGACCGTTTTGACTTCGATTTCCGTTTTACAGAGGTTTGTGACAGCGCAGGAGAACCGGCAGCCGCCTTTAAAATGGCCGCCGTTCCCGCCTTGTCACTGGCGGCAGGAAGCTTTCCCGCCACATTTTGTACCCCCGTAGGCTCCTCCATAAGCCCAAAATCGAGAACCGGGATCCCCGAGGCCTAACCACAACGCCCTCAGAGGAAGCTCCGCTCACCGAAAACCGCCGCCCGGACATACTGACAGCGCCGCTGCTCCCCCGGCGCTTAGCGATCGCAGCCCGCACAAAGGAAAACCAGAAAGAAACGCACCTGATCAAACAGCGACCCTTCAAGCACCGCTGCTCGTGGCAGAGAAGGGGAGAGGTGGACGCAGAGGCTTGATTCTGGGGCTCCCAGGATCCTGCTCTTCTCTCTAGCGCGGCACAGGTCGTCGAGGCAGGCTCTGCCTCTACTGCCCTAACAGGCGGTGGACCGCCGGCTTCCCTGCAGAACCCAATAAGGGTTGTTGTTCTGTGGCTGTTTGAGTTATGGAATTTTTTTTTTTTTAATCAATTCAAATCAATGCAAAATCAATGCACCTCAACCCTCCTAACACCAACCCAGCTAGGGCCAGGTAGGAGAACCGGATAAAGACAAAGTCGGTTTTCTTCTCTCGGAGCCTGTCAGAAACACCTCCTTCAGCTGATGAGGAATGAAAAGACTGGCTCTCTGACACCAGGGGGAGCTAGGAGGCTGTCAGCAAAGCTTTGAAGTTTTCAGTCCTCAGTTGCTGAAGGAGATTGACAACCCTACTGTTCCTGGACTGGCCCGGAGAGACGAAAAGGAAACTACATTAATTGTGAATTGCAACTAGTGTACGAAAATTATTGCCCACTGTCAATTTTATAGTTAAACCCCATTAAGTCCACCCATGTTATTTTCAAAGTGCTGTTCATGATTTGGATGTCTGTAAATGGGCCTGCAGACATCCAAATCATATAGACGTCCATGGAGCTATTTTAGAAACTGGATCTGCAGATGGCCCCAGCTTGAGGATGGCTAAGTCTGAATGGGGGTGTGGCAGAGGCATGGCCAGGGCGTTCCTAGAACCTAAACACTGCTGCCTGATCACAGAAATGCCCTGGACGTCCTGTATAGAGTCTAAAGTTAAACTATAGGGAACACACTAGCCACGCCTGACAGCAGGCAGGCTTTTTACTTACCCAAGAGAAAGCTTCTTAATTTAAAGCCAGGCAAGCATACTTAACCAGACTTACCATATTTGGATAGTAGAAAATAATTTATGTAGAATAAGAAGTTAAGCCTGGAAAACAACATTCAAGAAATGTTGTCACAAAGAATCAAATCCTTGTTGATCTTTGGAATTAATTTAATATTTTATATTTAGAAAAGGATACATATCTGATCATGTCCAAATCAGACTTGTATTATATACCCTTAGAGAAATATCCTCAGATGTTACAGTCCCTCAATTATATATGGGGGCATATTAAAGATGACATTTTACTTATCAGTTAATGTCCTTTCCTTCAGTCCTGCTAGACCAGTCCAGACAAGTGGGTTGTTTCCCCTACCAGCAGATTGGTGGAGACAAGAATCAATGAAAAGTCCAGGTTTCAATGACATCATTCCCATGCCTCTATTCACCTTGCCACCAGAGATCCCTTCAGTATTTATCCCAAAGCATATGGGAGAAACATGGCAAGCCTCATATAACCTCAACCATGGGCAACAATAAGTCATCAACAGTACAGAACTACATATAGGAAAGCATAAACATAAGGCTGTTAGTAGACGATGAATCTGCAGAGCCAAGTATAAAAATCAATGTGGACCCAAGGGTACCGCAGCAGAGGAACAGAGCAAATACAGTTTAAGGGGCGGACTGGTCTGGTCTAACAGGCTCAAGGAAAGGACATCAACTGGTAAGTAAAATGTCACCTTCCATATCGTCTTGCTAGACCACTCTAGACACGTGGGATGTACCAAAGCTACAACTCCACTGGGCAGGAAGAATGCACAGAAGCTCACAAAACCCATGAGCCGAAGACCATGTCTGCCCACACATGGACATCCAAGCGTTAATGCTTGACAAAAGTGGGAGGTGATGTCCACGTTGCTGCCCAACAAATGTCTGTAGGGGCTATCGAGCTCTACTCCGCCCACAAGGACGCTTGTGCTCAGGTAGAATGGGCACACAGACACTCTGGAACCGGCCGGTTCTAAGACAATGGTTGCCTTAATCCAGTACCCCAAAGTTAAATTGGCCACCGCTTCACACTTGCGCAGGCCAGCAAACAGCACAAAAAGATGATCTGACTTACAAACCTCCAAGTACCAGAGAAGCACCCTCCGGACATCCACAAGATCCTTCTTCCCCCAACACTGCTCCTTAGAGAAGGAGGGTAGGCAAACCACTTGGTCATATGAAAGGGAGACAGCATGTTAGGCAAGAAGGCAGGCACAGGCCGAATGGAAACAGCCTCAATTGAAAACGGCCGATAAGGATCTCGGCAAGACAGCGCCTGCAGCTTGGAGATCCGCTTTGCAGAACAAATTGCAACCAAGAAGACAAGTCTTGCATCAAAACCTTCAAGTTAGTACCCTTCAATGGTTCAAAGGAGGATGCCATCAGAGCCCTGAGCACCAGAGACAGATCCCAGGAAGGGATCACAGACCGAAGGGAAGGGTGCAGATGCTGAACCCCTTGGAGAAATCAGGAGATGTCTGGGTGCAATGCCAAGGACCTGCCCGCCACTGGAGCAAAGAAACAGGCCTAAGTTGTCACTTGAACCTTCAGGGAGCTAAGAGAGAGGCCCTTCTCTAGGCCATCCTGCAGCCACACCAGCACTCAAAAAGGCACCATATCCATATTGTACACTAGCTTGGTAGACCTTCTCCAGGCACCAAGTAGAGTGGAGATTACATCTGAAGAGGAGCCCTTATGGGCTAGCAGTCTCCTTTCAAGAGCCATGCTGAAAGTGAGAAGGGAGTCGGGTCCTCCAGGATGATTGGTCCCTTTCGCAATAGCCCCCAAGATGGAGGCAGCCAAAGGGGAGGCATTTGAAGGAGCCGTATCAGGTCTCCGAACCATGCTCTCATAGCCAATCTGGCACCACCAGAACAATCCTGCCCGGGTGGCGCTCTATACGTCAAATCACATACTTCACCAGGGACCACGGAGGAAATACGTAGAGCAGCTGATGACTGGATCAAGGCTGGGTCAGGGAATCAATGCTCTCAGACCCTACCTCTTGTGCAGCAACTGAAGAAACAGCACATTTTGGCATTGGAGCAGATCACCATCAAATCCATTTTGGGGCAACCCCAGCAGCGCAGAATCAACTGAAATGCTTCTTGACTCAACTCCCACTAGCCAGGATTCAGATAGTGCCGGCTGAGGAAGTCTACTTCCACAATGTCCGCTCCAGCAATGTGCTGAGCTGACAAGGCTAGGAGGTTCTTCTCTGCCCAGGCAAACAGGAGATTCATCTCCATGGCACTCCAGCGCTACTTGATCAGCCCTGCTGATTGACATAAGCCACCGCTGTGGCACTGTCCGAAAACACTTCAATCGCCCAGCCCTCGACCAGGGGCCAGAAACACAGAACAGCCAACCTGATGACCCTCGCTTCGAGACAGCTGATGGACCACACACCACTTCCCTGAGGTTCCAACGGCCCTGGGCTGTACGCTGTCAGCAATGGGCTCCCCAGCTCGAGAGAGTGGCATCTGTTGTCAGCAGGATACAGAAGAAATCATCCAGCAGATCGCCCTTCCTCAGATGACAGGGCTGCCGCCATCACCACAGGCTGAACTTCAACAACAATGGGAATGGGAGCCTGCGCTCAAACTCCTGAGAACTCAGGGACCATCAAGTCAACAAGGACTGCTGGAGCAGTTGCATATGAGCATGCCCCCATGGGACCATCTCTATAGTCACTGCCATCAATCTGAGGTGCTGAAGAAAATCACAGACTCTGGGGGCCTGCTGCACACAGAACATCGCCAGACAATTCAACAGTCTTCTGACTTTCTCCTCTGGCAGGAAAACTCTGCCCGCTTGAGTGTTGAAACATGCTCCCAGAAACTCCAAGGACTGGGAAGGCAAAAGCTGCCTCTCTTCTTGATTGATCACCCAGCTGAGGCTTTCCAAGGAGGACACCACTTGAGTCATCATCCAAGATGCTTCTGACAGGGAAGGGGCTCAGATGAGCCAGTTGTCCAGACAGGGATGGACACAGATCTCTTGGCGCCGCAGCTGCCACCACCATGACCTTGGAAAACGTCCAAAAGGAAGGGCAGCAAATTGATAGTGAGAGCCAAGCATGGCAAAAAACGCCAATACTTCTGTTGGTCCACCCGGATCGGGATATGGAAGTACACCTCAGCCAGATCCAGAGCAGCTAATAATTCTCCTTGGCGCACTGCTTGAATTTCAGAGCGCAAGGTTTCCATTCAAAAGTGCAAGATATGCAAGTGTTGTTGATCCCCTTGAGGTCCAGTATGAGCTGACAGGAATCATCCTTTGGCACCACAAAGTAGATGGATATCTGCCCTTGCCTGCTCATCTGGGGGGATGGCATCACCAACTTTAGGCGAAGCAACTTGTCCAAGATGGTCCGCGCCATAGCACCTTTGACCACAGACCCACAGGGGGAGATGATGAAGGCACAGAGAATCGGCTTCTTACATTGCAGGACACATGAATTGAATGGTGTCTAGCACCCAGCAATCCTTGGTAACCCAGGCCTATTCCTGAAAGAAGAGGTGAAGACTGCCACCCACTGGAGGCACCAGGGAATGAGCCCCCAAATCTTCATTGCGTAGCCTGGGAGGGTCCTCCTTTGGAGGAAGCCGTGTCCCTGGGTCCACGTGCTCCATGAAAGGACTGAGAACAAGCCCGGAGCCCTGAGGCAGAGGGAAAGGTTTTCCAGTTGGTAACCCCCACATAGCACCAACAGTCGCTAGCAGTCCACCCCAAATTGTGAACCTCAGAAAAGGAACTGAGAGCCCCCAACAAGGCCTTGATACTCACCCCTTGACAACTCCGGTCATAGGATTCATGCTGGGCTTACCTCTATTCGCCTGGAACAGCTTCCCTGGCTGAATTTACTTTTAACAGCACTGTGTGAAAGGTGGCTGGCAAGCAGATCCCTCTGAGAGCCTTCTGAAATCTTCAGGAGAGAGCAGGATGGAGTGGGCGCTGAGGTTGTGTGAGGCTATTGTATTCTTCCAGATCCTTCCAATTTGTGGCTACTCAACAGTCCCTTATCATGATAAAGGTGCGGAACTGAAGCAGTTTTCCCTCCTCCTATGGCTACCAAAAAGACCACAGTCTAATGGAGCCTCCCACATCATGCTCAAGTGAGAGAGTCACCTTTTTAGGGCTCAAGGTGGTCATTCACCAAGAGTTTAATCCAGTGACTCTCAAATGGGGTCACAGAAACAGCCATTTCCCATTCTCTCTGGGCTTCAATGTGACCTATGCCAAGTAGTGGCAGTCACCAGTCAGCATGTGGCCTGTGAACTAGTGAACATTCATAGGCCCATGCTTCCTACTGGGTGAGCTTCCTGTCAGATTGGAAACAAGTACTGGGGTCTGTAAGCACACACTGCACACTGACACAAGGAACCCTATGCTGACTGCTGCTGCAGCTGTGTTATTGCTGCTTTAGATGAATGGAGGAAGGGGAAGGAGCTTCGAGACCTGCTGTTTTGATTTCATCATCATCATCTGGGGTCACGTGAATTTTCAATTGTTAAATGGGGTCATATGTGATAAAAGTTGAAAAGCATTGGTTTAATAAATCTCTTTGCCTCTCAATCTCAGATTTTCTACAGAAAGGAGAAAATCCATCCTCCATCTGCTGGAGACAAATAAATATTGAAGAGACCTCTGGTGGCTGAGGCAAATAGAGGCACAGGAGTGATGTCATTGAGACCTGGGTTTTTCATTTGTTCTTTGTCTCCACCAATCTGCTAGTAGGGGAACACAACCCACTTGTCTGAACTGGTCTAGCAGAATGATATGGAAATAAGATTTTATAATTGTTCTCCTGAACATTAACAGCCATACAGCTCTTCCCTAGCCTTCTCTCAGTCTATCCCCATTGTTGTTCAGTGTATCCATGCTACAGCTCTCGAGCCCTGTGTCTCCCAATTTTAAATGCTAATTGTTGTTGATAGGAATAAAGAGACGAAGTCCGGGAGGTCCTATCCTCCCATGAATTATTCCTTGCAACCTGACTCTTTAATCACTAACCAGAGTATAGTAATAAGCATCATTCTGGGGAAAGTCAAACTTCTCCTGCAGTGCCTGGATGACAGTAGACATACATCCTCAAACAGTTATCCCAACTGCCATAGCTCCTGCCCCTCCTACTGTCCAAAAATCATTGACCGTTGTCGTGCCCACGTTGCTGTGCACCTGTTGGTTAGGCAGGGTACTGCACTGGGGCCTCAATGTAACTGGCCTTCTGGTAGTTGTAGTTGTGCTGCCAGTTAAAAATCAGTCGTGGAACGATGGTAAGGTTATAAGGGCTTTATTTCCCTTCCCAAAAGGACTTCTTCTCATAGTACAAAACAAAAGCAAACATAACCCTTCCTGGGCATATAACAAAAGGAAAAACTGTAACCAAAGATAGCTTCCTTTCAGCTTCTTAACAAGAAACAAATGTATTTCAAAACAGACTTGCACAAGCAGGAATAAGCCTTCTTTTCACAATGTCAGGCTTCAACAGCTTCTTATTTCTCTTTACCTTAATGAGAATATGCTGTCTGCCATAGAAATACTACAATCCATCTGTTCAATGCTATTCTCAGCTTCAGACGGTTCACATTGCATTGCTTCTTCACCAGGGTTTAATATATCTTTCCCTTCAGCATGTGGAAGCTTTTCAAACAGTCTCTCTCGGTTATGACGTACTTTCCTTTCTCTGTCTGTGAGAGTAAACTGACTGCAATTACCACATTCACTGGAATTCTGTAGGTAAGAGCCTCTCCCCTGCTGGTGACTATTAGGTAAAGTAAAGTATTCTCCTGCACTTCTATTATAAGGAGTTGGTTTACCTCTTGCCTCTGCTTGGCTCAGGACCCTGTGGATAGCTGGAGTTTTGAACGGCAGTCTTTCTGAGACTCTGCTCCTTACGTTCCTTTCAGAGAGATTAACTTCTTCAGGTAAAAAGTATTTAACTTTCTCTTGCCTAGAATAAGGGTAGTGAAACTTCTCTGTTTCCCTTAAGCTGGCTTCGTATGGCTTTTGTATTTCAAGGAACTGTTTCCTATAGCCAAGCCCTGTGCTTCCCCTCTTAGGATAAGAATAAAACTCTTCAGCTTTTACCTTTCTCCTCCTGGCTTCGTTCCAACCTGAGCTGTTTCCAACACTCTCTGGGATTCTTTGATAAGTGAGGCTTTCTCTCCTGGCTTTTCTACCTCCTCGGTAGTTCTCTCCACAATAGCCGTTATCCTCAATTTCACTCTCTGAGTCCAGCTGTCTTTGCCTCTCAGTCAAGCACTCATGGTACTCATTCAAACCTCCATTCAGGCTTCCATAGTGATAGTCAGACACGCTTTCTTCACAGCTATCTCTCCAGCTCTTCTCGTCCTCTCTGTTCTCTGTGTGTGGAATATTCACCCTGTTCCTTCTGTTCTTCCAGTTCTGCCTAACTGCTTGTGAGCTGTGCTTATTTAGGTATCTCCGAGCAGCACCTCCCCCCAGCTGATTTGTATCAGGTGAGAATCTCCTAGCTTCCCTGCTGGCTGGGTGTGTCTCTCTGGCTCGTGACCTCACTTGTTTTCGTTGCTCATAGCAACTTTCTGACATGTGCTTTCCACAAACGTCAGTGTCTTCCTGATCTGCCACTCTTCCATCTATCTCCATAGGCTCCGCTAGTGAGTCTGCTCTGTGACACCGTATTACCTGCTCAAAGGCTTTATTAGCTATAGGAGCTAAGGGGGAGAAAACCACCCCTCATGACTTAAAATAATTATCCCAATATTTAATGGTGTGACCAATATACTAATTCCCTCCACCTTTATGCACCTCAAACCTCACCTGAAGCCATCGCTGTACCCCCAAAGCCAGAACCCCCACTAGGCCCCTCTCCATCAAGACCCAGGACTTGGTACTTGCCCTGTTCATCCACTCAATCACTGCCCGACATTGCGCTGCTGCATAAAACCACCACAGGTTTGGGACTTCTATCCACCATTTTTTATGGGCAAATAATGTTTCACTATTCTAAACTCCTATACTGCCAAACTTCAGTATCTGTCACTGCAGCTTTTCTAGCACCCCAGAAGGCAGATTTACTGGCAGAACTTAAAAAAGGTATGAGTTTTGGAAGTACCATCATCTTTGCAGCAGTTATTCTGCCAAACCAGGATATAATTAGCTCGGACTAAGGGGTATGTTTACTAAACTGCGGTAATGTCATTCGCGTTAGGTTCCACGGTAGAGGTAGAGATGCCCATATAAAGGCGTGGGTGTTGCATCGTTACAGCAAGCTGTAGCAACTAACGAGCGTTACAAGGCGCCTTAGACTAACGAGCAATACAAGGCGCCTTGTAAAGCACCTTACAAGGAACATTACAAAGCGCCTTATAAGGTGCCCAGTAAAATGCCTTCTAAGGTGCCTTCTAAGGGGCTTAGTAAAGTGCCTTGTAAGGCACCTGTCAGACGGCTGCCTAGGGTGAGAACTTACACAATCTTGACGATGCATATATTCATATGATTCTTGCAAGGTATTGTGGGTATTGTAGTTCATTCACTCCCAAACACAGCTGATGACAATAATTTGAGTTGTGAAACCAAGTGGTAAGATCAATAAAATACTTCTTTTATTGATGGGGTTTAATTCACCCAGCACATGTATGCTTGATAGCACTATAAATGAGGTTACTTGCTTGCAGTGTTTAAAAATGGATAACAAAAAGTCACAAAGTAAACCAGAAAACAACCTTCAGCTTGTCAGGCAATTAGCTAATGTTTTCTTAGCAAATAATTACCAAATACCAAGGCACAAAGTAAAGAATAAACTTTGCTGGTTAGGTTAACTTCTGCTTATTTTTCCACGCCGATCTCAGCAGTGATTCTCCCTTGCTCACACACACAATCAGGTGCAGCCCTAATTACTATCAATGGACCAGCTGAAAGCCTTTAGCTGGCTGGCTGCTACTGTGTGAACCCAAATCCTGCTTTAAGAGCTGTTTGCAGTGGAAATAAAGAACAAAGTTAGGTTTCTTTGTGATGGCTGATGTGTTTGCTCATAGAAAACTAGCAATAGCATTTAGATAAAGAACAGTCCATGTAAATAGTTTCATCTGCTGTATTTCCCCCTGCATCAACAATCATAGGGTCAATATCATACATTGGCACAGATGAGTCTTTCATTAAGGCACTATCATGAGAATGCTTATTCCCTTGCTGCCATTCTCTATTATAGATAGGGTCTGGATCAGTGTTCATACCTGAGCCTCTCCTGCTATCATTATTCCTCTCTGTATAGCCTGGCCAATATGTAATCCAATTCTGATGTCCAGCCTTCCAATCTTGATCCCTGGACACTGGATCTTCTCTCACATACCTTCTGGCCTTGGTCTGAAAGTCCCTTCCACATGCAGTCTTCTCTCTTCCAGGTAGCCACTGGTGATTCCTATCTCTGCCACTCCATTCCTCTGGCTGAATCCAGTCCAATGGACTCTGCTGGCTTTTGGAATACCTCCCAGTATGAGTACTGCCTTGGAATCTCCCAGACCTTCCAATGGCCTTTCTTCTCTTCCTTCCAGAGAGTTTCCTTCTCTCTCTATCTGCTTGGCTTGGCTTCTGTTTCTCCAGGTGATACTGGTGCTTGTAGCCGTTGCTGAAGCTCTCCCTCAAGCTCTTTCTGTGGCTTTTGCTGAAGCTGTTCTTGAAGTTCTCCCTGAAGCTGGGCTGGAGCTTGTAGTAACTCCTGAAGCTGTTATCTGAAGAATAATCTCTATTCTTATTCTTTCCTAATGTGTGCTGCTCCCTAACACAGCGCAGCTGTCTTGAATCAGGCCCTGCCCTTTGAGATGAGTGCTTAGGGATTACCTCATAGCTCTCTTGATTGCACACACATTTCCTCACTTCAGCCCCTCTCATGGCTGCTGAAAACCTGGTGCATTCTGGGACTGGTAGTCTTTTATGTGAAAACTCTGTTTTCTTGCTTCTACCAGAACTGACAGGTTGCTTGTTCAGAGTCACATCATCTTTTCTATAGCTCCTACCTGAGCTATGATAAGCTTCCTTATCACACGCCTTATAAGATGCCTAGTAAGGTGCCCAGTATGGTGCCTTATAAGATGCCCAGTAAAATGCCTTATAAGGTGCCTTGTAAGGTGCCTAGTAAAGTGCCTTATAAGGTGCCTTGTAAGGCGCCCTATAAGGTGCCTCGTAAAAAGCCTTATAAGATGCCCTATAAGGTGCCTTGTAAGGTGCCCCGTAAGGCGCCCTATAGGGCCTCTTAGGCTAAGCGCCTTATTAGGCACCCCTGGACAAGGCACCGCAGAAGGCACCCTGGGCTATGGAACCATAGGTCAAGGTGGCCTAACAAGGTTATGGTGCCCTAGGTTAGTGTGCCCTAGGGGCTGCAAGGTGCCTCAGGATGACATGCATGACCTGTGTGGAACAGAGACAGATGTAGCCCTAAAACTAGATAGAGCACTCAGGAAAGGCAATGAACAGGTGAGTGAAGGAGGGAGAGCTGGGAGCCGCTGGACCTGCCATATCTGTGGGCATCCCATGTGGCTGCCAGTACTGATGACAAACATGGTGGGGGCAGCTGTACCACAGCACAGGGTGCTGGCAATGTAAAGTACTGGAAAGACAGTTGGTGGCAGACGATGGGAATACGTGTTCCCCAGTGGGGGCGGAGGTGGCAGGATAGTTACAATGATGGGTGGACAGAGGAGTGGTGTTGCCATGCAGGTCAGGCACAGGCGAGGCAAACATGAAGAGGGGCAATGCAGGAAAGGGTAGCAGTGCAGGACATGGGGTGGCAGCCTGCACTGGCAGACAGGACTCTACACAGCTGACAGATGCAGATAGACGGACAGAAGGATGGTTGGCAACTGTGATGAGGGTAATATGTGCTGGCAGCACATATCAGCAGAGATATATGACTGTTACAGGGATGACAGGTACCGGTGTAGGAAAGGCATAAAAGAAGGAGAAAAAAGAGGGAGCGAACCCATGACCAATGGGCTGAAAAAGCACTGCACAAACCAATAGGCCACACCACCACTGTGAGGTCCACAGCAATGGCTGCATACAAGAACACTGCAGGGCACCACACAAAACGCCTGCTGTGTGCCAGGAGAGGCCAACCCAGATAGTCACCATGATGCAACGCACATGTACAACAGGCGTCCACAGCTCATATCACAGTCTGTAAGTGGGACGGGAGCCACATAGAAACACATGCACACACACCATGAGATTTAATGGAGTGTACACAGCATGCAAAAGAGCATGGGAGTGATAGACGAAGGGTGTCAGGGGCCGGCTGAAGGGACAGCTAAGTGGACGGCCCGTGGACCAGCGCAGTGTAATGAAAAAAGAGCATGTGTGAATCCAACCTGCACAGTGATGTGGCACAGACCAGCCAACAACAGCAGTACCAATCCACCAAGCAGACTGGTCACATGGACACTACAAAGAAATAGCTATATGTAACACACAATATGCGACAGATAGGCTGCAGAGAGGGCACACACTGTAGCGCACATCGCAGAGATGGAGGGGTGTGTGGAGAGGCGACGAGGCAAGAACATAAGATATGCCATACTGGGTCAGACCAAGGTCCATCAAGCCCAGCATCCTGTTTCCAACAGCGGCCAATCTAGTTCATACGTACCTAGCAGTTTCCCCAAAATACCCAGGTTCCACAATGCTTGTATTGGGTCAAGCATTGATATCCTGGGCTGGCAGCACATATCTGCAAAAAGATGAGTGTTAGAGGCATGCAGGGTATCTGAGTTGGGCACGCATGGGGGGGGGGGGGATCAATAGGGGATCAAACCTATGGACACATTTTTGAGAGTCATTGTACGAACCAGGGGGCTATACCTCTATGGCCTGCTGTACAGCAGTGCCTGGGTACAGAAGGACTGCAGGTCACCGCATGGACCATCTGCTCTGTGTGCCAGGTTAGGGTAACCGCACCAGCACCCATGATGCATTGCACATGAGGAACAGTGGTCTACATCAGGTAACCAAATGAGGTCTGCACTTCTCTGTTACCACATCCTGATAAGACGGACTGCCATGCGAGATACTGGCACAGAGTAGCTACGGACCATGCCATTTTGCAGGTTCTGTATTCACCCTGAGGGTAAGGATGGCTGCCCAGCACTAGGTCCACAGTACATGTGGTGCTACATATAGGTCCTGCTGCACATCCCCATCACTGGCAGTGTGTGGCAGGTGTCCCAGGCAGTGCGCCAAAGGCACCTCTGTACCCGTGTTACACAGTCAAAGGTGTCCCCCTGGGACCAGAGACCTCCCAGATCCGTGTGTGTCCAGTGTTAAGGTCTGGCTTCCATAGCCGCCTGTTAGCAGGTCAGAGGAGTGTCCAGTGTTTTATCAGGGTTGTGTACATCTCCCTACTGCTCGGGGTACTATACACTATGTGCCCCCAGGGGCCCCATTACACTCATCTTGTAGGTGGGGGCGTGGAGGGACAGGTGCCTGAGACCACGGGACTGGCTGTGGGACCAGCAAGCCCATTCCTGATGGCTAGGAATAGCCCTCTAGAGCTAGTGCGCATAAGACATATCCTATGACTGCAGCATCAGCAGAACAGCATTGATGCTATCTGAATCCTCACTTGCCACATACCACAGTCTGCCATGCATCATCAGACAACACTGTCTGACTGCACCAGCATACAGTGTTCTCACCATGCACAGACTGAGGACATGCCACAGGCCAGTCTGTGGTACATGGTCAGTGAGAAAACACGTGCATCCAGACATAGGCTGGCCAACGCACACACACCAAGCAGGCATGTCAGTGATTGGGCCCCAGAACTGGGGGTCACACAGATATCACTGCAGACAGATAGTATAGATGACTATGTGGGAACCTGGACATTCCATGGTCACTGTTATGTCAGGGTGAGACTCCCCTCCCAGCACATGATTTAGCCACCCTGTCCATGCAGGTGGGGTTCGAAAACTAACGTGTACCAGACATTGGAATACTCGCTGTGCAGCCTGCCCAATTCGCTCTATCTGGCCCATACCCACACTACCTTGCTCCTCATTATGCACATTTGCAGGCTGATGCTGGTAACAGTTGAACAATGTGGGTCGGGGGTGGGGGGGAAGGTTTGCAGTCACAAAACTATGGATAGACACACACACACACACTCATAATGCAGCACTGTGCAATGGTAGGGGTGTTTGACAACCCCAGCTGCCACACTGCCAACATTTCTGGACTGAGCAGGAGATAGCAGAGGTGCTGTGGTGTTACCTGCAAATCCGTTCTGGAGCCAGCAGCCTGCCTGTACAGCATGATTTGCACAGTGGAGCCTGTGTGAGTGGGTGTTTCTACCCGTTGGCCGCTGCTATGGGGATTGCACGGTTTGATGTTGTATATGCTTCGTAGGGTAAAATGTTGAGACATGTTCTGTAGATTCCAGCAGCTGGGACCTGAACCTGTGACCCTCTGCTCTGAATCACACTGGCTGTGTATACTGCACCACAGTGGGGCCACAGCTGCACAGCCCTCTCTGGGCCACTCGTACCTTGACATCTCCTCAGCCAGACATTTCCTTTTTTTATCCTTCTTGTCTGTTATATCTACGTAGCAGGGCAAAGGTTTGTGATGTGTTCTGTAGGGTCTGTAGCTTGGACCTGAACCTGTGACCCTCTGCTCTGAATCACACTGGCTGTGTGTACTGCACCACAGTGGGGCCACAGCTGCACAGCCCTCCCTGGGCCATACCTTGACATCTCCTTTGAAAGGCTTTTTCTGTTGCCCTGCACACCATGTACTGGTACAGGGCATGGCCTGGGTCCACTGCAGACAGGTCCCACTGCCCCCTTCAGCACGGACACCCCCCCCCCATGGTGTGCTAACATAACCATAAGCTGGTGGTGCTTCTTGTGCGCCGTCTTAGGCCATCCACTGTTCAGGTAGGCAGGTGCCTATGGTGCGGCATCTAGGGTGGGGAGGCATACATGGACATTCCCACCCCACCCCCCATCAGCGACTAGCAACATTCTGTACCTTCAACATGGTGGTGGGATGGATGCGGGAGCATCCTGTCTCTGCCCTGGCAACTATTGCCTAATGTGGACAAGTTATTTGTATCTTGTGTTTGGCCTTTGTCAGATGCTGTCTTTCACACTTCCAGGATCTATGTTCCTATGTGCCACCTCAGCGCCCGCCTTGTCCACCCTGTGCCCCAGCTGCCCCGCTACATGTCCTGCCTGCAGCCCCCTATGCCCCATCACCATAGTGGCCTTTCATACTGGGGCACTATGCTGTTGCTGAGAATGGAGCACCACTATCACGTTTCTTGGGCTCACTGGCTAAGCTGTACATTGCTGACACTTAAATGGTTTCTCTCTCCTGCAAATGTGCATCTAACGGCAGGTTTTCATTTGCGTTAGGATTCAGCCCTTCAGTTCCGCACGTTAATGTGGAGGGAGCCTCTCCCTGCCCACTCCCCGCCCATTAACCCCTTCTCTCCGCCCTCTCTCCACCCTCCACGGTGTTTACTGCGGCCAGGTACGCTAACGATCGTTATGTAACGTTAACGCGCATTAACGTTACATACCGTGCATTAACGTTACCTAACGATCGTTAACGTTACATAACGCGCGGTATGTAACATTACCGCAGTTTAGTAAACATACCCCTAAATCTCTAAATTTCCTGACTACGTGTCTCAGCAAGAAGGGTAATTAGCTTTATACAGCGCTAAGGAGTCCATTGTCAAATTAACCCCAAGGTACCAGAGAAGAGTCCAACCACTTGAAAGGAAAATGGGCTCGGAATCGCGAACACAACTCATTATCCACATTAATATTTAATATTTCTGATTTGAAATAGTTGATTTTAAAGCCTGAGATCTTCAAGTAATCCTCAGAAATCTGCATTAAATGGGTGAGTTGTCAGAGGTACTCTCAATGACAGTAATATGTCATCTACAAATAATGCCACCTTATATTCTCTCTGCCCCACTTGTATCCCACTGTTTACATCTGTACCCCACTTGTATCCCACTATCAACCAAATCACAGATTTGTTGAGCTAAGGGTTTGATCGCAAGGGCAAATAAGCAACGATAGCGGGCAGCCCTGTTATGCCCCACACTCCAATAGAAAAGTCTTTGAGCAGCTCCCATTAACTCGAACACACACTTTTGGCTCATGGTACAGACTATACTCACCCAACCCTGAAAATTCAGTCCAAGCCCCATCTTAGCCCACACTCCATGCAAAACCCCCCACTTCACTCTACTGAAAGTGTTCTCCATGTCCAGTGCCAGCAGAAACACTGTTGGCCCCGTACCCAAGGCACATGCATTAGCTGAAGTATACAATGAATATTGTCGACTGCCTGCTGCCAGCCACAAAATCCACCTCATCTGCATTAACCAATCTTAGGAAGCACTCGATTCATTTGAGCTGCCATCAGTATTCATTAAGGGGATGGGCCTATATGAATTAACTTCTGTTCTAACCTCCTCGGCCTTCGGTACTAGAAATAACCACTTTCATCTGTAAAGGAGGCAAGATGTCTCCTTTTAGTACAGTGTTGAAGACGTCTGCCAGCCCAGGTGCTAAACTCAATCCAAATTTCTTATTACATTCTGGGGTAAAACCATCAGCCCCTGTCACTTTTGCAGCTGGGAGGGCCTTGATCACCTGCTGTACTTCCTGTACCGTTATCTCGACTTCCAAAATCTCCTTTTCCTGCTGGGTCAACACTTCCAGGGAGACTCCTTCCAAGAACTCATCAATTTGTTCTGAGGCAACCTAATCAGCCCTGTACAATTGCTCTAAAAATTCTGCAAAAATGGCCCAAATCTCTATGGGCCGGTGAAGTCACTGACCATCCTTCCCCTTGATCTCATGCACAACATGTCCCATTTGATGTCTACACAGACGCAAAGCTAAAACTTTACCTGCTTTACTACCTTTCTCATAGTATGTTTGCCTCAATTGACATCTCATATAATCCAGATCCCACTGCACCTTTTCATCAAGCCTGGATCTTAAAGCTGTCAACTCTTTCAAAATCCTTTTATAGCCAATTTTCTCATGCTGCCTTTGACAGATTTCCCTCTCCCCCCTCTTCTTACTTCGCACTGCTTATGCAATAAACTATCCTCTAGCCCAGGGGTCTCAAACTCAAATTGCTTTGAGGGCCAAATGAGGACTTGTAAAGTAACCCGGGGGCCGCATAAGACGCGGGGCCTCATTAGCATAAGGGGCCTCATTTGCATAAATATTTGCATAATGTTACCATACACTAACTTTTAGTAAACATGCCTCTTTAATGAGTATGGATAAAGAAAGACTAAAAGATTTAGAAACAAGAAGACAATAATTAAACTGGGAACCCCAAAAGCCAAACTTGGAATGTACAACAACACTGTAGAAATAAAACTATAAATTAATTTCCTCTTGTACTAAACAAAGCGCAAACATTAATGATGCACATTTCCCAGAGCTGACATATTCCAGTTAATAAATTCAAAATAAAGAGATATTTTTCTACCTTTTGTGCATTTTTTTCAGTTGCAATTGTTCCAGCCACTTTCTTCTGGTTTCTTCATGTCTTCTGCTAACTCTCCATCGTCTGCTGTCCATTTGCCCTTTCTTCTCTCCTAGTTTTTTTTCCATTCTCTCTCTACATCTGCTTTAACATACTAATCTTTCTCCTTTTTCTCTTTCCTCATTCCTATTTCATCCACTCAAATTTTACCCCTCCATCCTCAATCCCCACTTACTCTCCCAATACCTGGCCAATTGTAGATTTGTCTTCTCTCCCAGACAAAATATTTTTCCCCTCTCCATTTCACTTTCCCAGCTCAATCCCATTCTAATCCTCCCCCAACATCAGCTCCCTTCTAGTTCCAGCCCCACCCAGCATCCGCTCCCTTCTAGTCCCCCCATTAGTCCATTTCCAGTCCTATCCTAGCCTCACCATCAGCCCATTTCCAATCCTAGCTCCCTCCCCTCACAGCCCATTTCCATTCCAAGCCCCCCTCCCCATCAGCCATTTGCAGTTCAAGCCCCCCTTCCACTCAGCCCATTTCCAGTCCTAGCAACCCCCCCCAGCCCATTACCAGTCCTAGACCCCCCATAGCCCATTACCAGTCCTAACCTCCCCATCGCGCACTTCCAGTTTTACCCCCATCACCCCATTTTCAGTCTTACCCCCCCCCCCATAGCCCATTACCAGTCATAGCCCCCCTGCCAATAGCCCACTTCCAGCCCTAACCCCCATTACCCCATTTCAGTCAGCCCTTCCATAGCTTGAAACCGCGCGAGAGGGGAATACTCTCTTCGCGGCTTGAAAAGAACGCCGCTGATAGAGCAGACTCGGATCTCCGGGCACAGGGGAAGGGGCCGCAGGACAGCTGATTTTGCTGCTTGAACAGCAGAAGTCAGTTTTTTTTTAAATTTGACAATTGATTCTGCCGCTGCCACGGCGGCAACGGCAGAAGCCAGGGTTTTGGGGGTTTTTTGTTTTCCTCCGTCGCGGGCCGCACAAAGTTGTCTCACGGGCCGCGTGTTTGAGACCCCTGCTCTAGCCACTGCCTTAAATGCATCCACTTTTAAGGCACTTTAACAACTTATCCAGAGTTGTTAAAAGCAAAATACTCCTGAATAAAGAAATCATTGGCCTGTCTCACGTCCACCTATTGCAACAGGTAATATTTAAAGTCCACTGCCTTTGCCCTTCATCCATATCAGCCCTTGCAAGTTCCATCCAACAGGGGGGCATGGTCTGACTATATTATTGATGCGACCTTGGTGGTCTGCAACCAACATTTTAATCACTGATCACCCAAAAGGTAATCTATGTACCTATAGACTTGATGCACCAGTGAATAGAAGTGTAACCCCGCCCTTTCTGATGAAGATCCCTCCATACATCTTTGAGGCCCAATTCCAAAAGCACACCTCTCAGCACTTTATTTGTGCCCCCTCAAGCTGCACCTCCTTACCAGCACAGTCCAGCTGCGGTTGCAAGCATTACACACACAAAATTATGAACCCCTTTACAAATGCTGCCAGGGAGCCTTTGATCTCCCCAAAACAATTTACTTGACTATCACTGGGGGATATAAATGTTAGTTAATGTACACATTTCCCCATTACTCTTCACATGCATAAAGATCAATCTCCCTCATTAACTGGGTTTAAAAAAAGTTTTGGGGAGGAAACGTCCACAACCCATTTAGAGGGCCAAAGAAATCCACTGCTTACCTCTGGGATAAGCAGCATGGAATCTGGGTCCCTTTTTGGGAAGCTGACAAGTACCCGTGACCTGGACTGGCTGCTGTTGGAAACAGAATACTGGGTTTGATAGACCCTTGTTATGACCCAGTATGGCATATCTTATGACATACATCTACATTTTTATTTTGCATGTTCTTAGTTGTCACTCACTTAGGTATCCCGGGCAAGATAGGAAATACTTGCACCTGGTTAATGTGCAGAAGATGATTATGAAAGCGAGACAGTTAATTTTATTGATAGGTTTATAATCATGCAGTAAATAAAAAGGGAAAAAACGACGATGACCCCCATGTTTCAGAGGTAAAGGGACCTTCTAGTCCCCTTGTTAACTGCTAAGTTCATCCACATCTCCTCAAGCAACATTATCCTTCCTGGCAATCATGATTAGTTACCCACCCCATTTAACAGGTTTCGTTAGATGTGGCTCAGCCAGCCTCCCTTCAGATCTTAGAGATAGCAACGCAGGAGCTTGTCGTATTCCTAGTTTTCACGCAAGAGTAACTTTCCTTGGGGCATATATCGGCACACATTAGGTCTTCTGTTAGAATCTTAGACGGTCATTTCAACACCCATTTTTCGAGTTAATTACCTTTCCAAGCAACTAAACTACCAGCACCTACCCACGTGGCTAAGTATAGCTAACACATAGACTCCAATCCGCACATGCCCACGTCCCCGATTCTTATCCCCCCTCTTCGCCCCCAAGTGCAAAACGACCAGACGTTACGTGAGGCGCAGACTTGGGCACATCAGTATAGTGGATGACACGGTCCTGGCCGGTGTGTTTCCGGCTGAGAGCGGAGGCGCTTGTACTTCCGGGTGAGGGCGGAAGCGGCGCGGGGCGCGGGAAATGGCGGCTGCAGTGGTTGCGCGGAGCATGGAGGAGACCGAAGAGGGCGAAATCAGCGGCTCCGACTCGGACATAGCAGAGGCGACGCAGCTGCCTCAACAGCCCCGTGGCCCGGAGCAGGTATCATTGAAGCAGAGAGCGAGCAAAAAGAGATCTGCCATTGGCGGTAACGTGTAGCGTGTGAAATCCCTTTAGTGATCTGACATAAGAGCTCACCAAAGAGGAGCGAGCTTAGAGGGCAGCATAGGCTCCTTGTTCAGCTGGGATGTGCATCCCGAGTTTCCCATCATCCTGGGTTAATTCTTTGGTCCTGGACTCTGTTGCAAACACAGAGACCCATTTTTTGTTTTGTTTTTGTTGCGTGCTTCCCTTTAAGGCACAGGTTAATATGATTACATTAAGAAAAATACAAAAGCAGTGAAATCGAATAAGGTAATATATAAAAATATAACAAAACATTCATCCTGCTTTCTTTTGGCATTACGTGTTTCTGATTCCTATATCCCGCATCCCATCCTTCCTCCTTGCACGGCTCACTTTGAAGGGGTACCCATGTTAACCTAGGAGAGACAGGTTCTCTCTCGCAGCCACTTCTGTCTGCCTAGCACCACCATTCTGTTATTTGGGCACCTTATCTTATAAGTAGATGTAAGGGGTTTTAGTTCCCAGTAACATTGCTGATTCTTGTTCTAGGGATTTGTAGACCAGTTTTTGAGAGTTTGAGTAATACAGCCCCTGCGTGGCAATCAGAAATGTGCTTTTGGCACTGTAGGACAGCCTCTTTGTGTGCATTTAATGTTAAAATTCTTGAGCTAGAGGCTAGTTATTTAATTTTGCAAATCTTTCATAGCATGCCATTGTGGTGTTAAGGTCAGTGTGCATCAGGTGCATGGAGCTCTTTGTTCTCAGGGAATGAATCCAATCTCTGCAGGCTAGAGTAGCCGACATGGAGGACATAAGGAAAGACAGAGAGGGACATAGTACTGAAGTTCCACCTCCAGTCTGACAGCCTCCCTATTTCAATGGAGGAGAGAGGTCACGCGACAGGAGAGCATTACCCTGGTGTGGCAGGAAATGATCCTGTAGCTAGGACTTGTCCTCCTGGTGGTATAAAACACTCTTGCACCAAAGAGGTTTCTCCAGGGCCATGTGCCCATGAGGGAAGGGTTAGGGTTAGTTGGTGATTCGATCATTAGGCATGTAGGTGGCTGGTGGACGTAAGGATCGTCTGGTAATGTGGCTGCGTGGTGCAAAGGTAGCAGATCTCTCGTGCCACCTACACAAAGTTTTAGATAGGGCTGGAGAGGAGTCTGTTGCCTTTGTACATGTTGGTACCAATGATGTAGGAAAGTGTGGGAGGGGGGTGCTGGAGGCCAAATTTAGGCTTTTAGGTAGAAAGTTGAAATCCAGAACTTCCAGGGTAACATTCTCAGAAATGCTTCTCGTTCATGTGCAGGATTCAAAAGGCAGGCAGAGCTCTAGAGTTTAATTCATGGATGAGATGGTAGTTCAAGGAAGAGGGTTTCAGATTTGTTAGAAGCTGGGCAACATTTATTTATTTATTTATTTAGATAGATTTGTATACCACCTTATCCTACAATCAAAGTGGTTGCATGACATCACAATTGGGGTTACATTTAACATGTGGGTGATTTACAACATTTAACATGAGGGTATTTAACAACATTTAGACAGCACAGTTGTAGGGTTACATTTAGCATGAGGGTATCTTTGTGAGTCTAGTTGGGCTGATTGGGTATTGAGTTGGCGGGGTTAGCTTCAATACTGCTCGAGTGGGTACTATTGTCTCTCTGCTCATAAGTTTCTGTAAAGAGCAGAGTTTTAAGGTTCTTGCGGAAGTCTGTGATGTCTTCTAATACCCTTAGGCTCATTGGGAGGGAGTTCCATAGTGTGGATGCCAGTAGTGAAGGAGCTCTTCTTGAAGTATTTTGTTTAGTCTTATGGTATTCTGCAGGTGTGCCAATCATGTTGTCACTATTGTTCCTTCTTGGTCTATTACTGATATCTCTTGTTATGATTTCTTGTAGTGCATCTGCCGATAGATGATGGATGATTTTGAAGATAATTAGGGTTGTTTTAAATTTTGCTCTGGCCACCATTTGGAGCCAGTGTAGTTGTTGTAAGATGGGGGTGATGTGCTCAGATCTTGGAGTGTCAGTAATGATGCGTGCTGTAGTGTTCTGCACCATTTGGAGTGGGTGTAGGGGTATGCTGAGGGAGGCCTTGATATAATGAGTTTCCGTAATCAAGCAGAGGTGTGATGAGTGCTTGGCATACCGTGCGGAAGTAGTCTTGGCGGAGCAATGGTTTGATCTTTCTTATGGTCCTCAGATGTTGGTAGGCTTTGTTTGCAGTTTTGGTGATATGAGATTTCAGGTTCAGGGCTCTGTCCATTGTGATGCCCAGGTACTTGACGTAATCTTTGACTACTATGTGTTTGTTTAGAATACTAATAGTCTGTGGTGGAATGAAGTTAGTGTTTCGGGTGATGAACATTGCCTCAGTTTTATCGTAGTTGACTGTCAGGTTGTTGGCTGTGAGCCAGGCATTCATGTCTTCAATGCATTTGGTTATTGTTATGGTGTTAGGTGCTAGTAGGTTGATTGGAGCATACACCATGATGTCGTCGGCATAGATGTGATAGTAGAGTTGTGGTGTTTGATGTTGCATATGGGTTGGATGTAAATATTGAAGAGCATTGATGACAAGGCTGATCCCTGAGGTATTCCCTGCATGATGGCGAACTGCAATGATTTCTTTTGGTCGCATTTGACTTGTTGCGTTCGATCTTCCAGGTATGAGGTGAACCATTTCAGAGTGTTCTTGCGTAGTCCTGTCTAGTGCAGGCGCTGCAATAGTCTGGCGTGGGATACTGTGTCAAAGGCTGCTGAGATGTCCATGAACACTAGCAGGAATCCATTTTTTATGTTATCTATACCTCTTATGAGGTTGTCAAAGAGGGAAGTTAGTAGTGTTTCCACACCATTCTGGGGTTTAAAGCCACGCTGATGGATGTCCAGAGGAGCATTCAAGTCAATGTAGTCCTGAAGTTGTCTTTGCACTGTCTTTTCAATGATTTTTCTATGAATGGTAGGCTGGAGATAGGACGGTATGATTTAGGTTCAGATGGACTTAGGTTGTTGCCTTTAAGTATCGGTCGTATCATAGCGTGTTTGAGGGAATGCGGCATGTGTCCTTGTTAGAGTGAATCTTTGACCATTTTGTGAATGTGCTGGGAGAGATGGTTTCTTTTGACTTTGATCCAAGCCACTGGGCAAGGGTCTGATGGTGAGGTTGTTGTTGAGTCCATGTATTATGTCCTCTACTTGCTGTTTTAATGGTATGCTGAAGTCTTCCCAGGTTTGATGTTGCTCTTTCATTTCATGGTCATCTGTTTGTTTGTAGTGTGATGGAGCATGTCTGGATGGTATTTTTCGTTCTCATGTAGTCTGCAAATTCCTGTGGGTCAAGATGGTGAGTACAATGCTGTGTGGTGTCCCCAGTGAGCTTTTGGACAATGCTAAAGAGTTCTCTTGGTTTGTTGACAGATTCCATGATTAGGTTGATGTGGTGATGCTGTTTGCGCTCATTTATCAGTTTGTTATATTCCAATAATTTGGCTCGGTATAGATTCAGGGAGTTATGCAACTTGTTCTGCCTCCATTTTCTCTCCAGTCTTCAGAGTGTGCGCTTTGCATTTCTGATATCATTTGAGTATCAGGGGGCGTTAGGTCTCCTTTGTGTTTGTGGTTTTGTACACGTAGGGGCTGATGCTGCATTGGATATGGAGTTCCAGTTCTCTATGCTTATGTCAAGGGTGTCACATGGGGAAAGAAAGGGCTCTACCTTGACCAGGGTGGAACCAGGCTGCTGACATTAACCTTTAAAAATGAGATAGGGGAAAGCCAATAGTCGCCCAAGAGCACATGGTTCAGAAGGATATATTTTTGAAGGACTCTAGCAAAAGATTGATGTTGGGGCATATCGACAGAGAGGTTCCAATAAAGACAAAATTAACCCAAAGGCCCTTAATACAGAGCAGACAGAGCTTAAAGATTCTAAATTACCCCAGCCTACCAATAACCAGACTAATATGAATAAAATACAACTTCTAAAATGCTTATATGCAAATATTGGATGTCTAAAAAATAAAATGAGAGAGTTAGAATACATAGCGCTAAATGAGAGGGTAGATATGATTGGTATCTGAGACCTGGTGGAAGGAGGACAACCAATGGGACTCTGTGATGCCTGGGTTCAAATTATATCACAATGATAGAGTAGATCGAGTTGATGGAGGGGTTGCACTCTGTTAGAGAGGACATTAAGTCACACGGGATTAAAGTTTTGCAGTAAACAAAATACACTGTAGAATCTCTATGGATCGAAATTCCATGTGAAAAGGGGAAGGCAATGGCAGTGGGATGTACTATCGACTGCTTTGCCAGAATGAAAAAATAGATGATGAAATGCTTAAAGAAATCAGGGAAGCTAACAAAAATTACAACACGATAATAATAATGAGTGATTTCAATTACCCCGGTATCGACTGGGTCAGTGTCACGGCAGGACATGCTAGGCAGATAAAGTTCCTAGATGAAATAAATGGCTGCTTCTTGGAGCAGCTGGTTCATGAACCGGATAAGAAGGGCGGCCATTTTGGACCTAGTCCTTAGTGGAACACAAGATCCAGTGCAAGAGTATTGGGGCAATAGTGATTATAGCGTGATCACATTTGATTTAATAAATGGAAGAAGGACATCAAGGAAATCCACAGTACTACCTTTTAACTTTCAAAAGGGAGACTTTGATAAATGAGGAAAATAGTTAAGAAAAAACTAAAAGTAGCAATTGCAAAGGTTAAAGATTTACATCAAGCATGGGCGTTGTTTAAAAATAGTCTCTTGGAAGCTCAGACCTGCTGTATTCCACATGTTAAGAAAAGTGGAGGAAGTCCAAAAAACTGCCAGCATGGTTTAAAGGTGAGGTCAGAGAGGCTGCTGAAGCCAAAAAGGTATCTGAGCCCGCTGCAACTCGCCATGAACGCTGTTCTAAATAGGGCCTCAAGGCGTGACCATATAACACCCATACTCAAAAGTCTCCACTGGCTCCCAATCCATGGTAGGATCACCTTCAAGATCTTGCTACTAACATTTAAGACCATCAATGGGCTTGCCCCCTCTTCACTCGCTGGCCTTACGCACATTACCCCACAAAAATAGAGCCAGACGACCTACAGCAATAAACACCTTGGTAATCCCCAAAGCAATGACCCATTGTACACAAACAACTGTAAACAGGGCATTCAGTCTCTGCGCACCCAGATGCTGGAGCGCTCTTCCACCCAATATACGAGCAATCCCTGAACTATCAAAATTCCGGAAGGCACTGAAGCACTACCTCTTCCTCAAATGCTACCCGGAGGAACATTCACCAATCCCCTCACGCACAACACAACTACACAACCACATGTAATTACCCTCAATATGATGTTTATACGTGTAAATACTTTTCTGTTACCCATAGAGATGTAAATAGTTAATACTGTTATCCAAGTTGAGCTTCCTGTTATATGTAATTACGGTGTTACCCCCATCGTAAACCACCCATGTTATATGTAAACCGCACTGATGTGGAAGAGCGCGGTATATAAGAGAAATAAATAAATAAATGGAAAAAGGAGCCAAGTGACAAAAACTGGAAGCAACATAAACACTGGCAAGTTAGATGGATTGAAAGAGAAAATTTGAAAAAAGCTTGCTGTGGAAGCAAACGTGCATAATAAAGACTTTTTCAATTACATTCGTAGCAAAAAAACTAGTGAGAGAGTTGGTTGGACCATTAGATGATAGAGGGGTGAAAGGTGCACTAAGAGGGGACAAGGCCACAATGGAGAGACTATGGGGTATGTTTACTAAACTGGGCTAACGGTTAACCCGGGCTATCTGCAACTAGGTCCCATTGAATAATATGGGACCTAGTGACAGATAGCCCGGGTTAACCGTTAGCCCTGTTTAGTAAACATACCCCTATATCTGGATGTTTGGAAAACCTTTGACAAGGTCCCTCGAGAGACTCTTGGAAAAATTAAAAAGTCATGGGATAGGGGGCAGTGTACTATTGTGGATCAGGAGCCGGTTAAAAGATAGAAAGCAGAGGGTAGGGCTAAATGACCAATTTTCCCAATGGAGAAAGGTGAATAATGGAGTATGCCAGGGATCTATGCTAGGTATGCTGTTTTTTAACATATTGGTAAATATCCTGGAAATGGGAATAACAAATGAGTTGATCAAATTTGCAGATGAGACACAAGTATTAAAAGTTGTTAAAACCCAAGAGGATTGTGAAAAATTGCAAGAGGGCCTTGATAAATTGGAAGACTGAACATTCAAATGGCAGATGAAATTTAATGTGGACAAGTGCAATGTTATAAACTTCGGAAAGTACACCCAAACTATGGTTACACGATGCAATGTTCCACATTGGGAACCACCACCCAGGAAAAAGATTTAGATGACATCATGGATAACGCGTTGAAACCCTCCGCCCAGTGTGCAGTGGCAGCCAAGAAAGCAAATAGAATGCTAGGGGTCATAAGGAATGGAATGGAGAATAAAACAAAAGATATTATAATGACTCTGTACTGTTCCATGGTGCAACTGCACCTTGGATATTGTGTGCAGTTCTGGTCAACGTATCTTTAAAAGGGATATAGTGGAATTTAGAAAAGGTACAGAGAATGGCCACCAAAATGGTAAAAGGGATGGAAGGACACCTCTATGAGGAGAGACTTAAAAGGTTAGGGCTTTTCAATCTGGAAAAGAGATGGCTGAGGGGGAGATATGATAGAGGTCTATAAAGTATTGAAGTGGAATGGGTAAGCATAGATCGATCGTTCCTTAGCGCTCCGCAGTGCAGTCCTCAACTTCTGGGTTGTCAACCTCCTCCTGCAGCTAGGAGACTGGCATGTGCAAATTCATGACATCACTGGATATATCCTGTCAGCTCCCTCCTACTCCCAGTGTGACCAGTCTCCTTGCAGCAGGAGGTTGTTGTGAGCCCCGGAGAGGGACTCACTGTGAGGAAAAAATAAGCAGCTCTGTGTTTTTTGATCCTTTTTAAGCTGAGTTTTGTTCATTTTTCTTTCTTTAACTACTGGGCTCTTGTTGCTTTAAATTTTATTTAGCCCGATTGGAGGAAGGAGGGGTCAGTGCTGAGCTCTATTGGAGCCTCCTGCCTCTCCTCCGTGTCAGCCCTGCCTACCGTTCATTGCTCTTTCTTTCTTTCTTTCTTTCTTTCTTAATTTTATTTCTTTATTTCTTTTGCTTTCTGTTCTTGCTACAGGCAGTTTGGGCTGTGTGGAAGTTCTCTCCCCCCGGACCATACGGGGGAGAGCCCTTCAGGTGCCCGTGGTTCCGGAGTTCCCGGGTGCTGATCTTAAGCACAGCAGATCGCGGGGTTCCTTTCCCCCGGGGCGATTTTTGCGGCAGCGGCTGGAGCTCCGTTGACCTTCGGGAGCCTCGGGGCAGCCTTGGTGAGCGGCGATAAAGCGGTCCGCGATCTTGGCGCCTTTTTTGCCGCGGCGGCCATTTTAAAAGCACTTGGTCTACCGCGTGCTTGTCAGCGCATCGGGACTTCAGGATTTTGGGGTAAGTCTCTTGTGCCTTAAGTTTGCAAACGCTATTTTCCTTTGCATTGCCTTGGCCTTTGACTTCTGAGGTTTGGTTTATTTTGCAAAGGGAATTGTTGTAGGCCTTTCCCTTGGTAGGTTCACACGGTGTGTTGCCTAAAGGGGGGGGAAATCCCATAGTGGGCTCTTGGCTACCAGCGGGTGTGTGGTTAAGGCCAATGCCACAGAGGCCCCTCTGTATCATTTGTGGAGCCCGTAGAGGTCCTCTATCGGTATTGGGAGTCTGCAGGGGTTGTGCTACCCTGTCCTCCCTCATGGAGCAGAAGCTGGAGGTCAGAGAGCCTGAGGGGCTGGCCGAGCTTCAGGAAATTGATGCTGAGCGTTCTTCCCGCCACGGTGTGCCGGAGCTCCGGTCAGAGGGGTCCGCTGGGCCCTCTGCGCCGCTGCCGGCGGGCATTGCGGTGGAACCCGGAGCTTTTAGTCCCGAGTTTGTTCTGTTAATGCACCAGGCGTTTTGTTTGCAGCAGCAGGGCGCGGTGCCTGGATCGGTTCCTCTGCTGCCCCTTGAAGTCCCCCAGGACGCGGGAGGGGCTTCGAGTGTTCCTCCTCCCGCTCCAAAGAAGGCTCGGAGGTCCGCAGCTTCGGTGGCGGATGAAGAGTGGCCTGAGGGGTCTGAGGCGGCCTGGGACCCGGAGGGGGACCCTCGAGATCTCGAAGAGGGGGAGCTTCCGGAGCAGGAAGACCAGGCCAAGATCATTCGGGTTTTTCGCCGCGAGGAACTGCCGGCACTCATTTCCGAGTCTTTGCGGGTCTTGAATATGGCGTCTCCTGTGGCCCAGGATGTGGAGATCTAGGACCCGGTTATACAAGCTGAGCGTCTATCGCGCATAGTTTTTCCCTTGCACCGGGTGGTGGATAAAATGATCAAAGACGAATGGGATAAGCCGGAGGCCGGATTGCGTGGCGTTCGCACCCTGTCTCGTCTTTACCCCTTGGCAGACCCGGATAAAGAACGTTTTCGGGCACCGCGCGTGGATGCGGTGGTCTCGGCGGTTACTAAAAAGACCACTATCCCGGTTGAGGGGGGAGCGGCCTTGAAGGATGCCCAAGACCGGAAGGTTGATGGCTTGCTGCGGCAGACCTTTGAGGCCGATTCCATGTCCTTGCAAGCGTCGGTGTGCGGCGCCTGGGTGGCTTGGGCATGTTTGCGCTGGGCCCAGCGGTTGCGTCTATCCTCGCGTCTCGAAGAGGAGGATGTGAAGGAGTTAGATCGCTTGGAGTCTGGGGCAGCGTATCTGGCGGATATTCATTATGACTTAATTCGCGCGTTGGCCAATAGTACGGCTTCGGTGGTGGCGGCCAGACGTTCAGTGTGGCTCAGAAACTGGGCGGCTGATGGTCCTTCCAAATCTCGTCTCAGTAAGCTTCCCTTTAAAGGAGGGCTTCTCTTTGGTGAGGATTTGGACAAATTGGTCAAGGACCTGGGGGAGTCTAAGGCTGGTCGCCTCCCGGAGGACAAGCCTAAGCCGCTTCGTTCGACCTCCTCGGTTAGGGGGCAGTCTCGGGATTTTCGACGGTTTCGTTCCCCCCGCTATGCAGGTTTCTCTAGGGGCTGCTTTCAGACCCGCGTGCAGGGCTTTCGGAGCTACAGAGGTGGAGCGAGAGGCTTCTCTGCGCCCTCCCCCTCCACGTCTCGGAAACCACAATGAAATGAGGCGGGTCCCGGCAGTGAGCATTTCGGTAGGCGGCCGTCTACGGGAATTCCTCTCCGCTTGGACCCTCATCACAACGGACCAGTGGGTCCTCGATATCATTCAACACGGTTACGCCCTCGAGTTTGCTCGGTCCGTTCGGGATTCCTTTATCCTCTCGCCGTGCAAGGGTGCTTCCAAAGCGGCAGCGGTGGCGGCTACTCTCCACAGATTGTTAATGTTGGGGGCGGTGAAGGAGGTCCCCAAAGGCGACTACGGTACGGGTCGTTATTCTATTTATTTCGTGGTGCCCAAGAAAGGCGGGGAATTACGGCCCATTCTAGATCTCAAATCTCTCAACCGCTGCTTGCGGGTACCGCATTTTCGCATGGAGACCTTGCGGTCGGTAATCGTCGCGGTACGTCCCGGGGAGTTTTTAACGTCCCTAGATCTGACGGAGGCGTACTTGCATATTCCCATTCTGGAGGCTCATCAGCGGTTTTTGCGGTTTGCTCTCCCGTGGGGACATTATCAGTTCCAGGCGCTTCCGTTCGGTCTGGCGACGGCTCCTCGCACTTTCACGAAGATTATGGTGGTCGTAGCGGCGGCATTGCGGCGCGAAGGGATCCTGGTCCATCCCTATCTAGACGATTGGTTGATTTGTGCGAAGTCCAAGGAGGAAAGTCGGCAAGTCACGGACAAAGTGGTCCGTTTTCTGCAGAGTCTGGGTTGGGTGATCAATTTTGCGAAGAGTCATCTGGAGCCCACCCAGGACCTCGTGTACCTTGGAGTCTGTTTCAACACGTGCTCGGGTCACGTGTTCCTTCCGTCCCCGCAGGCCGATGCCTTGCGGCTCTCATTCGGAAATTCCGAGCCACTCCGGCTCCGACAGCCTGGGACTACCTGCGAGTACTCGGTACCATGGCAGCGACTCTGGAAGTGGTTCCGTGGGCGAAGGTGCACATGCGACCGTTGCAGCAGGCCCTTCTCCGTCGCTGGTCGCATCAGGCGGATCCCTTAAGCAGGAGGCTGCCTTGCCCTCTGGCGGTTCACCAGTCTCTCCGGTGGTGGCTTCTACCTCGCTCATTAGAGACCGGGATGCCGCTGGATCAGCCCGATTGGGTGCCTCTCTTGACGGATGCCAGCCTGACGGGCTGGGGTGCGCATTGTCAAGACAGCTTTGCGCAGGGCCTATGGTCAGGAGTGGAGACGTCGTGGTCCATAAATCGCCTGGAGCTGAGAGCGGTGTTTCTGGCTCTTCAGGCCTTTCAGCACTTAATCATGGGTCGGGCAGTGCGGGTGCTGTCCGACAACTCGGCGACGGTGGCTTATATCAATCGGCAGGGCGGCACAGGAAGCGCCACCATGGAGCAGGAAGCGGATCAGTTGTTCCGTTGGGTGGAACCTCGTCTTCCGTTGATTTCAGCGGCTCACATTGCCGGAAAGGACAACGTAACGGCCGACTTTCTCAGCAGAGTTCACGTGGATGCCGGGGAGTGGCGCCTGCATCCCGAGGTCTTCGCTCAGATTGTGGAGCGCTGGGGTTCGCCGATGATGGATCTCATGGCGACCTTCCTGTCGGCGCATGTCCTTCGCTTTTACAGCAGGCGAAGAGAGCGGATGTCGGAGGGCATAGATGCTCTGCTACAGGTGTGGCCGACACAGGGTCTTCTCTACGTTTTCCCCCCGTGGGCGTTGATCGGGCGGGTCGTTCAGAAGATAGGACGTCACCCGGGGAGAGTACTTCTGGTGGCTCCCGATTGGCCTCGTCGGCCTTGGTATGCGGATCTCGTTCGTCTATTGGACGGTCGTCCCTGGCGCCTACCGGAGCGCTCGGATCTCCTGGTTCAGGGTCCCCTTTTCATGCCCCACGTGGATCGGTTCTCGCTTACGGTTTGGCCATTGAAAGGGCACGCTTGAGGAAGCGGGGATACTCGGCGGCGGTGATAGCCACGATGTTAGCATCCCACGTCGTTAGCGTATGTGAGAATTTGGCGCATCTTTCAGGATTGGTGTTCGCGGCATTGGATTCGAGCGGCCACGGTGGCCGTTCCCGTTATTCTGGACTTTCTGCAGGATGGTTTCGCTAAGGGTCTTGCGGCCAGCTCTTTGCGGGTGCAGTTGGCGGCGTTGGCCTGTTATCGCGGTAAGGTTAATGGTGTGTCGTTGGGGTCGCATCCGGATGTTCGGCGATTTTTAACGGCCATTTCCAAGTTGCGGCCTTCTCTTCGGGTTGGCGTTCCATCCTGGGATCTTAATTTGGTTCTCCGAGCCTTGTCTCGGCCTCCCTTTGAGCCGTTAAAACGCTCTTCCTTGAAGGATCTGACCTTGAAGGCGGTTTTTGTAGTGGCAATTTGCTCAGCACGCCGTATTTCCGAATTGCAGGCCCTGTCTTGTCGGGAGCCGTTCCTGACCTTCTCAGCTGATAAAGTGGTGTTACGTACCGTGCCCTCCTTTCTACCTAAGGTAGTCTCTCCCTTTCATATGGACCAGGTGGTCACCTTGCCGGCTCTCGGTTCTCGCGATGACGCCCCCCTCGATGGCGATCTGCGCCGATTGGATGTTCGGCGGGTGTTGCGTCATTACTTGCAGGTCACGGACTCTTTCCGCAAGTCCGATCATTTATTTGTCCTATTTGGGGGGGTGCGTAAAGGAGAGGCCGCGGCGAAGGCTTCTATTGCCCGGTGGCTTAAAGAGGCAATTTCGGCGGCTTATTTGCTTCAGGGCCGCGTGGTGCCGTCGGGTTTCCGGGCGCATTCCACTAGGGCGCAGGCTTGCTCTTGGGCGGAGCATCGCTTGGTTCCGCCGGGGGATATCTGTAGGGCGGCCACGTGGTCGTCCATGCATACTTTTAGTAAGCATTATCGTTTAGATGTGGAGGCGGCGAAGGATTCTCGTTTCGGATCGGCGGTGTTGTCTGTCGTCCGGAATGATCCCGCCCCTTAGGTACTGCTCTGGTACATCCCAGAAGTTGAGGACTGCACTGCGGAGCGCTAAGGAAATATTAATTACACTTACCTGGTAATTGTAGTTCCTTTAGCGACGACAGTGCAGTCCTCCATCCCGCCCACTACTGTCATATTTCAGGGTTCCGGAGTGGAGTACGGATTGAAGAATTGTTGCAGGTGAGCCGACTCCATTTTCTCCCTGTTTGTTTTCGCTATCTTTATAGTCTGTCTCTTGCCTCTGCTGTTGTGGCTCGCAGGACAGGGATGGTAAGCCGGGCATGAGCACGGTTACCTTAGTAGTGTTAAAAAATAAAATAAAAAAAAAATGCTGTTCTTTTTGGATGTCATGTTCTGGCTACTTATTTCTTGCTCCCTTGAGTCTGCTTTGTTAATAGTTCACACTGGAAGTAGGAGGGAGCTGACAGGATATATCCAGTGATGTCATGAATTTGCACATGCCAGTCTCCTAGCTGCAGGAGGAGGTTGACAACCCAGAAGTTGAGGACTGCACTGTCGTCGCTAAAGGAACTACAATTACCAGGTAAGTGTAATTAATATTTTTACGCCATCAAAAAGTAGAAAAACTAGAGGACAATCAATGAAGCTACAGTGTAACCCGTTTAGGACTAATAAGAGAAAATATTTTTTCACTCAACACATAATCAAACTCTGGAATTCATTACCGGAGGATGTAGTAAAAGCTGTTATTGTAGCTGGGTTTAAAAAAGGTTCGGACAATTTCTGGGAGGAAAGGTCCATAAACTACTATTAAAGAGGATCTGGGAAATCCACTGCTTTCCTCAATACAAGCATTGTGGAACCTGTGTGTCTTTTTGGGAACCTGCTAGGTACTTGTGACCTGAATTACCCACTGTTGAAAACAAGATACTGGGTTTGATGGGCCTTGGTCTGACCCAGTATGCCATTTCTTATGTAGGAGGTGGTGATGATGATGCTGAAGATCCCTTGTGCCAATGCTCTCAGCATGAGGCTAGACTGGCATTATATCTAGGGCTGCTAAATATATTTATTCATTTGTATTTAGCTCATTGCTTTCCAGTAGTAGTTCAATATGAGTTTCATTCAGGCACAGTTGATGTTTCCTTGTCCCTAGATAGCTTACAATCTAAGTTTATACCTGAGGCAATGGATGGTGAATTGACTTGCCCAAGGCTACAAGGAGTATCTCAGGCATTTGAAACGTGATCGCTCTGGCTCCCAGGCTGCTGCTGTAACCACTGAATTATTCCTTCACCCCAAAGAATTGCCTTTTGTCATATCTCTGCTGATTTTGCTTTTCTGGCACTTGAGTTGCTTTTGTATTCTTTTTCAGAAACATGATGCGACCTGCATAGTCAGAGGATTCTCAGCCAGCACACCTGTTCTAGCACCTAACTCCCACTATCGCATGAGTAAAGAAGACGACTCAAGTGATGATAGCATCTCAGATTCAGATGAGGAGGACAACTCCCTGTGGAAACGGAAGCGACAAAAATGTTTCAATCTCCCCCCTGCTAAGCCCCAGCCTCCTCCTTTAGCTCGGGGCTATCCAAGGCAGGTCACTCCAGGAAACAGAAAAATCAACAATATCTGGGGTACAGTGCTGCAAGAACAGAATCAGGATGCTGTGACCACCGAGCTGGGGATCCTGGGGATGGATGGACAGCTGGATATGAGCAGGCAGTCTGAAGCCTACAATTACATTCTGGCTAAAAAGCTGATGGAGAAAGCCAATGAGCAAGAGTCGGAGCAACTGAACAAGGAGCTAGATGAGTACATGCAGGAGGACAAAAAATCTGTAGCAAAACGGGAGGAAGAGAATGGGCAGAACCACCTCAAACGCAAGCGACCTGTTAAGGAGAGGCTGGGGGAAAGACTAGAAATGGACTACAAAGGCCGTTGTGAGATTACAGAGGAAGATTCCCAGGAGAAAGTGGCTGATGAAATTGCTTATCGGTAAGTTCAAGGGCCATTAGCACTAAGTATCTGCTTTGCTATGTTTTCGTTTTCTGAATTAAAAATTTCTATGGGCATAAGCTTTCTGGGTAACTTAAGCATAGATTGCCCCAATATCATTCTATTTCATAGGCATTAGTCCTAAAATATTAATTTTGCCTTTTATAACAGATTGCTTCAGCAGTTTACAACAGATGGCTTATTGTCAAATATAAAATTGTTCCTCATGACATCCACTGTTCCTCTTTTCCTGAAATACATTGCTATTTATTTGTATTCATTTTGGATACCTTTGGGTAGCACAGTGGTATAGAAATCATACAAATTAAACCGTGTGTATTGTGTTTATAGATCACTTTCTAAAATTCCCTGTGTTTATGAAATGCTTTCTAACATTAGAAGGCCTTCAAAGTGGTATACAAGAGTAAAAATTATTAAAAATCATTACGATATACAAGTCCATAAAGCAAATAAATATAGACAACATGAAATATAAAATGAAAAAGCTTGGTTAACAACATTTAGCCAGACTCTATATACAAAAAACAATAACATAACAAAACAGCATCCCACTATTTCAAGAATACCAGATGTCCAACCAGTCATCTAACCCACCACATTCAGGTATGTTCCCAAATGTCTACTCACAGCAAACTCCAGCATCATCCCCATCTTATTTTATTCCCCCATCCCAAACCCATACAGGAATCAGAATTAAAACATAGAAAATAGTCATGTTTTTACTTTCCCATGGAAGGAAAAGTAATTCTGTTTCCTTATCATCCTGCTAGACTGGTTCAGATGTGCTCCCTAGCTAGCAAGTAAAGGGTAGACTTGACATCCTCTTTCAATGATGTCATCAGAAGGTATAACAACTGGGGCAGCACTGAGAGAAATCAGTAATTCTCTGCCTCAAGCAGGTGGCCAGGTGTGTGTGAACTGGTGCAGTAATGTTGTTAGTCCTGGCTCTCCTGGCCCACACTACTGTGCAGTGGCCTAGGATTAAGTCCAGTAGGGTTCTATAGAGCTTGAAGCAAGGGTACACTCTTGACTCCTCGAACTGATGGCTGCTCAGGATCCAGCGCCATTTCCAGTAAGTTACTAGCACTTGATAGGCAGATCCTGCAGGGCATCTTAGGGGGGGCTGGTGAGTTGGGCCTGGGCCCCACTTCCATCTTGCTGTCTGTGATGGCATACTGGATGTGTTATTTTTTTTGTTCCTTTTTAATTCTGTTCATAGGTTTCCATTGGGCTGTATAAAACAGCTAAAAAAAAAAAAAGGTAATCGGGGCCCATTTTGACTGTGGTGCCTTCCTGGCCTGTGTAGGTGTTCATGGAAGCCCAGGTTGAGTTTCTCCAACCAACCTGATAGATGCAAGAACTCCTCATCCCCTTTCTGCCATGGTTCAGTGATCATGGTTTTTCGCAGCCAACGCTTTTTTTTTTAAATGCCCATTTTTACTGAGGGGTGTTTTTCTTTTTTCTTCCCTTTTGCCATGTGGAGCAGGGCAAGAATGCAAAGTACCTGCAGTTGTAGCCATTGTGGCATGCATAGGGTCTGCTCCACAGCAGGCTGGATTTCTCCCAGTCCAATGGGGAGGTAAGGGCCCAAGGTTATTTTGGCATCATTAGGAGCCATCATGGGGGAGCCCCAGGCACAATGCCATTTCTGGAGCCACCTCTTTATCCCATTTTGCGCCTGCATCAACCATGGGCAATTGGCTCTAATTGAGGAACTCCGGGATGTCTTGCGGAGGGCCGAGGAGGTCCCATCTTCCAGCCACTGAGGTCTAGTGGGCCCTTCAGGGCAAAAGGAGAACCTCTCAGCTGATGGAGAACAGCAGCAGCTGCTGAAACAGCTTCTCCGCTGCTTTTAGCTGCATGGCAACCGCCTTCACAGGCGTCCAGGGCACCGATCTCCCTTTGGGTAGCACAGTCATGGCTGTTTCAGGGGCTAAATGTCCCCACCTCGCCCATTTGCATGGGTGCTCCTGTGGGGGCCTAGCCTTATCCCTTATAGAGATTGTTTGGACTGTGAATGAAGATCCCTTTGCATATGGAGGGGAATCTGAGGAGGAAGGGGAAATGCTCCTCATGGACGGCAAGGATCCATCTGTGGTCCACCTTTTTCACAGGGAGGACCCCCAGGTGTTAATCCAGGATGCTGTGTTCTTCGGACTTGAAGAGCCTGTAACCGACTCACTGTCTAGGGTGAACTTTATTCTGTAGGATATCAGATGCCCTTCGGGTTTCTGCCCCTTGCCATAGCCCTTTGGCCGGTTCTGATCTCCTAATGAGAAAATCCAGAATTGGCACTAAAGGAGCCAAAGACCCTGGCTCAGTTATCTTCTGCCTGGGGGCAAGCTGGATAAACCTTTTTGGGCTTCCTCGGTTGGATGCCCTGGTCATGGCATTAACAAAGTGTATGACTATTCCAGTGGAAGGTGGTGCGACGTTTAAAGAGTTTCGTAACAGGAGGGTGAAAACCCTCCTAAAGAATGCCTTTCCAGCTTCGGCATAAGAAATGCCAGACTGGGTCAGACCAAAGTTCCATCAAGCCTAGTAGCCTGTTTCTAACAGTGGCCAGTCCATGTTACAAGTACCTGTCAGGTTCCCAAAAAGTAGAAGAATTCTGTGCTGCTTTTCCCAGGAGTAAGCAGTAGATTTCCCCAGTCCAATTTAATAATAATTTATGGACTTTTTCCTCCAGGAACTTGTCCAAGCTTCTAAACCCAGATATACTTCAAGCTTTTACTACACCCTCTAGCAACTGATTCCAGAGTTTGATTGCACATTTGAATAAAAAAATACTTCCTTATAATCCCTCCAGTACAGTCCCGCACTTCTGGGTAGTCAACCTCCTCCAGCAGCTTGGAGACTGAGCATGTCATCTTTTGATGACATCAGTGTACTAAGGCAGTTGGCACCTCCCACTAGTCCCAGTAAGCTCAGTCTCCAAGCAGCTGGAGGAGGTGGTGATCCAGAGGGCTGGACTCGCTGAAGGGACAACTAAGGAGTGGTAGCGGTCTGCCGCTATCTCTGGCTGTGGAATTGGTTGGCAAATAACTCCTCCAAAGCCCGAATTAATAAGCTTCCATTTAAGGGGAAACGTTTGTTCAGAGAGGAGTTGGAGAAGTTGGTAAACGACTTGGGGGAGTCAAAAGGGGAACGTCTCCCAGAGGACAAACAGAATCAGGTCCACAGCTTAGCTCCATCTCTGGGTCACTCATTGGATTTCCGGAGATTCTGCACTGTTCGCTTTGCACCTTATCAGAGAGGTCGGTTCCTCTCTCAAAGTCGAGACTTTTTCAAGGAGCGGGGTGAGGCTACTCTGGTGCCTCCCTGTCCTCAGGGCCTTTGAAGTCACAATGAATCGAGGGGGGCCCAGGTTGCAATGCAGCCCGTAGGGGGTCGGCTGTGGGTGTTTTACCTTGCCTGGGTCCAGATCACGTCCAACCAATGGGTTTTATAGGTCATCAAGGAGGGCTACGTGCTGATGTTTGTCAGACTGGTGGGCCCGTCTTTTGTGCAGTCCCCTTGCAAGGCACGCAGCAAAGCTGCAGCCTTTGTGCCAGTCTCATAGCCAGGACACCTTTTTTTTTTCTCTGGATTCAACAGCTGCTGGATAGCCCTGAGACAGCCACGCTGGAATCGGGAGCCATGTTTGTGGCAGATACTTTATACGATCTAGAGAATCCTCCAAATCTGTGATGGCAAGACAGTGGCTGTGAATTTGTAACTGGTCTGCAGACATAGCCTCCAAGTTGCATCTCAGCAAGCACTCCTTTGAGGAGAACTTGAAAAATTGATGAAGGACCTGGGCAAGGCCTGCCCTCAGAGGCTGCCAGAGGAATGACCTAAAGGTGCTCGCTTGGCATCTCAAAGAGCTTCTCTGGGAGCCCAGAGATACCCAAGGGTGTCCAAAAGCTCCAGCTCCACCTGTTCCCCCTATGGATCTTTGGTCCAGGAAGGACCAGGCGCTTCAGGGTTCCCAGCAGTCTTGGGACACCTCAGCCACTACTGGGTTCAGTGGGTCCCTTCCAATGTACAGCTAGTAGCAGGGTGGCCCTGGCACTTTCTCTTGGAATAGACCCAGATCACTTCACTTCACTTCAGACTAATGGGGACTAGAGGTCCTCTGTCAGAAGGCAAGTGTTGGAATTTGCAGAGCCTCTTTGAGATGTCCTCATAGTCTCTCCCCGTGGCTTTCTGCTCAACTGAGCAGCGATCACAGACACTTTACAGTGCCTTCGCAGTTGCAGGCTATCATACCTTTCGCAGAGCAAGGTCAAGGCTGGCATTCCATCTACTTTGTGGCACCCAAGAACAGGAGATCCTTTTAGCTCATCCTCAACATGAAGGTGGTCCATACCAGGCTCAGGATTCTCCTTTTTCAAATGGAAACCATCCATTTGGTCATTGTGTCTGTTCATCTGGTGGAATTCCTTATTGCCCTGGCCGAGGCTACTTTCATATCCCCATCATAGAACAGCATCAGTGATTCTTCCACTTCTGCTTCCTGGACTGGTATTTCCAGTTCAGGTCTGTGCCCTTTGGCTTAGTGCTGGGAGCCATGGTCTTCTCAAAAGTGATGTCAGTAGTTGCAGCAGTCCTGTGCAAGCTGGGGATCTGAGCTCATTCTTACCTGGATCTGGTTGGATTCTGTAAAAAAAAAAAAAATCGAGAGCAGACACAGTGCTGGTGATTCATTGACTAGAATGGTTTGAGCTGGCGATCAATGACCCCAAGATCAACAATTGAGGTTGCTCAAGCTATAGGGGCAACTGACAGGTCCTGGTTGAAGTTTGCAGACAGAACTCTATCTTTAGCTGCTGGGATCCATGGTGTCGACTCTGGAGTTGGTCCCGTGGGCCAGGGCACATATGCATCTGCTTCAGAGGCATATCCTGGCTCTCTAGTCTCTATGCTCTTTGAGCAAACCTTTCCCTTTCCTCTGGAGCTCAGGTAACAGTTGACACTGTAGTGGTATTCCCACCGTCTGATTGGCATGCCCTGGAAACCCCAGATTGGATGATATTGACAACTTACGTAGACCAGAAAGTTGTGCAAACTTGAAGCAACCACAAAGGAGCAAGGTGATGGATGAACAACACAAGAGAAGGTTGTTGGATGTATATTTTTTCTTCCCTTGCTCTGTCACCAACCTACACAGTTATGTTTTGCATGTCTTCATCAGGGATGTATACATTGGGGTTGTGGAGATGATAGAAACACAAGAACAACCAAAAACTATAAATGGTCATCAAACAAGATTCGTCACAGCATCATAACAACATAACATAAGATATGCCATACTGGGTCAGACCAAGGTCCATCAAGCCCAGTATCCTGTTTCCAGCAGTGGCCAATCTAGGTCATAAGTACCTAGTAGTTTCCCCAAAAGACACAGGTTCCACAATGCTTGTATTGGATCAAGCAGTGATATCCTGGGTCCCTTTTAATAATGGTTTATGGACCTTTCCTCCAGGAACGTGTCCAAACCTTTTTTAAAGCCAGCTACACTAACAGCTTTTACTACATCCTCCGGTAACAAATTCCAGAGTTTGATTATTAGTCTTAAAATAGGTTACCCTGTAGCTTCATTGCACGTCCCCTAGTCTTTCTATATTCTGATGACGTAAACAATCGATCTATGTTTACCCGTTCCACTCCATTCATTAATTTATAGACCTGTATTCAAACGACATGTATCCACGGCTCTATTATTTATCCATCACCTTGCTACTTTGTGGTTGCTTTGGTCTCACTGTCTAGGCCAGATAATACAGGAGTTTGGTCCCCTCAGGAGTCATCCTGACTGATCAGTCACCTGGAGGTCAATGATCCCTGGCTCTAGAGAAGTTTGTCTTTGCTGATGGGCAAAGCAGTCCATGTCTTCTCAGATCATGCCTTGGTGTTGGCATGTGTCAACAAATGAGTAACTTGAAGCGTTAAGAGTGGCATGTGAGATGGCTGCTCTGTGCAGTTGGGTGGAGAAGTAACTAGTGGCTCTGTCAGCGGCCCACACAGCAATATCAACAATGTTCAGGCTAATTTTCTGAGTCAGAATACGGTGGATCCTAGGGAATGGGAGTTAAGTCCCCATGCCTTAAGCCTTATAGTGTGAAGGTCTGATGGCCATACGGGACAGTGCCAAGGTGGGCAGTTTCTTCAGTCACTGAAAGGACCTGAAGGTGGCGGGCTTGGATGCCTTGCTTAAAGTGTGGCCCCGTAAGGGGGGTTCTCTGTGGGAGGGGGGTGGGACCGCTGGTGAGAGGTCTCCTCTGCAGGCTTGAGCTCATCCAAGCCCGATGATTCTGGTCATGCAGGCTGTGGTACATTGATCTCGTGGAACTTCTGGTGGGGTACTTTGCTCCCATTCCATCAGGAGAAGGGCTTTTCTTGAGAGGCATAAGATATGCCACCGTGGCTACTCGAGTGCAGTGGTGAATACCCTGCTTAGCCTACATGAGGCTTTGGAGATGTTTTGAGAGGTGATCTTAGGTGGTGGTCTTTTCAGGCCGTCTCTTCTGGGAAGTCATACATTTGTGCTGTGCTGACCTTTTTACAAGCAGGTTTGGACCAAGGCTTGGCCTTGAACTCGCTTAAAGTTCAGGTTGTGGCTTTGGCATGCTACTGGGGGCAGATTCATAGAAACATAGAAATATGACGACAGAAAAAGACCACATGGCCTATCTAGTCTGTCCTTCCATATCAACAACTACAACAGTCCCCTTTTTTTCTTTAGAGATCCTGTTTGTCCCATGCTTCTTTGAATTCAGTTACTGTCCTTATCTCTACCACCTCCACTGGGAGACTATTCCACGGATACACCACTCTTTCCATAAAGAAATATTTCCGCATATTTATATATTTAGCTGCATTTATATCCCGCTTTTCACCGGGTCAAAGCGGTTGGGGGATACATTTAACACGAGGGGATATGAGACACATACACTAATACTTACAGGGAACATGGGCAATGGAGGGTTAAGTGGCTTGCCCAAGACCACAAGGAGCACCTGCGGGACTAGAAACCCCAGTCCTTCCAGCCCAAGGTTGCTGTCCTCTAGTGGGATTTGAACCACCGACCTTCCGGCCTGTAGTACCTTGCCCCAACCACTAGGCCACTCCTGAATCTATCCCCCTTCACCCTCATCCCATGTCCCCTCGTAGCAGAACTTGCTTTCAATTGAAAGAGGCTCTCCCCCTGAACATTTATGCCACAGAGGTATTTAAACATCTCAATCATATCACCTCTATCCCGCCTTTCCTCTGAGGTGTACATATTAAGATCCTTAAGTCTGTCCTCGTATGCTTTATCAAGACAAAATTAATATCAGACCAAGAAGGACACAAATAAGAACAACTAGACTTATCCAATTGCTCCCACCCTGAGAACCATCAATGCAATTTACAATGAACAAACACAAATATAATTTCATATTTTTATCCTTTTGCATAGCCTCAACTACACATACAATGTTATCTAGTATTTAGTCTCTGATCCAACCTAAATTAAGCATGTTTTGTTTAAGGCTTCTGTATATAATTCTCAACTCATACGTTAGTTCTTAGTTCTCTAATGTTCTCCATTGTATATAGTTCTCTAACGTTTCATGTAAAAATATACTATTGTTCATATTTCACTGATGTTCCATGTAAAAACAGACTTGCCGCTCTGTTCTTTAACTCGTTCTTTGTAAACCGCACTCGATCCCTGGAAGGTGCGGTATATAAGTGATTGTTAAATAAAATAAATAAATAATGAAGACCACTAACCATTTTAGTAGCCACCCTCTGCACCGACTCCATCCTGTTCACATCCTTTTGAAAGTGCGGTCTCCAGAATTGCACACTAATGAGATCGCACCAAAGACTTATACAGAGGCACTACCACCTCCTTTTTTCTGCTAGCCATTCCTCTCCGTGTGCACCCAAGCATCCTTCTAGCTTTTGCCGTCGCCTTTTCTACCTGTTTAGCTACTTTAAGATCATCAGACACAACCACACCCAGGTCCCGCTCTTCTTTAATGGACAGAAGTACGTCACCCCCTATACTATATTGCTCCCTTAGATTGCTGCAGCCCAAATGCATGACCTTACATTTTTTAACATTAAATCCCAGCTGCCAGATTCTAGACCATTCTTCAAGCATAGCTAGATCCCTCCTCATGTTATCTACACCTTCCTGGGTGTCTACTCTATTGCAGATTTTGGTATCATCCGTAAAAAGGCAAACCTTACCCGACAGCCCTTCCGCTATATCACTAACAAAGATGTTAAAAAGAATCAGACCAAGGACAGATCCCTGGGGCACACCACTGGTAACCTCCTTCTCCTCAGAGTGAGCTCCATTTACCTGTAATGTCGCCTCCCACCCTACCAATTTCTAACCCAAGCAGTAACTTTAGGGTTCATCCCTAGGGTGCTCAGTTTGTTTATAAGTCACCTGTGAGGAACGGTGTCAAAGGCTTTACTGAAATCTAAATACACCACTTCTAGGCCTCTCCCTCGGTCCAACTCCCTGGTCACCCAGTCAAAGAAATCAATCAATCAAGACCTGCCTCTGGTGAATCCATGCTGCCTCGGATCCTGTAATCCGCTGGACTCCAGAAACCTCACTATTTTCTCTTTCAGCAGCGTTTCCAATAATTTACTCACCACCGAAGTTAAACTAACCGGCCTGTAGTTTTTAACCACATCCTTACTTCCACTTTTCAAGGTTCAAGGTTTGTCCTTCGTGTGTTTTGTCTTGACTAGATTGTAAGCTCTGATGAGCAGAGACTGTCTCTTACATGTCTGTGCTGTACAGTGCTGCGTACGACTATTTGCGCTAGATAAATGCTGAGCAGTAGTAGTAGTAGCATCCCACCCTGTCACTTGCTTCCTTAGAGAGGGTTAAGCAGATTCACCCTCCCATACATTTGGTTGTCTCTCACTGGACCCTTTTGTTGGTGTTGAAAGCACTAAAAAGGTCCCTTTTCAAGCCCCTTCCCAAGTCTCTCTGAGTTTTTGGTGGCAACTGTCTGTATCAGGCGACTCTCTCTGAGCCATTAGCCTTGTCTTATCATGAGCCCTTTTTAGTGATTTTCAGCAGCTTTGCCTTTGGAAAGAAGGATGGTACTGTTCACAGGGTGACTGCTTTTCTCTTTTTCACCTTAATCGGGCAGTAATTCTGCTCTCCTTTTTTGGAGAACTGCAGTTGGATTCCTACGCTCTTCGGAGGTTTATCAACTTTTTGGACAGGCAGTAGCCAAGTCCTCCATTTCCTGCTGGATTGAAGAAGCCATTAGTTCAACATATCTTCCGACTGGAAAGCAGGCTCCAGAGGGAGTCAAAGCTCACTCCACAAGGTCTCAGGCTGCCTCCTGGGCCATCAGCCCTGGTGTCTCCGGAAGTCATCTGTTAAGGTTGCCTGGTTCTTTTTGAGTGTCTACAGGTTGCATCTGGAAGCAGGTGCTGATGATGCCTTTGGCAAGGCTGTTCTGTCCAGAGTGTCTTCTTCCTCCCATCCTGTTTGCTTTGGTATATTCTACTGGTCTGGACTGGTCTAACAGGATGATAAGGAAGGAAACATTTTATCAGAATTTCCTTTCCTTGAATCCTTCTAGATTAGTCTAGGACCCACTCTGGGAGACTTTGTTGCGGGTTGGGAAGCATTTGCATTTGTTTTCTTACAGAGCCTGACCGACTTTACATTATAGTAAGACAGCCAAATGCTAGTTTGTTGTTCTAATGGTTGCCTGTTGTTTTTACTAATTGTTGAGTTTCTCTTGAGTTTTTCAGCCTTACTGCTTGTGAAATGTCTTATTGGCTTGTCTCAGTGCTGCACCAGTGATTATACCTTCTGATGAGATTAAAAGATGCTCAGGTTAGCATAATCCACTTGTCTGGATTGGTCTAGCAGGATTCAAGGAAAGGAATTTCAGGTATGATTACAATTTCTCCTTGAGAGAGAAGAAAGTGGAATACTGTAATTGCCTAAAGTGATATAAAGTGCCTGTAAAAGGTTTGGGGATATTGATGCCTCTTGGAAGTCAAGTTTTCAGGCAATATTTTATGCCCCCAGTTGGGTATTTGTTTGAACCATTCTAGTTGGACACATCTAACAGATTTGTTCGAATGTCGATTTATTAATATAACTGCTGCAGTAGCTTGAACTGCTGTTCAGTGGGTGTTATGAAATGTTGTGTGTTTATTCCTCGGGTAGTATTTTTCATCTGTTTTTGTCCTGTGCATATAGTTGGAGTTTATAGAACAGCTTTCATTCAGATAAGATACTAATATGCTTTACAATTCAATGCTTCCAGTATATCTTGGGCAGGAGATACGGTATAGTAATTTGGAGACCAACCAAATATGCTTTTTTTTTTCCAGCCAAAAATAAACCTCAAACATTCATCCCTTACCAAAAGAGAAATGAAAATAGCAAGTGATTTTTGGCTGAAAATGAACATAGGACTGGATATGAATGAATTGATTTGTCAGTATGAAAGTAATTCTTGATTGTTTTTTAATTTGTGAAAATGGTTAAAATCAAAAGCACAATGGTCAGCTCCCCACACAGACACACATGCATACAGGAAGTGGTTTATTCTGCTTTCCATCTGCTGTGGAACAGCTGCAACCCAAGCTTCAGTAGTTCTGCTCCGTTGTTCCATGCTTGCACATTGATACAACAGACAAGCCTCTCCAGCAAACCTAACTTGCTTGAAAGGTTTTCAGTAAGGTGGTGCTGCATCTGCTGAGATTTGTAGTAGTCTTGCACTGCATTCTTCCCTCTGCTTGCTGAAGTTGTCTCGCAGTCCATCCCTCCCATCCCTGCACAGAGAGGTCTACTCTGCTCCTCTCCGCTCCCCATGCCTTCCTAGAGGCTTTCAACCAATCCTAATAGGTCCATGGGAGGATCGGTATGTCATTAGCCAAAAACATGGCTCCTCTAGTAGACTCGAGTGATTTACATCAGTGGCGTAGAATTTGAGAACAAGTTTTAATTCATTCTGCCACTGCTACCTGTTGGGCCCGGATAAGTCGCTTCACCATCCTGGACCTCTGTTTACTGAATTAAAATCGGATAGTAATATGGTTTTTCTTCCCTTTAAAAGTTTTCATGCAGACTGGATCCTGAGATATTCTACCACAATCTGCCTTAAGGGTTATACTATAAATAAAATAATTCACTGTAAACGTAAAGTCCTCAAAAAGCAAACGATTTTTGTCGGAGCGTACCGAGGGAGGAATGGAACTGAACTCTGTCCACACCAGCCGGTAAGCTTCTTTTATTCAGAGTAGGTTCTCTCGCCTTATGCAATTATCAAAAATACGTTACTTATCCGAAAGCCCCATACTTCAAGTGAAAGGTTTTTAAGGCACACCGTTGTCATTCGCCAAAACTTTCACACGACGTGCACATTTCGAGATAGAATCCCTGTTTCAAGTGCTTACATAACAAAATTTCTGGGCAACTGTGCCAAAAAACGCCGTCACACGGCTAAGGACGTCTCCATTTTGAACTTAGGCTGAAAGGTCTTGCTTATAAGGAGAACCAACCAATAAAAACAGAGAACGCCCCACTAGCAGGGGAATCCCTGATGTCATTGCTTAATCTTAACATACACTCATAAAAGACTAGTCCAATCAATTTCGCGGTTCAAACCGTGAGGGTGCATGGTGTTCAAATTTAAAATCCAGCGCTGTTCAAGCCACTGAAGCTTAAAGGTCCTATCACCACCCCGAGGATCATGAGGAACATGATCAATGACTGTCCAATGCAGCTCTTCAAACGAGTGATGACGGGTCAGACAGTGGTCTACCACAGGAGCTGAAGTTATCTGTTGGTGAATACGAGAAGCATGTTCTGCAAGCCTTTTCTTTATAGGGCGAATAGTCCTACCCACACAAAGTAAAGCACATGGGCATTGCAGCATATACACCACATAAGATGAATTGCAATCAGTGGCCCACCGTCGAGTGTATTCACGTTCAGTGCTAGGATGTCTCCAGACTGTTCCCAAAATGGTATATGTGCAATAAATATAATCATTACAGGGGGCATGTCCCCAAAAGGACGATCGTAATGCCAGCAGTCTATCCACTGAAGAAGTAGTTATACTGGCAGTGGAGGAGTTCCAAACTTGGTTACCTTAGAGATGACTGCATGTATATTTCCTAAGCACAGTGCCTTAGGCAAAAGCGGAAAAAATCCTGCCTTAAACAAATTGTGGCCTGAAGGATTCTGCCAGCCTAGTTATGCACAGCTCCTGCGAGCTGCCTCACACAAGCCACGCATGCTGCTGCCAACCTGGAACTGTTAAAGAGCCATGCACTTCTACTGTAACAAGCTTAGGAAAGGGGCTGTGCTACTGATCTAGTGACTTAGATCTTCTACTGGGCGAGGTACGGGCCTGGGAGGAGGTTGTGCCACTACCACTGCTGCTGCAGGAAGCCTTGTGGCTAGGGTAGCAGACTGATTACTAGGGAAGCCAGTGTTCAAATCTTACATCTCACCAATGAACCTCATAAAGCAAGTCACTTCATCCTCATTGTTACAGGCCACCACTTAGATTCTAAGCCCACTTGGACAGGGAAATAGCTTCTCATCTAAAACCCAAAGGGAGAGCAGGAGGGAAAACGGGAAAAGAGGTTGCACGGGAAGGGGTACAGACGAAGGAAAGAAACCAAATCTAAAAAAAAAAAAAAAATTATATCCCAAACAAAAACAAAATCCCTTCAAATACAATCAAAACAAAGATGGTTTTGAGCTGAAAAAAAGCCATATCAAAGAAAACTATTAAAAAGAGCAAAAGTAGTAGGGAGGCACTTGACTCTGACTGGATAACAGCTTAGGAGAGAGGCTCCTCCAACATACCCCAAAACTCCTTTTTAACATTTATACTCGTGAAAGAACATAACAAACCAGAGAATAAGCTGCAAGAATGGCTGGGAGTAAGACTGAAATAGATAGCTTTGATGGGCTGGTACAGACATTAATCATTTCAGTCAAAGCGGTTTACATTGTAACTTAAACTTGATAATGTACATTAAACGGGAACACTGATAACTTGGATTTTTCTGAGGCAATGGAGGGTTAAGCAAGGAGTGCTAATGGGAATCAAGTCCTGGTCCCTTGGTTCCCAAGCCAGGGCTCTAACCATGGTTGGTGGAGCCATGCAGGCAGGGAGGAGCAAAGGAGACTGTACTGTTCACGTCAGCAGTTTGAGAAATTATGGCAGTGCTTGCAGAGAATAATACAGTTATTAAAGACGTGAAAGCCAAAGTGGGGCTTACCAGTTTGAAACTTAAGAGCATTCCAGGTATGGCTAGATGAAGTTGAGACCTATACTGGGGCCCTTGAGAATTCAGTTGGTCTTAAAGTCAATTTGATTCCAGATTTGGCTGCACGGTTGGAGGATCTTAGCAATCACAATATGTATAAAATTCACTTGATGGGAATACCGCAAGGCAGTGAAGGTAGTAACACTGTAGGGTTCATAGAATAGCTACTCACTAAGATTCTTCAGCTGTACTTTGGTAGATTGTTTGAAGTTAAGAGGGCCCACAGGGTCCCATTGCAGAAGTTGTGGTAACTCAACTTTTCCAAGGCCTATAATTAAGGTGCTGCATGTCCACCAGACTGGAAGTCCTTAGGAGAGAAAAATTGTCTACCCCAGTTGTATGGGAAGGCAAGAATGTGATTGTCACTGTGGGCTATACCAAGGAAACAGCCTTGCTTACAGAATACATTTCTGATTCTAAGGCTTTGATTTCAAACATTAAAGGCGATGTATGAGCTCTTTGAAATGATAACTATGAAGGTCACAGTAATTGACTAAATCTTTCAAGGATCTGTAACAGTTTTAGGATCAGAGATCATAGCTATAGCAACTTGATTGGCCACTGCTTTAAGAGTCTTTATTATTTGGGACTTGGAGGATTACATTTTTCACACAGTTGTTGTTCAGGAACAACCTTTGGACTTGTAATAAGCACATAGAGCAGTGTGATTTTTTTAATATTTTAAGTGTGGGGGGGGAGGGGAGTGACTTGAATGTATCTGATATGTGTTTTTCTCTTTGGGGTATGCTGGAGGTTTTCTTCCCATTTTTTTCTCTGTTTCATTTCAGCGCTTGCTTCTTCCCTTCTCTTTTCCTTACCTTTAGGAAGTATGTTATTACAGCATTGAGCTGTTTTTAAGTTTTTCTGTTTGAATATAGTTTTTTGGGGGTTTGTCTGAAAGGGGGGGTGGAAATTTGGTCCATAATATGCAAAGCAAATGGATCTGCTATCATGGTATGTTCACTGATGTTTTTTTAGTTTGTGGCAAGGGATAATGAGAGGTTTAAGTTAGTCATTAAAAATTGTAAGCAATTTTTCCCAAAAATTGCCAGTCCATAAGAAACCCTATGTCCGCTAAGAGAAAACATGAATGGTTGCAGGTTACTCTCTGGCTATTAAAGTGAAAAATTGAGCTGCTATTTTATTTTCTAAAGATTTTGATTCACTGTGAATATCCAGAGGGCTGTTTGATCATGGTGGCTGAGCAGTCTCTTTTATATTAGTGCAGGAATGTGCCCTTAACCTTTTCAACAGCTATTAAGGGAGAGGTGGGATGATTTGAATATGCCACTAGATGCAGATTTGGAGTGGAGGAGTAGGCTAGTGGTTAGAGCACTGGCTTTAGATAACCAAGAGACCAGGGTTTGATTCCCACTAGCACTCTTTGTGGTCTTGGGCAAGTCACTTAACCCTTCATTGCCTTGGAAGAAAGGCCTGGCAAATCTACTTCTGATCACACTGCCAAGAAAACCTAGGAGCTGCTAGGTCGCCAGGAGTCAGCACTGAATTGAAGGCACACATTGCAGTGCATACTTGAATAAGGAATCAGCTTTTAGATTTAAGCCATCTAAAGCATCACAGATAATGTTTGATTTATAGCCTGGTAGACCCATGGAGACCTACTAACCTACCAGTTTGGAATATTCTTCTCAGTTCCTCATAACTCATACCATATTCCTGTATTGATATTTATCAATTTTTTAAATTTTCAAGTTTCTTTATTAACACTTTGAGTGCCTCTGTTAGTTCAATATATATTTCAGATTCAACGGGAGGGGGGAATGGAAATGTAATTCCTTCTTGTTTGTAAAATTCTAGATGCTCTGGGACACCTATAAAGCATGTTTGAAGAGAGGTAAAATTAGTTCCATATCATTCTGCTATACCAGTCCAGACAAGTGGGTTGTGTTCCCCTACCAGCAGATTGGTGGAGACAAAGAACTAATGAAAAGCCCATGTTTCAATGACATCCCTCCCATGCCTCTAGTCACTTCAGCCACCAGAGATCACTTTAGTATTTCTTTGTCTCCAGCAGATGGTGGATGGATTTTCTCCTCTCTTTAAAAAATCTGAGAATTGAGAGGAAAAGAGATTGATAAAATGCTCATGAACAACCACCTTGAGTACAGAAAGGTGATTCTCTCACTTGGGTATGATGTGGGAGACTCGACTAGACTGCAGTCTTTTCGGTAGCCATAGAAGGAGGGAAAATTATCATAAGGGCCTGTTGAGCAGCCACAAATTGGGAGGATTTCGAATAATCTGGAAGAGTACAGCAGCCTCACACAACCTCAAAGCTCCCTCCCTCTTCCTCCTTTCCTCCCTGCTCTCTCCTGAAGATTGCAGAAGGCTCTGAGAGATCTGTCTGCCAGCCACCTTACACACTGTGCTGCACAGCCAGCCAGTGAAGCAGTTTCAGGGGAGTAGAGCTGAGCCTGGCATGGATCCTCTGCCTGGGGCTCTCATGGGGTGAGTACCAAGGCTTGATCTCATCATTGTCCTTGTTGAAGCTCCTGGATCCGTCTCTGAGGGATGCAATTTGGGTGGACTGCTAGCAATCACTAGTGCTGTGTGTGGGTTTCCTGCCCTTTTCTGCACACGTTAGTAACGTTTTTGCCTATTATGTGCCTGATGGTCGAGTGGTCCTAATGTGCGCTCCTGCCCAAGCGGCTGCAATGCGCGCGCTCCTGCCCAAGCGGCTGCAATGCGCGCGCTCCTGCCCAAGCGGCTGCAATGCGCGCGCTCCTGCCCAAGCGGCTGCAATGCGCGCGCTCCTGCCCAAGCGGCTGCAATGCGCGCGCTCCTGCCCAAGCGGCTGCAATGCGCGCGCTCCTGCCCAAGCGGCTGCAATGCGCGCGCTCCTGCCCAAGCGGCTGCAATGCGCGCGCTCCTTCCTTAGTGCCTTTTAATGCATGTAACACAAAAACATACTTGCAGCCGATGCAGCCTTAGCACTTGCTCTTGTGATACTTACCCTAATTCTCTGTCGTCTTCAAGGAAATATTTGACCTGTGGCAAGGGAAGAGCCTCATCCTTGGATTCTAGACCTGCATGGCAGCTTCTCAGTTGCCCCTGGAAGGTGTGATTTCCCCCTCAACCGGGGGATGCAGTTAGTGATCCCTTACCTGCCTTGGGGCAGAAGGTGAAGGATGGTGCTATGGGTAAGGATATTCAGCTGACTGAAGGCTCTGGTGTCCATGCTGTGAAATGCTCTTCATCTTCTAGGGGATCTGTGGTGGCTGTGCCCCCCTGGTGTTGGGCAGCCTTATCAGAAAGGAGAGCTTCCAGACTCCGGATTATCCTTCCTGGAATTCTTTACTTTTTGCAACAGGCCTGGTCCTTCTGGCTTTGAAATTCAGATCCTGTGGCCTCTGGGTGCCCCCTGACGCATTCTCATGCCGGGCAGGCTAAATGTAGAAGCCCTGTTCAATTACCTTTGGCTAAGTGTCCCCAGCACAGGCCGCTCCCTGGAAATGGGGAACAACTGGGAGCTCTCAAAGATGTTGACAATGCCTCGGATTCAAGTGACTGTACTGGGCCCTGATGTGGATATCAAAGTACTCGCCTTCAGAACATTATGCAGAGACCATCATGATCCGCCTTTTCCAAAAGGAGGAGCTGGAAGCATTGGTTACCAGGTTTTCATCTGCCTTGAACTTGATGGATGCTTCCAACGCTGAGCAGAAGCCAAAGATATACCCACTCCTTCAAGGGGTGTGGAAATCCACAGCTGTCTTCCCATTCCCAGAGGTGAACAAAGATATGATCCAGTTGGAGTGGGACTCTCCCGACTCCCTGCCTAAAGGGTTAAGGGTGTATAAGATGATCTACGCTCTCCTGGAGGAGGAGCGTGGCGAGTGGTTTGATATTCCCAATGTAGATGCGCAAGTCATGGCAGTTTCCAGACTGACCACCATTCCTATGGAAGGTGGATCAGCCTTAAAGGATGTTCTGGATCACAAGCTGGATTCCTTGCTGAAGAGCCAGTTCACCGTGGTGGCAGCTATTCTACAGCTGGCAGTATGTTGATTGTCTTTCATCTGATGATACTACCTCTCTTTGGCAGTCTGCTACGGTCTTCCTTTCTAATGCCAAGTATGACCTAGTATGTTTGGCAGAAAAGAAGGAACCTTTATTGTAGATCATTAATACGCCATACAGGGCGTGTATGGCGTGTTATTGATCTACAATAAAGGTTCCTTCTTTTCTACCACAGTTTGGTAGTGGGTTTTCTGTTTACATGGTATCATGCTTTTTTGGTGGACCTAGTATGTTTGGCAGCCAGGGATGGTGCCCTGGTGATGGTGTCATGGCATTGGCTTTGGCTCCAGCAGTGGATGGTGTACACATCCTTCAAAGCTTGGTTGGCTCATTTGGTTTTAAGGGGAAGCTTCTGATTGGAACTGATTTGGAGAAGCTGGTGAAGGTCCTAGGTGAAACAAAATCTTACCGCCTCCTGGCAGACAGTTCCAAGGGGCCTGTGAAGTGGGCTAGGGCCCTTATCCCATCAATTTCCATCTGACCACCAATGATGCTGGCCTGATTTCTGGGGGTCTTAGGACTCTTGTCTTTACTCACCTGGAAAGCCATTCTTCCCATCTGCTTCAGGGCCTCAGGCTTGTTCTTAGTCCTTTTGTGGAGCATGTGGGCCCAGGGATTCTGTCTTTCCAGAGCAGGAGCCTCCTGGACTGAGCAATGAAAGTTTGGGGGGCCCATTCCCTGGTGCCTCCGGTGGGCGGCAGGCTTCGCCGCCTCTTTCAGGAATGAGCCCGGGTTGCCAAGGATCGCTGGGTGCTAGACTCCATTCAATTCAGCTATGTCCTGGAATGCAAAGAGACAATTCCTGCTGCCTTAGTCATTTCCCCTTGTGGGTCTGCGATCAAGGGTGCCACTGTGTGGACCACCTTGGACAAGTTGCTACCCTTGAAGGTGGTGGTGCCCGTCCCCCCAGACAAGAAGGGCAAGGGCAGATACTCCATCTATTTTGTGGTGTCATAGAAGGATGGTTCCTTCCAGCCCATTCTTGACCTCAAGGGGGTCAATGAGCACTTGCATGTCCTGTGCTTTTGGATGGAAACCTTGCGCAACGTGATTCAAGCAGTGCGCCGAAGGAAATTCTTAGCTTCTCTGGATTTGGCCGAGGCATATTTTCTTATCCCGATCCGGACAGCTTAGCAGAAGTATCTGCGTTTTTGCCATGCTTGGCTCTTATCAGTTTGCCACCCTGCTTTCAGGCTATCCACTGCCCCCAGGATATTCTCCAAAGTCATGGTGGTGGCAGCCATGGCACCGAGGGATCTTTGTCCTCCCTTATCTATACGACTGGCTCATCAGAGTCCATTCCCTGTCAGAGGCATTCCAAGTGGTGTCCTTTTTGGAAAGCCTCAGCTAGGTGATCAATCAAGAAAAAAGCCAGCTTTTGCCTTCCCATTCTTTGGAGTTTCTGGGAGAACATTTCGACACTCGAGTGGGCAGAGTTTTCCTGCAAGAGGAAAAAGTCAGAAGGGTGTTGCTGCTGTTCTGTGCGCAGCAAGCCCTAGAGTCTAGGATTATCTTCAGCTCCTATGGTTGATGGGGCGACCATAGAGATGGTACCGTGGGCACGTGCTCACATGTGACCACTCCAGCGATCCTTGTTAACTCAATGATCCCTGAGTTCTCAGGAGGTCAAGCACAGGCTTCTGCTCCCATTGATGGCGAAGGCCAGCCTGCAGTGGTGGCGGCGGCAGCCCTGTCATCTGAGGAAGGGTTTACCACTGGACAATTTCTTTTGGATCTTGCTGATGACGGATGCCAGTCTCTCGGGTTGGGGAGCCATTGTCAAGACTGTACGGCTCAGGGCCGTTGGAACCACAGGGAAGTGGTGTGGTGCATCAGCCACTTCGAAGCAAGGGCCATCAGGTTGGCTGTTCTGTGTTTCCGGCCCCTAGACAAGGGCCAGGTGGTGGTATATGTCAATCAGCAAGGCGGCACAGGAGCACTGGGGTGGCTGTAGAGATGGATCTCCTCTTTGCCTGTGTGGAGAAGAACCTCCTAGCCTTGTTGGCCTAGTACACTGCCGGGGTGGACAATGTGAAAGCGGTCTTCCTCGGGCTGATAACTCTCTGAATCCTGAGGAGTGGGAGTTGAGTCAGGAGGCATTTCAGTTGATTCTGCACTGCTGGGGTTGCCCCCAAAATGGATCTGATGACTACTTGCTCTAATGTCAAAGCTTGCCGCTGCTTCAGTTGCTTCACAGAGATAGGGTACAAGGGCAACAATGCCTTTGGCCAGTTATCAGTTGCTGTACATATTTCCTTTGTGGCCCCTGGTGGGGCATGTGATTTGGTATATAGAGTGCCACCTGGGCAGGATTGTTCTGGTGGTGCCAGATTGGACGCGGAGAGCATGGTTCAGAGACCTGATATGGCTCCTTCAAGTGCCTCCCCTTCGGCTGCCTCTGTCTCAGGGGCTATTGTGACAGGGACCGATCGTCCTGGAGGACATGGCTTCTTTATGGCATGGCTCTTGAAAAGAGACTGCTAGCACATAAGGGCTACTCTCCATCTGTAATCTCTACTATACTTGGTGTCCGGAGGAGATCTACCTAGCTAGCACTTGGGAGGGTTATGAATTCCTTTCGTAAGTCAGACCATATTTTTGCCAGTCTGTGCAAGGGTGAAGCAGTGGCCAAGTCTGCTTTGGGGCACTGGATTAAGGAGACTATTGCCTCAGCATATCTGTTACGGACCCATTCCAGAGGGTCTACGTGCCCATTCTTCCCAAATGCAAGCATCCTCGTAGGCAGAGTGGAGCTCTGTAGTCTGTGCAGACATTTGTCAGGCAGCAACATGGGCATCACTTTCCACTTTTGTCAAACATTACTGCTTGGATGTCCATGCGCGGGCGGACACAGCCTTCAGCTCAAGAGTTTTGTAAGCTGCTGTGTCTTCTTTCCGCCCAGTGATGTTGTAGCTTTGGTACATCCTACTTGTCTGGACTAGTCTTGCAAGACAGTATGAGAGGTAACAGTTAACTTACCAGTTAATGTCCTTTCCTTGAGTCCTGCTAGACCAGTCCAGGGCCCCCCCTGAAACTGTATTTGCTTGGTTCTACTGCTGCAGTATCCTTTGTGTCTGCCATGATTATATATTTGGCTCTGTAGACTCATCTTCTACTGGCAGCCTTCTATTTCTACCTTTTGTACATCAGTGGTTCTCAGCCCGGTTCTGTGGTACCCCTAGGCCAGTCAGGTTTTCAAAATATCCACAATGAATATGCATGAGATGGAACTGCATACAATGGAAGCAATGCATGCAGATCCATCTCATGCATATTCATTGTGGATATCCTGAAAACCTGACTGGCCTGGGGGGTCCCAGAGAACTGGGTTGAGAACCACTACTGTACATAGTTCTCTATTGTTTGCTTATTGTTGCCCACATTGAAGTTGTGTAAGGCATGCTCTGTATCTCCCATTTGCTATGGGACGAATACTGAAGGGACCTGGTCTGTTATATTGTGAACCGCGCTGATGCTGAATAGAGCGGTATATAAGAGCCTGTAATAAATAATAAATAAATAAATAAATAATATACCTCTGGTGGCTGAGGCGGATAGAGGCACAGGAGTGATGTCATTGAAACTTGGACTTTTCATTGGTTCTTTGTCTCCACCAATCTGCTGGTAGGGGAATACAGCGTAGTTACTCACCTGTAACAGGTGTTCTCCAGGAGCAGCAGGAATCAGTCCTCACTTATGGGTGACGTCGGCGCCGACGGAGCCCTCGCGGAGCAATTTTCCCCAGCTTTCAAAGAAAGCCTTTGGGAATTGCAGCGCGCATGCGCGGTAGTCTTCCCGCCCGAAGGTGCCATCTTAGCCAGTCAGATGACATAGCTAAAAAGACAGCATAAAAATTTGCAAAAAGAACATAAGCAGACGATTGCAACTCCAAGGGGAGGAGGGAGGGTAGTGAGGACTGATTCCTGCTGCTCCTGGAGAACACCTGTTACAGGTGAGTAACTACGCTTTCTCCAGGACCAAGCAGGAAGTCAGTCCTCACTTATGGGACTCCCAAGCTCAAGGCTACCGGAGACCCTAAGCACAAAAATGAGCTCCCTCTAGCTCAGCAGCACAGAAGGATAGAATCTTCGCTGAATTATCACCCACCGGTAGCCCACATCCGGGATGGAGGGTAGGAGTTGCTCAGACCTCAAAGAGATTACGGAGGACTGCCTGTCCGAAAGCACTGTCCCTACGGGACTCCCTCTCGAGACAGTAATGGACCGCAAAAGTCTGGCTCGAAGACCAAGTAGCGGCCCGGCAGATGTCTGCCAGCGGAACAGAGCGGAGGTAAGCCACTGACGTGGCCTTTGCCCGAACGCAATGAGCCGTGACTCGACTTTCTAAGGCGAGTCCGGCTGCCCCATAAGCCCAAGAGATACAGTCCGCAACCCAGATGGACAGAGTACGCTTGGAGACCGGGAGCCCCAATTTATTGGGGTCAAAGGACACAAAAAGCTGCGCAGCTTTACGGTGCTCCCGCGTACGGTCAAGGTAGAAGTTCAACGCCCTTCTACAGTCCAGGGTATGGAGGACCGTCTCAGCTCGGCTGGAGTGTGGTCTGGGAAAGAAGGTTGGAAGTACCACCTCCTGATTCAAGTGAAAAGGGGAGACCACTTTAGGCAGAAACTTTGGGTGAGTCCGTAGGACTACCCTATTCTTGTAGAACCGAGTGTAGGGGGGATCAGACACGAGGGCCTGTAATTCACTTACGCGCCTAGCGGAAGTGAGGGCTATCAAGAACAGCGTTTTCCAAGACAGAAAACGGAGAGAGCAGGTAGCCATAGGTTCAAAAGGCGGACAGGTGATCCGCTGCAAAACCACATTCAGGTCCCAGTCAGGCGCTGGCGGGCGCAGAGGTGGTTTAAGTAGTAGGAGACCTCGGAGAAACCTCGCTACGAGAGGGTCGTTGGAGAGAGGTCTGCCGTCCACCGGCACATGATGTGCGGAAAGAGCACTGAGGTGAACTTTGACGGAGTTGGACTTAAGTCCCAGATTAGAGAGGTGTAGCAAGTACTGTAAGATCACCGACACCGGGCAGGAGAAGGGATCCTGAGACTGTTGGGTACACCAGACTGCAAAGCGACGCCATTTAAGGGCGTAGCATTTGCGGGTAGAAGGCCGCCGCGAAGCCAAGACGACCTCCTCCACCTCTGCCGGCAAGAGGAGAGGAGCAAGGACTACCCTCTCAGCAGCCAGGCCATGAGGTTGAGAGACCTGAGGTTGGGGTGCAGTAGGGACCCCTGATCCTGGGTGAGGAGATCCGGTTGCACCCCCAGAGGGATTGGATCCTCCACCGCCAGTTGCAGCAAGAGCGGAAACCACGGCTGCCTGGGCCAGCGAGGGGCCACCAGGATCACGAAAGCTTTGTCTCGGAGAACCTTGAAAAGGGTCCGAGAGACTAACGGGATGGGAGGGAAAGCGTACAGAAGGCTCCCCGACCATGAGATCAGAAAGGCGTCCGCCGCCACCCGAAGGGGGTGAGGCTGACGAGAGCAGAAGCGAGGAAGCTGCCGGTTGTGAGGACTGGCAAAGAGATCCACTGTGGGGAGGCCCCACCTGAGGAAGAGCTTCTGAACGATCAAGGGGTCCAGACGCCACTCGTGCGGCTGGAGGACCCTGCTGAGTTTGTCCGCCAGGCAATTTTCTTGGCCCGGGAGATAAACTGCCTTGAGGAGAATGCCGTGACTGACGGCCCAAGAGCAGAGCTTCTGTGCCTCCCGGCAGAGGAGGAAGGAGCCCGTGCCCCCCTGCTTGTTCACGTAGAACATGGCAACTTGATTGTCCGTCTGGACAAGGACGGACTGTTGGGAGGTCAGGTGGGAGAAGGCCTTGAGAGCTAGGCGGATCGCCCTGAGCTCCAGGAAGTTGATCTGCTGAGCAGACTCCCACTTGGTCCAGAGGCCCTGAGTACGTGCCTCTTGGCAATGGGCTCCCCAGCCCAGGAGGGATGCATCGGTGGTCAGCACCCGGGTCGGCTGAGGTGACTGGAAAGGCATTCCCAATACCAGGTTCGGCTGCCGGAGCCACCACCGGATAGACGAGACCAGCGGCTCGGAGACGCGCACCAGGTCTGCTAGGCCGCCCGTGGCCTGTCGCCACTGCTGGCGGAGACACCACTGAGCAGGCCGCATATTCAGGCGGGCATTGGGGGTCACATGGACGGTGGAAGCCATATGGCCGAGCAGTCTCAGGAAGCGCCTGGCGGAGACCAGGGGCTGGCTGCGAAAGCGGTCGGCTAGGTCCATGAGCCGCTGAGCCCTGTCGAGCGGTAGGTACGCTCGCGCCTGAGGGGTGTGCAGCCTTGCGCCGATGAACTCGAGATCCTGTGAGGGGAGCAAAGTGGACTTTGCGAAGTTGATGACAAAGCCCAAGTGCTGCAGCAGAGTCACCGTGCGGCACGTGGCGGTGGTGACCTCCTGAGCGGATGCTGCTCTGATGAGCCAGTCGTCGAGGTACGGAAAAACATAGAGGCCGTGAAGCCGGAGATGGGCCGCCACGACCGCGAGACATTTTGTGAAGACTCGCGGTGCGGAGGACAGGCCGAAGGGCAGTACTCTGTACTGGTAATGATTTCCTGCCACCACAAACCTTAGGTATTGGCGGTGGCTTGGGTGGATGAGGATGTGCGTGTAAGCATCCTTTAGATCCAAGGAGCATAGCCAATCTCCCTGCTGGAGGTAGGGCAGAAGGATTCCAAGGGTAAGCATTTTGAACTTCTCCCGCACAAGGAACTTGTTGAGGTTGCGCAAGTCCAGGATGGGTCGGAGGCCTCCTGTTCTCTTTGGTATCAGAAAATACCTTGAATAGAAGCCCTGACCTCTCAGGTGGTGTGGCACCGGTTCCACCGCCTGATCCTGCAGAAGACCTGCTAACTCCTGAAGGAGCAACTCCCTGTGCAGAGGGGGGCGCGGAGGCTCTCCCGGAAAATAGGAGGGAGGGACCTGATGGAAGTGGAGAAGGTAGCCCTCTCGCACGACCTGAAGCACCCAGGCATCTGCGGTGATGCTGGACCACCTGTCGGCGAAGTGAACCAGCCGGCCTCCGGTGCTGGGGGGAACCAGCGGGGGGGGAGAGGCTATGCTGAGCGAGTCAAAAACCCCCACCCTGCTGAGCAGGGGCTGGTGGCGCAGGCTTGGGGGCTTGCTGCCTACGGGACCCGTTACCCCGTCCCTTGGCCTGCTGGCCCTGTTGGGGAGCTGCAGGGGCCTGATAATGGGGGTATTGTTTGTAGGCAGCCGCCTTCCTCGGGTAAAAGGTCTTTTTTCCCGAGCCCTTCTTTTTCTGGGAAGGGGCGGAGGTCTTCCTAGAAAGCCTGGTCCTGGTGAGAGTCTCAGTCTCAATTTGTGCAGCCTTTTCCGCCATGGGCTTGCCAAAGAGGTTTTCGCCTCGGCAGGGGACATCGACCAACTTGTCCTGTACCCAGGGCTCAAGGTCGGACGACTGAAGCCAAGCCTGTCGGCGGGCACCGATGCCGGCTGCGGCTACTCGAGCCGAGGCTTCAAAGCCATCATAGGCTGCTCGGGACATGAACTTTGAGCATTCCCGAATACCTGTGGACAAGGCTAGGAACCTCCGCAAGGGTTCCTCGGACAAACCAGCGGAGAAGCCGGCTAGCTCTTTAGCCAGATCCCTGAGATACATGCCCATGTAGAGCTGGTAAGTCTGGACACGACAGGCGAGCATAGAGCCCTGGAAGCACTTTTTGCCAAGGCCATCCAGGTTACGGGCCTCCCTTCCAGGAGGCACCGAGGAGTGCATCTTCTGGCTCTTAAGACGATGCATGGCCGATTCCACTACCATGGAATGGTGTGGCAACTGCGCCTTTTGAAAGCCAGGGCTCTTGCGGACTCGATAGATAGAATCGACCCGCTTGCTCAGGACCGGCGAGGAGGCCGGACTCTCCCACATGCGGAAGAGTAGTCGTTCCAGCATAGGAGGAACCGGCACAGTAAAGTGCTCCCTCGCGGGAGAGTCATACTGGAGGGCGTCGAGCTCTTCGGCTCGAGGCTCCTCCTCGGGGTCCGCAGGGAAGGCCAAAGCCTTGGCCATATCCCTAACGAAATCCGAGAACCGGGCATCCTCCGGGGGGGACTGCTTCCGAGGCTCGGACTCCGGAGAGTCCGATGGGACACACCGAGTCCGGAAAGAATCAGGTGACTCTTCCTCCTCAGACTCCCAGACCGACTCCGACGAGGACTCGGTGGGGTCGGCTCGGGCAGGGTGCGGCGCCAGCCGCCCCGACGCCGAGGGAGTCGGCGTCGGCGACCTCGGTCCCGAACGGGAGGCCGAGGGCGACCTCGACCGAGGATCGACTCGAGTTCTCATCGACTCGAGGATCGGCTCGGTCTCCGGGGTCGACTTGGACGTCGACGTCCCGGCGGTCGGGGCAGCGACGCCAGCGAAGCCAGCGAGCAGTGCCCGCTGCTGGTCCATGAAGGCAGACAATCTGCTCTCCAAGGCCGTCAACCTGAGTCCGAGCTCAGGCGACCCAGCAGCCCCCGACTCGGGCCCCGACGGCGTCGGGCCCGACGTCGGCTGACGCGGAGGCGAGTCCAGAAGGACAACAGGACTTACCCGGGCAGGCATCTCCGACTCCAGGCGAGGTCGCTTCGGGAGGTGTTCCTTCTCCAAGGACCCGGGGCGGCTGTCGGGGCTATGCGACCTGGCCCTCGCGGAGCCAGGAGCGTCCACCGACGCCGCCCTCGCGGGTTTTTCCTTCCGTCGATGGTCCCCGGAGGGAGAACCCCGGTCGGAGGAGCTCCGTCGACGGTCCGAACTGGAGCCTTTCGACAGTGAGGCCTCCGACGAGGTCCGGGTACGGCTGGGGTCAGCGAAGATTCTTTCGCGCTGATGCCGCCGACTTCTCAACGCCTTCGAGGACAGTTTGCTGCAGGGCCCACAGATCAGTTCCTCGTGATCTGGGCCCAGGCAGCGGAGGCAAAGGTCGTGTGAGTCGGTGAGTGACATATTTCGGTCACACCGACCACACCGCTTAAAGCCACTGGCAGCCATCGGGGGAAAAAGGGCCCCTGCGAGGTCAAAGGACCGGGCTGCCAGGGAAAAAACGAAAACGAAAGCTGACTAAGTCAGAAAAACCGAAAAACCGTTAGAGGACTCGAGACCGGCGTCGCGAGTCCGGGCGGGAAAACGACCGGCGTCGAACCGAAAGAAAAAAGGATAAATACAGAGGAAAATCAACTTTTTCGCTGGGACAAGACGGGGACGTCTGTAGGGCTCCGCGGAAAAAAGAAGACTGGCTAAGATGGCACCTTCGGGCGGGAAGACTACCGCGCATGCGCGCTGCAATTCCCAAAGGCTTTCTTTGAAAGCTGGGGAAAATTGCTCCGCGAGGGCTCCGTCGGCGCCGACGTCACCCATAAGTGAGGACTGACTTCCTGCTTGGTCCTGGAGAAAACCCACTTGTCTGGACTGGTCTAGCAGAACTCAAGGAAAGGATATTAATTGGTAAGTAAAATAGCTCATTGTAGTTGCATAACCTTTTTCTTGTCAGCTCCCATTAAGAGAATGAAAAAATACCATGTTCCTATGTAGCCAGTTTTGTCATGCGTTTAATTTCTGCATCACCTCCTATTACTCTGTTTGCCCATCCATATAGAAATATTGACAGCCCCTCTTGATGAATTTGGTAGAGCTTCTTACCGAGACGCCAGTTCTTATGGAAGATCTTTCTGAGGAAGGGATCCTGTGTCACAGGAGAGCAGGGGAACTGGAACATAAGACTAGGCAGCATGCCTTCTGTATATTAGTCTAGAAGTGTACACCTCTCCACCTTTGATTGGTTCCATGTTTATTTCTTCCTCCGTCTTGTAGGCTTCGAGAACCAAAGAAGGATTTGATAGCTCAAGTGGTGAAAACCATTGGGAAGAGGAAAGCAATTGAACTGCTGATGGAAACTGCTGAAGTGGAGCAGAACGGAGGTCTCTTTATACTGGTAAGGGAGGCTTGTCCCATTCTTTGGGTTAACGTGCTATCATTTGTGAGGATAATTTTATCCGAGTACAGGGGTAGATATGGTTCTTATAAGGCAACATATTCATATATGTTTTTATAAAGTACGCTTTACAAATGATCCTTGAACATATACAGAAGCTCCCGCTCACTCAAACCTGCTGTGAGGCAGATGTAATTAGTGCATATACATATTGCTATCTTGTATCTCTTTCCCAGTGATACTCAAACTGGAAATGCCTGCATGTGATCCACGTAAAAGTACATCTGGTAATGTCGCCATACATGCGTGCTATAATTTGAGTCATTTAGTATTTTAGAAAATTTGCTGTCTCGTCATATTTTATAGCAGACACCTAGACCCAACTGATTAAAAGAGCACTTCCAGCCCTGCTTTGAGGAAGGAGATGAATACAGAGCTTCAGTCGCTGCCCTCTGTCATGGAGGCTACCTATTTTCCCCTATATCTCGGCCCATTGGCCATGCTGACAGTGTTGGATTTCTGTCAAGGTAGCTGTCATTTATCGACCCCCCCCCTCCCCCAACAAGTCCACCTCTACCTTTCTTACAGACTAACTCCTGGCTTTAGTCCTTTCCCAATGCATCTTCTTCTTCCCTTATGGTTGGGGATTTTAACATTCACACTGATGACCTTTCTGACCCTTATGCCTTAATGCTCCTTTCCCTAACCACGTCATTGAACCTCCAGTTGTGCTCTACCACTTCTACTCACAAGCATGGTCATTGCCTTGACCTCTTCGTCTTCTCACTCTCAGACCTCTCCACCTCAGTTCTTCCCTTATCTGACCATTATTATTTATTTATTTTAATTGTGATTTTTGCACATTTTAATACAATGTATCATAGAATTACCAGAGACCAATACATAATAATAACAAACAAAATATCCACAATAATCCTGATTTTACAGCCCACATCTCAGAGAGCAATTAAGCTTTTGGAAGGAGCGTATTATAAATACTTATTAGGTACCATCCTACTTCTAATCACAAAAACAATAAACTATAATCAAAATACAAAGGAACTATACTGTTCCCAACCAACCCCCTTATCTGTTTTTCAAAAATGTTCTCCAACTGTAAGTGATCAGTAAAAACATTTAACACCATCAACCATTATTAAACATTTGCAGGGAAAACAAAGGTAGAAAGTCCCTCCCGCAGCCAAAACCCTAGGTTTTAGCTGCAGGAAGGACTTTCTTCTTGCCTGCATAGCACATGAAACATCAGGAAACAAGAAATCTTTTGACTGTGAAATATAAAATCCTTTTTGGAAAAATACCCGTTCAGAATACATACTTTGCCTCGGCAATCAGGGACATGATCAGAGTAGCGCAGGAGAGAATCAAAACATTCAGACTCTAAAAACAAAAATTTGTTAAATTAAGTTCAGACTCAACCTCCACTTGCACCACATCATCACCCAATGATAAGCTGCGTTCAGGCAGATAGTAAATATTCGAGACCATAAGATTATCCACTGTATATAGCCCACATTGTACATAGCTCAAACCATTCTAGCACACAATACAACACACCTTGTACATAGCTCAAACCAATCTAGCACACAATACAACACACACTCAACTAAATTTCACCCTCACTGCATGTTTAACACACTCACTTTACCCGATTGTTTGCTGTGATACCACCTTGATTAATAAGATAAGGCGGTTTAGAAATACTGTTAAATAAAAATCCGGTAGACCCCGTATATCCTTACAGTAATTTTTTTTTTTTTTATCTTGAACTTTTTATTTGACACTTACACAACCAACACTACATAATTTCATCTATACAGCACTTTGTTTTCACAGGCATAATACATATATATATATATATATATATATATCTATCTTTCCTTACATTTCGCTAACAGTACCCTCCCCAGCACCGCCTGTATCTCCACCAGCAACTCTTATCTAAACCACTCTCACATTAAGAACTTCCCCTTTACCCCCCTCCTCCCCCTCCTTTCCCCCCTCCCTCACTGCCCCCTTACGCATAAAACCCCTGAACTTACACACATGAACACATATGTTAACACTCTTACTCCCCCCTTCTACTGCCCTCTACCCTTACCCCCCGTCCCTGTCTTCCATTCCCCCCTACAAAACCATTCCCACACCCCAACCCACTGCCTCTCCAACTTTTCCACTTTTCCGTTCTTCAGCCCTGTTAACCTATGCGTTTGATACAATTTGGACATGCGCCGAGCATAATTTTCTATGGGTGGCATTACCCTATTCTTCCAATGTAGTGCAATTTCACATCTTGCCGCTATTATACATTGCCACATTATGCTCCAGTTTCCTTCTCCCTCGTCAATCTTCTTTAATAAGAGACATAATTCCGGCGTCAGGCTGACCTTTGAGCCTGTAATGTCCCCTATAATGTCTCCAATTTTCTCCCAATACTGTTGTACTACCGAGCATGCCCACCACATGTGCAACCAGGTTCCTTTCTCTCCACACATCCTCCAGCATTCATTCGACCCACAAGCCCTCGCTTTATACAGCCGCTCCGGTGTCAAGTACCAGCAAGACAGCACTTTCCACCCATTCTCTCGCAGGGACGTGGCTATAGATGCTTTCGCTATACCTTGAGCTATCCGCTCCCACTCCTCTAACTCCCACGATACCCCTAGCTCCTTCTCCTAAGCCTTCATATAGCTTAGTTTCTCCTCCCCTCTCTTTATAGATTCGAGAGATGACCCCCTTTCTCCCCAACGACCCCAGGCAGCTACCTTCAAACCATCCTGGTTCCTTTACAAAATCCTGCCAATGCTTTCTCTGCCTAACATATGATCCAATCTGAAGGTAATGGAATCTATCATTTTCCCGCAGCTGATACAAGTCTCGTATACTCTCAAATTCTCTTACCCCTTCTCTGAAGATTATCTGAGACATGTGCCTTAACCCTTGCTGCGCCCACCTTTGCAATACCGACACATCTGGGCCTTTCCCCTCTTCACAGCAAGCCAGTAGCGACATCGCACGTGCCCACCTCTTCTCCCCTATCAACACCTTCCGGTGACGCTGCCACAGCCCCAACGTATGATCTACCATCGGATTTTCCCCCTTACTACCCTTCCCTCCCCATACCAACTTGCTTGGTCTTAGTCCCGCTTCTTCCATCACTACCCAATGCTTATGCTGTTCTCTCAGCCATGAGTACACTGCCCTCAGTTGCACCGCAATATAGTACTTTCTAAAATTGGGAACACCCATACCTCCCTCCAGCCTCGCTACCTGCAAAGTCCTAGCCGCCACCCTGGGTTGCTTATTCCCCCAGATAAACCCCTCAACTTGCTTTTGCAGTCTTTTTAGCGCCTTTATGGGTATCCCTACTGGTAGCACTTGAAAATAAAAAAGGAACTGGGGGAGCAGCATCATTTTCATCACTGCCATTCTCCCCAGCCAAGATATGTACCCCCTATTCCATGCCCCCAATTGTGCCTCCACTTGCCCAAAAGCCTTCTTATAATTCAGATCATATAGATCCTCAAGATATCGCCCCAAATAAACTCCCAAATATCTAATAGATCTTTTAGCCCACCTAAATTGATAGGTATGCTGTAGGTTCCTTTGCAGCTCTACCCCTACTGTCAAGTTCAGGATTTCAGATTTACTCCAATTAATCCTAAACCCCGCCATTTCCCCATATTCCTGCAACTCCCTCATAGTCGCAGGCAGCGTCTCATTTGGCCTAGTGATCATAAGTAGGATGTCATCCGCAAACATGGCCATTTTGTATTCCCTCTGCCCCACTGTCACCCCTGTAATGTCTAATCCCCTCCTTATCTTCCCCGCTAACGGTTCCAAGGATAAGGCGTACAGCAGCGGCGAAAGGGAGCACCCCTGCCTAGGGGGCAAGAGGCCTTCTACCTAGGGGGCAAGAGACCTGTGAAACCTTTTCAATAGGTGTTAACACCAGGTGGCAGATCAAAAGGCCATTTTGAAAGACTCCTATCCAAGCAAGGACTGTTAATTTCCCAGGAAGTTGGTCACAGCATTACCTCAGCAGCAGAGGCATAAATAGCTCAACCAGAGCTCTGTGAACCTCTGTCTTGAAGGACTAGAAAGGGGGACTGTTACTTCTGGAGAGAAATCTGCAACTGTGAGTATATACTTCTGGTAATTTTCTAAAAAGAATTCTTTGTATTAAAGCTACTTAATCTGTGAACCCATTGTTTTTTTGTTGGATCAGTTAGGGCCTAGTAGCAGCAATTAAAGTTTGAATTTAAAACACAGAGGAGAGCTTTCTGGTTACATTTCATACCCAGCAGAGAGCTTGTAGTTTAAATTTAATAGTCACTCAGGGCCAAGTAACAGCAAAGTACTTTTAGTTTAAATTTAACACACGGAAGAGAGCTTTCTGGTTAAATTTAGTACCCAGCAGAGAGCTTGTAGTTTAAATTTCATAAGAAGTTAGAGCCTAGCAGCAGCTAAGAGCTATAATTTAAATCAAATCAGAATTTAGCTTACCTCAGCAGCACAAGACGGGGTACTGTGTAGCAGCCCTCTTTTAATAAGTGTTATTTTCCTCCCTCCCTCCCCACACCCACCCTCCCCTGGGATAATCATAGCTTTATAGGTACTTACACATCTTAAAAGACAGGAGGTGCTTTCAGGTGAAGCTCATTACCCAAATCAGTCATACACTAAGGACCTGAGATTAATTAAGCTTCAGGTGAACAAGGTATATTAAACATATTAGGTACAGTTTTATTGGTATAAATACCCATAGCAACCCCTAGTAAGTAAGAACTTAAAGATCTAGACACAAACTTAAACTAAAATGCAGACAGCAGTCCAGCAGCGGGATGGGGGCTTTCCAGTCTTTTGCATTGAGTGTCACATGTATGATTTTCTCCCAGTTGGTGAGAGGTCTTACATGTGCACTAGGTGCAAGGAGCTCTTTTCTCTCAGGGAACAAGTCCGTTCTCTAGAGGCTAAAGTAGCAGACTTGGAAAACATAAGACAGACAGAGAGGTACATAGACGAGACCTACAGGGATATAGTCCTGAAGTCCCACCTCCAGTCTGGCAGCACCCCTGTTGCCATGGAGGAGAGAGGTCACGTGACAGGAGAGCATCACCCTGGTGTGGCAGGAAGTGATCCTGTAACTAGGACCTGTCCTCCAGGTGATGTAAAACCCTCTCGCACCGAGGAGTTTTCTCCAGAGCCATGTGCCCATGAGGGAAGGGTTAGGACAGCCGTTATAGTTGGTGATTCGATCATTAGGCATTTAGATAGCTGGGTGGCTGGTGGACGTGAGGATCGCCTGGTAACATGCCTGCCTGGGGCGAAGGTAGCGGACCTCACGTGCCACCTAGATAAGGTCTTAGATAGTGCTGGGGAAGAGTCTGCTGTCTTGGTACATGTCGGTACCAATGACATAGGAAAATGTGGTAGGGAGGTTCTGGAGGCTAAATTTAGGCTTTTAGGTAGGAAGTTGAAATCCAGAACTTCCAGGGTAGCATTCTCCGAAATGCTTCCTGTTCCACGCGCAGGACCCAAAAGGCAGGCAGAGCTCCGGAGTCTCAATGCGTGGATGAGACAATGGTGCAGAGATGAGGGTTTTGGATTTGTTAGGAACTGGGGAACATTCTGGGGAAAGGAGGGGCTCTTCCGAAGGGATGGGCTTCACCTTAACCGGGATGGAACCAGGCTGCTGGCATTAACCTTTAAAAAGGAGATAGAGCAGCTTTTAAACTAGATATTAGGGGAAAGCCGACAGTCGCCCAAGAGCGGATGGTTCGGAAGAATGTATCCTTGAAGGATACTACCAAAAGCAGAGAGGTTCCACAAAAGAGTAAAGTAGCCCAAATGCCCTCTAGTATGGAGCAGACAGAGCTTAAAGATCCCAATTTACCCATGTTTAACAATAGCCAAATTAACATGAATAAAATACATTCTCTAAAATGCTTGTATGCAAATGCTAGAAGTCTAAAGAATAAGATGGGAGAGTTAGAATATATAGCACTAAATGAAAGGTTAGATATGATTGGAATATCAGAGACATGGTGGAAGGAGGACAACCAGTGGGACACTGTGATACCTGGGTACAAACTATATCGTCTTGATAGAGCTGATCAAATTGGTGGAGGGGTTGCGCTCTATGTTAGAGAGGGCTTTGACTCAGAAAGGATTAAAGTTTTGCAGGAAACAAAATCTGCTGTAGAATCTATATGGATTGAAATTCCATATAAAAGGGGGAAGGCGATGGCAGTGGGGGTGTACTATCGAGCACCTGGCCAGAATGACCAAATGGATGATGAAATGCTCAAAGAAATCAAGGAAGCTAACAAACGTTACAGCAGCGCAGTAATAATAATGGGTGATTTCAATTACCCCGGTATCGACTGGGTCAGTGTCACGTCAGGACATGCTAGGGAGATAAAGTTCCTAGATGAAATAAATGACTGCTTCTTGGAGCAGCTGGTTCATGAACCGACCAGAGGGGAAGCCATATTAGACCTAGTCCTTAGTGGAACACCAGATCTAGTGCAAGAGATAAGGGTGTTGGGGCCACTTGGCAATAGTGATCATTGCATGATCGCCTTTGATTTAATTAGTGGAGGAGGGATAGTAAGGAAATCCACAGTATTACCTTTTAACTTTCGAAAGGGAGACTATGATAAAATGAGGAAAACAGTTAAGAAAAAACTAAAAGGAGCAGTTGCGAAGGTTAAAGATGTACATCAAGCTTGGGTGTTGTTGAAAAATACTATCTTGGAAGCCCAGACCAGCTGTATTCCACGCTTTAAGAAAAGTGGAAGGAAGTCCAAAAAACTGCCAGCATGGTTTAAAGGAGAGGTCAGAGAGGCTGTTGCCAAAAAAGCATCTTTCAGGAAATGGAAAAAAGAGCCAAACGACAACCTGGAAACAGCACAAGCACTGGCAAGTCAAATGCAAGGCATTGATAAGGCAGGCAAAGAGAGAATTTGAGAAGAAGCTTGCTGCGGAAGCAAAAACGCGAAATAAAGACCTTTTCAAGTACATTCGTAGCAAAAAACCTGTGAGAGAGTCAGTTGGTCCATTAGATGATAAAGGGGTTAAAGGAGCACTAAGAGGCGACAAGGCGATAGCGGAGAGACTGAATGAATTCTTTGCTTCGGTCTTTACTGAGGAAGATGTAGGGATGTTACCCATGACTGAAGTGGTATTTAAAGGTGCGGAAGAATTGAAGGAAATATCGATACATCGGGAAGATGTCTTACAACTATTAGATAAACTTAAGAGTAGCAAATCACCTGGGCCGGATGGTATACATCCAAGGGTGTTGAAAGAACTGAAATATGAGATTGCAGACCTGCTATCAGTAATCTGTGAACTATCATTAAAATCATCTCTAATACCTGAAGATTGGAGGATCGCCAATGTAACACCAATTTTTAAAAAGGGTTCCAGGGGTGATCCGGGAAACTACAGACCGGTGAGCCTGACGTCAGTACTGGGAAAAATAGTAGAAACCATCATAAAAAATAAAATTACTCAGCATGTAGATAGTCACAACCTAATGAGAGACAGCCAACATGGCTTTAGACAAGGAAGATCTTGTCTTACTAATCTGTTATGTTTTTTTGAAGGAGTGAATAAACAGGTGGACAAATGTGAGTCGGTTGATATTGTGTATCTGGACTTTCAGAAAGCCTTTGACAAGATCCCTCATCAGAGACTTTTGGCAAAACTAAAGAGTCATGGGATAGGAGGCAATGTACTATTGTGGATCAGGAACTGGTTAAAAGATAGAAAGCAGAGGGTAGGGCTAAATGGCCAATTTTCCCAATGGAGAAAGGTGAATAGTGGTGTACCCCAGGGATCTGTGCTGGGTCCGCTGCTTTCTGACATATTCATAAATGACCTGGAAAGTGGAATAACGAGTGAGGTTATCAAATTTGCAGATGACACAAAACTATTTGAAGTTGTTAAAACCCAAGACGATTGTGGAAAATTGCAAGAGGATCTTGATAAATTGGAAGACTGGGCATCAGAATGGCAGATGAAATTTAATGTGGACAAGTGCAAGGTTATGCACCTAGGGAAGAACAACCCAAACTATGGTTACACGATGCAAGGTTCCACATTAGGAACCACCACCCAGGAAAAAGATTTAGGCGTCATTGTGGATACCATGTTAAAACCCTCGGCCCAGTGTGCAGCGGCGGCCAAGAGAGCAAATAGAATGCTAGGTATGATAAGGAAAGGAATGGAAAATAAAACAAAAGATATTATAATGCCTCTATATCGTTCCATGGTGAGACCGCACCTTGAATATTGTGTGCAATTCTGGTCGCCATATCTTAAAAAGGATATAGCGATTTTAGAAAAGGTACAGAGAAGAGCCACCAAAATGGTAAAGTGGATGGAAGGATACTCCTATGAAGAAAGGCTAAAAAGGTTAGGGCTCTTTAACCTGGAAAAGAGACGGCTGAGGGGAGATATGATAGAAGTCTATAAATTAATGAATGGAGTGGAACGGGTAAACGTAGATCGATTGTTTACCTTATCAGAATATAGAAAGACTAGGGGACATGCAATGAAGCTACAGGGTAAACTATTTAAGACTAATAAAAGAAAATATTTTTTCACTCAACGTGTAATCAAACTCTGGAATTTGTTACCGGAGGATGTAGTAAAGGCTGTTAGTGTAGCTGGGTTTAAAAAAGGTTTGGACAAGTTCCTGGAGGAAAGGTCCATAAACCATTATTAAGAAGTGACCGAAGATATCAATGCTTGACCCAGTACAAGCATTGTGGAACTTCTGTCTCTTGGGAAAACTGCTAGGTACATATGACCTAGATTGGCCACTTTTGGAAACAGAATACTGGGCTTGATGGACCTTGGTCTGACCCAGTATGGCATATCTTATGTTCTTATGTTCTTAGTTCCCCTCCCTAATGGAAAAAATCCTGAGTATCCCCCATTGACTCTCACACATGCTTTAGGTCCCGCATATAATGCCTTTATCCAGTCTACAAAGCCTTTTCCCAACCCCATGCGATCCAACACTGCGAACAGAAATTTCCATGACACTTGGTCGAACACTTTCTCTGCGTCAAGCGAGAGAAGCAGTGCCGGTTCTGACGCCCGTTTCGCTGACCATGTTACATTTAGAATTTTCCGGATATTATCTGCCACCTGCCTCCCTGGTATAAACCCCGCTTGATCCTCATGTACCAACTTCCCCAATACTCTGTTGAGTCTCCCCGCTAATACTTTGGCCATTAACTTCGCGTCTATGTTTATCAGTGAGATGGGCCGGTATGACGCACACTCTTGCGGATCCTTCCCCTCTTTGTGAATTAGCGTGATCCCTGCCCACCCCCATCGTTGCCGCTAACCGCTCCCCTTCCCTGAGTAAATTAAATGAACTCGTCAGAGGCTTCACCAACGCTCTCTTGAATTTTTTATAAAAGCTGGCCGTTAGCCCATCCAGCCCTGGGGCCTTCCCTGGTTTCAGGCCCTTGATCGCCAACTCCACTTCCTCGACTTGTATTTCTCTGTCCAACGCCTCCCTTTCCCCTTCCTCCAATTGTGGGAGTCCTTCTGCCTCCAAGTATTCCCGTATCTCACCCTCCGGCCTATCTAGTTTTGCTTCATACAGCCTCTGATAGAACTACACAAATTCTTCTCTAATCTTCTGCTCGTCTCTTTCCACCCCTCCCCTCCCCCTGATCTGCGTTATCAGTGACATATTCCGCTTCTGCTTTAATCTCCTCGCCATGTACTTTCCCGCTCTATTCCCTCCTTCAAAGAACTCTTGCCGCAATATTTGTAACCAGTATTAAATCCCTTCGGCTTCCAGCGCATTCAGCTTGGCCTTGGTCTGCAAGACCTCCCTCCTATATTTCCCACTTGTATCTAGGGCGTCCACCTCTTCCAACATAACCAGCTGCTGCCGTAGTTGGAGTTCCTTCTCCTCCCTTTCCCTCTTTATTCTCACCCCCCATTTGATCAAGGTGCCCCTTACCACCACCTTAAACGCATCCCAGACCACTCCCTTCTGCACTTCTCCATTGTCATTATGTACAAAATAATCTGGTATCAACTCTTCTAGCTCGCGTACTACCCTAGTATCCCCCAGTTAATGCCTCATTCAATTTCCAATAGTGCAGCCCCCTATTCTCTCCCCGACACCTCAGGCTCATGATCTGACCATGTTGATCGGCTCCATCTCTCCTCCTCTAATCCTACCTGCTATCTCTTTCCCTACCCAGATGGTGTCTATCCTTGAATATGCGCCATGCACCGCTGAAAAGAAGGAATATTGGCGCCTGCTCGGGTTAAGCAGCCGCCACGCATCAATCGAGTCATTATCCTTCACAAATTTTTGATATCGTCTCCTGTCTGCACCCCTCCCCTCTCCCCACCTCCCAAGTCATATTAAAGTCCCCTCCACAAATTCTTGCTCCCTCCCCAACATATTCACTTTCTTATCCAGAATTGCTCTTCCATGCTCCCTCTCTCCCTCTTGGCTCGGCCGCTCCTGCCTGCTCCGTGTTCTGCGGCTCCCCTGCTGACTCACAGCTCAATGCTGCTCTCCTTTTCTTGCACCAATCGGGCAGCTGTCTGGGTTACTCAGCTTCCCCTCTGCAGTCTTCCTTGGACCGGACACTCTGCTCCACAGCTCCCGCGCATTGCCCGGGCCCTCACTTCCTCCTTTCCCTCTCTCCCCGCTGCACACGCCGGCTCCGCAACTCACTCTGTCTCCAACCAGGCTGTTAGACGGCCGCTCCAATCTCTGGATCACTTGCACTGCCTGCCTCCTTTCTGGCGCCGCTGCCCCTCCGATCCCGCAGCAGGCCCCTTGTGTCCTTGTCTCTTGGCCGTCTTTCACCTGCCACATGCTCCTGTGCTCAGCAGTGCTTCTTCTATGGTGGCCCGCTCTGATCGCGATCGCCGCAATCCTTTTGCCACTGCCATTTTGCTTTATTTTCTCCTCCGCTACTGCCCCTTCATTTCCAGCTCACTTTGCTGCCATTTACTGGGGAATTTCCCCTTTGCTGCAGGCTTGGCGGCGGAGCTCCTTCTTCACGCCGCCATTCAGCCCGATGACGTCACCGGAAGTCCCCTTACAGTAATTTTTAAAAAATACTAAAGGGTTAAGAAAATGTGTCTTAGGAAAGTTTTTAAACAGCGCAAATTCCTAGCCCTGATTATATTTTCCAGGGACTCTATTTGTTTATACAAAAGATATACATCCTTCAACTCTTGAACCCCCTAATGAATGAACCAGCCCCACTTGATCTTCTAATTTTTCGATCTGCCAATTAGTAGAAACCAACCTAAGATCTACCTCCTTCGATTTCTGCATGGTCTGTTCTGAAAACCGCACAGTATGATCAATAAAACCATGCAAAAGTTCTTTTGTCTCTGAAATAATTTTCTAAATATCCATTAATGTAACATCAGTAGAAGGTACAGTTAATATCAAAGACAGCCCAGATAGCTTCGCAGCAACCCATATAGGGTCTAAAACAGCAGCAACCCCAGGGCTTGTGATGGATCCTCAATGGGGACCTGTCCCGAAACCCCAGAGAGAATCCCAGGAGAGGTTGTAACGCCTCTGCCTGCACCAGTCAGAACAGCACCTGAATTAGGTGGTGGAGTCCTAATGATGGAACTAAGAGATGCCACTAAGGAATGGGGCGTGGAGGCCTCCCATGACAGAAGCTCAGAACCAACGCCACTGCCCAAAACAGGAAATATATGTAAATCCATAGGTCCTATAACATCTTTAGGTGTGGATGCCAACATTGTATCCTTCGTTTCAACATACTTGGCCTTTCTCTTCCCCCAACCCTTGGGCATCTCCTGCAACATTTCCTTTTTAGTCACGCCCCCTTCGAGCATACAGCCGTAGAATAGCTGCAAGAGTTGCACTCTGGGTCTCCCCTCGATAACGCAAGCAGAGGGGGAAACTCCTCCAACGTACCCTGGATAGTCGGGGCTCAAACAACATGCTCCACAGCAGCACACTCCTTCCTCCAACTCTTGCTCATCTCTGACCATTATTAATATTATTATTATTATTATTAATAAACATTTATGAAACTCTACAAGGCATACACAGCGCTATACAATCAAAGATAAAGACAGTCCCTACTCATCAGAGCTTACAATCTAATAAGACAAAAGTGAGAGAGAGGATAAGAAGGGTAAGGAGACATAAGGAACACGGGATCAGGATCCAAAGACAACCTTAAAGAGTTGAGCCTTTAGCTTATATTTGGAAAAGGGCAGGGTTGAAGCCTGACGCACAGACTCAGGAAGTTTATTCCAAGCATAAGGAACAGCAAGGTGACAGGACCAAAGTTTGGAGTTAGCAGAGGTAGAAAAGGGCAAAGAAAGGAGCAAGCCGATAAAAGAATGAAGTTCGCGAGAAGGGGTGTAGAGAGAGGAGAGATAGGGAGGAGCAGCAGAGTGAATGCCCTTAAAGGTCTGAAGAAGGAGGTGGGAGTGGAATGGAAGCCAATGAAGTGTTTGCAGAAGAGAATTTATATGAGCAAAATGAGGCTTGCAAAAAATTAGTCACGCAGCAGAATTTTGAACAGATTGAAGGGGAGAGAAATGACTCTGAGGGAGACCAGCAAGTAGGTAGTTGCAATAGTCAAGATGGGACGTTATTAAAGAGTGGACAGGTGTCGTCAGAGAGGAAGGGTCAAATCCTTGTAAATATTACAAAGAAAGAAGTGACAGGTTTTGGCAATTTGTTGTATGTGTGAGGAGAAGGAAAGAGGAATAAAAAATGACCAAGGTTACGGGTTGATGAAACCAATGAAAGAAGAGTATGATCAACAGAGATTGAAAAAGGAGGAAGGGGAGAGGAGGGTTTAGGGGGGGAAATAAGTAGTCCGGTGTTGCTAATATTAAGTTTCAACTGGCTGTGAGACATCCAGGTGGCATCACCTACTAACCTTCATGCTTATCCCCCATCCCCCACCCACTCACCACCAACATGTTTAGAATCTTCACACTATCGACCCTTCAGCTCTCTCTACTGCTGTCTTATCCCCTCTTTCCTCCACTATGTCATCTGAATCTGTTGATGAAGCATGTCAGACGGCTGCCTGGGTGAGAATCTTCACAGTCTTGACAATGCATATATTTATATGATTTTTGCAAGGTATTGTGGGTAATGTAGTTCATTCACACCAGACACAGCTGCTGACAATAATTTAGTTGTGCACAAGTGTTAAAGCCAATAAGATACTTCTTTATTTATGGGGTTATTTCTCCCAGCACAGATATGCTTGGTAGCACATAAATTAGGTTACTTGCTTGCAGTGTTTAACTTGGTAAAACAAAGTCAAAAATCAAAATCAGGAAAACAACCTTCAAACTTGTCAGGCAATGAGCTAATGAGCATATATCTAACAAATGAAAAGCCACAAAGAAAGAAATAAACTGTTCTTGTTAGGTTAACTTCTGATTACTTTCCACACAGAACCAGAAGTGATTCTCTCCAAGCTCACAAGCAATTAGATGCAGCTCAATTGCTATCAGTTATCCAGCTGAAACCCTTTAGCTGGCTGGCTTTCTACTGTGTGAGTCAAATCCTGCTTCAGGAGCTTTTCTTAGTGGAATAAAGAACAAATTTATATTTCTTTGTGATGGCTGCTGTGCTTTATCACAGAAAGCTACCAACAGAGTTTGGATAGAGAGCAGTCCATATAAACAATATCTTCATCTGCTGTTATTCCCTCTTCATCAACAAGCATAAGGTCACTATCATGAATTGGCACAGATGAATCTTTCAATGGAGCCCTTTCAGGAGAATACTTATTTCCCTGCTGTCTTTCAAGGTTATAGCTAGGGCATAGATCAGTGTTCATACCTGAGCTTCCATTGTTGCTATAGTTCCTCTCTATATAGCCTGGCCAGTATGTAGTCCAGTTCTTATGTCCAGCCTTCCAGTCCTGATCCCTGGACACTGGATCTCTCTTCACATACCTTCTGGCATAGGTCTTAGAGTCCCTTCCACGTGCAGCCGTCTCCCTCACAGGTAGCCTCTGGTGATTCCTTGTTCTGCAGCACCATTCCTCTGGCTTTCCCCAGTCCAATGGTATATGCTGGCCCTTGAAATACCTCCCAGTATACGTACTGCCTTGGACTCTTCTAGACCTCTCAAAGGCTTTTCTCCTCTTCCTTCCAGAGGGTTTCTTTCCTTCTCTATCCGTCCGGTTTGGCTTCTGCTTCTGCTGATCCTTCAGATGAAACTGATGATCCTTTTCTGCATATCCAAGGTGATCATGAAGATCATGATCATGGAGCTGATGCTTGTCATCTGTAGAACAAACTCTATTCTTATTCTGCCTTGATGAGTGCTCCTCCCTAATACAGCGCAGCTGTGCTGAATCAGGCCCTGCCCTTTGAGATGAGTGCTTAGGGATTACCTCATAGCCCTCCTGATTGAACACACGTTTCCCCACTTCAGCTCCTCTAATGGCTGCTGGAAACCTGGTGCATTCTGTGACTGGTAGTCTTTTGTGAGAAAATTCTGTTTTCTTATTTCTACCAGAACTGACAGGTTGCTTGTTCAGAGACACTTCACCTTTTCTATAGCTCCTTCCTGAGCTATGATAAGCTTCCTTATCACAAGCAGTATCTTCCTATAACACTATACTCTCCTCTGCTCTGGATGCACTTGCTCTTCCCATTTCACGCCATACCTCAACCCTGGCTATCTTCAACAACCCGCTACCTACGTTCCTGTGCCTGCTCAGCTGAGTGCCTGTGGCTTAAATCTTGTACTCTTGCTGACCACCTACATTTCAAATTCATGCTAACCTCTTTTCAGTCAGCCATAGCACTCGCCAATTATGTCCATCTGACTGTTTCTATCGGAGGATCTCTAAAGGTAAAAAGGGGACTCTTGTAGTTGGTATGGAAGGGCAGACTAGATAGGCCATGTAGTCTTTTTCTGCTGTTATGTTTCTGTGACCCTCGGATACTCTTTGCTAGGCTTAACTCTCCTCAAGGTCCCTCCTCCCTCAATCCCTCCTTCACTTAATGCCAAGACCTGAGCTATTTCCATGACAAAGTCCAATAGATTAGCTTTGCATTCTCCACAGGGTCACCTCCCCCTCCTCAATCCCAAATCCTTCCCTCACTTTCTGTCACTTTCTTCCTTCTCTGAAATCACTGAGGAGGAAACTGCAAATCTTCTCTCCTCCTCCAAATTGACTACCTGCTCCTCTGATCCTATACCCACCCATCTAACTAAGCTCTATTTCTTCCACCGTCATCCCTTCCATCTGTCATATCCTTTACCTAGCGCTTTCCACTGCAATGGTTCCTGTGTCCTTCAAGCATGCTCTGGTCACAACTCTCCTCAAAAAGCCCTCACTAGATCCTACCTGTCCTTCTAGCTATTGGCCTATCTCTCTCCTCCCCTTTGCTTGAAAACTACTTGAACAAGTGGTTTGCTACCGATGTCTTAACTTTCCTCTTAAGCCTTTCTGGATCCACTACAATCTGGCTTTTGTCCTCTACATTCCACAGAAACCGCTCTTGCCGAAGTCTCCAGTGACTTGTTCCTTGCCAAATCCAGGGACCTTTTACTCTTTCCTCATCCTTCTTGACCTTTCTGCTGCCCTTTGACACTGTTAATCACCACCTTCTCTTTGATACTAAATCCAAGCGGGTTTAGAATATCTCTCTTCTGTACTGGTTTTGTTCTTCTTTCTCCCAGTGCACATTTAGTGTATGTTCTGGTGGATCCTTCTCTACTGCCATCCCACTTTGTTGGTGTACCTCGGGGCTCTGTCTTGGGACCTCTACTTTTCTCTCTCTACACTCGGTCCCTTGGTGCACTTATTTTTTCCCATGGTTTTCAGTACCATCTTTATGCTAACGACTCTCAGATCTACCTCTCTGCTCCTGAAATCTCTCCAGGAATCCATTCCCAGATTTCTGTTTGCCTATCTGACATTGCTGCCTGGATGTCTCACTGCCATCTGAAATTGAACATGAGCTCCTTATCTTTCCCCTCTTAAACGTACCCCCCCCCCCCTTTCTCCCTTCTCTATTTCTGTGGATGACACTACACTCCTCCCCGTCTCCTCAGCTCAACCTTGGCGTCATCTTTGATTTTACTCTATCTCCAGGAACAAGCAGGAATGTAGTTTTCACATATGGGTATCATCGGTACCGACGGAACCTGTGTGGGAACGCTCCCCAGCGTCCAATTTAGAAAGCTTTTGGGAGCATCCCACAGTGCCTGCGTGCTGCCTTCCCGCCTTTCCAAACTGCCTCTCTCCAGTTCTTCGTTTTCCGCAGAGCCAGCAGATCGTTTTCCTGTCACCGCAGAAATTATCCTATATTCTTTTTTGTGGTAGTGTCTGCCTTCCTCGACGCTTTACCGGTAACGCCGGTTCTTTCTTTCTTAAAAAAAAAAAATTCTAATCTTTTCTCTGGATTTTCCAGCCTTTTTTTTTTTTTTTCTCTCGGGTGCCACGCGCCATTTTTGGGCACTAGGCCCAAATTTTCCTCAACATGGAAAAACCCGCTTCGGGTTTTAAAAAGTGTTCAAAGTGTGGCGGTACCATCTCTGTCACCGACACTCACGAGTGGTGCCTCAAATGTTTAGGTCCTGACCACTCCATCTCGAAGTGTGTTGCCTGTGGGATGATGTCGAAGAGGCATCGGCAGAACCGAGCTGCTAAGCTTAGCACCCTTTTTCCCTCCGATGCAGCATCCGTGGCATCGACGTCTTCCAGGGCTTTCTCTTCCTCCCATGGATCTCAGGTAACCAATCTGGCCGGTCCTCAAAGGGTAGATCTCCTTCCAAGCATCGAAATGCCTCTGGCATTGCCCTTGAGGAACTTGTACCGGCAAAATCGGGGCTCCAGGATGTTCTCGAGGCCTCAACCTCGGCAGAACTACTTGTGCCATGCTCTGGGGTACCGGCTGCTTCGTCCGGTACCGACACCGAGGCATCGGCAGCGTCAATTGACCAGAGATTCCTGGCTATTGAGCGCAGTCTGGCGGCTCTCCTTGCGGCATAGGTGCCTTCGGGACCGGTTCCGACAGTTCAACCGGTATCGACACCGGTTCCGGCACCGATATCGGTACCGACAGCATCGACATCGGCGAGTGTGCTTCCATCACCGAGTCATGCTATTTCCTCCGGTATCGACAGGCCGGTACCGGACTCCGGTACCGACTTTGATCGGTACCGGTATCGTGCTTTACAAGAGCACCCAGACAGAAGATATTTTGAATCCTCTGAAGACTCTGACAGCTCTGTCGATGCTGGGGTACTTCTCTCTGAGGAGCCGCCTTCTCCTAAACGTAGGATGTCTCCTCCAGAGGATATATCCTATCAGGGAGTTGGCTAGAGGTCTTTCCATCACAGTGGCTCCTGAAACAGAGCCCAGGGCAAAGGAGTTGGAGATTTTACAATATCCTAAAGCTCCCAAGGAAGCGGCTACTTTGCGTATTCATGAGATCTTGCATGATCTCATGTTAAGAATGTGGGAAACACCTCTTACCACCTCTCCTCATTCCCGTAGGCTGGATACCATGTATCGAGTGCCTCCTTGTCCTGGATTTCAAAAACCTCAGTTGCCACACCACTCCATAGTGGTAGAGTCAGCTATGAGAAAGATCAAGAGTGCAAAAAGACATGCATCTAATCCTCCAGGACGTGAATGTAGGACTCTTGATGCCTTTGGGCATCGAACATTCCAGGCCTCTGTGCTTTCTGCCAGGATTAATTCCTACATCTTATATATGGGAATATTCCTTAAAGAGGTCACAGGAGATTTAGAGCTTATGAGCCCTCTCCTTCCTGATGATAAAAGGCAGGATTATCTTACACTTGTCAAACATGCCCAGGATGTTTCCAAGTTTGTTAATCGTGCAGCTTTTGACTGCTTTGAGTGCATAAGCAGAACCTCTGCCATTGCCATAGGGGCTCGTAGGATTGCCTGGCTCCAGTCATCTGACTTAGAACTCTGGGTACAGGACAAACTGGGAAATATCCCTTGTACAGGCGAAAATCTCTTTGGCAAAAATTGGCAAGAGAAAGCTAATGAGCTGGATGCTGATAACACCACTTTGGATAGACTATCCAAGGCTACAGCTGATCCTGCAAGGAGAAAATCCTACAAGAAACCATTCTTCTCTAAAAAGAAGAGGTTTTACCCCTCCTATACCCAGCAGGTGCATTCTGCAGGTCAATCCGCCTGAAAGGGACAGCAGCCCCCAAAGCAAAGGAAATTAAAGACTGTTAAGCCTCAACCGGCCCAGCAGACTCTGCCTCCACAGGGGCTTTGACTCCCATCTAGAGAACGTGGCCTTTCTGGCCCTGAACGGGCCAGAGCCTTCCAACATCCCAGGAACGTTGTGTCATTTTGCCCCCAGATGGGGGCAGATAACAGCAGAAAAATGGACTCTTTCCATTGTAAGGGAAGGGTACAAGCTTCATTTCTTCAACATGCCCCCTCCTACAGTGGTGAGACAGTTCAATTCTCAGGCTTCTCTCAACACTCAGTTGAGTCAAGAGGTCAATTTACTTCTTGCCCATGGGGCAATAGAACATGTACCCATTTCCCAACAGGGTACAGGGTTTTACTCCCCTTATTTCCTTATTCCAAAGAAAACAGGGGGACACAGACCCATTTTAGACATCAGAGAACTGAACAAATTCCTGTTCAAAGAGAAATTCAAAATGATTTCTCTGTGAACTCTGCTGCCATACCTTCAGAGTCAGGATTGGCTTTGTTCTCTAGATCTCAAGGATGCATACACTCATGTTCTCATCCATCCAACTCACCGAAGGTTCCTTTGTTTTCTTTTTCAAGGAAAGCACTACCAATACAGGGTGCTTCCTTTTGGCCTGGCCTCAGCACCAAGGGTGTTTACGAAATGCATGGCTGTAGTGGCATTTCTCCGCACTCTAGGAATATTCGTCTTCCCTTACTTAGACGACTGGCTCATTCGAGCCCCATCAGAATCAGAGGCCAGAATTTCCCTAGCTTCAGTATTTGGGCCTGGTCATAAACATCCCAAAATCCAGGCTAACTCCCACTCAGTCTCTAAAGTTTATAGGAGCTCTGCTGGATACCAGAAAAGCAAGGGCCTATCTTCCACAGGCCCGCTGCCTTTGCATTGTGCAGTTAGCCTCCCAGGCAGTGTTAAAAACTCATCTCACTGCTCGGGAAATGTTACAACTACTAGGCCACATGGCATCTACCGTGCACGTGGTTCCCTATGCTCGCCTCCATATGAGAGCAGCCCAATGGACTTTCTCCACTCAGTGGACTCAGGCATCAGGCTGCCTATCAGACAAAATAGCAAACACAAGTCACCTTATTTTGTCTCCACAATGGTGGCAGTCAACCCAAAACCTGTTGGTGGGGTCCCCTTTCCAGCAACCCCTACCCCAGGTCACTCTAACAACAGACGTCTCACAGGTGGGTTGGGGAGCTCATCTGCAAGATCTCTCTACCCAAGGCACCTGGACTCCACAGGTGGCCATGGCAGGTGTGGTACCCTCTGCTCCTGCATCTCTCTCAAGCTCCATCTCTGGAGTTAAGATCTGCTCCAGATCTCCTGTCTCAGGAGGACGGGATGTTGTGGCATCCCAGTCCCCACTCTCTGCATCTCAGGGCCTGGTTGCTGAGAGCCTAGACCTTCATGGTCTTAACCTTTTTCAGCAAGTAAGGGATGTCCTTTGTGCTTCCAGGAAACCTTCCACAAAACGTTCTTATGCTTTCAAGTGGAAAAGGTTTTCCATATGGTGTTCGCAAAAGGGTCTTCACCCCTCTGCGATACCTCTGGAATCATTACTGGAATATCTCCTTCATTTATCTAATGCAGGACTTAAGACTAACTCAGTAAGAGTCCATTTAAGTGCTATTTCAGCTTCTTTAAAGCCTCTAAATGGTCACCTATTTCCTCACATCCTCTCATAGCGAGATTTATGAGGGGCCTTCTTCTAACTAAGCCTCCCATTAGGCCACCTCCAGTGGCATGGGACCTGAATCTGGTTTTGGGGCAGCTCATGAAGCTGCCTTTTGAACCTTTAGCTACTACCTCCTTGAAATTCCTTTCCTGGAAAGTTATCTCTCATTGCAATCACATCAGCACATCGCATCAGTGAATTGCAAGCATTAGTTGCTGATCCTCCTTACACGAGGTTCCATCATGATAAGGTAGTCCTTAGGACTCATCCACGCTTTATGCCAAAGGTGGTCTCACCTTTTCATTTAAACCAGGTGGTTTACCTGCCTGTATTTTTTCCAAGGCTTCATGCTTCAAATGCAGAAAGGAATCTTCATACTTTGGTCTGTAAAAGAGCACTTGCCTTTTACTTACAGAGGACACAGCAACATAGAAAGTCCTCCCAACTCTTTGTTGCTTTCGATCCTTCTCATTTGGGACTTCCAGTCTCCAAGAGAACATTATCCAACTGGATTGCACAGTGTATTTCTTTTGCCTATCATAGTAAGAACCTTTCTCTGGAAGGCCATGTCACAGCTCATAATGTGAGAGCCATGGCAGCCTCAATGGCTCATCTACACTCTGTGTCTATTGACGACATCTGTCGAGCAGCTTCTTGGGCCTCGGTTGATACCTTCACAGCCCATTACTGCTTGGACAAGGACTCCCGCCGGGATGCCTTGTTTGGTCAGGCTGTTCTACAGCACCTGTTCCATACTTAATCAACTCCTACCCACCTTTCCCGGTAGGATGCCAGAGATCCATGGGGGGAAGTGGAGCCCTTTCACACGGGCACACAACTTCTGGGGTTTCTCCCTGGCATCTGTAGCTAGGGAGGCCCCATATGTGAAGACTACATTCCTGCTTGTTCCTGGAGATAGCATAGTTACTCACCTGTAACGGGTGATCTCCGGGAACAGCAGGAATTTAGTCTTCACAACCCCCACCCACCTCCCCTAGGAGTTGTATCTCTCTTTTCTTTCCTTTCCCTCTCTCTCTCAGCTTTAAAACTCAACTGAAGAGAGGCAGTTGGGAAAGGCGGGAAGGCAGCACACAGGCGCTGTGGGATGCTCCCAAAAGCTTTCTAATTGGACGCTGGGGAGCATTCCCACGCAGGCTCCGTCGGTACTGACGATACCCATATGTGAAGACTAATTCCTGTTGTTCCCGGAGATCACCTGTTACAGGTGAGTAACTATGCTTTCTCTGGGCACATCCAACAGATGGCTAAAACCTGCTGCTGCTTTCTCTATAACATCAGCAAAATTTGTCCCTTCCTTTCTACTCACACTACTAAGACCCTTATCCACTCATTAGTCACCTCCTGCCTTGACTGTTATAACCTGCTCCTCACTCTCTCCCCTTTAATCTGTTCAAAACTCAGCAGCACAGCTTATCTTCCGCCAGTGTTGCTATTCTCATGTAATCCCTCTTCTCAAGTCACTTCACGGTTCCCTTTCCATTTCCTCATCCAGTTCAAACTTCTCCGACTTACTTACAAGTGCATTCATTCTGTGGCTCCTCACTACATTTCCTATCTTATTTCACTTTACACCCCTCCCCAGGATCTCCGCTTCTCTGGAAGATCCTTTTTATCTGTGCCCTTGTCTGGAGTTGGCAATAGCAGAGCTCATTCATTCCATCTGGCTGCTCCATATGCCTGGAAGAAAATACCTGAGTCTCTGTGCATTCCCCGTTACCGGCTCCCTGCCCCCCTCTCGCGCCTTTCCCCACATTTGGCACACCTTCTCGCCAGTCTCCTCGCCTGAAATCATTAAGGCCATCTCATCTGCCCACCAGACCACCTGTCCCCTTGATCCCTTAACCTCTTCCTGGCTGCTCAATCCGGACCTTGCCCTTGTGCCTTATATTCTCTCCATCTTTAACGCTAGTCTCTCCTCCAGCCTCTTTCCCTCCAGTTGGAAACACGCCATTGTCCGCCCTCTCCTGAAGAAGCCCACTCTTGATCCCGCTTCCCCCGCAAATTGGCGACCAGTTTCCAATCTCCCCTTCCTTTCAAAAGTCCTCGAGAAACTTGTATTTTCCCAACTTGCCACCCACCTTGACTCCACTTTCGCCCTTCACCCCTGTCAATCTGGATTTCGTGCTGGCCACAGCACTGAAACCATTCTCACAGCACTTCTTTCTGAGCTTCACCGTGCCCACGACCACGGTGATTTCTCTCTTGTGGTGTCCCTGGACCTCTCTTCTGCCTTCAATGTTGTCGACCACTGCACTCTCTTGTCTAGTCTATTTGATTTTGGTATTCACGGGACTGTTTTGCAGTGGTTCCACTCCTTTCTTTCCGCTCGCACTTTCTCAGTTCACTCTGGCCACTCCACCTCCCCTCCATCCGCCTCAGCCTGCGGTGTTCCCCAGGGCTCTATTTTCGCCCCTTTACTTTTCAACACCTTTCTCGCTCTCCTAGCTTTACTCATCCAGCAGTCTGGTATTTCCACTTACATCTACGCTGATGACATTCTTTTGGTTCACCACACCTCCTCTTCTGCCCCTGACCTTGTCCCACTCAACCGTTGTCTTTCCTCCGTTGCGTCATGGTTCGATTCTAACTTTCTGCCTGCTATCCCTGCCAAATCCTCCGCGATTTGGTTCTCTTTTGGGCTTCCCTCTCCTGTTATGTCCTCCCGCTCCATCCCCCTGGTTCCGACCCTCCGTTATCTGGGCGTCACTTTGGATTCCTCCCTCTCGTTCCATCAGCACATCTCCTCTGTCGTACGTACCCCTTTTTTCCATCTGTGTCAAATACGGGCTGTCCGATCATTTCTTCCCCCTTCCTCTGTTGTCACCCTCGTCCTGTCTCTGGTAATGACCCGGTTAGATTATTGTAACGTCAACTACGCAGGCCTCCCCTCTTCCCAGCTTCGTCATATCCGATTAGTACAAAATGCCGCTGCCCGTCTCATCACTTGCTCCCCAGCTCACACTCGCGTGTCTCCCTGCCTTCTCACCCTCCATTGGCTTCCGGTTAAGTTTCGATTCATCTTTAAAGTACTGTACTTATTCTCACACACAAGGCTCTCTACACCAGCACTCCCCAATACCTGGCCGACACTATTCACCTTCAGCCCTCCCCACGTCTTCTCCGCTCGGCCCATGGTAACCATCTCTTTCTCCCTCCCCCTGCCCAGGCCCATCTGGAACTCACCCGTCACTCCGCCTTTTTCTTTTTAGGCCCCGCCCTCTGGAACTCGCTCCCTCTATCTCTTCGCACGGAACCATCCTATCCCCGCTTTAAATCTCTCCTCAAGACTCATCTCTTCTGTCAGGCCTTCGATCTCCCTTCCCATGCTGACGGTGCCTCATCCCCCAGCCGCGCTCCCCACCCCTCGTAATACCTCCTCGCATGCCTGTCTCCCATTTTCCTTTTCTTCCTCCCCCTCCCATCCTCTGCCCCTCTTGGGCCTTTCCTGTTTTCTATCTTTAACTGTCTCTCCCTGTCCTATTGGTTTTTGGCGTTCCTTTCTGACTATCTTTCCAGTAGCCTTACCTTTGTATTGTATACCGCCCTGATGCTTCGGCCTGGGCGGTTTATCAACTTTTGCAAATAAAGATAAAGATATAAAGATAAAGATTGGGCCCTTTCTCTAGCCCTATTCATATCCAGGCTAAAAACCCATCTCTTTGAAACTGCTTTTGGATCTTGGTGCTTCTTACTCTTGCCAACTTACATATGTGTATCTTACCATACTTTTGTCCCCAGTTTCACTATGGGCTCAATTCCGACATGAATGTGTCGGTCCTCTGTGTGCCCGATCAGAACCGGATGCACAGAGGGAGCCACGATTCTGATCCTGTGGGGCACATCTAGCCCCGTAGGATCAGATTTGCGACCAGGCCCATACGTGCAGGCCAGGACCCCAATTCTGTCCGGCCTGCACGTACAGGCATTGCCCAGCTAGCTCAGTCAGGGCTTTCCAATGGCATAAGAACATAAGAGATGCCATACTGGGTCAGACCAAGGTCCATCAAGCCCAGTATCCTGTTTCCAACAGTTGCCAGTCTAGGTCATACGTACCTAGCAGTTTACCCAAAAGACACAGGTTCCACAATGCTTGTACTGGGTCAAGCATTGATATCCTGGGTCCCTTCTTAATAATTTTATTTATTTTTATTTTATTTATTTATCTATTTCTTCTATACCGCCCCTTCCAGAGATCAGGGGTGGTTTACATGGAACAAGTAAACATTTGTATACTGCTGTATACATTACATGGAACAGAGATTTTTAACTTTATACAGATAATAGATACTATTTTACATGGAACAGAGGTTTCTAACTTTATACAGAGTAACAGTGCATTAAACTGTCGGAACTATTTACATTTTGTATACTTTTATAAATTCCTGTGTTATAATATTGAGCAGAAATTTTCTAATTTTTTACAGGTAGTGAGGCGAGGGACTACCGAAACTATTACAATGATTATTTACCAAAAGGTTATATACAATGAATTACAGGGTGAAGCATTCGTTATTCATGTGTGAGTGGTGGAATTTATTTCCATTTTTTTTTTTTTTTTTTTATTCGTGTGTTTTTTGGGGTGTCTGTGGTGGGTGTCTGTGTGTGGTTGGTTGAGTGAGATTTTAGGGCTTTGTGTTTGTGAGTCTGGGGATGCTGTGTGGATGGAGTTGGGGGTAGGGGATTTCAAAGTGTTTGGAGAATAGGTATGTTTTGAGTTCCTTCCTAAATTGGGTGAGGTCTTTTATGATACGAAGGTCTATTGGGAGGTCATTCCAGAGTATGGGGGCAGTGAATGTGAAGGCCCTGGTGCTGGTGGATTTTTTAGTTTTCTTGAATGATTTTGGTATTTCAAGTGAGTGTGCTGCATTTAGTCTGCGAGCTCTTGATTCAGATGGTGCGTGTAATAGTGTGGTTAGATATGAGGGGGCGATGTCGTTCAGGAGCTTGAATGTGGTTAGGAGAATTTTGTATCTGATTCTGCTGTTTATAGGGAGCCAATGCAGTTCTAGCATTATAGGGGTTACATGGTCTGCTAGGTGGGCTTTAGTGACTACTTTTGCATAGATGTTCTGGGCTCTTTGAAGTAGGTATGTACTTTTTTGTGGTAGGCCAATTAGGAGACTATTACAATAGTCAAAGTGGGGGGTGATGAGTGTGTTAACAACTGATCTAAAGTCATGGGTGTCAAGAAGGGGCCTTAGGTGTTGTATGGTTTTGAGTTTGTAGAATATGGTTTTGACTGTCTGTTTTATGTGTGGTAGCATGGTGAGTGTATGGTCGATTATTACACCTAGGTATTTTACCTCTTTTTTGACAGGTATAGTCGTATTGTTGATTGAGATTGATGTTGGGTAAGTGTCCTCAGTCATGGGTGATCTTGTTACGAACATCGCTTCGGTTTTTTTGAGGTTGATGCTGAGGTAGTTAGTTTCCATCCAAGAGGTGGTCTCGGCCATGCATTCGGATAGGGTATCGTAAGTAGGGTTTTTGGTGGTTATGGAGAGAGCAAGCATGATGTCGTCAGCATAGATAAAGTGACTAATCCTGTGTTCCTTAGCGTTCCTCCAGTTCAGTCCTCTACCTCTGGGTTGTCAATCTCTTCCTGCAGCTAGGAGACTGGTTTGTCAGAATGATGACATCACGGGATATAGCCTGCTGCACTTCCATCTGCATCCCAGTGTAACCAGTCTCCTTGCAGCAGGAGGAGTTTGACGAGCCTTAAGGAGAGGCTCTTTGAGGAGTACTGGATAAGGAGCAGGAATTATTTGAGTGTAGTTAAGGGGTTGATTAGTTAGTAGGTACCACTTTAAAAATATTAAAAAAAAAAAAAAGAAAACATTTCTCAGTGGGACAGCATTGGGCTACAGTCTTCTTGCTTCCTGCCTGTGGCACTACTGCAATTTTTTTTTCTGGGGGGGGGGGTCTTTGACTCAGATCGCCGTGTACCTCCTTCCTCTGCTTGGCACAGGGGTCTCACCCCCCAGACGCTACGGGGGTGAGCCTTTCTTGTCTGCCGGTCTCCCGGTGCTGCAATCGGGCAGTCTCTGCTTATTAGCTGCTTCCGCTATTGTAGCGCCCGGGGCGGATCGCTGCGTTCCAAGTAGTGCTGAGCAGACCTGACCGGTAAGTGTTTCGCCGGTATCAGGCTGCTTTTTTCCGGTCTCGCCAAGCTTTTGCGACAAGACATATTCGTCGCAGTGCTTTGGCGCCCTTTTCTTCGCGGCTGTCATTCGCGGCGGCCATTTTGTGGGCCGCGCGGCAGCCGCGTGGCAGAGCATCCCCTCCCGTTTTGCGCAACGGGGGGCTGCTGCCCTGTTTTAATTTGGTTATTTTAGTTAATTTCTTGTTTTAATTTCTTTGTTTCAATTTCTTTGTTTTCTTTTAGCCCTCTGCAGGCGGGCCTCTGGGTTCCCGGGGGGCGGGGGGGCTGCGGGGCTGCGGGGGTTTTCCCTTCCTCCTGAGCAGTTAGATCTCCAGCCTCTTTAAAGTTTACAAAAAAAAAAAAGGAAACAGGGGGTAACCTCCGATAAAGAGAGCTGCCTACCCCAGTTCTTGGGGATACTAGGAGGTTTCGTATGGCTACCCGGCCTCTGTGCCTGGTGTGTGGGGCCCGCAGGGTCCCGGTCACTGACACCGGAGTGTGCCGGGGCTGCGTAGCTCTTTCCTCAGAGGTGGAACTTCAGATGGCGACTCCTGAGTCTCAGGAGGCGCAAGGGGCGACAACGGGGGCGGCGGCCGAGCCCCTGCAGAATTTGGAGCAGGAGCCCGATTCAGAGCCGCTGCCGGGGCCCTCCGGGGTTTCCGCAGCTCCGCCGTCCTCCGACGTCTCTGGTTTCAGTCCCGAGTTTGTACTTCTTCTCCATCAAGCCTTTTGTCTGCGCCAGCGGGGCAAGCGGACGCGCTCAGTTTCCCCTGTGTCTCAGCCTCCGCAGTTGTTAGCGGAAGGGGCGACGGCCGCGGAGCCGTCGGTTCCGAAGCGTGCACGACTCACGGAACCGACGGACAGTACCTGGCTGGACTCCGCAGATCCAGACTGGGATCCTGAGGAGGGTTCTCAGGACCTGGAAGAAGGCGAGATTCTGGAGCCCGAAGAGCAAGCCAAGGTTGTCCGGGTATTTCGCAGAGAGGAATTGCCTGCCTTGATTTCGGAGGCTTTACAGATGTTGCATTTGGCTCCCCCTCCAGCTGTGGAGGACGAATTGGAGGATCCGGTCATCCAGGCGGTCCGACAGACTCAGGTGGTGTTTCCCCTACACCGGGTAGTCGAGCGGATGATTCAGGACGAGTGGGACAAGCCGGAGGCGGGTCTCCGGGGCGTCCGTGCCATGAGCAGGTTATACCCTCTGGCGGACTCGGCTAAGGATCGTTTTCGGGCGCCGCGCCTAGACGCCCTGGTAGCGGCTGTCACTAAACGGACCACCATCCCGGTGGAGGGGAGTGCAGCCTTGAAAGATCCCCAAGACCGTAAAGTTAACGGTCTGCTCAAGCAGGTGTTTGAAGCGGATTCTCTTTCGCTCCAAGCCTCTATTTGCGGGGCCTGGGTGGCCAGGGCGTGTTTGCGCTGGGCCCAACGGCTGCGCCAATCCCCGCATGTTGACCTCGAGGAGGTGAAAGAGCTGGATCGTATGGAGTCAGGTGCGGCCTACCTGGCTGATGTACATTATGACTTGATTCGGGCGCTGGCCAACAGCACGGGTTCCGTAGTGGCTGCCCGTCGCTCGTTGTGGCTACGTAATTGGGCAGCGGACGGCCCTTCTAAATCCCGGCTCAGTAAGCTTCCCTTTAAGGGGGGTTTACTTTTTGGGGAAGATTTGGAAAAGTTGGTGAAGGACCTCGGTGAGTCTAAAGGGGGCCGTCTACCCGAGGACAAGCCCAAGCAACCTAAGTCTGCTGCGAGCGGTCGGGGCTCCTTTCGGGACTTCAGGAGGTTCCGTTCCCCGTGACCGGTTGGTTCCCAGAGGGGAAGGTTTCCCTCGAGGGGCCAGGGGTTTCGAGGCTTCCGGGGAGCGAGTCGCGGATTCTCCTCTCTCCCGGCGCCCGCGGCCCGAAAGCCCCAATGAAGTGAGGCAGGTCCCGGCGGTGGAGACTCCCATTGGAGGTCGGCTGCGGGAGTTTCTGCCTGCCTGGACCCTCATCACCTCAGATCAGTGGGTCTTGGAAATCATCCAGCACGGTTATGCCTTGGAGTTGGCCCGGCCCGTGTGGGACGCCTTTGTCATGTCGCCTTGCCGGGGTCCCACGAAGGTGGCAGCAGTTCGCGAGACCCTGGACAGGCTCCTTCGCCTGGGAGCCGTCGTGGAGGTTCCCAAGGCCGATTACGGATTGGGTCGCTATTCCATCTATTTCGTGGTGCCCAAAAATGGCGGCCAATTGCGACCTATCCTCGACCTGAAAGGGGTCAACCGGTGCTTGAGGGTGCCGCACTTTCGGATGGAAACTTTGCGGTCCGTCATCGTGGCTGTACGCCGAGGGGAGTTTCTGACGTCGCTAGACCTCTCGGAAGCGTACTTGCACATTCCCATCCGAGAGGCTCACCAGCGCTTTCTGTGGTTTGCCCTGCCCTGGGGCCACTACCAGTTTCGGGCCCTGCCGTTCGGCTTGGCGACGGTGCCTCGGACTTTCACCAAAATAATGGTTGTGGTCGCGGCGGCATTGCGCAAGGAAGGCATTCTGGTCCACCCATATCTGGACGATTGGCTGATTCGCGCCAAGTCAGCGGAGGAAAGTCTCCGGGTGACGGACAGGGTGGTGCGTTTCTTACAGGATCTGGGTTGGGTGGTCAACCCGGCCAAGAGTCGGTTAGTGCCCACTCAGGTTCTCGAATATCTGGGGGTCCGCTTCGATACGTTCAAGGGTCAAGTGTTTCTGCCGGACCACCGAGCCGAGGGGTTGCGGTCCCTGGTACTGCAGTTCCTCTCGGGGTCGGCTCCCTCGGCATGGGATTATCTCCGAGTGCTGGGCACAATGGCGGCGACGCTGGAGGCGGTACCTTGGGCCCGGTTTCATATGCGGCCTCTGCAACGAGCGCTTCTTCATCTTTGGTCGCATCAAAAGCATTCACTGAGTACCCAGCTTCCTTGTCCGGAACTGGTTCGGAGGTCCCTTCAGTGGTGGCTTTGTCCCTCGTCGCTAGCGAGGGGCTTGTCGCTGGACCAGCCGGAGTGGCTGCCATTGCTGACGGACGCCAGCCTTGCGGGCTGGGGGGCTCACTGCGAGGGCCACTTTGCGCAGGGGGTTTGGTCCCCTCTGGAGGCCTCGTGGACGATCAATCGTTTGGAACTTCGCGCAGTGTTTCGGGCCCTCCAGGCGTTCGAGGATTTGGTGCGCGACCATGCCGTACGGGTGCTCTCCGACAACTCGGCGACGGTGGCATATATAAATCGGCAGGGCGGCACCGGAAGTGCAGCGATGGAGGCGGAGGCCGACCGGCTCTTCGCGTGGGTCGAGCTCCGCTTGACTGCGCTTTCAGCGGCGCACATCGCCGGCAAGGACAATGTCACCGCGGACTTCCTCAGCAGAGTCCACGTGGATGCCGGGGAGTGGGAGCTGCATCCCGCGGTCTTTCGGCAGATAGTCAGGCGCTGGGGAATGCCGGTTATGGATCTCATGGCGACCTTTCAGTCGGCAAAGGTCGGTCGTTTTTTCAGCAGAAGACGCGAACGGATGTCGGAGGGCATCGACGCCCTCCTTCGCCGGTGGCCGGAGGAGGGTCTCCTCTATGTCTTCCCGCCCTGGGCCCTGATCGGCCGGGTGGTTCAGAAGATCGGGGCACATGCGGGACGGGTGCTGCTGGTGGCTCCCGATTGGCCCAGGCGTCCCTGGTACGCGGACATGCTCCGCCTGCTGGACGGGGTGCCGTGGCGGCTGCCAGCCAGGTCGGACCTGTTGCTTCAAGGGCCCCTGTTCATGCCGCAGGTGGATCGGTTCTCGCTTACGGTTTGGCCATTGAAAGGGCTAAGCTCCTGAAGAAGGGCTATTCGTCGGCGGTGGTCTCCACCCTGCTGCGGGCGCGTAAGCAATCCACGTCCTTGGCGTATGTTAGGGTATGGCGTGTGTTTGAGGATTGGTGTTCCCAGCGTCGGGTTCGGCCGAACTCGGCCTCCATTCCTTCCATCTTGCAGTTTCTCCAGGACGGTTTTGACAAGGGTCTTGCTGCCAGTTCCTTGCGGGTTCAGTTGGCAGCTTTGTCCTGTTATCGGGGCAAGGTCAATGGCCGTCCGTTAGGTTCTCATCCAGACATGCGTTGTTTTCTCACGGCGGTGGTCCGACTGCGACCGGTGCGCAGGGTGGCTGTTCCCCCGTGGGATCTGAATCTGGTGCTCACGGCACTGGCCGAGGCGCCCTTTGAGCCCTTGCATCGGGCGTCTCTGAAAGATCTCACGCTCAAGACGGTGTTTCTGGTGGCTATTTGTTCCGCGCGGCGGATTTCGGAACTGCAGGCGCTGTCTTGCCGTGAACCTTTCCTTTCCTTTTCCAGGGAACGGGTGATTTTGCGTCCGGTTCCGTCCTTTCTGCCTAAGGTTGTGTCCCCTTTTCATCTGAATCAGGTGGTTTACTTGCCTGTTCTAGGGGATTTAGGGGGCGGTTCCGCGGATCGGGGTCTTCGGCGGCTCGATGTGAAGAGGACTCTACGTCAGTATTTGAAGGCTACAGAGTCGTTCCGCAAGTCGGAGCGCCTGTTTGTTCTTTTCGGAGGTATTCGTCGGGGCGAGGCGGCGGCTAAGGCGTCTATCGCCCGCTGGCTTAAGGAAGTCATTGCTTCCGCGTATTTGCTCAGGGGGCGCGTGGTTCCGGTGGGTTTGCGAGCGCATTCCACTCGAGCGCAAGCGTCCTCTTGGGCGGAGCACTGTTTGGTCCCTCCGGGGGACATTTGTAGGGCGGCGACTTGGTCGTCTCTGCATACGTTCAGTAAGCACTACCGGTTGGATGTAGCTGCGGCTTCGGATGCTCGTTTCGGATCGGCCGTGTTGTCGGCCGGCTGGAAGGGTCCCTCCCATTGATTACTGCTCTGGTACTTCCCAGAGGTAGAGGACTGAACTGGAGGAACGCTAAGGAAATGATAATTACACTTACCTGGTAATTGTAGTTCCTTTAGTGACGACAGTTCAGTCCTCCTTCCCGCCCGGATATTTTTCGCAGGTTTCGGGCCTCGTGCCGAGCAGAAGAGAGTTTCAGGTGAGTCTGTCTTCATTACTAGCTCTTATTCGGGTGCTCTCCCTGTGACAGAGCAGGAGGTAAGAAGGCCTGCCCGTGGGGGGGGGAACTCCATGCTAGTACAATTGTGTTTCTGTTTGGCTACTTATTGATTGCTCCTTTAAGTCTGCTTTGTTATAGTTCACACTGGGATGCAGATGGAAGTGCAGCAGGCTATATCCCGTGATGTCATCATTCTGACAAACCAGTCTCCTAGCTGCAGGAAGAGATTGACAACCCAGAGGTAGAGGACTGAACTGTCGTCACTAAAGGAACTACAATTACCAGGTAAGTGTAATTATCATTTTTCTGAATATTTTTGTAATGGGTTGGAGGTACAGGTTGAAAAGGAGGGCAGAAAGGGCAGATCCTTGGGGTATTCCTTGTCCTTGGGGGAAGGTTTCTGATACTTCCTGGTCTATTTGAACACGTATTAGTCTGTGTGTGATGTAAGACTTAAACCATTTGAGGACAGTCCCACCTATTCCTAGGTTTTCTAGTCTATTGATCAGAGTAAGGTGGTTGATGTTGTCAAAGGCGGCAGAAATGTCTATGAAAAGGAGTAGGAAGCCTTGACTGTTGTCATCAGTGCCTTTGATGAGGAAGTCTATCAGTGTAATTAGGAGGGTTTCTACACCGTGGAAGGGGCGGAAACCAAACTGGTGTGAGTCTAGGGGTTTGTGCTCATCAATATGGTCTTGTAATTGTAATTGGACGGTTTTTTCTATTATTTTAGCTATAAATGGAATGCTGGCTATCGGTCTGTAAGAGTTTGGGTCTTTTGGGTCAAGTTTATTGTTTTTTATTATTGGGCGGAGCGTAGTGAGTTTTAGGGCATTGGGCATGGTGCCCTGATCAAGGGATTGATTCACCATGTGTTGAATGTTTTCAGCGAGTTCTTCCTTTGTACATTTGATCCATGATACAGGACATGGATCGAGTGGGGAAGTTGTGGTGTTGATAAGTGTTATGATCTTGAGGAGGTGTGTTTGATCTATCGTGTGGAAGGAAGTCCAGGTGTTATTAGATTCAGTGTTTGGAGGTAGTATCGTTGGTATGGTGTTAAGTTTGCACTTTAGTTTTTCTGAAAAGTGGGTTGCTAAGGTTTGTATGCTTATTGCTGATTGTTTTGGCTCTTGGTTTTTAGTTTTTGTCAAAGTTTTTACGATTGCGAATAGTTCTCTGGGGCGGTTGATAGCCATATTTATTACTTTGGAGTGGTAGTCCCTCTTTGACTTGTTAATTGCATTTTTGTAATTGTTGAGAGGGTTCATATATTGGGATTTATTTTCGTCAGATTTAGTTTTCCTCCATTTCTTTTCTTGTTTCCTCAGTTGTTTTTTTAGGTTTGCTAGTTCTTTCGTGAACCATTTTTCTGTCTTTTGTTTGTTTATGCATGGCGTGTGTGGGGGCAGCTGCTTTCTGGACTGTTAGATTCCAATGGTTTACAGTGGAGTCGATGTCTGGGAGGTTTGTGTTGAGTATGGGTAATACTTTGTCAAGGAAATTATCTTTGTCAAAGCGTGCAAAGCGTGATATATGGGGTGAGGAGTTTGTCGTATTCGGTGTTGCTTGGGCTGGGAGGTGGAGTGTAATAAGGTGATGGTCGGACCATGGTACTTCTGTTATAGTTGGAGGGGTATGTTGATGGTGGTTATTAAGAGAGGAGGGGAGAAAGATGAGATCTAAAGTGTTGCCTTTTATGTGGGTAGGGGCATGTATTATCTGAGAGTAACCCATTTGGGTCATAGCGTCCATGAAGTTGTCTGATTGGGAACTGTTCAGAGAAGGGAGATTCAAATCACCTAGGATTATGAGTGGTTTGTTTGGTGATGCTGTGCATGCAAGTTCAAGGATGGGGGAGAGGTTTTTTTGGTCAGTTGAAGGAGGTCTATATATGAGTGTGAGTGCAAGGGCTCTATTTTCTATATTGATAATGTCTATTCCATCTATATTATTTAAGCATGTTAAGGTGAATTGTAGGTCTTTTTTGGTGAATATGAGAGCGCCACCTCCTCTTTTTGCATCCCGATGGCAGCTTGGTTTATGGTTTATGGACCTTTCCTCCAGGAACTTGTCCAAACCTTTTTTAAACCCAGCTACACTAACAGCCTTTACTACATCCTCCGGTAACAAATTCCAGAGTATGATTACACGTTGAGTGAAAAAATATTTTCTTTTATTAGTCTTAAATAGTTTACCCTGTAGCTTCATTGCATGTCCCCTAGTCTTTCTATATTCTGATAACAATCAATCTACGTTCACCCGTTCCACTCCGTTCATTAATTTATAGACTTCTATCATATCTTCCCTCAGCCGTCTCTTTTCCAGGTTAAAGAGCCCTAACCTTTTTAGCCTTTCTTCATAGGAGTATCCTTCCATCCCCTTTACCATTTTGGTGGCTCTTCTCTGAACCTTTTCTAATAACGCTATATCCTTTTTAAGATACGGCGACCAGAATTGCACACAATATTCAAGGTGCGGTCTCGCCATGGAACGATATAGAGGCATTATAATATCTTTTGTTTTATTTTCCATTCCTTTCCTAATGATACCTAGCATTCTATTTGCTCTCTTGGCCGCCGCTGCACACTGGGCCAAGGGTTTTTAACATGTTATCCACAATGACGCCTAAATCTTTTTCCTGGGTGGTGGTTCCTAATGTGGAACCTTGCCTCGTGTAACCATAGTTTGGGTTATTCTTCCCTAGGTGCATAACTTTGCACTTGTCCACATTAAATTTCATCTGCCATTTTGATGCCCAGTCTTCCAATTTATCAAGATCCTCTTGCAATTTTCCACAATCCTCTTGGGTTTTGACAACTTTAAATAGTTTTGTGTCATCTGCAAATTTGATAACCTCGCTTGTTATTCCACTTTCCAGGTCATTTATGAATATGTCAAAAAGGAGCAGACCCAGCACAGATCCCTGGGGTACACCACTATTCACCTTTCTCCATTGGAAAATTGGCCATTTAGCCCAGCCCTCTGCTTTCTATCTTTTAACCAGTTCCTGGTCCACAGTAGTACACTGCCTCCTATCCCATGACTCTTTAGTTTTGCCAGAGGTCTCTGATGAGGGACCTTGTCAAAGGCTTTCTGAAAGTCCAGATACACTATATCAACCGACTCACCTTTGTCCACCTGTTTATTCACACCTTCAAAAAAACATAACAGATTAGTAAGACAAGATCTTCCTTGTTTAAAGCCATGTTGGCTGTCTCCCATTAGGCCATGACTATCTACATGCTGAATAATTTTATTCTTTTTGATGGTTTCTACCATTTTTCCCAGTACTGACGTGAGGCTCACAGGTCTGTAATTTCCTGATCACCCCTGGAACCCTTTTTAAAAATTGGTGTTACATGGCGATCCTCCAATCTTCAGGTATTAGAGATGATTTTAATGATAGTTCACAGATTACTAATAGCAGGTCTGCAATCTCATATTTCAGTTTTTTCAACACCCTTGGAATGTATACCATCCGGCCTAGGTGATTTGCTACTCTTCAATTTATCTAATAGTTGTAATACATCTTCCCGATGTATCGATATTTCCTTCAATTCTTCCGCACCTTTAAATACCACTTCAGTCATGGGTAACATCCCTACATCTTCCTCAATAAAGACCGAAGCAAAGAATTCATTCAGTCTCTCCGCTATCGCCTTGTCGCCTCTTAGTGCCCCTTTAACTCCTCTATCATCTAATGGACCAACTGACTCTCTCACAGGTTTTTTGCTACGAATGTACTTGAAAAAATCTTTATTTCGTGTTTTTGCTTCAGCAGCAAGCTTCTTCTCAAATTCTCCCTTTGCCTGCTTTATCAATGCCTTGCATTTGACTTGCCAGTGTTTGTGCTGTTTCCAGGTTTCGTCGTTTGGCTCTTTTTTCCATTTCCTGAAAGTTGCTTTTTTGGCAACAACAGCCTCTCTGACCGCACCTTTAAACCATGCTGGCAGTTTTTTGGACTTCCTTCCACTTTTCTTAAAGCGTGGAATAAAGCTGGTTTGGGCTTCCAAGATAGTATTTTTCAACAACACCCAAGCTTGATGTAAGTTTTTAACCTTTGCAACTGCTCCTTTTAGTTTTTTCTTAACTATTTTCCTCATTTTATCATAGTCTCCCTTTCGAAAGTTAAAAGGTAGTACTGTGGATTTCCTTACTATCCCTCCTCCACTAATTAAATCAAAGGCGATCATGCTATGATCACTATTGCCAAGTGGCCCCAACATCCTTATCTCTTGCACTAGATCTGGTGTTCCACTAAGGGCTAGGTCTAATATTGCTTCCCCTCTGGTCGGTTCATGAACCAGCTGCTCCAAGAAGCAGTCATTTATTTCATCTAGGAACTTTATCTCCCTAGCATGTCCTGCTGTGACACTGACCCAGTCGATACCAGGGTAATTGAAATCACCCATTATTATTACTGCACTGTAACTTTTGTTAGCTTCCTTGATTTCTTTGAGCATTTCATCATCCATTTATTCATTCTGGCCAGGCGGTCGATAGTACACCCCCACTGCCATTGCCTTCCCCTTTTTACATGGAATTTCAATCCATAGAGGTTCTACAGCAAATTTTGTTTCCTGCAAAACTTTAATCCTTTCTGACTCAATGCCCTCTCTAACATAGAACGCAACCCCTCCACCAATTTGATCAGCTCTATCATTATGATATAGTTTGTACCCAGGTATCACAGTGTCCCACTGGTTGTCCTCCTTTCACCATGTCTCTGATATTCCAGTCATACCTAACCTCTCATTTAGTGCTATATATTATAACTCTCCCATCTTATTTTTTAGACTTCTAGCATTTGCATACAAGCATTTTAGAGACTGTATTTTATTCATATTAATTTGGCTATTGGTAGACATGGGTAATTTGGGATCTTTAAGCTCTGTCTGCTCCATACTTGAGGGCATTTGGGCTACTTTACTCTTTTTTGGAACCTCTCTGCTTTTGGTAGTATCCTTCAAGGATACATTCTTCCGAACCATCCGCTCTTGGGCGACTGTTGGCTTTCCCCTATTATCTAGTTTAAAAGCTGCTCTATCTCCTTTATAAAGGTTAATGCCAGCAGCCTGGTTCCATCCCAGTTAAGGTGAAGCCCATCCCTTCGGAAGAGCCCATCCTTTCCACAGAATGTTCCCCAGTTCCTAACAAATCCAAAACCCTCATCTCTGCACCATTGTCTCAACCACGCATTGAGACTCCAGAGCTCTGCCTGCCTTTTGGGTCCTGCGTGTGGAACGGGAAGCATTTTGGAGAATGCTACCCTGGAAGTTCTGGATTTCAACTTCCTACCTAAAAGCCTTGCAAGGAAATAGAAGCAGAAACTATTAGAGGAAGAACAAGATCGGCTTTCCTAAAGCTACGAGAGTTAAAGAAAAAGTTCCAGCCTCGAATTGGAATGTAACAAGATGCGCAGGGTTCTATGTTGAATGATGCTGAGAAGATCAAGAAAAGGTGGAAGGAATATACAGAGTTTTTATATGATAAAGATCAAGTGGACCAACAGCCGTTTCAACCTGTACCTTTATGATCGGGAACCATTGGTGATGAAAGAAGAAGTTGAAGCAGCATTGAAAGCCTTATCAAAGAACAAAGCACCAGGCATTGATAGCATTCCCATAGAAGTATTGCAGCAATCTGATGCAGCTGTTACCGTACACACAAGGCTCTGCCAAGAAATATGGAAGAAGACATCATGGCTAACTGACTGGAAAAGATCTGTGTTTATACCAATACTAAAGAAAGGTGATCCAACTGACTGTGGAAATTATCGCACAATCGCTCTGATCCCACATGCCAGCAAGATTCTACTGAAGATTATTCAAAAGAGACTACAACCATACCTGGAACAAGAACTACCTGAAGTGCAAGCAGGGTTCAGGAAAGGGCGAGGAACGAGAGACATCATTGCAGATGTGAGATGGATCCTTGAAAAGACTAAAGAATACCAAAAGGATATCTATTTGTGCTTTATCGACTATAGCAAGGCTTTTGACTGTGTAAACCATGAGAAACTCTGGGCCACATTAAGAAGCATGGGTATACCAGAACATCTGATCGTTCTCTTGCGCAATCTGTACATTGATCAAGAAGCAACAGTTCGAACGGAACAAGGAGAAACAGAATGGTTTAAAATAAGCAAAGGTGTAAGACAAGGCTGCATACTTTCCCCCCTACCTGTTTAATTTATATGCAGAACAAATCATCAGAGAAGCAGGATTGTATGAAGACAACAGAGGTGTGAAGATTGGTGGAAGACTCATCAACAAGCTTCGCTATGCTGATGATACCACATTACTGGCTGAAAGTGAAGATGATCTGAAACATTTGCTTCTCACAATCAAAGAACATAGTGTCAAAATGGGCCTGCACCTTAATGTAAAGAAGACAAAGATCATGACAACTGGCATAATCAACAGGTTCATCATTGAAGGAGAAGAAATTGAAATTGTGAACAACTTTAACCTACTTGGATCAACTATCAAAGAAGCAACAAGCAGTCAAGAAATCAGACGACGCATTGCTCTTGGCAGAATGGCTTTGAAAGACCTAGATAAGATTCTCAAGAGCAGAGATGTCTCTCTCCATACAAAGATTCGACTTGTTCAAGCCATGGTATTTTCAATAACATCATATGGATGTGAAAGCTGGACAGTGAAAAAGACTGATAGGAAGAAAATTGATGCCTTTGAATTATGGTGCTGGCGGCGAATACTGTGTATACCGTGGACTGCCCGAAGAACAAACCAGTCGGTACTAGAGGAGATCAAACCTAAGCTTTCTTTAGAAGCTCAGATGACAAGACTTCGACTTTCATACTTTGGACACCTCATGCGAAGAGAGAGATCATTAGAGAAAGACATTATGCTTGGCAAGATAGAAGGTGAACGCAAAAGAGGAAGGCCAGCAATGAGATGGATCGATACAATAACAGCAGCTACAGGTACCAGTCTGTCAGCAATGAGCCGCCTGACTGAAGACCGAACACAATTTAGGATAGCTATCCAGAGGGTCGCCATGAGTCGACTCCGACTCGACAGCACTTAACAACAACCTAAATGCCTAAATGTAGCACCGCAGCTCCATTGAAAAACCGTGATCCCTGACCACTGGCTTCAAAGCTGTATTCCCTACAGCCCGACCCCCAATCTGGCCTCCTAAGGCCAGGGTTGGGCTGCGGGGAATATCTTCTACCGCCCCCCCCCCCCCCACACCGCCTTACTGCGCCCCAGGCGCACCGTCCCCTACCGACTAGGGAATGTTGTTCCACCTCGAAGATGGAATAAGTTCCCGTTCAGGTCGCTGGCTTCGGACATACAGAGCCAACATTGGAATCTGCACTGTATGTCTGGGCTGATGACCGCCCACTACCTGCCCTTCCTTTCCTGCCCCCGTCTACCTTCCCCGTACAATATGCGGTGAAGGTAGACTGGATCGGGAAAGGCGTGCCTTGGAATGACCTGCTATGTGTTTTGTCTTGATTAGATTGTAAGCTCTGATGAGCAGGGACTGCTTTACATAGATACATAGGCCATGTGGACTTTTTATGCCATCATTTTCTATCTAGTCTGCCCTTCCATATCCACTACAATAGTTTCCTTTTATCCTTTAGAGATCTTCTGTGTCTGTCCCATGCTTTCATGAATTCAGATACCGTTCTTGTCTCTACTACCTCCACTGGGAGACTATTCCACGCATTTACCACTCTTTACATAAAGAAATATTTCTGCATATTACTCCTGAGTTTATCCTCTTCACTCTCATTCTATGTCCCCTCGTAGCAGAGCTTACTTTCAATCAAAAGAGGCTCTCCTCTTGAGCATTAGATCATATCTCCTTTATCCCGCCTTTCCTCTAACGCATACATATTAAGATCTTTGTCTGTCCCTATATGCTTTATAATGAAGATGTCTAACCATCTTAGTAGCCACCCTCTGCACTGACTCCATCCTTTTAATATCTTTTTGAAGGTGCGGTCTCCAGAACTGCACACAATACTCCAAATGTGGTCGCACCAGAGACTTATACAGAGGCACTGTCACCTCCCATTTTACTGCTGGCCATTTCTTTTCCCGTGCACCCAAGCATCCTTCTGGCTTTCGCCATCGCCTTCTCCACCTGTTTAACCACTAAGATCATCAAAAACAATCATGCCTAGGTCCCACTCTTCTTTAGAGGACAAAAGTACTTTGCCCCCTACACTGTACTGCTCCCTTGGATTTTTGCAGCCCAAATGCATGACTCTGCTTTTTTAGCATTAAATCTCAGCTGCCAAATTCTCAATCATTCTTCAAGCTTAGCGAGATCCCTCCTCATGTTATCTACTCCTTCCTGGGTGTCTACTCTAGTGCAGATTTTGTTATCATCTTCAAAGAAGCAAACCTTACCCAACAGCCCTTCCGCAGTATCACTAACAGAGATGTTAAAAAGAATCGGACCAAGGACAGATCCCTGCGGCACACCACTGATAACCTTCTTCTCAGAGTAAACTCCATTTATCAGTACCTTTTTGTCACCTCCCACTCAACAGATTTCTAACCCATTCAGTTACTTTAGGGTCAGTCCCTAGGCAGCTCAATTTATTTATAAGTTGCCTGTGTGGAACGGCGTTAAAGGCTTTACTGAAATCTAAGTGCACCACATCTAGAGCTATCCCTCTATCCAACTCCCTGGTCACCCAGTCAAAGAAATCAATCAGATTTGTCTGACGAGACCTGCCTCTGGTGAATCCATACTGCCTCCGATCCTATAATCCATCGGACTCAGAAACCTCACTGTCCTCTGTTTTAGGAGAGTTTCCAATAATTTACTCGCCACAAAGGTTAGACTAACCGGCCTGTAGTTGTCAACAGCATTCTTACTTCCACTTTTCTATATTGGAACCACATATGCCTTTTCTCCAGTCCTCTGGAACCACTCCCAACTCAAAAGAATCATTGAAAAGGTCAGTCAGGGGAGCCACTAGAACGTCTCCAAATTCCTTTAATATTCTGGGATATATCCCATCCGATCCCATTGCCTTGTCTACTTTTAGTTTAGCTAGTTCCTCACGAACACAGTCTTCTGAAAATTGTTCAAGATGCCCCTTGCTTCTGTTCCAGTTTGTGGTTGTTTTCTGAGTTCCTGCTCCTGACCCTTCATCTGTAAATACAGAACAGAAATATTTGTAAAGCAATTCCGCTTTATCCTCATCAGTTTCTGCATATTCCTAACCTGCACTCTTGAGTCTCACAATACCACTTTTGCCCTTCCTCTTCTCACTAACATATCTGAAAAATGTCTTATCACCCCTTTTTTATTGCATTGGCTATTTCTACTTTTTGTATTTTTGCTTTCCTGACTACTTAGTTTCTTCAAGTTTTTCCAAACATAGATGTTTGTCTTTCTGTGATCTTTTGTATTTAATGAAGGCCACTCTCTTTTTCATCACCTTTCAGCTATCTTTTTTAAGAACCATAGGAGCCTCCTTTTCCTTTTACATTTATTTATCTTTCTAACAAAAAGGTTTGTTGCCCTTTAAAATATCCCCTTTCAGTTTTGCCCATTGCTTCTCTACATCCACCAGGTGTTCCCATCCCGCTAATAACTCCTTGAGGCAATGTCCCATCTTGGCAATGTTAGTTTTCCTAAAGTCTAAGACCCTCTCTTTTAAATGGATTTTATCAGCCCTAGCCCTAGTCCTAATACTGAACCACACCATCTGGTGATCACTGGATGTGAGATGCTCTCCCACTATGGCATGAGAAACACTTCCCCCATTGGGAGCACTAAGTCCACTATGGTCCCTTCACGTGTAGATTCTGTTACCAGTTGCCAGAATAGTTCTCCCTGTAGAGAATCTATGATCTCCCTACTTCTGGATGACACCGCAACAGGGATGTGCCAATCAACATCTGGCCTATTGATGTTACCTATCAGTAGCACTTCTCCTTTCATGACAATACTGTGTATGTCTTCTATTAAATCCCTGTCTACTTCTCCCTGTGAGGGAGATCTATGTCACACCAATGCAAATGGTTTTCACTTTCCCTTTTTCTAGTTTAACTCACAGTGCCTCCTCTCTCCCTTTTAAGCCCTGTAATTCTATAGCTGTAATATTTTTTACATATAGTGCCACTCCTCCTACCTGTCTTCCTACCCTGTCCTTCCTGAATAAAGTATAACCTGGTATAATTACTGTACATCACAGTCATGGTTGTTGGTAAACCATGTCTCCGTGACAGCTACTAATCCAAGTCATTAAATCTATATGTTCAATGCTGTGTACGCCTTGTAGCGCTATACAAATAATTAGTAGTAGTAGTAGAGAGAATTAGTATATCTGTATGTGAGCAAGATGGGGCTCCTGTGTTGTCCTTTTCACCAGGATTTTTCATATCTAGAGTACAAAATAGCTGTATAGAAAGACTTTGCTGCTCATGATTTTGAATTGTCAGGGTTGAAGTATGGCTTCTACCAAAACACACTAAAGGTGCCATGGAACTCTGTATCTAATTATCACAGCTACTAGTTAAGCACAGCCTGTAGCAGGATTAAATCTGTTCAGGGTAGAGATCCTGGGAAGGCCAATTGTACCTTGGATTCTGCTAGGTACTCGTGACCTGCATTGGCTACTGTTGGAAATAGTACGCTAAACTTAATGGCCGTTCTTATTTAGGCTGGTGAATAACCTTTTAGGATTAGTGGTCATTAATTGAACCACCTATAGCGGTTCTACATCTTTATTGTTTCACTATCTCTTCTTTTTACCATGATGAATCTGGCTGTTTTAAACCTCGGCAAATAATGGCTGCGTATCCCCCTTCTGTGACAGCAGATCAGGGCATCTTCCGAGCTACATGTGGCAGTTTCAGATGCTGTGGCTCTTGAGTGCCAGAACAGCCTGGCACTAGTCATCCTCCAACCCCCTGAATGCATGCTCATATGCTGTCTGCCTCTTGGCAGTCGTCCTGCTTCAAAGCAGCCCACACTATAACTTCCATCTATTGCTGTTTTTTTCAGACGGGAGAGGATCGCCACATGTGTAAGCTACACACTTCCTCCACACAAAGGCCTACCACAGCACCTCAACACTGCTGATCCCATGGGCCACAGTCCTCCAGTGTCTCCTGATACTGCCACACTAAGAAGGCCGGGAAATGCTGAACTGAGGGGAGTAGTGGGGGCAATGGAAGAGAGAGAGGTGGGGAAGGGGGGATAGAAATGGTGTGCTGCAACAAAGTGAACTCTGTGCCCTCATCACTTTATTTTAATGTTTTCTTTTTCCCCCTGCCTCTCCACCACCACTACCTCTGCTTCCCTTCCCTCTCCCTTAACCATTTGGTATCGCTACCTCTTCTCCCCCACCCCATTTTGGACAGCTGGCAAGAGCAAGCTAGTGCCCCTTACCAGTTGCTGCTTCCCTCTGAAGTCAGAACTGTGCAGGGCCTTGTAGTCTTCCAAGACCCACTAGCCCCGTTGAGCTCTGATGTCAGAGGGGAGGTGGCGGCAGCAGCAGCAGCAATAACAACAGATACACACTACTTGCTGATGTCTCCTATCAGCCGAAAGTGCTAGTACAGTGAACAGGGGGAAATGAGAGCCCTGATTGGTGGCTTCAATCCACCCAAATCTCTCTGCAGCTAGTAGAAATTTTGTGGCACATTTTGAGATTCCTTGGACGGAGTGGGGAGAGAGATTGGTAGGGTCAGAGGGGGGATAAAAGAGACAGACACAGACTGATGGGAATGAGGAGGAGGAGGTTGAGAGAACTTGCAATCAGTTGCCCTTTCTCTGCATCACACCCTCTACCTTCCATCTCTCATCTCCTCCACCCCCCCCCCCCCACACACACACATATCCTCTCCTCCACCCCTAATATGGCTCTGTTACTTTGCATTCTTATTCCTAGCTCTTGGTGCCAGAAAGGTTGGCCACCCCTCTAGTAGATATTGCAGAACCCATAACGTTACGTAGTTGCAGAGTTTATTATGTAAAATGTATGTGTAGATGTATGTGTTTTTATATTTAGGTTGACTTTCTTACATGTTCTGTGAGGTGAGGAGTGGTCTAGTGGTTAGGACAAGGTACTTCAGGCCGGAGGGCCGGGGGTTCAAGTCCCACCTGGGGACAGCAATCTCAGGCCGGAGGGACTGGGATTTCTAGTCCTATAGGCACTCCTTGTGGTCTTGGGCAAGCCACTTAACCCTCCATTGCCCATGTTCCCTGTAAGTATGAGCGTATGTGTCTCTCATCCCCTCATGTTAAATGTATCCCCCAATTGACCGCTTTGACCCAGTGAAAAGCGGGATATAAATACAGCTAAATAAATAAATAAATGTTCTTATTTTATTTTATTATGTTCCATGTTGAGAATGGATCAGCAGGTTATAAATTTGTATAAGTAAAGCAACGTTCCATATTGTCCTGCTAGACCATTCCAGACAAGTAGGTTGTGTTGCCCTACGACCAGAGGTTTCTTATGATCTCATCCTGCTATACCAGTCGATGTAGCTAGGGGCACACTTCAGTATTTCTCTGTCTCCAGCAGATAATGAATGTATCGATGCAGCTCTGGTGACAATTTTGGGCATGCCAAGTACTTGCCTTAATGCACATTAGTTTTGTGCACCTTGGAACTGCATATAGTAGTGGTGCCCGTGTGACTGGAGCATGCCTTGTTAGCGCTTCCTGAGTCTGTAAAACTAGGCTGTTAGCGATACATAAAGGCGCATGTTATTGACACGGACACGTCTTCTAAGAAATGCTGCCTGGTCTGCGGAAATTTACGACGTTGCACTCCAGTTTCTGTGGTTCCTTCATGGAGGCTTCAGATGCACCCTTGGGGGACCCATTCCACCTCTCACAGCAGGACACTGGTGCCCTGCCTTGTTCTTGCTGCAGAAGGCAGCAAATGCAGTGATGAAGAATGATTCCCAAGCTTTTTATACTCTCTCTGGGGCCTAACAGCAAGTCGTCCCCCCGCCTCCCCACTGGTGGTGGAGCTAAGCCTGACAGAGAGCTCCAGGTTGTCCTCCCTGGAATTCTTTTCATTTCTTTAACAAGCTTGATCCTTTTGGCAAAGCAGTTCAGACCTTGGGACCTCTGGGTCCTCATGCTCTCTCCACTTGGTCAGAAGAAGGCCCTGCAACACATGATATGCAAAGCACAGCCCAGGCTCCACTGTTAAGTGATCTCAGTGGAGCTTGAAGTCCAGAGGTTCAGACAGTCTCTCCTTTGCCCATGGTTGAGACCCGGTTCAGACACCTGGCAAAGACACTAGTCTTGAGGACGAAATGTCTTCTCCTTCAGAGGATCAGGATGATTCCTGGATTATCCGCCTGTTCAAGAAGGAATAACTGGTAGAAATGATTGCTTGGGTGTCTTCCACTCTGTGGTTGGCTGATCTTGCGGTAGCAGAACAGATGCCACAGGTACACCCCCTGTTGTAGGGGGTTCAGAAGCCTACTAGGGCCTTTCTTTTTCCAGAGCTTATCAAGAGCATGGTCCACTCAGATTGTGACCTACCCAACTCCCCCATTGAAAGGGGTCAGGATCATGAAGAGCTCTATGCCTTGCCACAGGAAAATTGCACTGTGTGGTTCAGCATGCCAGATTGACGCGCATGTCACTGTAGTCATGAAGCAGACCTCTGTCCCAGTGGAGAGTGCTGCAGCCCTAAAAGACCACTTGGATTATAAGATGGGAACTCTCCTGAAGAGTCGGTTTTTGACTTGATGCTGTTCTCAATTTAGCAGTGTGTGGTTGTCTGCGTATTCTAACTCTCCTTGAGTGGATTCAGTAGAACTCTCAGAATGATACTGCCATCATCCTGGAATCAGAAAATACAATCACCATTTAATCCCTAAGGAGAGTGCCTATCCTAAATAATTTTTTTTTATCTGAGTAAGGCGAGGGAAGACAGTATTTGGACTGCCCCCAACCAGACGACAAACTCCTTTTTTTCGTTTTAAGTTCAGGTTAAAACAAAACTTTCAAAAACACAATATGGCACTTATTTATCTGTATTTATATCCCACTTTTCACCGGGTCAACTTAGCTTGACAAGTTGCTGTCCATATAAACAAATCTAGCTTCACAGCACTCTTTCAATATAGCCAAACCAGCTTCATAGCACTTACTCCCTCGCCTTACTCTGACAAAAAAAATATTTAAGATAGGCACTCTCCTTAGGGATTAAATGGTGGTTTTATTTTCTGATTAATTGTATCACCTTGGGGTTGGGATTGGGTGAGTTGATCATCCTGGAATCGGCAGAGACCTTTGTTGGACGCTGTGTATGATCTAGTCTGCTTGGCAGCTAAGGATAGTGCCTTCTCAATGGTGCATTACACTGGCTATGGTTTTGCCACTGGGCAGCAGACACGGCCTCCAAGTTCTACTTGTCCCAGCTTGCTTTTAAAGGGAAGCTGTTTGGGGGTTTGGGTGAGTGTAAATCTCATCGCCTCTTGTAGGATAGGCCGAAGGAGCCTGGGAAGCAAACAGGTGCATCCTCTTCCTTTGACATCTGACTGTTACCCCTGTTCCTGCTAATGGAACCTCAAAGTTCTCAGCATTCCTGTCTGTATTGCTCCGGCACGCCCATCTTTTTCTTCTGGTTTTCAGTTCTGGACCAGTCCTTTTGTGGGGTTCATGGAACCTGAAGAAGCTGCCATCTCTAGAAATACCTCCTCCCATTGAGCACAATGACAGGTTGAGGGCCCATTCCAGGGTTCCTCCAGTGAGCAGCAGGCTATGCTTTTTCCATCTGGAATGGGCCTGTCATAGAGGATCGCTGGATGCTAGACACTATACAGTATGGCCACAGAACTTATTCTGGATGTCTTCATCTCCCCATGTGGCTCTACAGCCAAGAAGGCCACCATTCGGGCAACGCTGGAAATATTGATCAGTCTACAGTTGGTCATCCCGATTCTCTCTGCCAAACGGGGCAAGGACTGGTACTCCATCTATTTTGTGGTGCCAAAGGAGGATAGTTCTTTTTATTCAGTCTTCAGCTCATCCTCAAGGGGGTCAATGCCCACCTGCAAATGTTGCATTTCCATATGGAGACTCTATAGTCAGTGATCCAGGCAATGCACGTGAGGAGTTTCTCATGTTCCTGGATCTGGCCAAGAGAGGGTGGGGGAGACAAATATCAAAGGTGAGTTAAAAATAGTAACATTAAATGTAAAAGGGCTTAATTCACCATTTAAATGGCAGAAACTGTATAAAGAAATAACACGTCAAAAGGCATCGTTAGTACTCATACAGGAAACACACCTAACTCGGGCGACAGAACACCTGGTTAAACTCAGGGGGTATGGAGTGTGTGTCCACGCATCAAACACAGTAGAAAAGAAGAAAGGAGGAGTTGCAATCTTAATAGATTCAAAATTAAAGATGGAGTTACAGAAAGTAGTCAGGGATAAAGCGGGAAGATGTGTACTATTGCATTTAAAAATAGGGACTGAGTGGTATTATATAATGAATGTATACGCGCCTACAGGGGTGCAAAAAGAATTCTGGACAAAGCTCAATGAAGAAGTGGGGAAATTGGTAGAGGGTAAACTCATCTGTGGGGGGGGAAGAGATTTTAACTTAACTTGGAATCCAGCTAGAGACGCAATGGGGAAAAAGAGAGGGCGAAAGGGCAGATAGGAGTAAATATCGCAAGTTTGTAACACAAAATTGCTTGATAGATGCATGGAGATTTCAATACCCCAGGAAAAGACAATTCTCATATTTCTCCCCAGTGCATGGTTCATATTCTAGAAAAGATGCCATTTGGGTCACTAAGGAGGTGGTGGGTAGGATTAAGGGGGCGGAGATGGATTCAATAACATGATCAGACCACGCTCTGGTGGAGGTTCGGCTGGCAATAGAGGGGGAGGAGAGGAGTACTCAGTTCTGGAGGTTAAATGAATCTCTATTAGAGGACAAAAGTGTTAGAGAAGATATAGAAAGGGAAACAAGGGAATACTTTAGATGGAATGATAATGGTGAGGTGGCTGGGGAGGAGTTTGGGATGGGGTAAAAGGCAGTAGTGAGGGGAGTGTTAATTAAATGAGGGCATGTAAACAGAAGGGAGGGAAGAGATAGGGAATTGAGAGAAAGATTAATGAAACTGGAAGAATTAGATGCGCAAGATAGAAAAGGAACATACAGAGGCCAGGTGTTGGCAGTAAGAGCTCAGATAAATGAAATGCAAGCAGAAATTATCAGATACCGCATGCAGCTGTTGAGACAGGAATTTTTTGAGGTGGGAAATAAAGTTGGGAGAGATATGGTGTAGAAATTGAAACAACGGAAATTAAGATCACAAATTTTGAAGGTTAGAGATTCTGGAGGGCAATTAGTTCAAAAAGATGGGGATATTCGAGAGCCCTTTAAAGGCTTTTATCAATCGTTATACAAAGCAAGAACTCCTCCAGAGTTGGAGAAGGTACAGAGTTATTTAGACTACACAAAGCTTCCAAAACTGGAAGAGGAGGACCAAAAAGAGTTAGTTAAAACCATAACGGAAGGGGAAGTCTTGAAAGCTGTAAAACAGTTAAAAGTAGATAAGGCACCGGGACTAGGTGGGCTTACAGCGAGGTTTTATAGAAGGTTTGGAGAGCTACTAATGGCCCCGCTAGTGAGGTTGTTCAGTCTACCAAGAGAGGGGGGAGTGCTGGCAGAGACTATGAGATGGGCAGGAATAACTGTAATACATAAAGAAGGAAAGGATCCACACGATTGTTCAGCATATAGACCAATTTCATTGCTATATTTGGATGCTAAATTATTGGCGAAAATATTGACTACACATTTAAATAGGGTAATAGGGAAATTGATACATCAAGATCAAGCGGGATTTATCCCAGGTAGGCAGGTAGCAGACAATATTCAAAAGATACTCAACATTACTTGGTCAATTGAACAAAGCCGGAAGGCGGCATTGCTTTTATCCCTAGATGCGGAAAAAGCCTTCGAGCAGGTGTCATGGCCATTCCTCTTCCAGGTAATGGAAAGAATGGGGTTGGGGAAGGAGTTCATAGGTTGGGTGTGAGCGCTGTATCACAACCCGAAAGCCTGTGTCTGGGTGAACGGGGCATATTCTGCATTTTTGAGCAGGGGAGAGGGACGAGGCAGGGGTGCCCCCTATCACCTCTTCTATTTGCGCTCTCTGTGGAACCTTTTGCAGAGAGGGTGAGAGAACGGGCAGACTTAAAGGGCATAGTAGTAGGGAAGAAAGAATATAGAATATCATTATTTGCGGGTGACATAATTATGAGCGTGACTAGACCGGGTTTTTCTATACCAATATTAATGTGGGAATTAGAAGAATACGGAAGGCTGTCAGGATTCACAATAAATTGGACAAAATCTGAAATCTTGAACCTGTCATTAAAAACGGAAACGCAGGAAATATTATAGAACAAATACCCATTTAGGTGGGCCAAGAGGGCTATTCGGTACCTAGGGATCCAAATAAGTAATAAGTTGGAATTATTATATGATCTAAATTATTTAAAATTATTTAGGCAGATTGAAGGCTTGCTGAATGGATGGGAGCAAGGATACTTATCTTGGTTTGGACGCATCGCAGCTATAAAAATGATGCTATTGCCCCGATTTTTGTTCTTGTTCCAAACGTTACTAATACGGGTACCGCTTGGGAAAGCTAAAGCAATTGCAAAGAATTATTAATAGATTTATATGGCAAAATAGGAGCCCAAGGGTAGCTATGGCAATCATGCAGAGAGCTAAGGGAGAGGGGGTGCTCGGGGTTCATAATTTTCGAAAATATTACGAGGCAGCACAACTGAAAATGATATATGAATGGCAAAGAGAAAAGCAGAAGCATTGGGTTCAAATGGAAGAGAATTCAGTAAGGGGAGTGGGATTGGAAAAGATAGTATGGAGGGGATGTAAAACACCTGGAAATGACCCCATAAACCCCATCATTGTTCATATTTTGAATGTTTGGAAACAAAATAGGAAATTATTAATACAAGACAAAGGATATATGCAGGGGATGACACTGGAAGCATGTTTTGAGAGGGGACAAGGGCCAGGGGCGAGTACATTGCAAAGAGAGGCAAAGTCGGGACTTACGCTCTTTAACCACAATCTGAGAGAGATGTGTATTAGAGATTTTGAGGGAATTAAGGATCTATATGGGCTATCAAATAATGATTACTATAGCTATATCCAGGTAAGCCATTTCGTGCGACAGCAGAGAGTATGGAAAGATTTATGGAACAATAGGGGGTGGTTCGAGGCCCTCTGCTCAGGACATTTAGGTCAAAAAGGAGCTTTGTCCAAAATTGATAAAGGGTTAATGGAGGGAGGGGAGGGTAAGCTCGAGTTTATGAAGAAATGGGAGGAAGATTTAGAAGTTCAATGGAATGAGGAGGTATGGGATAAAGGTAATACAGAGAGTGGCAGGTATATCTATAGCCACTCAAATCAAAGAAAATGCGTATAAAGTGTTATATCGGTGGTATTGGACACCGGCACGTAAAAACGGGCGGGAGTGGGACAATCTGACCAGTGCTGGAGGGGATGCCAGGAGAGAGGTGATATGATACATATGTGGTGGAAGTGTAGGCAAATTCAAGAGTACTGGGAAAAGGTTTTGGATATAATTTACGAAATGACAGGATATAGATTGCAAAGAAAGCCAGAGATATGCTTAGAGGAGGATATTCCGGAGAGGGACAAGGGGGTATTATTTATACTTTTCTTCTATACTGCCCCTTCCAGAGATCAAGGGCGGTTTACAGAGAACAAATGAACAACTTTTACATGGAACAGCAGTTATAACTATTTACAAACAACTTTTGCATGAAACTGTGGTATTAACTATTTACAATAAACATATTGTACAAACAACCTTGTGTCAATCTTTGTAATTACATAGTTAAAAATAGGAGTCGGTCTCTCCTTAAGTTATCTTCTTCATTTGGTTAGGGTGGGGTGAGGCTCTGGGGTTGTTTAGGTAAGGTGGGGGGGCGGTTAGTAGGCTGTGGGTTCTGGAGGTTAGTAGGTTGTTTCTGCGTTTGTAGGGAGGTAGCTCATGGGAGGTAAGGGATTCCAGTTGGGTTTTCGAAGTGTTCAGTGAAAAGGTGTGTTTTAAGTCCTTTTCTGAATAGTTGGAGGTCTTTTGTCATGCGGAGGGTCAGTGGAAGTTCATTCCAGAGGGTAGGGGCAGCAAATGAAAAGGCTCTGGAGCTTGTAGTTTTCTTTGTCTTGCAGATGGTTTTGTGTATGTCAAGTGAGTGGGTTGCATTTTGTCTGCGTGTTCTGGATTCTGGTGGGGAGTGTAGGAGGGTGGTTAGGTGTGAGGGGGAGATGTCATTGAGGAGTTTGAATGTTGTTAAGATTATTTTATATTTTATCCAGCTATTTATAGGGAGCCAGTGTAGTTCAAGTAGAATGGGGGTTATGTGGTCGGTTAGACGTGCTTTTGTTATTACCCTGGCACAGATGTTCTGGGCTCTTTGGAGTATATTTGTATTTTTAAGTGTTAGGCCATTTAGTAGACTATTACAATAGTCGAAGTGGGGGTAATTAGTGAGTTGATTACGGATCTAAAATCATGGGTGTCGAGGAGGGGTCTTAGGTGCTGTATGGTCTTTAGTTTATAGAATATAGTATTTACAGTTTATTTTATGTGGGCGAGCATACTGAGTGTGTGATCTAATATTATCCCTAGGTATTTTAACTCTTGTTTGACAGGGATAGTGGTGTTGTGGATTATGATAGTTTCTGGGTAGGTAGCATCGGGTTTTCTTGATAAAACATAACTTCTGTTTTTTTAAGGTTAATGCTGAGGTAGTTGGTGTCTAGCCAGGATTCAGCGCCTCTGATACATTCAGATAGACTATGGTATGAAGGGCTGTTAATGTTTATGGGGATAGCGAGCATGATGTCATCGGCATAAATGTAATGATTAATTTTGTATTTTTTAAATATGTTCGTGATGGGCTGTAGGTATATTTATTTATTTATTTATTTAACAGTATTTCTAAACCGCCTTATCTTAATAATCAAGGTGGTATCACAGCAAGCAATCAGGTAAAGTGTGTGTGTTGTACATGCAGTGAGGATAAAACTTAGTTGTGTGAGGGATGTGTTGGGTGCTTGATTTGTTTGAGCTATATACAGGGTGGGCTATTTACAGTGGTGCTAGAATCATATTTTATATATATTCAGTTGTTTGGGAGGATTGGAGTGCTGTTATCCATTCTCTTAGGTTATGTGATGTAACCATAGTGCTCTATGAACAGCATGGTTTTCAGTTGTTTTCTGAAGTCTTTGAGGTCTGGAGTTGCCCTTAGATCGTCCGGTAGATTGTTCCATATTGTTGGAGCAGCCATGGAGAGAGCTCTGTCTGTTGTGTCCTTGCGTGTGTGCTTGTACTCATTTGGGGTGCTGACTCGGTTGCGTGTTTGACTTCTTCTGGGACGTGCGCTGGTTTCCGGTTGTATGAGCAGGTGGAGGCTGTTGGCTGATGTGTGTTCTTTTATCTTAAATAGGTTTATGATAGTCTTGTATCTGATGCGAGCAATGATTGGGAGCCAGTGTAAGTCCTTTAGTGTAGGTGTGATGTGCTCCTGCCTTGCGGCTCCGGATATGATTCGAGCTGCAGTGTTTTGTGCCAGCTGTAGTGGTTTGAGAGCTTGTTTTGGTAGTCCGAGGTATATCGGATTGCAGAAGTCCAGTATTGGGGTTATCAGTGCTTGACAGACTGTACGGAAGTGTTCTGGAGCGAGGAGTGGTTTCAGTCTCCTGATGATTCGCATCCTGTAATATGCTTTTTGGATTGTTTTGTCTATGTGTGGTTTGAGGTTGAGTTTACCGTCCAGAGTAACCCCAAGGTATCTCACCTCCGATCTTATCGGTATCGTGGTGCTTTGTATCTTTATGTTTGGTGGGTGTGTGAAGCTTTGGTTTCGAGTGATGATTAAAGCTTCAGTCTTGTTGTAGTTTATAGCTAGATTGTTGTTTTGGCACCACTTCGCCATTTGGGTAAGGCAGTCTGCTATCTTAGAGAAGTCCGGGTTTTCGATTGATATCGGGGAGTATACCATTATATCGTCTGCGTATATTGTGTATTGGATGTTGTTCTCTTTCATAATGTTGCATATTGGTTGGATGTAGATGTTAAAAAGGAGTGCTGAGAGTGCGGATCCTTGTGGTACTCCTTGTTGGACGTTTATGGGCCGGGAGGTGTCCTGTCCCACCTTGACCTGTAGCTGTCTTTCTGTTAGGTACGAGTGGAACCATTTTAGAGTGGTACCGTGTATACCAGTGTTCTTCAGTCTCTCCAGGAGTATATTGTGATCAACTGTGTCGAACGCTGAGGAGATGTCGATGAAGATCATTATAATTCCATTCCTGATGTCGTCAATTATTCTTATGATGCTGTCGAAGAGGTAGATCAGGAGAGTTTCGACTCCATGGTTGGGACGAAATCCGTGTTGGTTGTCGTCGAGAGTTCCGTGTTCGTCAATGTGTTCCTGAAGTTGTAGTTGAACCGTCTTTTCGATTATTTTTGCGAGGAAGGGTATGCTGGAGATTGGTCGGTATGCTGCTTGGTTTTTTTTGTCGAGAGAAGTTTTCTTTGTGATTGGTCTTACTGAGGCAAGCTTTAATTGCTGTGGCATGAGTCCTTGAGTGAGTGAGTTGTGTACCATTTTATGAATGTTTGGTATGAGGCTTGCTTTGGTGGCTTTGACCCATGACACTGGGCAAGGGTCTGTAGGAGCAGTGCTTGTGTTGATTGTGGAGATGATGTCTGATATCTGCTCTTTTGAGGGTGAGTGGAATGTGCCCCAGGTTTTGGGGTGGACGTTCGTTCTGTTGGTTCTACTGGGTGTTGTGCGCTCTGTGGAGTGAAATTTGTCTTTGATGTGGTCGGCGAATATCTGTGGATCCACTTGTATTTCTCTTTCTGCTGCTTGCTCTTTTGTCAGGGTTTTTACTATTTCGAAAAGTTCTCTGGGTTTGTTGATGGAAGAATTTATCAGGTTTGTGTGGAATTCTCTCTTTGATTGGTTGATGTGTTCATTGTATTGTTTTTGCTTTGTTAGGTAAAGATGTTGGTCGGAAGTAGTTTTGTTTTTTCTCCATCTCCGTTCAATTTTCCTGAGCTCCCTCTTTTCCTGTCGTATTTTTGCTGAGTACCATGGTTTGTTTTGTCTCTTGTTGTGGTGTTGTTTCTTGGTCCTGTCAACGGATGGTTTGGCGGCGTTAGCTAGGACATTGTTCCAGTTGGAAACTTGTTCCTCCAGGTCCTCTGAGTCAATGTTCAAGTGTTGTATTGTGTCCTGGATGAATTTGTCCTTGTCAAAGGTCTTGAATCGTCTTTGTGTGTGTGGGAAGTTCGCTCTTTCGCTTGTCCAGTCTTCTTGTGATTGAAGATTTGTCTCGATTAAGTAATGGTCAGACCATGGTACTGGGGTGATGGTGGGTGTAGAGATTAGGTCTCTTGAAGTTAGGTAGTTTGATGCGAAGATGAGGTCTGGGGATGATCCTAGTCTGTGTGTTGGTGCATTGACTATCTGTGTGAATTGAAGTGATGACATTGCCTGAAGGAAGGCCTCTGCATCTTTTGTATTGGCGGACTTGAGGTTGAAGTCTCCGATTAGTAGTGCTGGTTTGTTGTTTGACGTTATGGCACAGGCTTCTTCGAGTATGAAGGCTAGTTCGTCGGGTGGAGCACGGGGTGCTCTGTAGGTTAGGCAGATTGCAGTATTCTTGTTCTTGATGCTAATTGTGTTACACTGCTTTGTATCTGTGAGATTCAGTGTCTTGAACTTGAGCTCTGTTTTTGCTATTATTAGGACTACTCCTCCACGCTTGTGGATGCGTGGGCAGTTGTATGCTGAGTAGTTGTTCGGTACTAGTTGGTTGAGTAGTACACTGTCGGTAGGGTTGAGCCATGTCTCTGTGATGCATATTATGTCTGGCTGTCGCTCTTCAATGTGGTCTACCAGAGTGTGTATCTTGTTGCAGATGGATCTGGCGTTTATGAGCTCAATTGATGTTTTCTTTGTGGAAGAGGTTGTTGCGACGTGTGCTTCCTTAGGGCCGTTGTTGGGGTTTGATTTGTGTCTGTTTTGTCTCTTTGTTTGGGAGGTTGCGAGTGTCTCTTTGTGTGTGTGTTGTGGACCGAGATATGGCAGTGCAGTTGGTGGGTACCATGGTGTGTTTGTTTGGGGGTAGTGGGGGTGTGTAGTTGGTGGGAGGAGTTGTGTGACTAGTAGGTATAGTGGGAGGAAGTATGTGGTGTGCATGTTGATAGCTTGTGATGTTCTGATAGGGCGACGCCTGTGTCCTTAGGTTTTCGTCTGTTGTATAGATTAAAAAGGAGGGCCGAGAGGGCCGAACCTTTGTGGAATTCCCTGTCCTTGTGAGAACGTTTCTGAGGTGTTTTGGCCTAGTTGGACACGTATCAATCGGTGAGATATGTATGACATGAACCATTTGAGGACCATGCCTCCTATTCCCAGGTTTTCTAGCCTAGCAATTAGTGTGTTATGATTGATGTTGTCAAATGCGGCAGCTATATCTATGAAAAGGAGGATGAAACCTTGTTTGTTATTGTCTGTTCCTCTAATGAGGTTGTCCATCAGTGTTATTAGTAAGGTTTCAACGTCATGGAAGGGGCGGAATCCAAATTGGTGAGAGTCAAGGGATGCGTGTATGTCAATGTAGTCTTGTAGTTGGAGTTGTATGATTTTTTTCTACTACTTTAGTAGTGAACGGTATACTGGCTATGGGTCTGTATGAGCTTGGGTCTTTTGGATCTAATTTATTATTTTTTAGGATGGGACGTATGGAGGTGAGCTTAAGAGCATCTGGCATGATGCCTTGTGAGAGTGATTGATTAATTATGTTTTGGATGCTTGTAGCGAGTTCAGCTTTGGTGGACTTGATCCATGATACTGGGCATGGGTCAAGGGGGGAGGTTGTGGTATTAATCATTGTTATGACCTTGAGGAGGTGTTTTTGATCAACTATGTGAAAGGTTACCCATTTATTTGAGGTTTTTGGATCTATATGCATTGCTGTGATAGTGTTAGAGGATTTACTTTTTAGTTTCTCAGCAAAATGTGTAGCTAATGTTTGTACGCTTATTGTGGAGTGTTCTGGTTCTGGCTTTTGGGGTTTTGTTAGTGCTTTTACAATTGCAAATAATTCTCTTGGACGATTGATGGCCATGTTTATTACTTTAGAATGGTAGTCTCGTTTTGATTTGGTGATTGCGTCTTTATATGTGTTGAGTAGGCTTATGTATTGAGATTTGTTTTCGTTCGATTTTGTTATTCTCCATCTTTTTTCTTGTTTTCTCAGTTTTTTTAGCTTGGCGAGTTCTTGGGTAAACCATTTTTCTGATCTTTTTAGTGTTTGTTTTTGTGTAACTTGTGTAGGGGCGGCTGCCTTTTGGATTGCTAAGTTCCATTTGTTTATGGCTATATTGATGTTAGATGTGTTTGTTTGTATTACACCATTGTATTACACCATTGCATAGTAGCAGCAAGAAGTGAGATAGCAAAATATTGAACAGGATTGAGCAAACCCCAAAGTGAAGGTTTCATCAGTAGAATGGCGGACTTGTGTTTGATGCAAAGGTTGACGGGGCTGCGGCAGGGGAAAGGGGAGAAAAGTGCGGTACAATGGAAGAGTATGAAAATGGCTGGAATCATGGAAGGAGGGAGAGAAGGAGCGGGGGAAGGTAAGAAGGGATGGAGCACAGTAAAGACTGTTATTAATATAAAGCAATGCTAATGAGCTAAATGGTGAAATATTGTATATATTTGATTTGAATAAGAGTTATGATGTGACATAGAAGCACGGATAAATGTAGGGGGAAAGAGAGAAGGGAGGGGGGAAGGCAGAAAACTAGATAGTATTGATTGCTGTATTAGCTGGGGATAAAATCGGTTTGCTTGTAAGAATGCTGTGGAAAATGTACAAAGCTTTGTTAAAATGATGTTTGCACTATCTATTGAAACACGTAATAAAAATGGAAGAAAAAAAAAAGATCTCTCCCTTAAGACTGTCATCTTGATCGCAATCTGTTCAGTGGGACACATGTCCTCATTTCAAGCATTGTTGTGCTTTTGGATCTTGACTCACCTGATCTCCTTGTTTCTTTACCATTCCCCCTTGTTTTATCCCTGTCTACACCTTCTATGTTATCTGATTGTAAGCTCCGATGAGCAGGGACTGTCTCGTACATGTCTGTGCAGCATTGCGTACGTCTTGTAGCAATATATAAATGCTCAGTAGTAGTAGATCCTTGTCATTCTTGGAAGAGGCTGTGTACTTTAGGCCTGACCAGTCCCCCTCCTGCTTGTCAAAGGTGGCACAATCCTTTCATGTTAATCAAGTGATCTGTCTGCCCTCCTTTTCTAAGGAACCATGAGAAGAGAAAGATAAGGGCTTTTTATCTGGTGGATGTCAAGAGAAGTGCCTCTGTGGTATTGCAAGGTTACTTATTTCCTTCGCAAGGCAAACCATCTATTTGTGCTGTTGCTGGCCTGCCCAAAGGTAACATGGCAACCAAATCCCTAGGGTGCTGGATCAAGGAGGTCATTGTCTCAGCATATCTGTTGCAGAACCAACTGGTTCCATAGGGTTTGTATAGGCACTCCACTAGTTTGCAGGCAGCTTCTTGGGTAGAACATAGCTCAGTTGCCCCCTCTGACGTTTGACAGAGAGCAACATGAGCATCACTTTCCACTTTTGTCAAGCATTGCCACTTGGCTGTCCACGTTCGGGTGAACACATCCCTTGACTCTGAGGTCATGAAAGCTGCCATGTCTTCTTCCCGTCCAGTGGAGTATATTCCACTTGTCTGGACTGGTCTAGGAGGGACGATATGGAAGGTGACATTTTATTTATCAGATAATGTCCTTTCCTTGAGTCCTGATAGACCAGTCCAGATCCTGCCCCTGTGATCTGCTATGGTTTGCTGTGTTTCTCTGCGGTTGGCCCTGTGTGCCCATATCATCTTGACAGGCCTTCTATCTGAAGATGATCCTGTACATAGTTAAAGTTCCTTGTTCTGCTGAATCTTGTTATCCTCACTGAGATGGTGTATGGTCAGGGATTCTTGACCATGTGCTTGGTTATGACAACTGAGGTGTGCCCCTAACTGCATCGACTGGTATAGTTGGATAAGGTCATAAAAAACCTCTGGAATTATTTCTGTCTCCACCTCTGTTGGTAGGGGAACACAACCTACTTATCTGGACTGGTCGAGCAGGATCAAGTAAAGGACATTATCTGATACATAAAACGTCACAGTTTGCTACTTGTAGGTCCAAAAGTGTAGTTGCTGGACAAAACAGCTCTCTGAGCAAGGGTTGCTTTTGATGCCCCCTTCTATTTTGAACTGACTTGAAATGGTGACATGGTGCCTCTTCTGCAGTTTACCACTTACAATGGCCTTGGCTCTGGTGATGAATCAGGCCCTAACTGTATAGACTACTCCTCAATTACAAGATTCTCTTTGTACCAGAGACACAGGAAAGAGTTTATATTTTTGTATTTTCAACTGCTGTTTGAATCTATTCCATGCACCGTGTGCATAAACAATGGGAATTCTGCAAATATGGCTGCCATACTCTAATTTTGTTTTTTATGCACTACTACCAGAAATGGTGGTAGTATTTTCATTTTGACATAATAGTTAACATTTTTCTCTTGGGAACAGGGAGGGCTAGAGCCCCTCTATGAAAAAAATGTAAAGTATGCAAACAGAATTGTCATTCAATGACTTTTTTTGCACTACAGCAGGATCAGATGGATCCTGCTTCATTAGACACCCCGATGAGTGGTATAATGGCAAGAGAAATCTTTTTATGTTTAAGTCTTTTTATTCAAACAGAACACAGATGTAAAACACAATTACATAAACAAATAAACATAGTTAAGGTACAGTTCCATAAACAGAATAACGCACTCGCGGAGGTACATTATTAGACAAACTGTCCATATACCCCGCAGCAAAAGCTAACGTCCAAATGGACAAGAGGACCCCCAAAGAGAGGAAAAAAGAAAAGAAAGAAAATTGTAGAATGTACTCGGGGTTACTATCTCGGATGCACAGTGAGTGAACAGGCAAGATATGACACCCTACAGGAGCCCTCCTATCCCATGTCCCCTCCCCCCCTTTCCCCCCCCCTTCCCCCCAGGCCCCTTTAATTCCAAATCAACAAAGATTCAGCCCGACCCATACATCTAACAACCCTGCCAAAAAAACACTAACATAGGCAGATCCAGGGTTGAGTCTTCTCCCGGGTCCGCCCATCCAGCGAAGAGTCCGCCAGGCCAAGTTACAACTCCCGTACAGGACCTCCCCAACCTCCCCCCCCCCTCCACCCCCCCTTTCCCCCCCTTCCACCCCCCCCTTTTCCCCCCCTTCCACCCCCCCTTTCCCCCCCTTCCCCCCCCCTCCACCCCCCCTTTCCCCCCCTTTCCCCCCCCCTCCACCCCCCCTTTCCCCCCCCCTCCACCCCCCCTTTCCCCCCTCCACCCCCCCTTTCCCCCCCTCCACCCCCCCTTTCCCACCCCCCTTCACCCCCCCTTTCCCACCCCCCTTCACCCCCCCTTTCCCACCCCCACTTTCCCCCCCTTTCCCCCCCCTTTCCCCCCTTTCCCCCCTTTCCCCCCCCTTTCCCCCCCTTCCTTTCCCCCCCCCCCAGAACCTAAAACAACAATAGAAGTGCAATTAGGATCAAACTAGCCCTCTGTGAAGCAGGACAAAGCCAAACAGAGGTAGAGGAGAAAAAGGAAAAGAATGTCCCCCAAAAACCATCTCCTGAACCAATCCCCAGCATTCAGGGCTCCCCCAGAATACGACGGCGGGCCCCTGCTGGTAACAATTGCAGATGAGACCCCCAAGTCTGCAAAAAACGGGCCCACCTGCGCTCCTCACCAGCTGCAGACAGCCGTTCCATAAGCAAAACCTTATGAAGCTGGACTCTCCAGATCCCATAAACGGGTCCCCATACATCCAACCATTGCTGCAACACTGTCATCCGTGCAATCATCAGCACCAAACGCAACCAACGCAATCCCCAGGTCCCTAACACCCCCCCCAAGTGTCCTCCCATAAATCCAGAACTAAGTGTCGCGCGGTAAGGGGCTCCAACTGAGGCAAACACCGAAGTAGATGAGCAGACACCCGACCCCAAAAAACCTGAACCTTGGGACAGCGCCAAAACATATGACCCAGTGTCGCCCGAGCTGCGCCACATCTAGGACAGCAATGACTCTTACCCACCCCGGCCTTCCAGGCCCTCAAAGGGGCAAAACAGAGGCAACGCATAAGCCGATATTGGGTATCTCGATGAAGTACCTGCACACTTAATGTTGGGATAGCGGCCAGCCCCCCCAGAAGCTGCTCTTCGCCAACCTCCTCTCCTAAATCTGCCGTCCAGGCCGCCGCCAAGGCGCCAACATCAAGGGGCAATATTCCATCCCACAACATTTTGTGAAGCACGGATACCCGAGTCCCCATGTCACCCCCCCCCCAAAAGTGCCAATTCAATCCCCGAGCAAACCTCCCCCCGCAGCGCTTCCACCGGGACCGTACGAAGGTAGCTCCGAAGTTCCGTATACTGAAATATATCCCGGCCCCCCAACGAATATTGCCGACAGAGCTCGGAGAAGGCCACCATCACCCCGTCAGAGGTCAACATATGCTCCAAATTCACAAACCCAAGAGCCTCCCATGACTGGAAATAGGACCGTCCCATACCCGGCAGAAAGTCCGCATTCCCCCTGATGGGAAGATAGGGTGTATAGTATGCCGAGATCCAGCGTCCAGCGCAAAAAGACCGCCAAGCCTTCCGGATGGGCTCTAAGAGGAATTCCCGGATGTCCCCCGGCACACCCCGAAGCGTCCTGGCATGTAACAAGTAACGCAAATGGAAGGGCGCCAACACAGCCTCCAGCATCCCCCTCGGGGAACAGTCTGTCAGATCTCACATCCAATCGCGAACATACCTCAGTAGACATGCCACGTTGTATCTCCGGACATCCGGGAAGCCCATACCACCCAAAGCCCAAGGCTGCCGAAGTATAGCCAGACGCACCCGAGGCTTTCGGCCCCGCCAGAGAAACCGATTAAACAAACGCTCCAGTTGCTGGAGATCTGCGCGCCTCAAAAACAACGGGAGAATCTGGAGTGGGTATAATACTCTGGGGAAAAGCGCCATCTTACACAAGGCTACGCGGCCCCCCAGAGACAACGGCAAGTCTCGCCATCTATCGACATAGGCAGAGACCTCCCCTAATATTTTGGAGACATTTAGCTGGTAAAGATCTCCCAGCCGCGCCGGCAAATAGATGCCCAAATACTTAGTGTCCCGTCGCCCACTTCAACGGAAAGGGGCCCTGCCATCCCGGTTGCCCTGCGGGAGCTAAAAACAGCGCTTCCGACTTATCTAGATTAAGACGAAAGCCCGAAGGCTCGCCATATTCCCAAATAAGTTGCAGCAAACAGGGCAGTCCAGTGAAGGGGTCCCCCAGATGCACAAGCAAATCATCCGCGAAAGCAGCAACGCGAAATTCCTCCCACCCCATCCGAATACCACGAAACTGAGATGAAGCCCGAATACGAAGCAGAAGGGGCTCGAGCGATAGTACAAATAATAGAGGGGAGAGCGGGCACCCCTGACGGGTCCCCTTTTGAATAGCAAAGTCAGCAGACATAGTCCCGTTAACCATAATGGCCCCTATAGGATTGGCATAGAATAATTTAATCACATCCACAAAGAATCCAGCAAACCCCATCACCTCCAGGACCTGATGCATAAAGCCCCAGTTGACCCGGTCGAAAGCCTTCTCGGCATCAAAACTGATAAGTAAAGAGGGCTCCCCTGCCAAGCGCCCTGCCCCGAGAGACAGTAAAATCCGCTGCAGACTATAGGCAACCTGGCGCCCACGTACAAAGCCCACCTGGTCCCGATGGATCAAAAATGGTAGATAATTCGCGAGCCGATCCACCATTATTTTGGCTAAGAGCTTAATGTCAACATTGAGTAAAGAAATGGGACGATAAGAGCTCGGCAGGAGTGGGTCTCTCCCTGGCTTAGGCAAAATAGTGATCAAAGCTTTATTAGCCTCAAACGGAAACCCTCTGCGCTGTACTAAATCCTCAAAATACCCTACGAGGGGGATCACAACAGCGTCACTCAAGGCTTTATAGAACTCACTACGGAACCCATCTACACCCGGAGCCCTCCCATTCTTCAAGTGCTTTAGCGCCGCCTGGACCTCCTGACCCGAAAGGGGTTGATTAAGGACCGCCAAATGTTCCGCTGCAAGGTGAGGAAGTCCACATCCCTCAAGAAAAAGACGCCCCGCTGAGTTCCCCTCCTCCTCGCTAGCATAAAGTCGCCTAAAAAAATCAGTGAATACCTTTTCAATAGTTGCCGAATCTCGGGTGATAACCCCATCCATCTGCCGGATGGCCCCAATCTGCCGGGGACCTCCAGTTGGTCTCAACAAGGAGGACATCAGCTTACCAGCTTTATTCCCAAACTTATAAAGCTTATACCGGTAGTACAACATCGATTTTTGAGCCTGCCGGTGGAGAAGCATCTCCAATTCTGCCTGCACCTCCCGAAGCCTGCGCTGATTCACTACAGTTTTGGAGCCCGCCACCACCCTTCTCGCTTTGCACAATTCCCGTTCGAGCAAAAGTATCCGCTGGTTCAGCCGCTTACGCCGTTGACTTTGATAACTAATTATATCCCCACGAAGTACAGCCTTACCAGCCTCCCAAAAAAGAGCAGGGGATATGCCCGGCGTCGCATTCAAAGTCTCATACTCCTTCCAGCGTTCACGCAAAAACGTTTCAAAGCGCACATCCCCACATAGTTCCAGAGGATATCGCCATATTCTACTTAAAGATGGACTGCTCCCCCTCAGCTCCAAAACTACCATTGCATGATCAGATATAACAAGAGACCCAATATCCGCCTTCGAGACCCAACCGAAAAGCGAATCCGTGATCAGAAAGAAATCTATGCGGGACCAGGTCCCGTGGGCTCGGGACAGGTGCGTATAATCCCGGTCCCCAGGATGTAGCACCCTCCAAATGTCTAGGAGATTATAAGCTTCACACAGGCCCCACAAACGTTGACGCGCCCGGCGATTCCCATTCTCCACCGAACTGGAGCGGTCAAGACCCACGTCCAAGACGGCGTTGAAGTCGCCACCTAAGATAACCTGATACCCACCCGCATCCGCGAGCAACCGAGAGATATTCTGAAAAAAACTAGTCTCATACACATTGGGTCCATAGACAGAGCACAACAGCACCTTCCTCCCAGCAAGTCTCCCCCACACACCCACATACCGACCTTCTACATCCGAGACAACCTTTTCCTCGATCCAGTTGACAGATTTGGCGATGAGAATAACCACTCCTCGCTTCTTCCCCACCGCAGGAGCCCCATAAACATGAGCCTTAGAGCCTAAGCCCAACTTCTGATGTTCCGCCGCCGATTGGTGTGTCTCCTGCAGCATAATTACATCCACGTGGTGGCGCTTCAAGTGCTGTAAAACTTTATATCGTTTCACCGGAGAGCCTAACCCACAGACATTCCAGGAGATCACTCGAGTTCCCTTATCCATGATATATTAGGAGACCGAAGTGCCAAAACACAGAACCCCATTTCTCATTTGAGCGGCGGCCCCCCCAGCCAAGAGCCCCCCTCCGTAGCCTCCCAGTCAACACAACTCCAAATAACCAAACGTCCCACTCCATCCAAGTAGTCCCACTCACACTCCCAAACACACTTCTACCCCAAGCAAACAATCTAACTCCCCCCGAGAAATCTTTTTAAAAACAATGTCATGGCTTTCATTCTTACATCCATTCATTGGCAGCTTGCCTCATTTTGTCTTTTCTCTCCTCGTGTTTTTTTTTAAATAACTCGATCTTGGCACTATTCAAATCCAAGCTAAAAACCTACCTCTTCAAGGATGCTTTTGGATCCGGACTCCCTTATTCTCCTGTTTACCACCCTTGTGTTCTAACCATTTCCTCGTCGTTCTACGTTAATCCCCTGTTAGTTGTATGCCCTGTCTTACATGTTCATATATAGTGCTGCATACATCTTGTAGTTAAGAAGTAGTAGTAGTAGTAGTAAATGAGCTCCACCATAGCATGGAATGATTCTCTGAGTAGGATTTACATGGAGCAGTCAACTAATCACTTGTAATTTTGTGTCCCCTATGCAGAATGGCAGCAGGAGAAGAACACCAGGAGGAGTTTATCTAAACTTGTTGAAAAACACTCCTAGCATCACTGAAGAACAAATCAAGGTACAGATGAGTAACAGCTGATCTGATATCAGTTTTGGGTCACCAGAGATCATTTTAGAAGCATCTGCACAAGGAACAAGCAGCATTTGCTCAAATAGGTTGAATATATGTGTAAATGGCTATTGTAGAAAGCTGCTGTTTAAACATGTAGATGCTCTGAGTTGCAGAGATTTAAAGGGAGCATGGTTTAGGCTCAGAAATTGTATGTGTGGTTCCCATTTTACAATGGGAAAACACACACCTTCCTCATCGTCCCTCCAAGCCAGTCCAAGGAACCATATACGCTTGAGTAGTCGCCATTCTCCAGCAGCTAAGAACTGAGCATGACAGGTTTTCTGATAGCTCAGTAGAAGAGCTCCCCCTCGAGCCTCTACTTCCAGTCTCTGTTCTCAGCAGCTGAAGAAGGAGCTCCCCCATGCCTCGCATATGGTAAAGGTTTACTATCTGTTCTAGAGGTTCAGTTTAGTTTGGGCCATCAGATATTTGCAGAGAAGCCTGCAGGCAACCAAGATTGCTTTAAAAAAAAAAAAAAAAGACACTAAAAGTTGAAGGGGGCAGCTGGGGAGGGCAGAGCCTGCCTTACCTTTTGCTTGGGGTTAAAATACTTGGGAGCCCCAGGTACCTTTACCCCCTCCTCTGCTTATGGGCTCCATTCCTGCCCGTTAGCTACGGGGAGGGGAGTCCCAGGGTTACGTTGTGCAGTTCAGCGGCTTGGTGCGAGTCCCTTGCCGGTTCAGTCTTCACAGGCTACAGGGGCAGTGTAGCGCGACAAGTGCTTCTGTGCTCATCGGGCGGTGCGTGGTGGAGACGTTAATGCATGCTGCCCTTCTCTGCAGCCTGTGCCGTTTGTGCGAGCAGCCGCACAGTCATGGCTTCGGGTTTGTGCCGGTGCTGCGTTGTCTTAGGGCAGTTGCTTCATTGGAAATTTACCTTCCCTGATTCATGCATGGTTTCGGGTGTGGGGAAGGAGTGCAGTGTGGCCCAACAGGCTCAGACTGATTTGGTGGGAACCATGGCCATTATAGAAGCAGCAGCCATTTCAGAGGAGACAGCAGCTTAGAGCGGGAAAAAGAAGAGAGTGATGGCAGATTTAAAAGTAGCTCTGCCGGAGCTCTGATCCACTGCTGACTTGCCTGTGGGCTTTTTTTTTTTTTGCTGAGATTTTGCCATATTTCATTCTTTCCCTCCACAGGAAGCAGACCCTGGAGAAGGCTTGCCAGGAAAAAAAAAACTTTTGGGTCCAGAGAGACCACCTGCGGGGGCAGATGCATTGCTGGACAAGACAGACAACAAAGGAAGCCTGGGGGAGATGGAGTCTTGGGGGGGCTCAAGACTCCCCACATTCGCAAGCATCAGGGAAGGCTCCTCAGACTTCTGGGGAGAAGAGGTGGCTATAGAAAGGAAAGATGCAGGTACTCTATTAGGAGAGGATCCTAATATCTTCCGTGTATTCCATAAAAGAGAGTTGTCAGCCCTGATTGCCCAGTCTTTGGCAGCGCAATATTGGTCCTGTTTCACCAGCGGAAAAACCCTTGGAGGATTCCCTTCTACAGGGGTTTAAAGGGGCACAGACGTGCTTTCCCGTGCACAGAGTTATTAGGAAGATGATTGATGCAGAGTGGGAGTTGCCGGAAGCCACTCTGAGGGGTAGCTGAGCCTTGGGTAAACTTTATCCGATTCCGCAGGATGCCCAAGGTGGATGCCTTAGTGTCAGCAGTCACCAAGAAGACCGCTATTCCAGTTAAGGGCAGAGCGGCCCTCAAGGACCTACAGGACCGAAGATTGGAGTCACTGTTAAAGCAAGCGTTTGACTCCAGTGCACTGGCTCTTCAGATGGCCATTTGTGGAGCTTATGTATCCTGGGCCTCCATCCGGTGGATTCAGGGGAGTTCAGGGGAGCCAGGAGCAGAGGACAGTTGCAGGTTAGAGTCGGCAGCCGCCTACATGGCAGATACATTTTATGACCTCGTTCGGGTTGCCTCGAAGACCATGGCTTCAGTGATGGCGGCTCAGAGGTTCCTGTGGCTCCAAAATTGGGCAGCGGATGCCTCCTCCAAGTCAAGATTAAGTAAGCTCCCCTTTAAGGGCAAGCTCCTCTTTGGGGAGGCATTGGAAAAGATAGTTATGGATTTGGGGGATGGGAAAGGAGGCCGGCTGCCAGAAGATCGGCCCAAGGTGATCAAGACGGGAGCCCCTCAACGTGGTCAAGTTATGGATTACTGCCGTTTGAGGGGCTTGCTTCTCTCCCTATCAGAGAGGCTGGTTATGTTCTCGCAGCCCATCCTTTCGGGGATCCAGGGGTTTCGGGTGGGGTTTCTACTCTGCTTCTCTGGATCAGAGCAAAAAATGAAATGAAGCCAGGCAGACCCAGGCGGTGGTGCCTGTAGGGGGTTAGCTACAGCAGTTTTATACTGCCTTGGTTGCCTTTATGTCCGACCAGTGGGTCTTGGAAATAATTCGAGAGAGGTATGCGCTCGAGTTTGTTCAGTCGCTGTGCAAGGCCCCTGAGAAGGTTGGGGCGGTGTGGCAGACTCTCGACTGCTTGCCGCAGCTGGGGGCGGTAGTTCGAGTGCCTTCAAGCCAGTGCGTCTTAGATCGATACTCCATATATTTTGTGGTCCCCAAGAAGGAGGGAGGTTTCCGTCCGATTCAGGACCTCAAGATTGTCAGTCGTTCCTTAAGGGTGCCGTATTTCTGGATGGAAACCCTTCGATGTTAGCAATGCGGCAAGGCAAATTCCTCATAGATTTGGACCTCACAGAGGCCTACTTGCATATTCCCATCAGGCCTGAGCATTATCAATTCCTGCGGTTTGCAGTGCCGATGGGGCACTTTCAGTTCCGGGCGTTTCCCTTTGGACTAGCCACAGTGCCACAAACCTTCACCAAGATAATGGTGGTGGTGGCGGCGGTGCTACATCAGGAAGGGATTTTAGTGCACCCGTATCTGGACAACTGGTTCATCAGAGCAAAGTCCGAGGAGGACTCTCACGATGCCACAGCGCGGGTCCTCGAGCTGCTATGGAGTTTGGACTGGCTTGTCAATCTCAGCAAAAGTCAATTCCAGCCCCAGCAGTGTCTGGTTTACTTGGGAGCACAGTTCGACACAGCTGCGGGCCGTGTCTCCCTTCCAAAGGAGTGCATTCACAAGATTCAGCAACAGATAGGCAGAGTTCTGAGCAAGTCTGTGCAGCAGGTCTGGTACTGTCTGCAGCTGTTAGGGTCCATGGCAGCAACTCTGGACCTCGTGCCTTGGGCCAGGGCCCATATGCGCCCTCTGCAGCACGTGCTCTTCTCCCATTGGCCCCGCAGTCACAGTCAATGTGCAAGCGTCTGGAGTGTCCGGGGGACGTGAGGCGCAGCTTGCAATGGTGGCTCCAGTCCAGCAATCTGGCAGTGGGAGTGTAGTTGGAGGTGCAGGTAACGACGAATGCCAGTCTCTCAGGCTGGGGGGCCCACTGCAACTCCCGGATAATGCAGGGCCGGTGGTCAGCGGAACAGAGTTTGTGGTCAATAAACTGCCTAAAACTGCAGGCCATGTTTCTGGCGCTGCAGCACTTTCAGCTGTGGTTGGTGCGGGAAGCGGTACGGATTTTTTCGGACAATGTAACCACAGTGGCTTATATCAGTCGGAAAGGGGGCACAGGAAGTGCCACACTCTTGGAGGACAGCCTGGAGATTGTGGCCTGGGCGGATAGCAACTTGCTGACACACTCGGCAGCACATGTGGCAGGCAAGGAGAATATCCAAGTGGATTTCCTCAGTTGGCATTGTCTGGACCCAGGCGAGTGGGAGCTCAAACCGGCAGTGTTCCACGAACTCACAAGTTGTTGGGGTCAGCCGGTCATGGACCTGATGGCTACAAGGGCAAATGCCAAGGCGAGCAGGTTTTTCAGCAGGTGCAGAGCCCATGTCCGAAGATCTGGATGCCCTGGTGCAGCTGTGGCTGTCGGAGGGGCTGCTTTGTTTTTCCTCCATGGCCACTCATAGGACGCGTGGTGCGGAGGTTGGAAGAACATGCCGGGACAGTAATACTGATTGGCCAAGATGACCGTGGTACATGGATCTCAGGACCTCCCTGGCGGCTCCCCGACAGCATCAATCTCCTGGTCTAGGGTCTGGTGGTCATGCCTCAGGTAGCAAGATTTTTGCTTACGGCATGGCTCTTGAAAGGGCACGCTTAAAAAGGGGGGGCTTCACGTCAACTGCGATAGTGACCATGTTACAAGCCAGGAAACATTCGACCACCTTGGTGTATTTGCGAGTATGAAGGATTTTTGAGGCCTGGTGTGGAGATCACGGTTTTCATCCATTTAGCTGCTTGTTGCCAGATATCCTGCTGTTTCTGCAGCAGGGGCTGGAGAAAGGACTGGCGCTTATTTCCCTTAAAGTGCAGGTGGCTGCGCGGGCATGTTCAAGGTTGTTCTCTTTCAGTGCATCCTGATGTAGTGCAGTTCTTGTGGGTGGTAAAGCAGCTGCGTGCCCCCCCCCCCCCCAGGAGACCAGTAGTTCCACTGTGGGACCTCAATCCCATGTTGACAGGTCTGACGACAGCTCCCTTTGAGCCGTTAGTGAAGATGGTATTCTTGGTGGCGCTGTGCTCGGCACGCAGGGTCTAGGAGCTCCAGAGCCCTTTCTGCATTTTTTCTAGGAGAAAGTGGTCTTATGCCCAGTTCCTTCCTTTCTGCCTAAAGTAGTATCTCGTTTTCATGTGCATCAAACAGTCACGCTGCCGTCTCTTCACAGTTCGGGAATTCTTCGGAGGACAGACAGTTGCATTGTTTAGATCTGCGCAGAATTCTGCAAAAATATATTCATAGGACAGAGGACTTCCATAAGTCAGATAGGCTGTTTGTGTTGTTCGGAGGTCCTCTGGCATGAGAGGCAGCTTCCAAGGTGATGATTGCCCACTCACTTTGTGAAGCGGACAATTGCCAAAGCGTTTGAGCAGGTGGGTCAGGTTCTGCCGATTGGGCTTAGAGCTCATTTGACCCAGTCTTGGGCGACATCCTGGGTGGAGACAGGCTTGGTTCCACCGGTGGACATATGCCAGGCGGCAGCCTGGTCCTCATTGCACACCTTCATGAAACATTATCGGCTAGATGTCCAGGCGAGAGAGGATGCTAGCTTTGGTTCGGGGGTCCTTAGGTCTGGTCTCACAGGTCCCGCCCGGATTTAGTTGCTGCTTTGGTATGTCCCAAGCGTATATGATTCACTGGACTGGCCTAGAGGGACGATGAGGAAGGAGAAATTAGGCCTTACCTGCTAATTGTCTGTCTTTCCTGGAGTCCTTCCAAGCCAGTCCAGGCCCCCCCCCCTTCCTGAGACCAGACTTAGCAAGGTGAGCTGCGCCTAAGAAGTACAGCATACCGTAGCAGTGGGAGCCTGGCAAAGGGAGTCGGGTGTCCTGGTTAGAGGGATTCCTGGATGTTTGTAGGCTCACTGCAACTAATCAAACAAAAAAACCTACGAGCAATAGAGAAGATATGAGGCAGAAGCAAGGGTCACTGGTGTGTTGGCCTGTAATGTGTACATAGTTGGTGTTGGAAATTTAATTGCAGTGGTTTTCGGCTGCTTGGTTATTACGAGACTGGAAGTAGGGGCTCGAGGGGGAGCTCTTCTACTGAGCTATCAGAAAACCTGTCATGCTCAATTCTCAGCTGTTGGAGAATGGTGACTATCCAAGTGTATATGGTTCCCTGGACTGGTCTGGAGGGCCTCAAGGAAAGACAGTTAGCAGTAAGGCCTAATTTCTCCTTTAAAAAGATTACCATGTTGGCCTGTGCACTTGCTCCAAGGTATGCACTGATTGAGGGGACAATTGTGCTAACTTCTATGTTTAACACTGCTTCAAAAATTGTGTTTAAAAAAAGTTTTTTCCCTGGCTCTTTAATAGGCTCCTGTTGTACATGCAGCTTTGTGAAGTCTGGCAAATATGCGTGTGTTACAAAATTGGCACCTATATATGTAGTTACCCACCTTGACATGTGTGAAAGCCTGAGAGATGCTGCTGTTCTGAAATAGCTGCTCCCACTACATGTGCTGGCATCCTTTATATGTATTTTACAAAAGGCCCCATGTTTAGCAGAATGTTTTGTAATGTGCCAGGGGAATTAAGAATGTCTGTCTCCACCTGAACGTTCAAGCCCTGGTATTCAAAGTGATTAATGCAGTTAGCAGATCTGCTAACCATGTAAGTTGCGCATACCGGGCTATTCAGTGGCACTAGTGTAGCTAGTGCTGCCACTAGGCTCCCCAATGCTAACTGTCTAGCAGGGGGACAGAGCAGGGGTGGCATCCAGGGATAACCAGGCAGCAGCAATATTCAGCCACTGCCTGGTTAGCCCCCTGCAACAAAAGTTAGGTATGTTAAAGGCTGGCCTAACATTAGCTGCTGAAGCTAACCGAGCAGCAGCTTACCCAGAGATTCAATAATGCCCTTGAAACAATGCAAAGGGAGTAACAAAGCCATGAAGTAGAATGCAAATTACCAAGGCTTGTGGGCACTGCTGCTGCTCTGAGCAGTAGTAGCAGCCAGGGCCTGAATTACTATTTCCAAAACGCCTCATTTTTGTTTTGTTTTGTTTTGTTTTGTTTTTGTTGATTACAGGAAATTTTCTATGCTGAATACCAAAAGGAATATGAAAACAAGAAGGCTGCGAAGAAGAGGAGACGGCAAATGTTAGGGAAGATGAAGCAGGCCATCAAAGGCCTGAGTCTGCAGGAACACGACGATGCATCTCGTGAAACTTTTGCTAGTGACACCACCGAGGCCCTGGCTTCCTTGGATAACTCCCAGGAGTGTCATGTGGATATGAGGCTGGATCCTGAAGATGCCATTGTGATGGACAACTCCCACGACCTGGAGACTTTTTGATCAGACACTTCCTGGACATTCGGAGAGGGTATGGGCAAAGCATGACATTTCAGCAAGAATTGTGTTAAAAGGAGAGCTTGGATACCGGCACATCCATATTACAGCCTTATCATTCAGTGTATTGAATGCTTCCTGGCTAGTTCTTGCATTAACCTGCTTAGCATTCTCACTGCAGAGCTGTGTCTGGCAAGAGAGGAGGAACAGTGACATGTCATATCTCGCCCTTTGACCAAATCACCATTGTTCACTGTAAACGCAACTACCGTAAGAAGTCAGGGAGACAAATGTATTCTAAAATATCTCTGTAATCCAACCAGAAGCGCTTTCGCGCCTGGCTGAACCTTATTGCCCTATGAATGTTATTAATTGAGTCCTCCTTTAAACTGTTTGTGGCAGTGTATTTCTCCTGACTTCTTTTCGTTTTTATGGCTTTTTAAACCTGATGGTGAAATACCTATGGGCTAGAAATAAAACTGTGTGGGGGCAGGGACTTTGAGTTGGATGAATTGCGGCAAAGATGACTTTATCTATGTTTTCCATATGATGTGTCTTGTCACAGCAGTTTTATGACATGAGAATTAATCTTCCTTCCTCAGCATCTCATATCAATACAGTTTGCATAAAGATTTTGTTTGTTTGCATTTCTTGGTCACAGTGCCATAAACCACATGCATCGAAAGGCTTCTGACCAATTATATTGGTCACTGTTGTGCCAGCTATCATCTGTCTGACAATATAATTGGTTTTTATTACTTCAGAATACTTAAAGCAGCTGTACTGGCAACAAATTAGTGTTTAAATAATTCAGCTGACTGTCTTGTTTAAATCAAGATTTTTCATTTCCTCGTTCTGGTTTAGATTTTGTTCTTACACATGTGTAAGTGTTGGATAATTTGACAATAAAAACAAAAAGTAATTTCAGAATGCTCCTATTTTTTTTTATTCAGTTTTTTTTAAAGTTTTTTTTTGTTTGTTTTTTTAGTTCAGTCCTGAGAAGTTTTAGAGATTCAAGGAGCATAACCAAAAAAGTCAGGGTCTAGTCTGCTGACCCTTCTTAGGAGCCCATGCATGAGCTTCACTGCCAAAAGTGCAGATAGAGATTTTATTTTTTCAGTAGGAGAGTAGGAACAATATTGATTCAAAAATATGTACAAAATAAATATTTTAGCATTTTAAAGCATGTTTGGCTCCAGAATTTGCATATCTGGTGCACTTACAAAGTTTATTCTCCATGAGATCTGGAACAGAATCCTGCCCTCTTTCTGACTCATTAAATCAGTGCAAGTAGTTACAGTTGTGGTCAACATTATTGGCACCTTTGCAGTTGAGCCCCCTAATATCTAATATCTCCTAAAAAAAAATAAAAAGTGGCCAGTGAAATGGATTTGGACTATATAGGTACACATATTTGACACACAAAAGAATCAAATAAAACAAGACCAATTAAAGGAAATAGTAGGAAGTAGTATAAAAACTGGGACATTGCCAGGACATAATTATTGTTCTCACAGAAAAACTCCTAGTCAAGACTACAAAAACAGTCAAAATAGAAAAAGTTAGACCATCCAATCCCCCCAAAAAAAATTTCTCCAGGAACAAGCAGGAAGTCAGCCCTCATATGGGTGACGGCACCGACAGAGCCAGTGCAGAGCATTTCCCCAACTTTCAAAGAAAGCCTTTGGGACATGCTACCATGCATGCATGGTCCCCTTCCTGCCCAAGAATGCCATCTTGCTCAGTCTCCTTTTTTCCACTGAGCCCAATGGACATTGGTTCAATTTCCCCAGAAAAAATCTTTACTATATCCTTAAAAATCAGCTTTCCCGGGCTGTGTACCGGTTCCTCTTCCAGCCTCAAGCCAGCGCCAGGCCCAGCACTGTTCTCGGCTCTTCCCCCATTTTTTGATCAAGGCTTGCCTCAACCGGCCTTTGCACCCTTTTTCGCCCGGGGATCGTCGACCCCGGTCGGGTGTTCCCCACCATATCTCCCGGTGGGTTTAAAAGTGACTGCTGCAGTCAAACTATGTCTGTCACCAACCCCCATGACTGCTGCCAGGGACCGGACCATGATAGCACCTCCTGCGATCTGTGCCAGGCCATGACACCCAAAACCAATAAAAAGAGGTCCAAGTTGCAGAGATGATGTTCCCCCGGTCCGACTCGGCACCAGTCTCCCCAACACTGAGCTCCAAGCCCAGCACTTCCAGAGAGGGCCGCGCGTCCTCTGATTCCCGCAGCAGCGGCTCCTCCGAGAAGACCTCAGACCCCGAGCAAAAAAAGAAAAAATCCTCAGTCCATCAAGGTTCTACCAGAGAAACCTAGTAAGACCTCCCGGAGATACTCGGGCGACTGAGAAATGTCCCACTAAGGTCCTCAAGAGGGCTGCCTCAACCGGTGGAAACCATGCAAGGGTCGTCGAGGACGCACTTGCAAGAGTGACAGCACCGGGCCCGAGATCCTCTGTGCCTTCGCCGAAAGCTGTAGAGCCTTCTGGCTTGAAATCCAGAATAGCCTTCCATTGTGGTAACACAGTCTCTATAATTTGCACTTCCAGAACAAACTGTAACTGTATTTACTTGGAGATGGGTTTTGGATTTCTTTGTAAGAAGTTCTGTGTGTTTGATATGTAATCTGTTCTTTCAGTGTAGGGTGTGTGAATGAGATGTGTTGGTTACCTTGGGGTAGTGTGGTTTTTGGGTTGAAGTCCGGCGTTTCTGAATTGTTGTGAATGGGCTCTCACGGGTTTCCCGCGCATGCGCGTGTTTGGTTGGGTGGTTAGTGAGCTTGATATAAATCAACGCTCATGCACAATGTTTTTTGTATGTTTGAGAGAGAGTCATGGAGCATGCCGTGCTGAGCCGGATGTTGTATTAAGGTATGTGCAATTAGATTATAGAGACTTGGGGTAGATTTCAAGAAGGCTTTTCAGTGGTATGTGACTGTACATTTGGTGGTGGGAGAATAGCACTGAGAATGTGTTTTACCTGCCCAGGGCTCTCTGGGGGTAAGTACCAAAGACTAAGCCTGCTTATCTTGTCTGTGGGGACTCCCAACTTTGTCTATTGTTGGGGTACTAAGTTGGGTTTGGGACCGCTCAGGGTGTCAGTTTGTTTGGTGCCGGTATTTCCTGCCTCTCCTAACACCCTGTGTTCATTTGTTTGCTTCCTGTGCTTTACTGTGCCCTTTATGCACCCCCCCCCCCTCCCGCTACATGCTGGTGTCTCATGTGGCCATTGTGCGTGCAGCCCTGTCTGTGCAGACATAGTACATGGCGTGATGCACCAACTTAGTACGCCTTCCAACTGAGTTGCCTGACTGCTGGTGAGCAGTGTGCTTATGCCATCTTCAAAGAAGCATTGCCTTGTCTGTGGGGAAATGGAAGGTCTTGTTGCTGGATTCTGGTATCTCTCCCTTTGCAAAAAGGGGACCAGAGTGTTCTGGTCTTATCTTCTTCACTGCTGTAGGCAGCAGATGTTGCCCTAAAGAAGAAGTCATACCATCTCAGCACTCTCTCCTCTGGATATTCCCTTTTGAGGAAGAAGTTGTTATCTGTTGCCCCTCCTGGTGGTGGGGGGGCCATCTGGCCAGTGGGGAACTCCCAGGTTCCAGACTGTCTTCGCCAGAGTTCTTCTCTTTTCTACAGCAAGCGTGGTCTTTCTGGCATGGCATCATGGGCCCTGGAGCCTCCGGGTCCTCTCTATCTCTTTCTGCCCACTCAGAGGGGAGGGACAGTGGACCGAGCCAGTCCAAGTCCAACTCGGTCCTCTCCTTTTAAGTGCTTTTGGTGACGGTTGGAGTCTGGAGATTCGGGTTGGCCAAGACCAAGAGTTCGGTCCTGATTCGTAGGACACTGATTCTGACTTGGAGGATGAATTGTCCGCCCACTCTGAACATCATGAGGAGTCTGCTGTTATTTGCCTATTCAGAAAGGACAAATTGAAGGCCCTGATTGTTCAGTTGTCTTCTACCCTAAATTTGGTCAATCCTCCTATGGCTGAACAATGGCCACAGGCTTTCCTCTCTTGCACGTGTTTTGGAAGTCCAAGATGGCCTTTTCCAGAGGTTATTGAGCATGATATGCTTGGAGTGGGATTTGCCAGACTCCCCAGTGAGGACAAATACGTCGAGTAGTTTAACACACCAAAAGTGGATGCAATATTGGATATGGTTCCACCACTGGGCAGGCAGATTCGCCCTCTACTCCCCTGCCCAGTGGTGGAACCGTATCCAATATTGCATCCACTGCCCCATTGTATTCAAATGTATCTCATGCATATTCATTAGGGACAGCCTGAAAACCTGAATGGTGTTTGGCCCTCCAGGACTGGAGTTGGGAACCTCTGCAGTACAGGCTCTGTCAGAAAGTAGATAAATGGAATGGTGTATTATCCCATATTATAGATTCCTTGGCAACTTAGAACTCAAACAACTTTGGCATCCTAGAGTATCCTGGTTCAATAAGCAGGTGTTGGAAGAAAGAAAGTTTAGGATTCAGGAGTGGTAGCAGAAAAAGGTCAAATCGGAGGAAACTAAGGAAGATTACATGCAGGCATTAAGAAACGGGAATAGAAGATGAGATTAAGTGGAATTAGTACTGGGCAAGATTTTCTGATGCAAATAATATATAGACCAAAGGAGCTGTTCAGAACTAAAACTTTTGGTGACTGCATGCTCTAGTACAGGGGTCACCAACCTCCAGAGGGCCGCGGGCCGCACAGCCGACTACCGGCAGACTCGCGGGCCGCACCCCCCTCCCCCCCCTGCGAAAAAAAACCTGCTCATACCTGTACTTTTATTTTTCCATGTCAGCTCACTCCCTTCTTCTGCAGCCGCGGCTCCCTGCCTCTTAGGGAACCGCGGCTGTGCTTGTAAAATCATCGCGGAGCCCTTCCTGTCTTGACGGGCTCCGTGCAGCATTGTCCCGCCTCTAAAGGAAGTTGTTTACCACTTCCTTTGGAGGCAGGACAATGCTGCACGGAGCCCGTCAAGACAGGAAGGGCTCCGTGATGATTTTACAAGCACAGCCGCGGTTCCCTTAGAGGCAGGGAGCCGCGGCTGCAGAAGAAGGAGTTGGTGAGTTTGCCTTGGCGGGCCGCACTGGGGTAGAGTCTCGCGGGCCGCACGGAGGGACCTCGCGGGCCGCATGCGGCCTGCGGGCCGCACGGAGGGACCTCGCGGGCCGCAGGTTGGTGACCCCTGCTCTAGTAGGTCAGATAACGTGTTAATTTGCTTGTAAAGATTTTGCAGAGTATATGGAAAATAAAATGAGTAACAACTTGGGAAATGTCTGTAACATAGAGACATAATGGCAGAAAAAGACCACATGGCCTGTCTAGTCTGCCCTTCCATATCAACTACAATAATCCCCTTTTTACGTTTAAAGATCACTTGTGTTTGTCCCATGTTTTTTTGAATTCAGATACTGCTCTCTTGTCCACCATCTCCCGTAGAAGACCATTCCACACATCTACCACTCTTTCCATAAAGAAATAGTTCCGCATATTACTTCTGAGTCTATCCCCTTTCACCATCATCCTATGTCTCCTCATAGCAGAGCTTGCCTTCTATTGAAAGAGACCCTCCTGTGCATTTATGCCACAGAGGTATTTAAATGTCTCTAGCATATCTCCCCTATCCCGCCTTTCCTCGAAGGTGTACATATTAAAATCTTTAAGTCTGTCCTCATATGCTACATAACAAAGACCACTAACCATTTTAGTAGCCACCCTACTACTACTACTACTTAGCACTTATATAGCACCACGCACACAGCGCTGCACAGTTAGCCTACAAGAGGTGGCTAACATACAAGAAATAGTCCCTGCCCATCAGAGTCATGTGCATCGGAGGTTACAATCTAGTTAGAACAGTACAGAGCATTAATCAGTTCAGCGGAAGGTACGATGTGGTACAGTTAGGTACAGCTTGGTCTATGGTTTGGTCATAAATGTAAATAGGGGTTAGGGTAGGATGAGGATGGAATTCAGGATCTGAATGCAACAGTGAAGAGGTGGGTCTTCAACCTGGATTTGAAGAGGGCCAGGGAGGGCGCCTGGCGCACAGACGCAGGAAGGCGGAAGGCTATTCCAGGCATGTGGCGCAGCAAGGTGAAAGCACAATCGGGAGTTCGCAGTGAGGGTGAAAGGCATTGAAAGAAGCGATTTGTTAGCGGAGCACAAGTTTTGTGAGGGGACATAAGGAGAGATAAGAGATATGAGGTATTGAGGGGCCATAGAGTGAATGCACTTATAGGTCAGCAAGAGAAGCTTGAATTGGATGCGGAATTGGACAGGGGGCCAGTGAAGTGACTTGAGGAGAGGAGTAATGTGGGCATGGTGAGGCTGACAGAAGATTAGTCGAGCAGCGTGATTTTGTATAGATTGGAGGGGAAGGAGGTGGCTCACGGGGAGACCAGCGAGGAGTAGGTTGCAGTAATCGAGAGGAGATCAAGGAGTGGACAAGCGTTTTGGTAGTATGTTCAGAGAGGAAGGGGCGGATTTTGCTGATGTTGTAGAGGAAAAAGCGGCAGGTCTTAGCTACAAGCTGGATATGGGCGGAGAAGGAGAGAGAGGCGTCAAAGATGACTCCCAGGTTGCGGGCCGAGGGAACAGGAAGGATAGTAGATCCATTCACATGGACTGAGAGTGGAAGTGGGGGGGAGAAGTTGGGCGGAAAGACAAGGAGTTCAGTCTTGGCCATGTTCAGTTTCAATCGGTGATGAGACATCCAGGCAGCGATGTCCAAGAGACAAGCAGAGATCTTGGACTGGGTTGCCGGAGAAATATTAGGTGTAGAGAGGTAGATTTGGGAGTCATCGGCATAGAGATGGTACTGAAAGCCATGGGAAGAGATAAGCACGCCAAGGCCTTGGGTATAGAGAGAGAAAAGGAGGGGGCCCAAGACAGATCCCTGGGGTACACCTACATGGAGCGGGGTAGGGGAGGAGGAGAAGCCGCTAGAGCATACACTGAATGAGCGATGGGAGAGGTAGGAGGAGAACCAGGATAGTACAGAGTCCTTGAAGCCAAGCGAGGAGAGGGTGGTGAGGAGAAGATTGTGGTCAACGGTGTCAAAGGCAGCAGAAAGGTCAAGAAGGATGAGGATAGAATAGAGGTCCTTCTATTTAGACAGGAACAGATCATTGGTGACTTTTGTGAGTGCCGTTTCAGTGGAGTGTAGGGGACGGAAGCCTGATTGTAGTGGGTCCAGGAGGGCCTGGAAGGTGAGGAAGTCAAGGCAACGATGGTGGACTGCTCGTTCTAATAATTTTGATATGAAGGGAAGGAGGGAGATGGGCCGATAGAAGGGCAAGTGGGATCAAGTGAGGGTTTCTTGAGGAGGGGTGTGACAACAGCGTGTTTGAAGTCAGCGGGGACAATTGCAGTGGAGAGTGAGAGGTTGAGGATATGAGTGATGGAGGGGACGATGGTGAGGGAGAGGGAACGTAGGAGATGGGTGGGGATAGGGTCTGATGAACAGGTGGTGGGTTTGGAGGAGGAAAGAAGTGTGGTTTCCTCCAGAGATCGGGGGGGAGGAGGAGAGGGTAGCTGGGGAAGTATGGGTAGGGGAGGAGAAATGGGGGGGGGGGAGGGGAGGTGGATGAGGGGGTAGGGAATTGGAGGGTAATTTTGAGAATTTTGTCATGGAAGTAGTCGGCTAGGGTTTGGGCAGAGAGGGAGGGCGGGATCGGGGGTGGGGGGACCTTGAGGAGAGAACTGAGGGTATTAAAGAGACAGCGTGGGTCAGAGGCAAGGGAATTGGTCAGATGGATGTAGTAGTCTTGTTTGGCAAGTGCTAGGGCTGACTGGAAGGAGCCAAGCATGAATTTGAAGTGTAGGAGGTCTTCCAGGGAGTGGGATTTGGACCAGGCTCGTTCGGCAGAACGGGCACAGATGCGTAAGTAACGGGTTGCGGGTGAAAGCCAGGTTTGGGGGGTAGATCGTTTTACAGGATGTGAGGTGCAAGAGTGTCAAGGGCTGAGGATAGTGTAGCATTGTATGAGGATAATGCTTCGTCGACAGACTCGGAGTATAAAATAGAGGAAAGAGATGGAGAAATGGTGGAGGAGAGAGTCAGGGGATTAATATTATGAAGGTTTCTAAAAAGGTCGGAGGAGACAGGACGAGGTTGGGATGGCGGGAGCTGAAGAGTAAATGTTAGTAGGTGATGGTCAGATGAGGGAAGGATTGATTTGTGGAAGTTTGAGGGAGAGGAATTTGGAGAAGAGTATTAGATCAAGGCAGTGGCCGTGTAGGTGTGTGGGGGCAGTGGAGCAGAGTTGAAGGTCGAACGAGGAGGTAAGAGCGAGGAACTTTGAGGCATGGGGGTCGGAGGGTTTGTCGACGTGAATGTTGAAATCGCCAAGAATAAGAGTGGGGGAGGAGGGATCCATAAAGATAGAAAGCCAGGAGTCGAAGTCAGTGAGGAAGGTTGACTTGGAGCTGTCGGGTGGGCGATAGATAACAGCTACACGGAGGAGAAGTGGTGTGAGGAGGCGAATGGAGTGGACTTCAAAGGAAAGGGGGGGCGTGTGATTGGGGTGGCAGGAGGGGTTGGAATTGGCAGGAGGGGGAGAGTAGGAGGCCAATGCCACCGCGGCCAGTGGATCGAGGTGTATGGGAGAATTGGTAGCCCCCATAGCAGAGAGAGGCAATGGATGCGGTGTCGTCTGGGGGGGAGCCAGGTCCCGGTCAGGGCAAAAAGGTGTAGGGCATTAGAGATGAAGAGATCGTGAATAAAAGTAGTTTTTTTAGTGACTGAACATGCATTCCTTAGGGCGCAAGTAAACGGGAGAGCGGAGGGGGAGAGGAGAGGGATATGGCTAAGATTAGATAAGTTACGTGTGGATATCTTATCAGAGTAGAGTGGGGGTCTGTTTCTAGGGTAGTACCGAGATTTGGAGGGAGTATTTCTGGGGTAGTACCGAGATTTGGAGGGAGTAGGGTGTGGGTGGATATGCCTTGGGTGTATGTGCTTTCCAAGAGGGACATGAGGGGGGGGGGGAAGTGAGGGATAAATTGATGATATTAGATAGGTTATGTGGGGGATTATATGTGGAGGTAGGGTTGTAGTTGAAATGAAAGGTTGAGTGACTGTGGGATAAATGGGGGAGGGTGGAAGGAGGGAGGAGCGGGATGTGGATGAGATTAGATAGGGTACGTGAGGAACTTTCTTTAGTATGGGAGAGAAATTGGGGGGGGCAGGGTTGGGATTGATGTTACCTGATGAGAGAAGGAGAAATGAGTACAAGAGAGCGAGGTAAAGTGGAGGTAGTACGGCGGAAGCGAGGATGGGGTTGCCTAAGAGAGACGGGGGGTTGGTTGAATGCAGGGGATGGTGTGAAGATGCTCAAGAGCAGGTGCTAGGCTAGGGGGCAGAACAGAGGGAGAAGTGAGGAAGGTAGAGAGGGGGGGCAGGTTGAATGCGGGGGAATAGTATGGAGAGACTCCAGAGTGGGTGCTAGGCTAGGGGGTAGAGTGGAGGGAGAAATGAGGAGGGTAGGGGGAAGAGGAGGGAGGATGTTGATAGGAAGGGGGGCAGCTGGGAAGGAAGAGAATGACAATGAAATGTGGGGCCATGGTAGTGGGCAGTGAGGTTTGAACAAACAATGGGTAGGAGTTCTGTGCGGGCAATGGGTAACAGTTCTATGCAGGCAGTGGTAGCAGTTCAAGCTCTAAGCAACAATGGGTAACAGTTCTATGCACCCTCTGCACCGACTCCATCCTGTTCACATCCTTTTGAAGGTGCGGTCTCCAGAACTGCACACAATACTACAAATGAGATTGCATCAGAGACTTATACAGAGGCATTATCACCTCCTTATTTCTGCTGGCCATTCCTCTCCTTATACACCCAAGCATCTTTCTAGCTTTCACAGTTGCCTTTTCTACCCGTTCAGCCACTTTAAGATCATCAGACACAATTACGCCCAGGTTCTGCTCTTTTGTGGGCAGAAGTACCTCATTCCCTACACTGTACTGCTCCTTTGGATTTTTGCAGTCCAAATGCATGACCCTGCATTTTTAGCATAAAATTTCATCTACCAAATTCTAGACCATTCTTCAAGCTTAGTTAGATCCCTCCTCATGTTTTCTACTCCTTTCTGGGTGTCTACTCTATTGAAGATTTTGGTATCATCCTCAAACAAAGCAAACCTTACCCGACAGCCCTTCTACAATATCACTAACAAAGATGTTAAAAAGAATCAGACCAAGGAGAGACACCACTGGTAACAACCTCCTCTTCAGAGTGGGCTCCATTTACCTGTATCGTTTATCACCTCCCACTCAACCAATTTCTAACCCAATCAGTAACTTTAGGTCCATCTCTAGGGTGCTCAGTTCCTGTGCTAAATGGTGTCAAAGGCTTTACTGAAATCTAAATACATCATATCTAGGGTTCTCCCTCAGTCCAACTCCCTGGTCACCCAGACAAAGAAATCAAACAGATTTGTCTGACAAGGCCTTCCTCTGCTGAATCCAACCATCTAGCCCAAGAGTGCCATCTTACTCAATCTCCCTTTTTCCACAGAGCCCTACAGACATTTGTAGGGCTCTGCTCTTGACAACCAGGCCTCCCTTTGGGACTCCCTCCTTAAAGATGCTTTGGACCAGTTAGCGCCATTGCGGCCTTGCCCCCGTCTGTCCAACCCTGGTCACTCTTCTTGGTTCCATCCAGCTTTGCGATTGCAACGGGCCCAACTCCGTCAAGTGCAACGCCGCTGGTCTCGCCATCCCTCTCCTGATTTACATGTCCGTTTCAAGCAGCTTTATGCTGCCTACCGTTTGGCTATTCAATCTGCCAAACGGGCTCATTATGAGGCTGAAATCACTGAAGCGGCAAACTCTTCTCGCCAGCTCTTTAAGATCTTGCACAAACTTTCGTCCACCAGTTCTCCCCATGCTATGACTGCAAAGGCCCCAGATCCCCATTCACTGGCTGCCTTCTTTTCTGAGAAAGTTCTTAACCTTCGTGCTTCCTTTTCTACTCCCCTTCCACCCCCGCTTTCCCCACCCGCTTTCCCCTGCAACCCAGTTGCTACTGATTATACATTGCTGCCATCTTCCCCTTTGCCCAATCGGGCCCTTGCCCATACCTGGTCCTCTTTTCATCCGGTTCTCCCTGCTGAACTTCTTTCGGCGCTATCCACTTCTCGTAAGACCACATGCTCCCTAGACCCAATTCCTTCTCGTTGGCTGTCTGAACCTTCACTACAGCTGGTCCCTATTATCACTACTATCATTAATACGAGTTTTTCCTCTGGTTTGTTCCCCTCCTCATGGAAGTCGGCTATTGTCCATCCACTCTTAAAACAACCTTCCCTTGATCCATCTGTCCTTGCCAACTGGCGCCCTGTCTCGAACCTCCCCTACCTGGCCAAACTCCTGGAACGTTTTGCATTCCTTCAGTTGTCTTCTCACATCGAGTCCACGAACACCCTTCACCCCCGGCAAGCCGGTTTTCGACAGAGTCACAGCACTGAGACTGTCCTTTTGGCTGTTTTGAATGAATTACACGTTGCACATGATCACGGTGATATCACTCTATTGGTTTCTCTGGACTTATCTGCGGCTTTTGATTTAATCGATCACACTCTTCTTCTCACTCGTCTTGCTGAGGTGGGTTACGTGGTGCGGTTCTTCTTTGGTTTCGCTCCTTCCTCACTGCTCGCTCCTTTTCTGTTACCTTAAATGGTAAGTCATCCAGTTCTCTTCCTCTCACTTGCGGTGTCCCCCAAGGCTCTGTATTGTCCCCTTTGCTGTTTAATATTTTCCTGGCCCCCTTGCTTCTTGTATTACAGCAATACCCAGTGTCCTGTTATGTTTACGCAGATGATATTATTCTGCTCTATCACACCTCTCCACTTTTCCTGGATCTCTCCCCCTTCAACTCTTGCCTTTCTCATGTGGCCTCTTGGCTTTCTCAGCACCTCCTCCGTCTTAACCCCTCTAAGTCCACTGCTATGTGGGTTTCACTGAGTGGGTCGTGTCCGTCTGTTGCCCCCACGATTGATTCTATTCCCATTCCTCTGGTATCTTCTTTTCGGTACCTCGGGGTGATTCTTGATTCTTCTCTTTCTTTCCGTGATCATATTTCTTCCCTTACTAGGTGTTCTTTCGCTATTCTCCGCCAGCTTCGGGCTGTTCGTTCACTTCTTCCCCTCGGGTCCCTGGTCACTCTCGTCCTTGCTCTCATCATCAGTCGTCTCGATTATTGTAATATCTTTTTGGCCAATCTTCCCAATTACCAACTTCAACGTCTTCAGCTCATTCAGAATACTGCTGCCCGTATTATCACCTTCGCCCGTCGCTTTGATCACATTACTCCCATTCTCATTCGCCTTCATTGGTTGCCCCTCCGTGTTAGGTTTCATTACAAACTCCTTATCCTCACTCATCGTGCAATTTATACTAATAATCCTCTGTACCTGGCTGATTTAATCTCTCTCCACACGCCTTACCATCAGCTCCGCTGCCTTCATGCTAATCGTCTGGCCTTACCATCCCCGTCTCACGCACATCTTGAAAAAACCCGTCACGCTGCTTTCTTCTTTCTTGGACCCTGGTTATGGAATGCCCTGCCTTCGTCCCTCCGTTTAGAATCCTCCTATTCGCAGTTTAAATCTTCTCTTAAAACTCATCTGTTTCAGAAAGTGTTTGATCTCCCCCCCTGATTTCCCTTCCTGATACCGCCCCAGGTTACTGTCCTGTCCTAGCTTAGTTTGGTCCTGCCACCCCCTTGTTTGTCTTTGTTGGTTGTGCTGTTTGTCTTTTGTCCGTGTTTAGTTGCTGATTATTGCCTACTGCCTGTTGGTTGATTATTGCTTACTGTTTGTTGGTTGTACTGTTTGTCTTTTGCCCGTGTTTAGTTGTTGATTATTGCTTACTGTTTGTAAGGTTTTTGTGCTATTCTTTCTCTTTCTTTCCTATTATTTTTGGCGTTCCTTTTTCCATAGTTTGCAGTGCTGCCTTTTTATTTTATTTGTACACCGCTTTAATGTTTTTGACTTAAGCGGTCTATCAAGTGTAAAATAAAGATAAAGATAATTCCACCGGAAAAAAGTAAATTATTCTCGTGCATTGTCCAGTTAACACCAGTCCCTTTCCTGCCTCTGAGCCCCGTTGCCTCGGCTTCGAGACTCAGAAGTTAGGTTTTTCAACAGTATGGTTTCGCGCCTTTTCTGACCGCTAGCTACATTGGAGAGTCTCCGACCTTGCTGGGCTCCTTTTTGCCCCAATGGCTAGTGGGTTTAAAAAGTGTGATCGGTGCTCGAAGAACATGTCCCTTACTAACACACATGACTGTTGCCTCCGGTGTCTAGGTGCTGACCATGACCCAGAGGCTTGTTCCCTGTGCAAAAAGATGTCCACTAAGGCCATCCAGAGTCATCGACAGAAGCAGGACGGCTTTTTCCACAGGTCAGATTCAGCCCCGGTATCCCCGGTAGCTGTGTGGTATAAGACCCCGCATGGATCCTCTGAGTCACGTAAAGCCTTCGCAGTGCCAAAGCGGGCATGTGGTCACTCCAACAAGGGTTTCCCAGAGCAAGAGTACAAGAAAAAGAAGAAATCCTCAAGGACCACTTCTTGGGAATCGGACACACATGGTAAGTCCCGTGTGAGGTCCCACAGTCTCCGGAGGGTATCTGAGAAGTCGGAGCGGGAGTGACCAGCGAAGGTACCCAGGACAGATGCAGAGGCCTCTGGTGATGGATCTGGGAGCCCCAAGGCCCGTTCTGTCGAAGACTCCCTCTCCTCACCAACACCAGACTTGGTCACCCTGGCATCTGGGTCGAAGGCTGCAACTCCTGAGTGGGAAGCCAGGATGATGGCGTTAGAATTCAGCTTTTCTGCCTCCCTTGCCTCACAGCAGGTGTTGATGCCCAGCTTCACAGGTGCACATGCTGAGACCGCAGGGGCCTCAATGTTGAGGACTCCCTGTACGGCTGAAGAGATCCTCAAAAGCCCCATGCCTCGAACTGATCCTCAGCGAGGGTCTCGATCCCAGTCCTTGTCCTCGGGGGAGATATCCTCCCCAGCAAGCACTTCTGGCTCCGGCCAAGCAACAGCCTGCAAGTCACCGAAGGCTGGATCCAATGACACCCCAAGAGCCAACAGGCCTCAAGTCCTCTATGGACTACTCGGACTGGGAGTCCAAGGACGAGGCTTCCCTGGAGACATGAGCACACTGTGATCTCCCCTTGGATCCTTTTCCCCCGGCATCGAGACAACGGTCTCTGCCTGAGGAACTTTGTTCCTTGAGTTTGTCCGGGAATGGCGAAGGCATTGTCTCTCATCACAGAGTCAGAGGAGGACTCTCGCATGGAGGAACTTGAAATCCTCCAATACAAGGCTCCACCTAAGGAGGCTCTTATGGTCCCTGCCCCCATCATCCTTGGGTGACTCCTTCTCTGGATGTGGGAAACACCAGTATTAGACCATGCACTGACAGAAAAGCCCGAAGACTCACTCTTCAGTGCCCCCGGGAAGGGAGTCCTGTGCCCTCAATGCCCTTGGGCACAAATGCTATCAGGGTTCAATGCTGGCTTGCCGAATACAAGCATTTCAGCTGTATATTGGCATCTATCTCTGAGTCCTGACTGGGGAACTCAGAGGTTTCTCAGCAGAGATCATATCCAGCAATTTCAAATCCTTACGAAGTCCATCAGGGAGTGCTTGAAGTACTTGTCTTGAGCAGCCTATGACGGCTTCGAGTCTATCATGAGGGTGGCCGTCGCAGACATCGGTGTCTGACTCCAAACTTGGCTCCAGGCATCGAACCTCGAGCAATGGGTCCAGGAGAAACTCCTTGAATTCCCCTGCCTCGGTAAAAAAACTCTTCGGCAAGTTGATGGAGGACAAGGCGGCAGAGATTGAGATCGAGTATGTAACCAGGACTCAACTCTCCATGAAGACCTCCACTCTTCCCAAAAAGAAACCACTGGGGAAAAGGCCTCCCTTCTACCAGAAAGGCCAGCCTTATCGAGGCTATCCCCAATACTAGGTCCTCCAGACCCCTGAGCAGGGTCATCAGGGCAAGGGAGCGGGCCAGAGGCCTCGCAAACCTAAGGGCCCCAAGCCTCAGACACCGACTCTAGCCCAGTCTGGGACGGGGTTTTGACTCCCAGAGCATAGCCTCTTTACCCAGGGGAGACCAGCTACCAACAGGGGGCATCTGATTCATTTTGCCCATCGGTGGTCATCCATCTCCACCAATTCCTGGGCACTTCAAGAGGTCAGGGAAGGTTACCTCCTTCACCTGGACCAGACGCCTCCCCCTTTCTTTCCAGGACTCCCCTGCACCAAGCTCTGCTACTGCAGGAACTTGTAGACCTTCTCAGGGACAGGGCCTTGGAGCTCGTACCCAACCACCTGAAAGGAAAGGGGTTCCATTCCAGGTACTTTCTGGTCCCAAAAAGAACAGGAGGCCTAAAGCCCATCCTGGACTTGAGAAACCTGAACAAATTCCTGGTGCGGGAGAAGTTTAGAATGCTCTCCCTTGGAATATTGCTGCCCTACCTCCAGCAAGGAGATTGGCTATGCTCCTTGGACCTAAAGGATGCTTATACCCACATCCTTATCCACCCCAGCCACAGGCAGTACCTAAGGTTCATGGTTGGGAGCTACCACTTCCAGTACAGGGAACACCCTTCGGCCTCACCTCAGCAGCAAGTCTTCATCAAATGCCTGGCAGTGGTGGTGGCCTACTACTGTCTCCAAGGTGCCTTTGTCTTCCCATACCTGGATGACTGACTAGTGAAAGGACATATGGCCTCAGAAATGCAACAGGCCATGGCCCGCACCATCAGGGTCCTACAACATCTGGGGTTCGTGATAAACCACCCCAAATCCCACCTCACTCCAACACAGGTCTGGAGTTCATAGTAGCTCGTCTGTACGCTCTCCAGGCCAGGGTCTTCCTCCCCCTGGACAGGGCGTATCTCCTCAGAGCCCTGGTGACTGAGGTGCATCACCATCAAGCAGTGTCGGCACGGTCCATGCTCCGCCTGCTAGGCCACATGGCATCCACAGTCCATGTAGTCCCCAGTGTCCGCCTCCACTTGCAGGCAGCTCAGTGATGCCTCCACTCACAGTGGACTTAAGCTATGGGCAGGCTCCAGGACAGGGTCTCAGTGTCCCATCATCTAGCAGAGCCACTCGATTGGTGGCAGGATGCACAGCACCTGCAGAAGGGTATGCCCTTCCAGCATCTGAACACCCAAAAGGTCCTCACCATGGATGCCTCCCTATTGGGCTAGGGTGCCCACTGCAAGGAACTGCATATGCAGGGCAACTGGTCTCTGGAAGAGAGCCAGCGGCATATCTATCTGCTGGAGCTCAGGGCCATTTCTCTAGTGATCAAGGCCTTCCACCACTGCCTGCAGAACCAGTTGGTGCTAGTCCAAACAGACAACCAGGTCACGATGTTCTATCTGAACAAACAGGGGGGCACAGGGTCTCTGTGCCTCTGTCAGGAGGCAATAGCCCTCTGCTTGTATGTGACCAGCCAGGGAATGCTCCTCAGGGCAGTATACTTCCAGGCCGAGACAATACCCTAGCGGACAGGCTAAGCAGGGTCCTCCAGCCACATAAGTGGCGCCTAGACCCCAGGGTGGCGCAGCAGCTATTCCAACTATGAGGAACCCCAAGTCTGGACCTTTTTGACAGCCCAGCCAGCACTCAGCTGCCCCACTTCTGCTGTCCCCAACTGCATCTGTCCCCGATAGCAGCAGCCGCCTTCCTCATCCTGTGATCAGAGGGCCTTCTGTATGCCTTCCCTCCCATGCCACTAATCACCCGGACCCTCTTCAAGGTCCTGCGGGACAAAGCTTCCATGATCCTGGTGGCCCCGCAGTGGCCCAGACAACCTTGGTTTCCCCTGTTGCTCTGCCTCTCGATGGAGCTCCTGGTTCCTCTGGGGAGTGCCCCAAGGCTACTGACTAAGGAGGAGGGCTCGCTTCTCCACCCCAACCTGGAGTCCCTGTCACTAACAGCATGGCTGCTGAACAGGTTGCCCTAGCACCCTTCAACCTCCCCAGGAAGCTGGAAGAAGTCCTCCTGGCCTCTTGTAAGAACTCCATAAGATGAGCCTACTCCAAGTGGTGCAGATTCTCAGTTTGGGGTGTGGAGCAATGAATAGACTCATTCTCTTGCCAGGTGCACAGGTGCTGCAGTATTTGCTCCACCTTTCGCAGTCTGGACTCAAGTCCAACTCCGTCAGGATACACTTGAGCGCGCTCTCTGCACACCATCACTCCATAGAGGGCAAAGCTTTCTGTGCAGCCCCTCATTACCCAATTCATGCGGGGCTTGCTGCTCTCTAAGCCTCCCATCCGCTCACCTCCAGCGAAATGAGATCTCAACATAGTTCTGATGCAGCTTACCAAGCCACCTTTTGAACCTTTGGCTACCTGCCATTTGCATTACCTATCTTGGAAGGTTATCTTCCTGGTGACACTCACCTCTGCCCGCAGAGTCAGGGAGCTCCAGTCCTTGGTGGCCGAGCCACCTTACACCAGGTTCTACAAGAACAGGGTTGTGCTTTGCACCCACCCAAAATTCCAAAGGTGGTATCCGCCTTTCATCTCAAACAGGAGGTGGTGCTCCCCACCTTCTTTCCACAGCCCCATGCCGACAAGGCAACGGCCATTCTCCATACTCTGGACTGCAAGAGGGCCCTGTCCTTCTACCTGCAACGTAATCGGAGCCACCACAAAGCCTCATAGCTTTTTGTTTCATATGACCCAAGTCGACTGGGAGAGGCTGTTACCAAGTGGACCCTGTTCACCTAGGTGGTAGACTACTTTGCCTTTGCCCATAATAAGACTGGGCCCCCATTGGAGTGCCGAGTCACGGCACACAACGTCAGGACTATGGTAACCTCGGTTGCAAGCCTACGCTCTGTCCCTATGGCAGACATCTGCTGAATCATCACCTTTTCCTCAGTTCACACCTTTGCAGCTCACTACTTGCTGGAGAGGGAGTCCCGTTGGGACAGTGCCTTCAGCCAGGTCATACTCCGTAATCTGTTTGGGGTTTAGGCAACTCCAGCCCTCCAACCCTTCTTGTTCAGGCTACCGATGGTTTTCCTTGGACACTGGGGTCCTCAGAGTTTGTCCTCAGATTTGCTTGCAGTTGCTCACGACTGGGCTGTGTTTTTCTACAGGTTTTCAGTAGCCTGTAGCTAGGGAGTCCCATATGTGAGGACTGACTTCCTGCTTGTTCTGGAGAAAGCATAGTTACTCACCTGTAATAGGTGTTCTCCAGGGACAGCAGGAATCAGTCCTCACAACCCTCCCTCCTCCCCTTGCAGTTGCTGTACAATTTTTTTTGCCATCTTCTTTTGTCTGTTCTAGCTATGTCATCTGACTGAGTAAAGATGGTTTGCATAATTAATAAAGCGCAAGTGACCTCAACTCTACCTGCTGTTTCCGTCCCATTGGGACATCCATCCCCATTATTCCTGTTACAGAATAGATTTCATAGTATCTAAGGCCAGTTATTTCCAAACAAACAATGAACTATATACACTTGGACAGCTATTTTTTTGTTAACAGGTGTAGGTTCTATCTTGAGGGTGTTTGTCCTTTTGGTGTCATGTCTGTTGTCTGGTTAGGTGGTGGGACCAAAATGGTCAGAGATTAAGTGGGTTTTCAAGTGTTTGCAGAAGGAGGGGAGGTCGGTGAAGTTCCTTATTGTGTCTGGTAGGCAGTTCCATGGGGATGGTGAGTACAGTTCGGATGCTCTGTGACAAATTTGTGAATTGCAATTTGTTTTAGATTGTGGTATTCTCCAGGAACAAGCAGGAAGTCAGCCCTCACATATGGGTGACGGCGCCAACGGAGCCCTCATGCGGAGCAATTCCCCAGCTTTCAAAGAAAGCTTTTGGGATTGCATCGTGCATATGCGGTCCCCTTCCCGCCCAAGGGTACCATCTTGCTCAGTCTCCCTTTTTCCGTGGAGCCCAACGGACGTGGTCCTAATTCCCTCACGGAAAAAGTGTGTCAAATCTGAAGATTCTTTTCTTCGGCCCGGTTCGACACCGGTTCCCCTTCCCGCCTCAGTTCGGTACACGGGTATCGAGTCCGGTCAGTATTTTTTGGTTTTTGTCCTTAGTGACTAGCATTCGTGCCTTTTTTCTTTTTCACTGGCAGCCCAGTCATTTGACCTCACAGGGGCCCTTTTTCCCCCGATGGCTGCCAGTGGGTTTAAGAAGTGTGATCGGTGTAAAAGGTTAATGTCCCTCACCGACACACATGACTGTCTCCGCTGCCTCAGGGCTGACCATGACCCGATGGCCTGTGGCCCGTGCGGCAAGATGTCTTCTAAGGCACTCAGAAGTAGGCAGCAGCAGCGTGAAAGGATTTTCTCTGAGTCTGCATCCACCCAGGTCCAGACCTTGTCAGAAGCCTCGATGTCTCGGGAGCTATCTGACTCCGAGCATCGTCGGGGGGTCTTTTGAACGGGGATCTCCCTCAAGGGAACACCGGAGGAAGAAGAAGCTTGCGAGGACGGCATCGTTGGATGCCTCTGATAGACCTGGGTCCTTGTGGGCCAGGTCGCGGAGTCCCGACCACTGCCCCAGGTCCTCGGAGTTGGAGCAGCCTGCAAAGGTACCTCGCACGGAGCTGGAGATGCTGAGGAAGATAACTGCTGTTGTCCTCATTGACTCTCCTCTGGGAGAACCGGCAACGGGCCCGACGGCATCGGGACCCGAGCCGGAGGCTGCGGAGCCTTCTGAGCTCGGTCTCAGAATGGCGGCCTTGGAGCACAGCATGTCTGCCTTCATTGAGCAGCAGCGGGTGCTGATGGCCGGTTTCACCGGTCCATCCGCCCCAGCCACCGGGACCTCGATGTCCAAGTCGACCCCGGAGGCCGAGCTGATCCTTGAGACTCTTCGGACTTGGGTTGATCCTCAGCCGAGGTCTCCCTTGACCTCCCATTTGGGACTGAGGTCGTCGACACCGGTGCCATTGGCGTCAGGGCAGTCAAGACCAAAGCCCTCATGGCCGGAGCCCATCGATTCCTCCTTGGAGGACTCGGCATGGGAAACGGAGGATGAAGAGTCCCCGGACACCCACTGGACCCGGTGTGTCCCATCGGACTCGCTGGGGTCCGAGTCTCTGAGAAGGTCTCCCCCACTCCCCACCCACCCCGGAGGATACCCGGTTCTCGGAGTTCATCAGGGACATGGCCAAGGCTTTGGCATTCCCAGCAGACACCGAGGAGGAGCCCCAAGCTGGGGAGCTCGAGGCCCTCCAGTATGATTTTCTCCTTCGGATAACCCTTACTGTACCGGTTCCTCCAATGTTGGAACGGCTGATTTTCTGTATGTGGGAGTCTCCGGCCTCAATGCCAGTTCTCAGCAAACGGGTCAATTCCATCTATCGAGTCCGCAAGAGCCCTGGGTTCTAGAAGGTACAGCTGCCGCACTACTCCATGGTTCTGGAATCGGCCATGCACAGGCTCAAGAGCCAAAAAACGCACTCCTCTGTGCCTCCTGGCAGGGAAGCCCGGAACCTGGACGCCCTTCGCAGAAAGTGCTACCAGGGTTTGATGCTGTCCTGCCGTGTCCAAACATACCAGCTGTACATGGGCATGTATTTGTGGGACCTGGCAAAGGAGATTGCCGGGTTCTCAGCTGGCCTCTCCGAGGAACCCTTGCAGTGATTCAAGGCCTTGTCCACGAGGATTCGAGAGTGCTCAAAGTTTGTCTCGGGCAGCCTATGATGGCTTTGAGGCTTCGGCCCGAGTAGCTGCAGCGGGCATTGTGGCCCGACCCTAGGCATGGCTCATGTCGGACCTAGAGCCATGGGTATAGGACAAGTTGGTCGATGTCCCATGCTGAGGTGACAACCTTTTCGGCAAACCCATGACTGAAAAGGTTGCCGAAATAGAGTCCGAGTACTTGACCCAGACAAGACTCTCTAAAAAAGACTTCTGCCCCTTTTAAAAAGAAGGGCTCGGGTAAAAAGCCCTTTTTCCCGAGGAAGGGTGCTGCTTACTGCGACTATCCCACTCACCAGGCCTCCCCGGCTCCCCATCAGGGGCACAGGGGCATGGCCTGTGTAAGCAGAAGACTCCCAGGCACCAGCTCCTTCCCAGCCGGTAGGGGGTTTTTGACAGCCACAGCATAGTCTCTCTCCAGCCAGGGGTGAGACTTGGCACAGGAGGAAGGCTGGCCCTGTACGCCCACAGGTAGCCAGCAATCACTACAGATACCTGGGTCCTACACATAGTTCAGAAGGGCTATTTGTTCCACTTCAACCGGGTACCTCCCTCCTACTTCCCAGGGGAGCCTCTCAGACCCTCTCTACACAGGAACCTCCTCTTACAGGAGTTGGCCGGTCTTCTAGAGGATCAGGCGGTGAAGCTGGTGCCCCACCGCCTACAAGGGTAAGGCTTCTACTCCAGGTATTTTCTGATACCAAAGAGAACAGGAGGCCTCAGGCCCATCCTCGACCTGCGAAACTTAAACAAGTTCCTAGTGAGGGAAAAGTTCAAGATGCTTTCCCTTGGAATATTGCTGCCTTACCTCCAACAGGGAGATTGGCTATGCTCCTTAGACCTGAAGGATGCCTACACTCACATCCTTATTGTCTGTGGTCTGGACGTATATCTCAGATTTGTAGTGGGAGGAAACCATTTTCAGTACAGAGTACTTCCATTTGGCCTATCTGCCCCCAGCGTGTTCACCAAGTGTCTGGCGGTGGTGGCGGCCTTTCTCAGGAACCAGGGAATCTTCGTCTTCCCATACTTGGATGAGTGGCTTATCAGGGCCCCATCGCCTCAAGAGGCCCAACAGGCCACAGCTCGCACTATCAACATATTGCAGCATCTAGGCTTTGTCATAAATCAGGCAAAGTCCACCTTGCTCCCCACACAGAACTTAGAGTTCATAGGGGCGAGGCTGGACACCATTCAAGCAAGGGCTTACCTGCCAGAGGGCAGGGCAAAGAGGCTTCTGGAACTAGTACACCAAATCAGCCACAAGTCTCAGATATCAGCAAGGCATTTTCTGCGTCTTCTAGGACACATGGCCTCCACGGTGCATGTGACCCCAAACGCCCGTCTCAACATGAGAACAGCTCAGTGGTGCCTCTGGGATCAGTGGACGCAAGCCACAGGGCGACTCCGAGACAGGATAAGGGTGTCCAAATGACTGCTGAAGTCATTGGCCTGGTGGCTTCAGCCACCCAACCTGCTGGGAGGAGTGCCTTTTCAGCCTCCAGCGTATTCAAGAGTCCTGATGACAGATGCATCCCTGCTGGGCTTAGGAGCCCATTGCCAGGACTCATGCACTCAAGGGTTGTGGTCTCCTCAAGAGAGAACACAACAAATCAACCTCTTAGACTTAGTGATACACCTAGCTCTTTGAGCCTTCTGCCATGTTCTCTCACATCAGTCTGTCTTGGTGCAGACAGACAATCAGGTGGCTATGTTCTACGTGAACAAGCAGGGAGGGATAGGGTCCCGTATCCTGTGCCAGTAGACACTGTACCTCTGCTCCTTTGCCATCAGTCAGGGTATGTCTCTCAAGGCGGTTTACCTGCCAGGTCAAGAGAAGGGCCTAGCAGACAAACTAAGCAGAATTCTTCAACCTCATGAATGGCAACTGAATCTGGAAGTGGCCCAGCAGATCTTCCTCGGCTGGGGACATCCATCCATAGATCTCTTTGCCAGCCCGCAGAATCATCAGTTGCCCATCTTTTGCTCCAGACAGCCGCATCCCCAGAGGATGGCTGCAGATGCTTTTCTGATCTCCTGGTCTGTGGGGCTCCTGTATGCGTTTCCTCCCATGCCTCTGGTGGCCCGAACTCTGTTCATAATACTGTGGGACAAGGCCTTGGTCATCCCGGTAGCCCCCAGATGGCCAAGACAACCTTGGTTCCTGCTTCTCCTCCAGCTGGCAGTGGAGACCCCACTCCCTCTGGGGACGAGGCCCGACCTCCTGTCCCAGGAGCAGGGCTCTATCTTAGATCCCAACCTCAGGTCTCTCAACCTAATGGCATGGCTGCTGAAAGGGTAGTGCTGGCTCCTCTCCTCCTACCTAAGAATGTAGAAGAATTATTACTGGCCTCAAAGAGGCAGTCCACTAGGAAAACCTATGCCTTCAAGTGGCAGAGGTTTGAGGTGTGGTGTAACCAACACAATGAAAACCCTTTCTCTTGCCTTGTACCAGTGGTGTTACAGTACCTGCTTCACCTCTCTGACTTAGGCCTCAAGTCTAACTCTGTCAGGGTCCACCTAAGTGCTCTGTCAGCACATCACTCACCAGTGGAAGGACAACCTCTTTCAGTTCACCCCTTGGTGTCCAGGTTCCTCAGAGGTCTACTTCTACTAGAACCCCTGGTTCGTCCTCCGGCGACCAAGTGGATCTGAATGTGGTCTTGCAACAGCTTACTCGCCCACCTTTTGAGCCGATGTCCGCTTGCCATCTGTGCTTCCTCTCCTGGAAGGTACTCTTCCTGGTGGCACTCACATCTGCCAGGCGAGTGAGTGAGCTACAAGCTCTGGTTTCAGAAAGACCGTACACATGATTTTATAGGAACAAGGTGGTCCTACGCACCCACCCCAATTTTCTCCCGAAAGTGGTCTCTCCGTTTCACCTCAACCAAGAGGTGGTTCTTCTGACATTCTTTCCCAGACTGCATGCTAGCCGGGCAGAGGCGGTTCTGCAAACCCTTGATTGTAAGAGGGCATTCTTGTTTTTGAGCTTTCCTTTATCCTTGAAAACCATTCAAATGGTACATAATTCTGCCAAAAGACCTACTTAGAAATACTTCTCATAGAGATCCTGTCACTCCTGCCTTAATTCAGTTGCATTGGCTGCCTATGACAACAAGAATAAAATTCTGACTTTTGAATCTTATTTAAGACGCACAGATTAGTGCACCTTATAAGGAACTACTTGTGACTGAAGCCAAAGCACCAGCATAGTTGCTTACTTATAATGGGGGTTCTCAGTAGACAGCAGGGGAATGCAGTCAACTTTGATAGTGACATCCTCTGGACAGATCCAGTGTGTGGTGACTCCATAAACATGCATAGGAGTGGAGGAGTAGCCTAGTGGTTAGAGCAACTGCTTAGTACCCAGAAGATCAACGGTTTGATTCCCACTGGCACTCCTTAGGCAAGTCACTTTACCCTCCATTGCCTAGAAAGAACAGGCCTGGCAATCCACTTATGGTGATACATTGCCAAGTTGGGTCACTAGGAATCAGCACTGACTTGACAGCACTAAAAAAAAAAAAAAAAAAAAAACACCACCCACCCATACATAGAGATTCCTGGACATCCTGACAATCATTCTTTAGTCTTTCATTGCAACAACTTATGAAATCAGCTACATTATGAAAGCATGGGTATTGGTGAGAGGAAAAAAGTGTGACTGCATTCCCCTGCTGTCTACAGCGAACCCCTATTACATGAAAGCAACTATGCTTTCTCCGTGGACAAGTAGGGGAGATGCAGGTCTAGTTGATAGTGACTCCAAAGCCATAAGGACTTCAAATAATTCTAGTCTATGTGACCTGAGAAAAAGAGAAGCTGCTGAGTGGTGGAACAGAGGATTACAGTGCAAATAAGTTACATAGCAGAGACTGTCCAAAGGTATTGTCTGAAGAGAGAGAGCAGTCAAGGTAATAATGCTCGGTAAAGGTATGAACTCTCATCCAAGTGGCTGCATTATAAATTTATTTTATGGAAACTGATTGCAGATGAGCTGCCCTGATGATGCAGAGTGACTGTCTGGATTAGTGTGGCTCACAGCATGATAAGCAAAACTGATATAGTCTGAGATCCAAGTAGATCAAGTCTGTTTTGCCACTGATTGCCCTGTAAAATAGTTATTTCCAAGTTATAATGCCCTGTTCAATGTAATTTCAGTTTGTTCAATGTAAACCGCACTGATGCAGAATAGCGTGGTATATAAGAGAATGTAAATAAATAAATAAATTAATTAAAGATGACAGAGTTGAGAAGTCATATCTAATCTTCTGTGCAGTATGGAGATAGCACAGAAGAGAGCCTTTCAACAGTCAAGGAAATGCAAGCTAGTCTCCAACTTAGATGCTTGAGACTTAAGGGAAAAAAATGCTGAGGGTCTCAAGCTATCCACAATCCTAAAGTTTGATTTGACATTTAGTGTCCCAAAAGATGATATAGTAATGTTAAATTATTTAATATTTTTTAAATTTGTTTGTTGGACTGTTTGTCTGGGGAGGAAGTAAGAAAACCTCTCTTGTAACAAACTTTCTGTTTTATTCTATGTACCAAGCAAGTGAATGCTCAAAAGATATACGAACATGCTACATCAGCATATCATGCTAACAACATGATAAAACTTATCTGAAACAGTCGCCAATCATTTCAGCAGTCCATCGGTCACCTCACAACTTAGGAAAGACCGGGCATACAGGTGAATCTGACCAATGATAACAGGAATCACTATCCAATTCGCAACACAGGTCTGTGTTTCAGACTCCTCCACTTTTCATAGAGTCCTGTTTCAAGTGATACTTTTTGAAAGAGATTCCATTCATAGATAACATGGTCTGGTGCCTCACAATTGCTTGTCTTATAAAAAAGAAATGGGATTGTTTTTATGACACAAATCTGACGCACACATTCCACACCAATAGCTCAAGCCACTATTGTCACAATATGCTCCACCAATTCAATTCCTGATTCAAACCGGATGGTGAAACTGATCTTAATTGATATATCCATGATTGTTCTAAGTATTGCAGGCAGGAAACTGTCTCCATCTCGAGGGTTTTGGAGGACATGATCCAATACATGTCATTGAAAATCAGAAAAAGTATGACCATGTTGCAAATTATGGGCTATTACCGGTGCTGCTAAAACTCTGGTGTTAATCCTCAACCTGGCATTAGTTGACAGAGTGGCAAGGCATGAGAGGTGGAGGAGATACTTGAGTGTCTCTTGTGGCTAGAGGTAATGTACCTGTCCCTCCTGGTGAATGGAGCTCCAGTCAGTATTCCATCTATTTTGTGATGCCCAAGAAGGAGGGGTCATGGCATCCCATTCTCGAACTGAAAAGGGTCAACAGAACCCTGAGGGTCTTATGTTTTTGCATGGAGACCTTGCGCTCAGTCATAGTGGTGGTGCTTCAGGGAGAGTTCCTAACCTCCCTAGATTTGACCAAAGCCTACTTGCACATTCCGATCTGCCCCAAGCACCAGAATTTTCAGAGCTAAGTGGTGCCGAGAGTGCATTGTCAGTTTCAGGCCTTGCCCTTTGGTCTGGCCACTGTGCCTTGGGTGTTCACCAAGGTCATGGTGGTAGTGGCAGCAGACTTGCATGAGTAAGAGGTCATCATCCATCTGTACCTGGACAATTGGCTGATTCAAGCCATGTCCTTCCAGAAGAGTCTCAATGCAATGGTCCTGGTGATCAGGCATCTTCAGGATTTGGCCAAGAGCAGGCTGGAGCCATCTCAGTCCTTGGAGTATCCGGGGGCTTGGTTTAACACCCACAAAGATATGGTGTCTTTCTCAGAGGGCAGAATTGCGAGGTTTCAGGCTCAGGAACTGAAGAGGGTCCCTCGCCCACAGGTGTGGGACTACCTTGAGGTACTGGGCTCCATGGCAGCCACGTTGGAGCTGGTGCCCTGGGCAAGGTTGCACATGCAGGCCCTTCAAATGGACTTGCTGTCGTGGTGATCTCCCCAGTGCAGTCCATAAAGTTTGCCTTCCGCTTTGGGCAGCAGCCCGAATGAGTTTGAGGTGTAGAGGCTACTCATCTAATGTCATTGATACCTTGCTGCAGGCTCATAGGCATTCCACGTCATTGGCCTTTGTGCTGATCTGGTGCATTTTCGAGGCCTGGTGTGCAGAGTGTGGCCTTTGCCCCCTTGGGGCCTCCCTGCCTGGTATCCTGACTTTTCTGCAAGCCAGACTGGAGAAAGGTTTGGCTCTGAGCTCATTGAGGCTCCATGTAGTGACTTTCGCATGTTTCCAGGGTCAGGATCAGGATCAAGCCCCGGTGACTCATGGGGTTGTGATTCATTTTCTTTGAGGCGTTAAGCATCTTTGTCCCCCTTATCAGTCTGTGGTTCCCTCATGGGACCTTAATTTGGGGCTTTCAGCCTTGGGGGAGTCTCATTTTGAGCCACTTAATGGAGCCACAGTGAAGGACTTGGCATGTTTCTGGTGATTATCTGTTTAGGCCGTCGAGTTTCGGAGCTCCAGGCTTTGTCTTGTAAGGAGCTCTACTTGATGTTATCAAAGGAAAAGGTGGTCCTTTATCCGGTGCTATCTTTTTTTTGCCTAAGGTGGTGTCCATTTTTCACCTCAATCAGGCAGTCTCCCTGCCAACATTTTCTAGGTCATAGGATTCTGATGAGGCCTGTCTTCTGCATAAGTTGGATGTCCACAGGTGCCTCAAGTGGTATTTGAAGGTGACTCAGCCTTTTAACGTTCCAAGAGGCTTTTTGTCTTGTTTGGTGACCCTCGGAAAGGGTAAAGCAGCTTCTAAGGCTTCTATTTCCCAGTGGATTCAGGAGGTTATTGGGTCTGTATCTGTTGAAGGGGCACACGGCGTCTTTGGGCTTGCAGGCCCACTCCATGCAGGCATCATCTTGGGCAGTTTGGTCTGGTTTCAGGACATTTGTAAAGTGTGACGTGGTTGTCTTTTTGTTCATTTTTTGGCATTACTGTCTGGATGTGCAGGCCATCAGGATGCGGCCTAGGTGTTACAGGCTAATGTGTCAGTTCCCACCCATCATATCGACAAAAACCACCTACTTGACCCTCAACAGCACGATTTCCGCCCGTTGCATGGAGTGGAAACCCTCATGACCTGTCTCATTAACACTATAACCATAGGCATTCAAGACCATACACAAATCTACCTTCTGATATTCTTGGATATCTCCGCAGCATTCGATACAGTCTACCATAACACCTTACTCCAGAGACTACACCTATTTGGAATTCAACATACCATACTCAAATGGTTCAAATCATATCTAACAGAAAGACAACAACAAATAAAAATAGGCTCAAACATCTCCAAAGCCCACCAACAAACACAAGGAATACCCAAAGGCTCCACTCTATCCGCACCCTCTTTAACTTCAACCCCTATGCTCAGTTATCAAAAAACACAATATCCTTTATCACATATATGTTGATGATATTATGCTGTACTTGCCCACTCTTATCCAATCAACTTGACTACACAGAAATTCAAGACTGTTTCACAGAAGTCACACACTGGCTTTCAACTAATAACGTATCTATCAACTTTAAAAAGATCGAGGCTATGTTCATTACAACGGACACCTTCTTCACACCCCCAACCACTGTAACATTAAACAACATACAGATAAACATAAAAACTGAGTTGAAATACCTCTGTATCACTATTGACCAGCAACTATCCTTCAAAACCCAAGTAGCAACAACAGCCAGAACAATCTATTTCAAAACAAAGACTCTGCAATGACTCCGTCCTCTCTTCGAACCAACAGATTTTAGATCTGCACTGTAAGCAGTCACTCTCCCCCATGCAGACTACTGTAATAATATCTACCAGGGTCTACCTCAATCCACACTTCTCCCTTCAAACTGCATTACACACCGCTGCACGTACTATCCAGGGAGCCAATAAATATGACCACATCACCCCCATCCTAAAACAACTACACTGGCTGCACCTTACCAGTAGAATAAAATATAAATGCATCCTCCTCACACACAAAGCACTTCATTCCTACCAGGAAACCTGCCTCAAATCCCTTCTACAGAAACCACCTACAAACAGACCATGAAGACATTCTACAATCAACAAACTTAACATACTGCAATCCAAACCTAAATAAGAACTGATAAACATGCCGCAAAGCGTTTGAACTCTATGCTTTGTAAATAATAATAAGATTCATTTTATTATTATTGTTCTGTTCTTTGTAAACCGCCCCTGATCTCTGGAAGGGGTGGCATAGAAAAATGTACAAATAAATAAAAATAAATAAATGCTTCATCTCTATGGAACTCCCTTCCAGACACACCAAGAAACATTACCAGTCTCCCTGCCTTCCGTAAGCACCTAAAAACCCACATATTCACTGAACACTTTGGTCCCTCCACATAGCCCTCCACCATCAACATAACACTACTAAAACTGATTCACTATTGAAAATAGTTGTTTGAATACACCATTAAGCCACAACGTTTGTATATAATACTACAGTTTATAATACTTAGTATATATGTTACCAAAAAATGTTGAGATGTTTCAGTTGTTAACTTTTACTCGTTCCTTGTACAACAAATGTTTACTGTAAACTGCTCTATTTTCTGTAAACTGCTTTGACCCAGTAAAAAGTGGTATATAAGCCTAGCTAAATAAAATAGAGATATCAGTTCCAAGTGACTACTACTCTGTGAATTGCATGGAGAGGCAGAAGATCCTGAAATACCAAGAAATGCAGTCAGAGACCAAGGAAATGTGGCAGAAAGATACAGAAATATTTCCCATCGCATTGGATGCTGCAGGCTTGATAAGAAGAATTTTCAAGCACATCTTGACAAACTACCCATATATGTTACATCTTACAAACTCCAGCAACAGGTTCTCTTTGATATTATGCAAGTACTACAATAAACATTAGCAGTAAATTTGAGAGACAGTGATCATACTCTATATATCCTGGCTTAGAGGTGAGGTTCATGACTGTCATGGTACAGTATGTGCAAAACTAACCCATTTGGAGAAACTGCCCCATTGATTATTTCAATAAGCCTGTGATTTTTTTATAGCATATTCCACTGGTGTTTCAGTTGGTTGAATTACTAATTGACTATATGCCCCTGAAAATATAATTTAATTATTTAGATAGGGTTTTAATGGAGATCATTTATAGACATAGAACAATAGAGTTTTAATGTGATGCTATACTTATCATGGATTGTGTTTCTGATTATGAGATAATTACTCAGTGTTTTTATAATTGATTTCATTTATTTATTTTTTCCTTTGAGAAAACCAATGGATTGCCTGGTTTCTAATTATTGAGATTTTGCCATATGTTAATATCTTTTATTGACTATTTACCATCTCAGTAAGTTGCATAATAAATTATGTTTTGCATTTTTTATTGTGTAGAGTTCATCACAATTGGTCCCGTCAGGGATTTGTTATATATAGATTTGACCATAGTGACTTAAGGAAAATTATAGAGGATGGATTTTTTGTACTGGTTCCAGGTTATGCATTTTTATTTATATTTTTATCTGGTTATACTTATGTTTGTTAATTGTTTTATGTATATATTATGCTTACAATTTTTTTCAACATTGTTTTATGTATTTTATTATGTATTTATTATATACAATTTTCATTATAATGATTTTCTGTGTATTGGTTTATGCTATTATATTTGAAGATATATCCCTGGTGATGGCGCATGCCAAAACATGGCTGTGTAGGGTGAAAATTTAACAATAAATTTACTTTATGTTTACTACCCCAGTGGGTGGTTTCTGGACTTTGGTGTGAATGCTCTCAGGATACTATATCAATGATTCACTTTTATCTATCTATCCAGTAGTTAACCCCTTCAAAAAATGTAGCAGATTGATGAAGTAAGACTTCCCTTGGCTAAATACATGCGGATAAAGCTTAAATATCCAGCTGGCAAAAGAATACTATTTGATGTATTTCAGCTCTGAATGAATCAGCTTCAGGAATAAAGTATTCCAAATTCTAGCAAGCCACTTGGACAACAATTGATAAGAGTTTGAATTTTTTTCAGAGATAATATTGTATCTGATGCGAATGAACTATTATTATTAAGGCATGATGGATGGTAAAGAAAAACATAGCGTACGTGAGTTGCATTGTGTGTCATTTTGATATCCTGGGACATATTGGTTTTTAGAGGTAGATCTGATCTACAAGGTGGCCCAAAAAAGTGAGAACATCTTGTAAATTAAAAGCTTAAATAGTTTACTTATTTACCTTTTTTAGCTATATAACGTCTTTATTTCGACAATTTCTGGTTGCCATCTTTTTTTTTGTCAATCGTTTACATCTGTCTTTTTGAATTTTTAAATGACTTATATGCTACGAGATGTTCTCACTTTTTGTGGGCCACCCTGTATTTTACATTTTTAGAAGGAGGAAGTATTTTAGAGAATAAAGAAATAAATCCCTATGCTAGAATATTTTTGAACTGTTAAGTAAAATACTATCAAATTGCTTAAAACTGAATGTAATGATTTCAGTTGCTATTTTATAAGCAAATATTTATTTCCAAGTAATGGGCTAAAGTAGAATTAGGATGAGAATTAAAATTAATTTATTGTTAAGGTTGGCAGCTGGCTCCAGATGGCCCAACAGGCTTGATCGAGTCCTGGGTTTACCCCACCTCATGCAGGGACATGTAGTTCTGATTTCTCTATTGCACTCCATAAGAAAAGCAAGACTGCAAGTCCCTGCATGTAGTGTGGTAAACCCAGGACTGGATCAAGCCTATGGAGCGCATTTGAAGCCAATTGTCAACCTTATTTATTCTCTATCACTAATGCATCCCCTTCAGTAAAAGGTCTGTGAAGCTTTAAAGTAGTAATTTAGCTGTAAGATCTGAAAATTTTAAGCGCAACCAGGCTAATCTTGTGATTATGCATAGAATAGAATATTTAAACTATGAAATCCTGTCATATTTAAAGAGCATTTTACATAATCGCTTTACAAATTTGAAATGAGACAGCGGAACCAAGTTGGTTAGAATGGCGAGGACATATTTATTTAGACTGATGAAGGTATGCACAAGCAAGCTTTCCAGATTATTAATATCCCCTACCCTAGTACCTATGCCTTTACGTTTTTGCAGGTCAAAGACCGTGTCCCCCGTAAGAAGCAAGAAGCTCATCACTTTTTACTTTTCGCTTTGACTGTCAATCAATGGCTCAACTGAGGGCGAGTGACGTCATAACGCCAGAGGGCGGGAAAGGAGGAGGAGCAGAAGCTCGAGCTCAAACAGCAAGACGTTCACTCTGAGGGAGGCGAGCGGGCTCTCGCGGCAGAGGGAAAAAGGAAGGAAGGAGGGAGGGAGAGCTATGGTTACCATAGGAATCAACACCGACCTGCAGGGGTAAGTGGAGGGAAAAAGGAAACCCTTCTCTCGGGGGAAATAGAGCACGTGACAGCGACTCGTGACGTCATTTAACGGTCGAAGATTCGATGGTGCTTGTCCGGCGCTGTGTGTGCATTAAGCAAAAAACTGAGTCCGTATCCAATAGAGGGCACAGGGGAAGCGTTTCAGTGCAAACACGTTGATTACCAGACCAGTGCGTCTCACCTGTCTCCTGGTGGCACACGGCTAGAGCTTCAGCACTCCCACAGTGCAGGAGAGATTTGCATACAATGGCTTTCCTATTTATGCAAAAATCTATCTCGTGCATATTCATTGTAGGAATGGGAAAATCTGACTGGTTAGGTGTTATCTCCAGATAGGGTTAGCATCCTTTGAGCCCATCAGGACGGGACCACCTTTCCGAGGGGGGTGTCTTCTGAATCATTGACCTTTCCTCTCCAAATGGCTGACCTTTGCAGGGGGGGTTTCCGAATTGCTGAAGATTAAATGGAATTGTAAACTTGTGCCTTCTGGTCTCTTGGGTGCTTAGGATGGTGGTGAGCATGTCCCAGGGCCCTACTGGCTTGGTTCCGGGCTGCCTGAGCTAGTTGCTGTGTACTCTGTTGCAGTCTTGGTTTTAAGCATGCCTTTTAAGAGAGAGCAATACTCTGTGGCCAATCAAAAAGCTCCTCTGTACTGCAGCCCTCACATTCAAAGAAGTGGGGTCTGAATCTTCAGGAAAAGGCTCAGGCCAGGGTCTGCAAGGATTCCCTTTCCTCAGCTTTTTTGGAGAAAGGCTTGAGTGGACAGTACAGTGTCCAGTTACAGCTTGTAATCAGATACTGTACAAAGGGCTGAAAAACAGGCTTCCTGACCAGGCAGTTGATTGAGAAGCACTGCACTATGCTGTAATCATTTAGAGTTGCTACCTGACTCCATATTTGCCCAAGAAGGTTGATCCAGTCCCGAGATTACCCCACTGCATGCACAGGGCTGGCCCCAGAGTTAGTTCAGAGTATTGGCAGCAAAGGCCAACCTTAAGCCTCATGTCCTCCCTGGCCACCAGAATCTGTTGTTTAGCGTTGAAAACCCTGTTCTCCATGGACTAGCAGGATTGCGTCAGCCACACCTGGTGACGTCCTCCGGGCGGCGCCGTAGATACGGAAGTGCTCTCCAGAGCTCAGAAATGTGAACCTTTCTGAGCATGTCCAGATAGCCCACCTTAACGGCCCGCCCCCTAGCCCGGCCAGTATTCTTCCTTCCGCCTTGCCAGCAAGACGGACCCTGCTCTCCTATACACCACAAGATCTTCAATTTAAATTTCAAGTTAGATCTACAAACTCAGCTCTACAGAGGATTCCACAATGCCGAAACCCGGTTTTAAAAAATGCCACCACTGCAAACGAAAGATGAGCAGCGCAGACACCCACGATATCTGCTTGCGCTGTTTGGGCCCGAACCACAATGTGGAGGACTGTCATCACTGTGGGAAAATATCCCCAAGAGCCTGCAAATGCAAGTACCTCAACTGCTCCGGCTGTCTTTCCTCTGCTTGCGCCGGCTTCGGATGTGCCAGTGGGGGCCTCCATCCTCTGCCGTGTCGCGGATGCCCCCCCCACCTCCGTGCCTCTGGCGCTGTCTCCGATGTCTCCTGCACCTGTTGACTCCTCGGGGCTTGCGGCGGCAGTGGCCAGATCCCAGCCCGCGATCTCCTCCACGCACAGCCATGTGGCCCCAAAAGATGGCAACGGGCTTCGGTCCTCCACCTCCGTGCCTCAGTCCTCCTACTCCGCCCACTTTAGGGGCGGGCCGCTCGTCACTGAAATCTCAGAGGCACGCAGCAGCCAGGAACCCAGCCATTGGTGCTGTCCCTCAGGCTCCGCCCAGAGTCCGCCCTCTCAGCTTGCGGCCCCAGGGAGCCCTATAAGCGCTGTGAGATCGCTCGGCACCGGAGCACCTCCGCACCGTTCGCACAGGCACAGCAGAAGCAGATCGGGCCGGAGGACACATTGCAGCAACAAACGGGGCAAGAGCAGCAGGCACAAGAGCTCCAGCTGCAGCAGCAGTGCGTCCAGCCACAGAGCACAAAGCACCAAACGCTATAAATGCCGCCACCGCTCCCAGCACCGCAGAAGCCACGAAGGTCATCGCAGGAGCCGCAGAACCGAACACCAGAGTCCTTCAAGCTCCTCCAGCCCTAGCCGCCGCCACCGCAGCAGATCCATTCACAACGCTTCTTCTGCAATCATTAACTTACTGACTCGGCTAGGAAGGCAATCCGCCTCCACTACTTCCATGGCCCCCCCTTCTCCTCCCATCCAATCTGCTCCCAAGGCAAGGGCCCCTTTGGAACACCAGACACCCACTCTGGACAAGAGGGCTAGAGATCTCACCCATAGGCCCTCGCCGGATCTGGACCCAGGAAATCCGTCCGCAGACAGCACCACGGAGGAGCGCGACATCGAGGCAGCGGTTGTGGGGTCTGCATCCCAAGAACACACTACCTCAGAGAAGAGACAGTCCCTGGAGCCGGAAGATCCACCCCCTCCGGAGGATCTCACGTACCCCAAGTTCCTGGACAAACTTGCCTCTGCCTTGGCATTGAAGGCCTAAGAGGATAAAGGGGAACCAGTCTCGGAGGTTCTGAAATACCTTGCAACTCCAAAGCCAGCCTTCGCGCTGCCTATAAACCAAACTATGCGGGACAACCGCTTAAGACTGTGGCAGACCCCGGCTTCTGGCTGGCCGTTTCCCATGCGGCTCGACTCAAAGTATCAAGTGCAACCTGTACCAGGGTTCTCACAGCCTCAACTGTCGCACCAATCCATCGTGTTATCTTCAGCTCTCAAGCGAAGAAAGTCCTCACGCACTCACGCCAACAGCCCCCCGGGTTGAGACCACAAGTTCCTCGATGACATTGGGGGAAAAAAGTCTTCCAGGGAGCTATGCTCAGCACAAGAATTGCGGCACATCAGTTCCAACAAGTTTTTTTCCTAGACACCTGCATGGCGAGCTTCAAAGCCGCCATCGCATCCCTCCCTAAGGAATCTCAGGCATTGGTATCCAGCGCGCTCACGGATATGTCTGAGTGCAGCAAGCATCTGGCCAGCACAAGCTTTGACTCCTTCGACACAGCGCTGCGAACTGCCGGGACGGCTATCTCGGCAAGAAGGTGGGCATGGCTGAGAGCCTCCGGCCTACGTGACGACACCCACAATAGGATTGCGGATGCATCCTGCACGGGCAAATCGCTCTTTGGTGATAAAGTCAAGGATACTGTCAACGATATGAAAGAGCATTGCACCACGCTACAAACCCTGGCAGAGGACTGGTTTGAGCGCCACAGCAGCACTCAGAAAAGCAATTTTCAGAAGAAACCATACTACACCTCCAACAAAAGGTACCCCTCCAATAGGAGATGGTAATATACCAAATACAAGAGCAACTTCTACCACGGCCCCTCACACCAGCGCAACTCCCAGATGGACCACAAGCAGAAAAAAAGCAACAACATGCCCACGAGCAAAAGTGGGCCCTTCTTTTGATGGCAAATCACAGGCAACCACCCGGATCGGGGGTCGCCTGACGCACTTCCTACCAAAATGGCTACGGATCTCCTCAGACTCCTGCGGTCTACAGATCATCCGAGAGGGCTACCGCATGCGCTTTGTAGCACCACCCCGCCAAAGCACTCATCCCGTCAGCGACACACCTCCACACCTGCACCTAGCCATGGCCGCAGAACTGCTACACCTGCTAACCTCCAAAGCTATAGAGCAGATACCCCCTGCCGAAATAAACTCTGGATTCTACTCCAGATACTTCCTCATTCCCAAAAGGACAGGCGGTGTCCGCCCTATCCTGGACCTCCGCAGACTGAACAAGTTTATCATCAAGGAGAAGTTCACAATGTACTCTCTCAGCTCCATCCTACCTCTGATCCAGACTGGCGACTGGATGGCATCCCTGGATCTACAGGATGCCTACACTCGCATCCATATCCACAAATCACACAAAAAGTACCTCCGCTTCAATGTACTGGGGCAACACTACCAATACAAAGTCCTTCCCTTCGGTCTGTCGCCAGCGCCACGGGTCTTCACGAAGTGCGTGGCCGTGGCAGCAGCACATCTCCGAAAGCGAAACATCTCCATTTTTCCATACCTAGACGACTGGCTCCTCACAGCCCCCTCGGCCCCGGAGCTTCAGGAGTCCCTGCGGGAAACCACGGCCCTGATCTCCTCCTCCTCCTCCTCCTTGGGGTTTGTCATCAACTTCAACAAGTTGCACCTCACGCCCTCCCAGAGGCTGGAATTCATCGGAGCTGTGATCGACACCAAGGTCTCGAAAGCCTACCTTCCCGAACGCAGACTGATTGCTATCACCTCCCTGGCATCCAGCTTGACCTTCACAGGGACCTCTTCAGCAAGGTCCATTCTACGCCTGCTGGGCTACATGTCTGCCACAACATGGCCCCCCCCAGGTCAGGACTCAACTCCTCTGATGGACGGTACCGTCGAACCTCTCAGGAGGCAAGGACATACACATGCACGAGCACCAGGTGATCCTCGCCACGGACGCATCCAACTCCGGCTGGGGTGCTCACATCCTACAGTTCAGCACCCAGGGAGCATGGTCCCCGCAGGAGAGACTCCTGCACATCAACCTCCTAGAGCTAAGGGCCATCGGATACGCTCTCAAAGCGTTCCTACCACATGTGCGCAGCAAATCCATCCTCATCCAGACGGATAACCAAGTGGCCATGTTTTACATCAACAAACAAGGGGGCACTGCCTCACGCTCCCTCTGCAAGGAAGCGCTACAGATATGGTCCCTGGCCTTAAAGAACTGGTGCAGTCTCCGTGCTTCCTATCTCCCGGGAGATCAGAATACCTTGGCAGACAAGCTAAGTAGACAATTGCAACCGCACAAATGGACTCTCCTTCCAGAAGTCTCAGACATTCTCTTCCAACACTGGGGATCACCGAGCATTGACCTATTTGCCACAGAACAGAATGCAAAATGCCCTCTGTTCTGCTCCAGACACCCGTCAGCCAGAAGGTTGGCAGCGGATGCATTCAATGTGTACTGGGGGGAGTGCTCTCTGGTGTATGTCTTCCCGCCGACCCCCCCCCCCTCATCCCTGCAACACTTCAACGGATCATTCGCAACAAAGCCCACGCCATCCTGGTGGTTCCCCACTGGCCCCGCCAGATGTGGTTTGCTCTTCTATGCCTAGCACAGGTGGCCCCGAAGCGCCTGCCCCTCGTACCGGACCTACTAATGCAAAACGGAGGCAACACGAGGCACCCCAACCTCAAATCCCTAGCTCTCACTGCCTGGAGGTTGAACAGCTGAGCCTTTCTACACTCCAACTACCCACAGAGGTACAGGACATAGTTCTAGCAGCCAGAAGACCCTCTACCAGAAAGTCCTACGGTCTAAAATGGAAGAGGTTCAGCATCTGGTGTGCAACACAAGGTCTTGAACCCACCACGTGTCCACTCCCCAACATCCTGCAGTACCTTAGTTCTCTATCTAACCTGGGCCTGAAAACACAATCCGTCCGGGTCCACCTCTCTGCGATAGCGGCTTTCCACACTCCGCCTGAGGGAGCCAACTCTATGGCGGCACTGCCCCTGACAACCCGCTTCATGAAGGGACTGACAAATCTGAAACCCCCAATCAGACACCCTGTTCCGCCCTGGGACCTCAACACAGTACTACTACGTCTGACACAGGAACCCTTCGAGCTGCTCCAGTCCGCCAACATGAAGTTCGTTTCCTGGAAAACACTGCTTCTGGTAACCATCACATCTGCCAGGAGGATCAGCGAACTGCAAGCACTAGTATCACACCCTCCTTATACGCAGCTGCACCAGAACCGCGCATCCCTGAGGACCAACCCAAGGTTCGTGCCCAAAATGCCATCTGCTTTCCACGTCAATCAGTCCATCGAGCTCCCCTCGTTCTTCCCGTAGCCTCATGCGTCAGACAAAGAGTGATGCCTGCACACTCTGGACTATCTCTGGGCCCTCTGGATCTACCTACACAGAACACAGCCCACTCGGAAGGCAGCTGTTCGTATCTTTCGACCCAAGCAGGCCAGGTAGGCCCATCAACAAAAGGACCCTTTCCCACTGGGTGACCTCCTGCGTCTCCTATTGCCTCGACCCTACAGGCACCCAGGAACAGCCGAGAGTGGGCCCTCACCAGCTCAGAGCGCTGGCCACCTCAATTGCCAACCTTCGCTCTGTCCCACTGATCGATGTCTGCAGAGCAGCCACCTGGTCCTCCCCGCACACGTTCCAGAGACACTACTGCCTCGACCTCAGGTCTCAGGAGGACTGCGCCCTCGGCACGGCCGTCCTCTCCCCCGCAACGGAGGAGAACGGGGCCTCATCACTGTCCGGGACTCCACAAACCCTTTAGTTCATGGACTCTTACACTATGCCTGTTGCATGTTATTGTTGCCTGTTACGCACTATTTCACAACCTGTATTGCACTGTATTTCACAACCTGTATTGCACATTACTATTGCTGCCTCTTGCACATCAGTTTTGTTTCTCTGTTGCACTAGTCAAAAAAAAAATTATAATAATAAATAAAAAGCTGTTGCACTACGTCACTATGTAATGATACCTTGCCTTGACTCCAGGTTTCCGTAGTTGTCTATGGTACGCTTACCTCCTCCACCTCAGCATGCACCTGCAGCTAGGGAGGCACCAGGTGTGGCTGACGCAATCCTGCTAGTCCATGGAGAAAGCAGGGTTACTTACCTGTAACAGGGGTTCTCCGTGGACAGCAGGATAAGTCAGCCACACATACCCACTCACCTCCCCTGGAGAAGTTCAGCCTAACAGGGCCCGCTCCCTAGCCGGTAAAACTAGCTAGGAACACACTGGCCGGGCTAGGGGGCGGGCCGGTAAGGTGGGCTAGCTGGACATGCTCAGAAAGGTTCACCTTTCTAAGCTCTGGAGAGCACTTCCGTATCTACGGCGCTGCCCGGAGAATGTCACCAGGTGTGGCTGACTTATCCTGCTGTCCACGGAGAACCCCTGTTACAGGTAAGTAACCCCGCTTTCTTTGCTGCCCCTTACCCAAGAAGCTGCCACCCTAGGCAACTGCCTGGATTGCCTAATGGTTGGGTCGGTTCTGTGAATGCAACAAATCATAATTTTGTTTTCCTTACTGCAATTCTTAAAGAAACAAGACTACAGTTACCTGCATTCCAAGTGGGTTAAACTCAATACTGGATCAAACCTGGCAGGAAAATCTCAAACCAATTAGCAATCCCAACAACGTTAGAAATGATTCGTGATAGTATCTGTGTCTGAGTACCACATTAGCAGGTAGCAGGAGAGGTTTTCATGCTGCCGTTTGTTTCTCTGCAGATATGTTCACACCCATGTGCCTGTCTGGTCTCGGTGGCATCCAATAATCCCCAAGCGATATGTTATGCCATGGAAGCAAGACATGGAGAACAGGGACATCCTCCTCAAGGTAGCTACCAGCTCCCAGCAACAGAGAAGCTTGCCTTACATGATATCTATTACAGTGCTTTTTTTTCTAGCAAACAGAGTGCCAGTATTCCACTAGTGTAGCCAGACTCCCCCCTCCCTTTTTTTTTTAATATGGGGGGAGCATTAGACATACCGGTCTTTTTGACAACAAATGATAACTTGGCCTGCACCTAAGTAATCTGTAACAGCTGTCTTGCATCATAGATGACACATTAAAATATCTTAATCTCAACTATTTCAAATGATTGACAATGCTAAAAACCACATAAATATGTATGGAAACCCCAGCGTCAGTATCCCATAACAATGCAAACTTGACCAGACACAAGTCTGTTATAAAGATAAATCAACACACACCATGTCCTGCAAAATATTCTAAAACCCCATCTGATGTTATGGCAATATGCTATCATTTAGCATCTATCTTTCAACTTTGCTTTATGGCAAATGGCTTATTAATTTCTATTAAAAGGGGTAAACACCTTTTGAAGTCTTCTTTTCTTGTAATATTTTTGCAGTTTATAAAGCCCACAAGAAGAATTGTTTAGAAAGCAAAGTACACAAGGCAAACATCTGATCAAATTAATCCCATAATATAACAAATATCAGTCTATTATTTTATAAGTCCTCTTTCCAATTCATACTGCTAGACCAGTCCAGACAAACGGGTTGTGTCCCCCTGCCAGCAGATCCTGGAGACAGAAAACTCTACCAGAGCTCTAATAGGCTGATCCCTGGTGATGCTGCTGAGATGATGAGACTGTACCCCAAGGGGTCTCCCTCAGTATTTCTCTGTCTCCAGCAGACCTGGTAGCTTTTCTGTTTTGCTCCTTTGGAGAAAGGATTAATTTCCCTATTTCAGGACGAAGTTCGGGGGCTCCTCTACTTTGAGAGTGATCCCCTCTATTGGCAGGGTGTTTCAGCTGAGCTCATGTATAGAAACAGTGATGCTCGCTGACTGAAGGCATTCCCAGCAGCTAGCCATGAGGGCAGCCTTGACTGGAAGAAGGACTCACTAACACTCGAGGGTTACCTCTGCGTTAGTGCTCGCTTGGTATCAGATGTGGTTTTCCTGATCCTGCCCTTGGAATCCCTGCACGGGTCGGCATCTGTGAGTACAGCTTTCCTTTGTTTAATGCATGCTGAAGCTCCTGAGGGGTCCAAATCCGCCAAATTTCTGCGTTCTCAGAATTGTCCCATTTTTGGCACAGGGGTCAATCCTGGCCTGGGAGGCTGGTTTCTGCCTTTTTTTTTTTTTTTCCAAAAAATTCGCTGCTTTTTTGACCTTTTTTATTTAACTTTTATTTGTCCGGCGGCCTTTTTGAATTTCCACGGAGCTCCGATTTTTGGCAGGAAGCTCAGCTCTGTTCTGCTGTATGTGCCTCTGTTCCTTTTCCTCTCTTAAGGGGGTTTTACTAGGATTGTACTATAGTAAGAGGAGTGCTCCGGAGAATAAGATTTAAAATCGTTCTTTTTCACACACAATGCCTTCTTCTGGGCTTAGATGCATTGTGTGTAACAGGAAGCAGAAGCTGCAAAATCAGCAATGCGCATCCTGTTTGGCGCACCCCGGGGAGTCTTCAGTGTTGCTGGCCACTCAGGAAGCTACGGCTCCTGACTTACCTGCAGTAGAGGGTCCGTTACCTCCTTTTTCGGTGGCGGCTTTGCAGGGAGCCCCTACGGGGGTCTCTCCGGCTGCCCTGAGTTCCTTGGCGCCTGGCTCCTTCCGAGGACCAACTTCTCCATCTTTTCCGCCAGGCATGGGCTTTGTGGCGTGCTGAATCCTCGACTCCCTCGGTGGGACTTCAGCCAAAGACACCTGAGCGCCTGGGTGCTCCAGCTGGCCGTAAGCGTTCTAAGGGTGCTGTAGCTCGCAAGGGTACGTCTAAGGCATTACACTTGCTTGTGCAGGATGATCGTGACCCTGACGAGAAGGTGTCTTCCACAGGAGAGTCCGAGGACCTCTCTGGGTGTGAGGATGGGGAGTATTCTGCATCGGATTCATCTATTCCGGGGCTGGAGGAGTCACAGGATATCCGGTTGTTCCGCAGAGAAGAATTGTCTGCCCTCATCGGTCAGGTGATGGAAGCTCTCCGTCTTTCGGCGCCAGCGGAGCCTCCAGCCTCTCAGGCGGATCCCATCTTGCTGGTCATTCGCAAGCCCTCTAAGGCTTTTCCTTTCCCTACGGAATTACAGCAAATGGTGTCCCGGGAATGGGATTCTCCGGACACGCCCTTGCGAAACGCTCGTCGCCTAGGGCAATTATATGTTTGGCCGCCAGAGCTTCTGGAGCAGTGGCTCGTGTACCCCAAGGTAGATGCCTTGGTTTCCGGAGTTTGTAATATTACAAAAATTCAAGGTCTCTAACTGAGCGAGCTAATTATGATATCTAGGGTTGCGCTCAAAAATAACAAAATAATACATTAATATATATCTCAGCTACTTAAGTGTTTACTTAACGTGTCTTCAGATTTCCAAAGGTCTCAGTTTCTAGCCAGCCGGGCTAATAGAGTATACTCTCCACAGCTGTAGCTGATAATCACATCAATGACCTCTTTATGGAAATCTATTTTTTAGAACATCTCCCGCACTACTACCCGCACATCCCCCGCACTACCTTTGGAAATCTGAAGACACGATAAGTAAACACTTAAGTAGCTGAGATATATATTAATGTATTATTTTGTTATTTTTGAGTGCAACCCTAGATATCATAATTGGTTTCCGGAGTGACTAAGCATACCACCATCCCTGTGGAGGGAGGAGCGACTCTCAAGGATCCACAGGATCGGAAGGTGGAGAACTTGTTGAGGACGGCTTTCTCCGCGTCTTCCATGGCTCTGCAGGCGACGGTATGCGGGGGGGCTAACGGCCCGAGCGCTGTTGCGCTGGATCCAGCGCTTGCCTGAAGATTCCTCTCTCGGGCGTTTGGAGTCTGCCACGGCCTTTTTGGCAGATACTTTTTATGACCTGTTGCGCCTTTCGGCTCGATCGGTGGCAGTCAGGATGGTGGCGAGGTGTTAGCGGCGGATGTCATTTCCAAGTCCAGGCTCTCTAAGCTGCAGTTCAAGGGTAAGCTTCTGTTCAACGAAGAGCTGGACAAGCTCATAAAGGATCTTGGGGAGGTTAAGCCCCAACACTTGCCGGAGGATAGGCCGCGAGCTTCGGCTCGCCGGTCTTCGCGGGCACAGTCTTTTCGCCATTTCTCCAGGAACAGGGACTTTAGGAGGTATCGCTCCTCCAAGCCTCCAACTCAGCCTAATCGCTCTGGAAGACTCCTACTCGGCAGGAGGAAAGTTCTCAGGGACCGCGAGGTCCTCCCCCTGATGGGGCGCTAGGTCCACTCCGGTCTGTGCCGCCCGTAGGGGGTCGGCTGGCATTGTTTTCTCAGGAGTGGGCGCGAATTACTTCCAATCTTTGGGTTCTCGACAGCATCTCTCGGGGTTATTCCCTCGCGTACTCTCGCCCGATCCCCTAGGCCTTCCTAGTCTCTCCGGCGGGATCTCCCGAGAAGTGCCGCATCGTCCAGACAACACTCGAACGCCTGCTTCTTTTGAACGCATTACGTCCCGTCCCGCCTCTCAAAGAAGGGACGGGTCGGTACTCCATTTATTTCGTGGTGCCCAAGAAGGATGGTTCCTTTCGGCCTATTCTAGATCTCAAGGGGGTAAACTGCAGCCTTCGGGTTCCTCATTTTCGGATGGAGACATTGCGTTCCGTGATCCAGGCGGTACGCAGGGGCGAGTTCCTGGCATCGCTCGATCTCGCGGAGGCGTACTTTCATATTCCCATCCGCATGGAGCATCAGCGCCTCCTCCGATTTGCGGTCCTGGGCCGGCATTTTCAGTTCCAAGCCATGCCTTTTTGGTTTGACCTCGGCACCACGGACATTTTCCAAGATAATGGTGGTGGTGGCCGCGGCCTTACGCAAGCAGGGGATCCGAGTTCATCCTTGCTTGGACGATTGGCTGATTCGGGCGGACTCTCTGGCAGAGGCTCGCGAGATGGTAGACTGCGTAGTGGCTTTTCTGGAGGGCCTGGGGTGGGTGATCAATCACTCCAAGAGCTGCCTCCAACCGTCTCAGGTCCTCGAGTTTCTCAGGGCTTGGTTCGACACTCGCCGCGGGCAGGTGATGCTTACACGAGTTTGCTTCCAGAAAATTGTAGATCAGCTCCAGCGATTCCTGCGGCGAGAGGCACCTCGAGCTTGGGATTACCTCCAGCTTCTGTGGTCCATGGCGGCTACCATCGATGTGGTGCCTTGGGCATGGGCACATATGTGAAAGTTGCAGAGGGCGCTCCTGTCGCGATGGTCACCGGTGTCGGAGGATTATCAGGTTCGACTTCCACTTCTGCCATCGGTCCGGCTCGACCTTCGATGATGGCTCCGGGCATGCAACCTTCTACGGGGGGTTCCGTTGGAGTCTCCACGTTGGCTGCTTCTGACGACTGACGCCAGTCTCTCCGGGTGGGGAGTGCTTTGCGGCACACACGCAGCACAGGGGGTCTGGTCACCTCAGGAGGCCCGCTGGTCCATCAATTTATTTATTTATTTAGACAGTTTTGTATACCGCCTTATCCTTCAATCAAAGCGGTCACAACACAATTGGGGGATACATTTAACACGCAGGGATATGAGACACATACACTAATACTTACAGGGAACATGGGCAATGGAGGGTTAAGTGGCTTGCCCAAGAACACAAGGAGCATCTGTGGGACTAGAAATCCCAGTCCTTCCGGCCCAAGGTTGCTGTCCTCTAGTGGGATTTGAACCCCCGACCTTCCGGCCTGAGGTACCTTGCCCCAACCACTAGGCTACTCCTCCCTCGAGGCGAGAGTGGTTCGCCTAGCCTTGCAAAGCTTCCTGCCTCTCGTACATCGGCAAGTAGTTCACGTTCTCTCTGACAATGCCACGACGGTGGTGTATCTCAACCGCCAAGGAGGTTTCCAAAGAAATGAGGCTTCTCCTTCCTTGGGTGGAGCTGCATCTCCTCGCCATTTCGGCGCAGCACATTGCGAGGAAGAGCAACATCGAAGCAGACTTCCTCAGCCGCCATATGCTGGATCCCGGAGAATAGGCTCTGGCGTTGGCGCCTTTTCAGCTGATTGTCCGCCAATGGGGTCAGCCGGCAGTGGATCTCATGGGGACGGGGGAAAATGCCAAAGCATCGATCTTCTTCATCCGATGGAAAGACAGCAGGTCGCACAGACTAGATGCGTTGTCGCAGCCGTGGCCGGCCCGACTCCTTCTGTATGTCTTCCCTCCGTGGTCCATGGTCGGCAAGATTCTTCAGCGGATCAGGGAGCATCACGGGACGGTGATTCTGGTAGCTCCGGATTGGCCTCGCAGGCCCTGGTATGCGGATCTCGTCCGGTTTGTGTAAGCAGCTCCTATGCTGCTTCAGGGTTTTCCAGTGCGTCTGCAGCAGGGGCCAATTGCCATGGAAGACCCGGTTCCTTACTCGCTTACGGCTTGGCTCTTGAACGCCGCAGGCTAGTTCGTAAGGGATATTCGGCTAGCGTGGTATCCACCTTGCTTAAGGCGTGCCGTTCTTCCACCTCCTTAGCCTATGCTCGGGTGTGGCGTCTTTTCGAATCATGGTGCTTGCAGCGTGGGGTGTCTCCCTGGAGTAGCGGCATTCCTGATAGTCTTGCATTCCTCCAGGCTGGTCTGGACAAGGGACTGGCTCTCGGTACTCTTCGGGTTCAGGTGGCGGCCCTTACATGCTTCCGTGGTCCGGTTTTGGGGCGATCTGTCGCTTCGCATGTCGACGTCTCGCGTTTCCTCAGAGGAATTTAAATCCGTGCGGCCCCCGTGCCGTCCGGTCTTCCCGGCCTGGGATCTCGCCCTGGTCCTCTGGGCCTTGGTGGCTTCGCCTTTTGAACTGTTACGGGCCTCTTCACTCAGACTTAACCTTGAAGATGGTGTTCCTGGTGGCAGTTACCTCAGCGCGGCGCATTTCCGAGCTCCAAGCGCTTTCTTGTCGGGATCCTTATCTTTCTTTCTCTTCGGAAGGCGTGACTCTTCGGACAGTTCCATCCTTTTTGCCCAAGGTGGTTACGCCTTTTCATGTCAATCAGCCCCTCTTCTTGCCGTCCTTCTCTCCAGAGCAGTATACGGGTCGGCGTCATCACTTACGTGTGTTAGATCTCAAACGGGTCCTCTGTCGGTATCTTAAAGTCACCAATTCCTTTCGGCAGACAGATCATCTCTTTGTCCTTCTTGCGGGCTCCCGTCGAGGGTTTGCAGCCTCTAAGGCTACTATCGCCAGGTGGCTAAGAGGAGCTATTGAAGCAGCCTATATTCTTCAGAGCAAGTCGGTGCCTGGAGGGCTCTGGGCGCAGGCGACGTCTTGGGCCGAGCGTTCCCATGTGGCACCCCTCGACATCTGCCGGGCGGCGACTTGGTCGTCGTTATCGACTTTTGTCCGTCACTATCGATTGGACGTCCACGCTCTGCAGGAGATGAGTTTTGGCGCGTCAGTGCTTTCGGCGGCTTTGGACCCACCCTAGAGGTCGGTAGCTTCAGTACTGCCCATTTTGTCTGGACTGGTATAGCAGTATGAATTGGAAGGTGAAATTTCACTTACCGTTAATTTCCTTTCCTAGAATACTGCTAGACCAGTCCAGGACCCACCTTGCTGTCAGTCTCAGTCCTGCTGGTGCAGCGGAGCCGCCATTATCTTTTGGCTTTTGTTTTTTCCTTCCGGAGGCCTGGCAAGTGAGCCTCTAGTCCCTTTGTACTTCTCGGCGGCCTTCAGTTTCTGGTAATGCTTTCAGCACCTTGTACATAGTTGAGGCCGGGTCAGTTGACTGGCTGTATGTAGTTGTTTAGTTTTCATGAAGTTCAGCTTGTGGACGATACTGAGGGAGACCCCTTGGGGTACAGTCTCATCATCTCAGCAGCATCACCAGGGATCAGCCTATTAGAGCTCTGGTAGAGTTCTCTGTCTCCAGGATCTGCTGGCAGGGGGACACAACCTGTTTGTCTGGACTGGTCTAGCAGTATTCTAGGAAGGAAAATTAACGGTAAGTGAAATTTCACCTTCCACATCACTCAAGCCAGAGAACCTCATAATATTGGCAGTAAAACAGCAGTAATCATAAGCACATAAGAAGTGCCAAGCTCATGCTCCATCAAGCCCTGACAGTGGCCATTCTGAGTCAATAACTAATGAGGACGTCTGCTTTTGTTCACTCCCAAAAGTATTAAATGGTAATTCCAAGAATTCAGCACCTGTGAAGCTGTGAGCATGTAGTTTGGGCTCGCTGCAGTTTTACTCACAGTCAAGACAACTTGAAGTATGTGCCATCAAGCCAATACTGATTCCTGGTAACCCAGCCCTTGCATTTTCTTGGCAAGTTACAATCAGAAGTAGATTGTCAGGCCTTTCTTCTGTATAGTAAGTCTACAGCATCTGGAATTCCAGGGTGGTCTCCCATCAAAGGCCTAGCTAGGCCCGACCCTGTTTAGTTTCCCAGGCTCATTTAGGGTGGCAATGCCATAGTTAAGGCCACTTAAAGCAGTTTAACTTACAGCAGGCTTAGTTCCCAACATGGTTTACTTTTCAGCAGTTTTAACACAAATGGGGAAAGATCTGGCAGACTGTCTGACTCCATCTTGCGCACTCTAGCTGCTGGGCTGTCTTTCTTTTGCATATATAGGGGCATGTTTACTGTCATGGTAGCCAGGGAGCATGGACTCTAGCATGTGGTAAACACACATTTTGGCCACCCGGTAGCAGGTTATGCTAAAAATGCATTATTGAGCAGCTCATGAATAGGTGGAGTTAAGGCAGAGAATGGGCAGTGTTGTAACGTGCAGCTGGGGAGGCAGCGCTAGTCGTGTGCAAGTGGCACAATGATGCCACTTGTGCGGGTGCAACTATTGCCTGCCTCTGACCAGGTGGTAATTGTACCCGCCTTGCTAGTGCATTCTGAATGCACAGTTCATATGCGAGCAATAGGAAATATGAAGGGCAGAAGCAGGGCAAACACATAAGATACAATAGGGCAAATAGGTGATGGTAACGGAATTCCTAGGCACCTGCCTAGGCCAACGTTTTGGAGGGGCTACATGATACAGTTGCTATGGCAGTGGACCAAAACAGCCTGACATCCTCAAAATCAGGACCTGCAGGTCTGGCATGACCCTGCTGGGGCAGAGGACAAGCAACCACAGAAACATCAACAGCTGTCTTGACTGACTGCTGTTGTCTACATATGCACTGGATGTGAGGGGGCTGCAGGTGTTTGCTGTGGAGGTATGAGGACATAGGGTCTGTGTGCTTCAGCCAGTACTGACCACGTTGCTAGACTTGGAGTCAGCAGAGTACAATGTGGGGTGGGGCATGCAAATTCCTATTCGTCTCTCCGGGCCAGTCCAGGACATTTGGGTGGTCAATCCGCTCCAGCAGCTGAGGACTGAAATCTGAAAGTTTTCTTGACAGTGTACCCAGCTCCCCCTGGTGTCATCTAATCAGTCTTTCAGTCCTCAGCAGCTGAACAGGACGTCGTTTGACCCAGCTCCCCAGAGACATGAATAGTACAGTTGTAGTAGTTAGTTAAGTTGTTAAAAAAATAAAAAATAAAGAGAACAGAACAGGCAAGTGAAAAAGGACCTTACTTCCTAGCAGTCCTTTCCGAAAAAAAAAAAAAAAGAATTACTTTGATCTCCTTCATGAATTGCGGTCTGGCAAAAGAAAGACAAAGGACTTTAAGCTGCAGCAAGAGCGATTCGGGGAAGCTCCCCTTATTCTGCTGTCAGCTCTGCTCCGTCTTCTGGGGGTAGAGCCTGCCTCTTCAAGAAGCGGGGGATCGGAGAAGGTACAAGCAGGCCTGGGAGCCCCAGGTTCCTCTTCCTACCTCTGGTTAATGGCCCTTCCCCGGCTTACCGCTAGCAGCGGCAAAGCGGTGGAGGGGGGTTGTGAGACTTCAATCAGTCAGTTCCTGTAAGACTCCTTAACGTGACGATTTCTCTCCGCAGTGCCTTTTTGGGTTTTTAGAGTGAGTTTTGGGGGTTTTCGCTGGCGCGGCAGTTCCTTCTTGATCTTTGTTCTGGCGGCTCAGTCAGCAAGTGTTTTTCGGGTTTCCGTGGGGCCGTTTCTTCAGAGGTCGGAGGGGCCCGATTGCAGTGTAAAGCCTCGTTTTTTGGGTTGTTAGCAGTCGAGCAGTGCAGGCAATGGAGGATAAGACTTCTGAGGGGGTTTTGTCTCTGGCTCACAGCTCCGTGGAGAGAGCGGGAACGGCGGCCATTTTAACTGACCAGGCCGTTTCTCCCGCGCTGTACAGCAAGCCCCAGAAAAAGAAATCTAAGTCAGTCAAACAGGCTGAGCCGGTAGGACTGAAGCAGCAGCCTATGTCGTCGCTGCAGGAGACTCTGGGATCTTATTTCTCTCCAGATTTTATTTTATCTTTGCATAATGCTTATCTTCTAAAGAAGTCTCAATTGTCTCACACTACTAGCTCTGACAACCTTTTTGGGTCCCAGATTGACGGTCCTTCAGCTGAAGACCTGGGGGAGGCTAGCTCTTCGTTGCTGAAGGGTAAGGACAAGAGCGTGGAAGCAAAGGAACCACCTACTTCTCCTTCTCAAGGGGCTGAAGAAGGTGAAATTCTCTCGGAGGCAGGGCTGGAAGCCTGGCCAGGAGAATTGGAGGAAGGTGAGCTGGGACCGGGAGAAGATCCCAATGTCTTTAGGATGTTCCGCAAAGACGAGCTGGGAGCGTTGATTTCTCAGTTGGTGGCGGCTCTAAATGTAGTCCTTCCATCGGTGCAACAGGAACCCCTAGAGGATCCCTTATTGCAGGGGTTTAGATCTGAGCAGAAGTGTTTCCCGGTACATAGGGTTATCAAACAGATGATAGAGTCTGAATGGGAGTTCCCAGAGGCTTCTCTTAGAGGGGGTCGCTCAATTGCTTGGCTATACCCTTGCTTCAGGACGAAAAGGACCTATTGCGGATGCCTAAGGTGGATGCGTTGGTTTCAGCGGTCACTAAGAAAACCACCATTCCCGTTGAAGGGGGTACAGCTCTCAAAGACTTGCAGGATTGTAGATTCGAGGCGCTGCTAAAGCAAGCTTTTGATTCCATTGCGTTAGCTCTACAAGTTTCTATTTGTGGGGCTTATGTTTCCCGGGCCTCTATCTGCTGGCTGCAAGGGGAGCAGTCTATGGAAAGGATAGAGGAAGCTGCAGCGGATGTGGCTAAGCTGGAGTCTGCAGCTGCCTATCAAGCGGATGCCTTTTATGATTTGGTTCGCATTTCTGCGAAGTCTATGGCTTCAGTTATTGCCGCTAGACGTTTCCTATGGCTTAGGAATTGGGCAGCAGATCCGTCCTCTAAAGTGCGTCTCAGTAAGCTTCCATACAAAGGCAAGTTGTTGTTTGGAGAGGCGTTAGAAAAGATTGTTAAAGATTTGGGAGACTCCAAAGGGGGTCGGCTACCGGAGGATCGTCCGAGAGCGTCAAAGCTAGGGACCCTACAGAGGGGTCAAAGTCGAGACTTTCGTAGGTTCCAGGGAGCGCATTTCACTCCTTATCAGCAGGGACGGTTTGTAGCTAGGGGGCAGTCCTTTCGAGGTGCCAGAGGATTCAACAGAGGCTACTTTAATGCTCAGCAGACCTCAGCTAAAAAGTCCCAATGAAGCGAGGCCGGTCCAGGTGGAGCTTCCTGTGGGAGGTCGTTTACAACAGTTCCTCTCCACCTGAGCCAGCATAACCACGGACCGTTGGGTTCTGGAGATTATCAGAGACGGCTATGCATTGGAATTCGCTCAGCCGGTCCCAGAAGCTTTTGTTCTATCCCCGTGCGGTCCGCAGGCAAAGAAGGAAGCCATCAGGGAGACTCTGCAGCGCTTGTTGCATCTTCATGCTGTAGTACCGTTTCCTGCAGACCAGTGCGGCTTAGGTTGATACTCGATTTATTTTGTGGTTCCCAAAAAGGAAGGTTCTTTTCGACCTATCCTAGATCTCAAACACGTAAATCGTTGTTTGAGAGTGCCCCATTTTCGGATGGAAACGTTACGTTCAGTGATACGGTCGGTTCGACAGGGCGAAGTTCTTGCATCCATCGATCTCACCGAGGCTTACTTGCATATTCCAATCAGGGTCAAACATCAGAAGTTTCTGCGTTTCGCGGTGCCCATGGGACATTTTCAATTTCGGGTGTTACCCTTTGGGCTAGCTACAGCGCCTCGAACCTTTACCAAGGTGATGGTAGTAGTGGCCGCAGCGCTACAGAAAGAGGGGATTCAGGTTCATCCCTACCTAGACGATTGGTTAATTTGAGCGCTGTCTCGGAGGGAATTGGTGGCGGCCACAGCGCGAGTGGTGCAGTTCCTCGAGCAGTTAGGTTGGGTCATCAACTATGCAAAAAGCCATTTGGAACCAGTCCGACAGTTGACTTACCTAGGAGCGTTGTTCGACATGGAGGCAGGTTCAGTTTTTCTTCCAAACAACAGAGTGCAGAAGATTCTGGGGCAGGTGTCGGCGTTTCTGCGCATGAAGGCTCCAACTGCTTGGCAATATCTGCAGCTGTTGGGGTCGATGGTGGTGGCTTTAGATCTGGTTCCATGGGCCCGAGCTCATATGCGGCCTCTTCAGAGAGCGTTGTTGTCCCGTTGGTCTCCGCAGGATCACCCTCTCTCCCGCAGGCTGGTCTGTCCGGAGGAGGTGCGTCTCAGTTTGCAGTGGTGGTTGGTGCCAGTCCATCTGCGAGCGGGAGTTCCGCTAGAGATGCCCGACTGGGTATTGCTCACGACGGACACAAGCCTCTGCGGTTGGGGGGCTCATTGCTTGGATCGAGTGACGCAAGGAACGTGGACTGCGGAGGAGAGGAGCTGGTCGATCAATCGGTTGGAGCTCAGAGCGGTTCGTCTAGCGTTACTGGAGTTTGTCGCAGTGCTTGAGGGGAAAGCGGTTCAAGTTTTTTCCGGCAATCAGGTGACAGTGTCTTACATAAACAAACAGGGCGGCACGGGCAGTGGAGTGTTGCTAGAAGAAAGTCAGCAGTTGTTTCACTGGGCGGAAGACCATCTCTTAGCGATATCGGCGGCACACGTGGCAGGAAAGGACAACATTCAGGCCAATTATCTCAGTCATTGTCTGGATCCGGGGGAGTGGGAACTGGATGAGGCGGTATTTCGAGAGATTTCGCTAAGGTGGGGGCAGTCAATCTTAGATCTTATGGCGACCCAAGCCAATGCCAAAGCAGCGCGGTTTTACAGCAGGCGCAGAGAGCACATGTCCGAGGGACTGGATGGTCTCGTTCAACCTTGACCACAAGATCAACTTCTGTATGTCTTTCCTCCATGGCCGCTCTTGGGGAGAGTCATTCAGAGAGTGGCGTATCACAGAGGTCCTGTGATTCTGGTGGCTCCGGATTGGCCCAGGTGTCCTTGGTACGCCGATCTGATGAGACTTCTCGTAGTTCCTCCCTGGAGCCTACCCGTTCGCTGCGATCTCTTGAGGCAAGGACCAGTGCTCATGCCGCAGGTGGATCGATTCTGTCTTACGGCCTGGCTATTGAAAGGGAAAGGTTGCGACGCAAGGGTTACTCAAGCTCAGTAATAGCTACTATGTTGCAGTCCATAAAGAGGTTGACTTCATTGGCATACGTTAGGGTATGGAGAATGTTTGAAGCGTGGTGCGGCGAGCGTCGGATAAAGCCCTGGGGGGCGCCACTTCCGGAGATCTTAGGGTTTCTTCAGGACGGGTTAGATAAAGGTTTGGCTCTTAGTATGCTGAGGGTTCAGTTGGTGGCGCTGACCTGCTACAGGGGTAGAGTGCAGGGTAGGCAGCTAACTTCACATCCAGATGTTCTCCGTTTTCTGAGAGCCGTTAGAAACATTAGACCCCCAGTACGACCAGTTGTTTCTCCTTGGGATTTGAACTTGGTGTTACAAGCATTAACGGAGCCTCCGTTTGTAGATCGCTCGTCTGAGCATCTGCAAAAGTTGTCTTGGAAAACGGCTGTTTTGTTGGCCTTGTGTTCGGCTAGACGAATTTCAGATCTGCAAGCTCTTTCGTGCAAGGAGCCGTACCTGCAATTCTCGGCAGAAAAGGTGGTGTTGCGGCCGGTGCCGTCGTTTCTACCCAAGGTTGTCTCTCCTTTTAACGTCAATCAGGTCGTTTCCCTTCCCACGTTTGGGACATTAGGAAGCAGTGAATTGGATCGGTTGCTTAAACGGCTGGATTTGGGCCGAGTGTTGCGTAGGTATCTTAAGGTAACTGAGTCGTTTCGTCAGTCAGACAGGTTATTTGTTCTCTTTGGAGGGGCTGCAAAAGGTAAGGCGGCCACTAAAGCGTCTATCGCTCGCTGGGTGAAGCATGTGATCCGCGCCGCGTATGAAGCAAAGGGCAAACCGGTTCCGTTGGGGCTTCGGGCTCATTCTACTAGAGGTCAATCAACCTCTTGGGCGGAGTTTGCGTTGGTTCCGCCGGTAGACATTTGTCGGGCGGCAACGTGGTCTTCCTTGCATACGTTTGCAAGGCATTATCAGTTGGACGTACAAGCTAGGGAGGACACCAGAGTCGGCGCTGCGGCGCCTGTGGCAGGTCTCGCAGGACCCTCCCGTATTTAGGTACTGCTTTGGTACTTCCCAAATGTCCTGGACTGGCCCGGAGAGATGAATAGGAACAAGAAATTAGACCTTACCTGCTAATTGTCTTTCCTTGAGTTCTCTCCGGGCCAGTCCAGGACCCGCCCTAGTTTGTCTACGAGGTTTACAGAGGAAAGCGTGCTCGGTAGGTTTGCCATGGCGTTCCACTTTTCAGTGAAGGGGGATGCTGGAGTTTCCTTAGGAAACATAAAATCTATCAAAAGAGTAAAAAAAAAAAAAAAAAGGACCAATGTTTAGCGCTACAGCACCTCTGAGGTGCGTATGGCTGTCTGGAATAGTTTTTTTCTTTTTCAGGCACACCTGTTTTGTTCTCTGCACACAGTAGTCTATTTAGTTAGGTTTTTGTTGTTTTTCCGTACTATAATAGTTTTGAGTATTTTCTGCTTTGTTACCGTACGACTGATTAACTGACACCAGGGGGAGCTGGGTACACTGTCAAGAAAACTTTCAGATTTCAGTCCTCAGCTGCTGGAGCGGATTGACCACCCAAATGTCCTGGACTGGCCCGGAGAGAACTCAAGGAAAGACAATTAGCAGGTAAGGTCTAATTTCTTGTTTAGGTGTTTCACATACTGGCAGAATGACAGTGTTGTATCACAAGGTGTAGTTCGACCTCCTACCTTCTATGCAGGGGGAGGCATAGTAAAACAGCAGTAATCATAAGCACATAAGAAGTGCCAAGCTCATGATCCATCAAGCCCTGTATCCATACATGCACTCAAGGGGCTATGCCATCACCATTTGTCATGTTCCTATGGGTAGATGGTCCCTCACCCTGACCAAGGGAAGCTATGGCTGAGGCCTACCAGCTCTGAGCTGCCCTTTAGCATTTCTAGCACTGAACATGGAATTGCTTTAAGAACATAAGATATGCCATACTATGTCAGACCAAGGTCCATCAAGCCCAGTATCCTGTTTCCAACAGTGGCCAATCTAGGTCATACGTACCTAGCAGTTTCCCCAAAAGGCACAGGTTCCACAATGCTTGTACTGGGTCCCTTAATAATGGTTTATGGATCTTTCCTCCAGGAGCTTGTCCAAACCTTTTTTTAAACCCAGCTACACTAACAGCCTTTACTACATCCTCCGGTAACAAATTCCAGAGTTTGATTACACGCTGAGTGAAAAAATATTTTCTTTTATTAGTCTTAAATAGTTTACCCTGTAGCTTCATTGCATGTCCCCTAGTCTTTCTGTATTCTGATAATGTAAACAACTGATCTACGTTTACCCGTTCCACTCCATTTATTAATTTATAGACTTCTATCATATCTCCCCTCAGCCGTCTCTCTTCCAGGTTAAAGAGCCCTAACCTTTTTAGCCTTTCTTCATAGGAGTATCCTTCCATCCCCTTTACCATTTTGGTGGCTCTTCTCTGAACCTTTTCTAATATCGCTATATCCTTTTTAAGATACGGTGACCAGAATTGCACACAAAATTCAAGGTGCGATCTCACCATGGAACGATATAGAGGCATTATAATATCTTTGTTTGAACTTACTGATCTGTGTCCTCTCCCTTGTTCCCTCATGCCTAGGGAATGAGCCATTACATGAAACTAAACTAGACTTGAGAGCTGGGATGCTCAGCCTGGGGGCTGCTTGGGTTTGGCCACCTCCAGAGTTCTTCTAGGGAGAGGGACACCCCCCATTGTTGATGTCGGGCCTCAGTGGTGCTTCTAGACCAGATGGACCCCAGGTAGTAGAGGTGCTGGCTAACAGCCTGCCCATTACATTTGTTCTGGCCTCCAAATCCCTGGGTGTAGCAACCCCCTACAATGGCTATGGTGCTCTCCAAGAACCAGTCGGAAACCGTGGCAGGAGGTTCAAAAGTCACCTTTATTGATCCACAGATAAGGTGTGCCAAACCCAACACAGGCCGTGTTTCGTGTACCACTTCTTCAGGGGTTATGGGCTCACTACAAAATATACATATATATGAAAACAACAGCAAACCAGAAACTATTATGTAAACATTAAATCAAATCATGTGATACCACATTAAATAAACAAAAAGATCTTAAAATAAAAAAATAAAAACAAATAAATAATTAAATAAAAATTTAATAATAATAATAAAAAAGAAAAAAATATAATTAAAAACATAATCACTCACAATGTGATAACTCATTTAATAAAACCATAAATAATACGTCGCATTAAAAATAATTAATTAATACTAAAAAATATAATGATATTAACAACAATAGTAATAATAAACACAATAAATATAATAATAAATAAATTATAGTAATGATAAAACTCAAAAAGATAGTATATCGAATGTACACTTATATTTATAAAACAGTCATATCTCAATTGAAACCATAATAACAGGAGAAAAGAGGAAGGAGGAGGACTTGAGGGACAAAAATGTTGAATTTTAAAGTCAATTTCAAAATTAAAAAATGCTCATAAGGTATCATTTTGGCAAAAAATTAATCATTTTGGCAAAAAATGAAAGCTAAATATTCAAAAAAACTAAGTAAAGTATATCAAAAAATGATTATAAATACTATTAAAACAATATAAAAATATTGTATTAAAAATTAATAAATAATAAATAATAAAAAATATGGTAATTTATAAAACGTAATAAGCAACCATTGTGTAGAAATTATTTTATAAAAATCATCTAAAAAAAGTAAAAATACTAAAAACAAATCAATGAGTTAGAAGTGTGTGAACATGAAGACAATAAATAAAAGACAACAATAAAAATTTTTTAGATATAAAACGAATAAGAATAAGAATAAAACATACCACTGTAACAGGTCAAATTGAGAAAACCTTGGATTGGCAGAGGCACGGATCCCACCTGCCTCTAGTGCGCGATGTAACTTAAACTGCGTATAAATAAACTAAAAAAATCAATAATGAGATAAATAATTAAACAATGTCAAATCTCTCATAGGGTGGCAATATTTGTCTAGGGATTTATCATCATAAATAACATCATAGAATAGGGAGAGGCCAGTGTCCCATCAACTAGGATATGTACAGCTAATCGGATGCTATGCCCCAAAGGTAAGTAAGCTTCTACCCTAAGGGAGATTTGTGAATGTGAAGGGGAAGTGTATGACTGTATCATAATGCTGTCAAGTCCTGAATTGTCAACGTTTGTGAAAAGAGGGTTATACAAAAATCCTTTCTCTGAACACATTGACTCCCAGTGTTTAAAAACTATGGACTGTTTGGATGCTATACAGTAGTATATAATATGAACATGGATTTTAAAAAAACGAGGTCAGAATCTGATTTATATAACTAAAAATACTTAAAAACAAAACACCTTATGTTTCAAGTATCTTATCTTGGATTCCTCCTTGGGCATAAAGTGTAAGACCACCATTTCGGCGGGAAAAGAAAAGGGGAGGCCGTGCGAGCCACCATTTGCATATTGCTAATATCGTGAACTTGAAAATAAAAAGAAACAAAAGAAACCACACCGCACTTCCGCGTTGCATTCAATGAGGGCCCCGTTTTCACAGACCAAGCAACACTTGTATTATCGGCTCTCAGTCCGGCCAAGATGAAGAAATATGTACAAAGTAACCTTGACTATACACAGTCCGGAACCGTGAGATAAAATAACAGCACACAGTGAACACTTGTGAACGTCGGAAGTTTGTGCTCCCGATAGCTTATTAAATGCTGAAACAAAGCAATATTAAAACTTACACAATCCTGTGGATTCATTATGTCTTCAACAGGAATTTGGACCTTTAACCATATAAAAAATGAATTAAAAAGAAAAAAAATGAATTAAAAAGAAAAAGAAAACTCCGGGATGAAGTTTGTGAGCGTAAAAAATGTTGTGCACCTGAGACTGTGAGCGCCTAGCCGCTATGCATTGTCAGCATGGATTTTGTTATAAATTAAATGCGTACTAACAACCTGTGCCTGTTTCTTCTAGGGAGCATGTAGAATATAAAAAAAACAATCATTTTCAGATGTAAGACACTCCAGTTAGCATTAAAATATATTGTATCTGATAAATAATCCAAACCTGAAGACCACTCGATGCCGCCGTGACCGAGCACCTCGCACTGATTATCACATCGCAGCTAGCTGCTCATGCGTGCTTCTTTTAAAACGCCATTTTTGGCGGGAAATGCGGAGGCATTCAGAAACTCATACTGTCAGCTCATAGTGGTCACTGTTAAAAGATCGTGCTGCAAAAAGGGGGGTTATAAAATTTTGAACTCAGGAGATTAGCATGAGGAACATACAAATGTGCTTGAGGGCAAAACACTGATAAAAATAAAAATTAAAAATAAAAATACCATTTTGGTGGCTCTTCTCTGAACCTTTTCTAATATCGCTATATCCTTTTTAAGATACGGTGACCAGAATTGCACACAAAATTCAAGGTGCGATCTCACCATGGAACGATATAGAGGCATTATAATATCTTTGTTTGAACTTACTGATCTGTGTCCTCTCCCTTGTTCCCTCATGCCTAGGGAATGAGCCATTACATGAAACTAAACTAGACTTGAGAGCTGGGATGCTCAGCCTGGGGGCTGCTTGGGTTTGGTCACCTCCAGAGTTCTTCTAGGGAGAGGGACACCCCCCATTGTTGATGTCGGGCCTCAGTGGTGCTTCTAGACCTGATGGACCCCAGGTAGTAGAGGTGCTGGCTAACAGCCTGCCCATTACATTTGTTCTGGCCTCCAAATCCCTGGGTGTAGCAACCCCCTACAATGGCTATGGTGCTCTCCAAGCCATAGAAGAGGAATGACAGTGGGTATTCCCTACATACCAGAGGCTTCGTAATGTGTTCCCTGAAGCCTAGGTGGATAGGAACCCTGGGCAGGACCAGCTTGTCCACTTGGCGAACTAGGTGCTTACTCTAGGGTGGCATACCCTGGTGGGCGACATGGTGATAGCCTCCTCTTCTAAGTGGTGGCTCAGCCCTAGGTGGACTTGATGTGCCACTTCCACTGTACCCCACACCACCGTGTGCCATCACTGCACCATCCCTGACATCCAGCTTCTCTCCTGGGGTTGATGGGTGGTACAGTAATAGTGCTGTGGTAGGCTTTAAAACATGTGCGTGCACTTACAGCCTGCCCCTCCAATAGGAAGAGGTGATCGTTGTGCCGCCCATCAACCCCAGAGGCTGGATGTTGGAGGCAGTGCGACAATAGCATACGGTGGGGCGGGGGTGGCACATTAGGCCTGCCTAGGGTGGCAAGAACCCTTGGGTTACTCCTGACCCTGGGCTCTTCAGGGCGAGGTGGCTTTATATAGCTGTCCCACATGATGGACACTTTGGATGCTGCCTGATTCTATACAAGACTCCCCGCATCTGCAGATGCCACATTTGCACCCTATCTTTCATAGTTAGGGATGCAGCACAGACTTGATGCATGTGTAAGCTTTCCTGATTTACACGTCCCACCCTCTTGTATTTAGCCCCATTGTTCTGAGTTGTGCAGCCAATTGTGCCTTTTCTCAGTCATCCCTCTCTATTCTGAATTGGCAGTTTCTACTGTTCTGAAGGTCGAATTGTGGCACATTTCTTACTGTCTGCAGTGGTTCTGTATCCTACTGCCACTCTACTAATGCATTTGTAGCTTACAATTGCAAGGTGCATATTGAGAATGCGTTCACTGTAAGCATGCACTGTGGCCATGTGTTTCCTACCACTGCAGGAATGACGCATGTATCGTGGTAGTACATCCCTATCACGGCCATGCCTCTTGCATCTACCATGGCCACTAGGCCCCACTGCAATAAAAATGCATGCTAACCACAGATGTGCCCTGTACTACTTGTAGCCTTTAGTAAACATGGTCCTTCCCGATCATCATGCTAGACCAGTCCAGATTAGTAGGTCGTGCTCCCCTGACAGCAGATTGGTGAGAGAGAGAAAATCACAGAAGCTTTGTGACATCATTCCTGGCATATAGCCATGCACCCCTAGAGGGCAGTTTCAGCATTTTCTATGTCTCAGCAGATGGTGGACATCCTAATTCCTGTGGGAGTTAAAACAATCCTTTAAAACGTTTCCTTTACTTTCCAAGTTGGTACGCAGCAGTTATTGAGGTGCTCCTGATCAGGAGGATCAGTTGAGCACCTCTTTGGGGAAGTACTCCTGTACACAAGGTACAGTGCAGCCTCCCAATCCAGCAGTGCAGCCTTCCATTTCTACAGCAGAGCTGCTGCTTCTTGGGCTTCCTTCTAACTTGGCATTCTGCAGTTAGAACTCCTCAACCAGCATTTTTTACTTAAAAAAAAAAAAAAAAAGCGAGGCTCCGGCACCGACCATCTGTCCACCCAACCTCAACAATTCAGACGCTCCTGGCTCAGCTCCTTTTCTGGCACCATCGTGTACAGTAAGTCTTTTGACTTATTTTGGCTTCTCAGGGCTTCTGGCTATGCCCTCTTCGCTACAGAGGTGCTTGGCTTGTGGGAGGAAACGCAGGACCCTCCTCAATAGCCTTTGTGCTACATGGGGATGATCCTGGGGGCCCCTCCAATGCCTTGCCTCTACCAACTGCAGCATTGTTGGTTCCTGAGCTAGCACCTTCCCAGGTCCCTTCGGAATCTCTTCCTCTGATTTTCCTCCCTGAGCATAGCTCTGGACCGCTACCCAAGTCTTCACTGTCCCAGTGCCCTCCTGCACAGCATCCACAGCCGGAGGGTGAGCCCTCGGATCAACAGTTTATGGCTTTTTTTTGCCAGGCCTGGGAAGCTTGGCATGTAGGTCCTTTACCGGGGTCCCTTCATCCTTCATCTCCTCAGAAAAAAGCGCGCAAGGTTCAATACGGCTCTTGCATCTACTTCTCTAACTGCTGACCAGCCCCGTAGAACCTCCTTTCTCACAGAGGACTTGCACCCTGCCAGAGAAGACAGGGAATGCTATTCGGAAGATTTTTCTTGTCAGTCAGTCTGATAGAGGAAGGGGAACTTTCGCCCCAGAGGAGGGACCTGAAAATCGGGAATCTTGAGATGAAGGACAGGATATCTGACTGTTCCAAACGGTGGAACTCCCAGCCTTGATTGCCCAAGTTACCGAGGCTCTTCACCTCTCCGTTACTCCTACTCCTTCGGATCCGGCTAAGACCCAAGTGGATCCCATCATTGTGGGCATAAAAATCTTTCCAAGGCCTTTCCCTTCCCTACCAAGCTCCAGCAGATGGTCACCATGGACTGGGACAGTCTAGATGTATCCTTGCGATCTGCTTGTTGCTTAGGCCTATTTTACGTCTGGTCCCCGGAAGATCTTTATGGATGGATGCTATTATGGCCGTTACTAAGCATGCACCATTCTGTCAAAGGTGGAACTGCCCTTAGAGATCAGATCGACAAAAGAATTTAAGGTCTTTTGAAAACTTCCTTTTCATCTTCTACCTTAGTGCTGCAAGCGGCAGCATGTGTGGGTCTCTCCTCCCGAGCCCTACTGCGGTGGCTTCAATTCCTTCTGGAGGACCTAGCATTGCCTCAGTTGGAATCGGTCACCGTCTTTATCACCGATGCTTTGTATGATCTCCACTCACTCAATAGTGGCAGGGACGGTAGCTCGCTGCTGGCTCTGGCTCTGGAATTAACGCAGATACAATGTCCAAAGTCCGCCTCACCAAGCTCCCCTTTAAAGGCAAGCTCCTTTTTGGCAAGGACCTGGAAAAGCTCGTCAAGGATCTGGGAGAGGTTAAGCCTCGGCGCCTACCAGAGGACCAGCCCAGAGCAACCTTTCGGTGTGCGGGAGCGCTGCCTTTGGCGTCCTCTTCTTACAAAGAGGTCAGCTTCCAACAGATCAGGATCCAGATTTCAGTCATTTTGTGGCATCTGCTGCACCAGAGATAATTTCTCCTCAAATGCCAAGTTCTCGGGGCTCTCCCATCCCACCCATTGATGTGCTTGTGGTCCATTCCATGGTGCCACATGTAGGAGGCTGCCTGCAGCGGTTTGCCTGTAAATGGACCCAAATAATGACAGATCAGTGGGTGCTTGAAGTGGTTTCCAAAGGCTACGCTCTTGAGATGGCGGTTCTTATTCCACAGGCTTTCCTAGTCTCCCCATGTGGATCGTCAGCAAAACGGGCTACTGTTCCAACGCTTGCTCCATCTGCGTTCGATTTGCCCAGTCCCATATACTTTGTGGTTCCCAAAAAGGACAGTTCCTTTCGGCCCATACTGGACCTCAAGGGCATCAATCGCTGTCTTTATGTGCCACTCTTCTGCATGGAGACACTCGGGTCCATCATCTAGGGGTCTCAAACTCAAATTGCTTTGAGGGCCAAATGAGGACTTGTAGAGTAACCCGGGGGCCGCACAAGACGCAGGCCTCATTTGCATAAGGGCATCATTTGCATAAGGGCATCATTTGCATAAATATTTGCATAATGTTACCATACACTAACTTTTAGTAAACATGCAGAACATACACCATCACCAAACAAGGAATCACAATTTAGAAACAGGAAGACAATTAAACTGGGAACCCCAAAAGCCAAACTTAGAATGTACAACACTGTAGAAATAAAACTATAAATTGATTTCCTCTTGTATTAAATAAAGTGCAGACGTTAAAGATGCACATTTCCAAGAGCTGACATATTTCAGTTAATAAATTCAAAATAAAGAGATATTTTTCTACCTTTTGTGCATTTTTTTTCAGTTGCAATTGTTCCAGCCACTTTCTTCTGGTTTCTTCATGTCTTCTGCTAACGCTCCATTGTCTGCTGTCCATTTGTCCTTTCTTCTTTCCTAGTTTTTTTCCATTCTCTCTACATCTGCTTTAACATACTAATCATTCTCCTTTTGCTCTTTCCTCATTCCTATTTCATCCACTCAAATTTTACCCCTCCATCCTCAATCCCCACTTACTCTCCCAATACCCGGCCAATTGTAGGTTTTTCTTCCCTCCCACACAAAATATATTTCCCCTCTCCATTTCACTCTCCCAGCCCCATCCCATTCTAATCGTCCCCCAACATCAACTCCCTTCTAGCTCCTGCCCCACCCAGCATCCGCTCCCTTCTAGTCCCCGCATCATCAGCCCATTTCCAGTCCTAGCTCCCTCCCCTCACAGCCCATTTCCTTTCCGAGCCCCCCTCCCCATCAGCCCATTTCCATTCCAAGCCCCCTTCCACTCAGCCCATTTCCATTCCAAGACCCTGTCCCCATCAGCTATTTGCAGTTCAAGCTCCCCCTTCTACTTGGCCCATTTCCAGTCCTAGCACCCCCCCCAGTCCATTACCAGTTCTAGCCCCCCCCCATAGCCCATTATCAGTCCTAAGCCCCCCAGCAGCCCACTTCCAGTCCTAACCTTTCCATCGCCCCATCTTCATTCTTCGCCCCAGAACCCCAGTTTCAGTCTTAGCCCCCCAATCAGACCACCACCAGTCCAAACCCCCAACACCCCACTTTCATTACAATCCCCCCCACACCCCATTTTTAGTCCTACCCCCCCCCCCCCAGTACTAGACCCACCCCCCCCCCCCCCATTTTAAATTAATTAAAATTTAAATTTTAATTAATTTAAAAGAAAGGTCTGCCCTACCAGGAAAGTTCAAGACACTAACCGGTTTAAAGTAGCTCTAAAAATCCCAAGGACCGCCACTTTTAATTAAGAAGTCGTATAGTTTATAGGAGTCGCAGGACAGAACCAAAACGTGTATTAGCACAAGAAGGGAATCCGCATATGCAAGGCACAGGAGATATACAAAATAAAATAAAAATCCTAAGATTACGCAGGCAACTTCTCTTGTTTGACATTGGCAAACTTTCCCCAGAACCTTTGCTCACGTGCTTAATGCGTGTCCAATCAGAGATGGATCTGTCGGGGCCCTGCCTCTGGAGGGCCCTCTGATTGGATGCTAGGAATAACAGCGTGCAGGGAGGGAAGCCCTTGCCCCCATTGCCTGGATAAATAGAGCAAAGTTTGTGGCTGAGAAGGCGGCAGGTGGTTAAAGGGAATGTCAGACTGGGTGACTGGGGAGGGATCTAAGGCAGACAGACAGTCCTGCAAAGAAAACAGCTGCAAACCTTCCAAAACCCAGGCGGTCCCCTTCGGCTGCAGTGCAGTCTTGGTCGCAGAGGAAAAGCAAAGCTTACTGAAATCTCTTGCAGTATTGACTGGAGAAGTCCTAGTTCCTTCCTTTTGTTTCTGCTTCTCCTGTGCTCATGGACTTGTTCTCACACCCCCTGTGAGACATGGAGATAACGGATAGCTCTCTCTGTTCCTTCTCTGCCACCGATGATTTCTACGACGACCCTTGCTTTAACACCTCGGACATGCACTTTTTCGAAGACCTGGATCCCCAGCTGGTGCATGTGGGATTGCTGAAGCCCGAGGAGCATCACCACCATCACCACCACCACGAGGACGAGCACATCCGTGCCCCCAGCGGCCACCTTTCAGGGCCGCGAAGAGAAGAGTGATTTCCCTCTCGCGGCTCTGTTAGCCGCGAGAGGGAAATACTACTCTCTTCGCGGCCCTGAAAGCTGCCGCTGATGGAGCTCAGAAGATGCTTTGCCGGGCAGATGGGAAGGGGCCGTGGGACAGTTGATTCTGCCGCTGTCACGCAGCGGCAGCAGCAGCAGAAGTCGGGGTTTTTTTTTTTTGGCCTCAGCATCGCGGGCCGCACAAAGGTCTCTTGCGGGCCGCATGCGGCCCGCGGGCCGCGTGTTTGAGACCCCTGATCTAGGCAGTGCGCCCAAGAGTTTCTCGCATCTCTGGATTTAGCGGAGGCATACTTCCACATTCACATTCAACAGGAACACCAGCAGTATCTGCGTTTTCTGGTCCTTGGCAAACATTATCAGTTCTAAGCCCTGCCCTTTGGACTGGTCACAGCTCCTGTACCTTCTCATGGTAGTGGTAGCAGCATCCTTGTGGCATCAAGGTATTTGAGTTCATCCATACCTGGACGATTGGCTCATCAGGGCGCAGTCAGCAGTGACTAATGTAGTTGGGGTTCTGAATCAACTAGGCTGGGTAGTCAACCAGCCCAAGAGTCATCTCCAGCCAACGCAGACGCTCGGCTTCTTGGGAGCCCATTTTGATACAGCAACAGGCTGCATATTTCTGTCACAGGACCGGTGCCAGAAGCTGGTCACTCAGTTTTATGCATTTCAGTGCAAGCCATCCCCTATGGCGTGGGACTATCTACAGGTTCTGGGCATCATGGCATCCACTCTGAAGGTGATTCCCTGGGCTTGAGCACACATGCATCCCCTACAAGACGCCCTGCTCTCCCACTGGTCCCATGCCACCCAAGACCTTCAGACTTCGTTACTAGGGGTGGCCCAAGGGATGCGGGCCGTATGTGGAGACTTGGTGTGGGGCCTCATTTGCATAAATATTTGCATAATTTACACTAACTTTTAGTAAATATGCCTCTTAATGAGTGTATAGATAAAGACTAAAAAAATTCTACATTACTATAATCCAGTGCCAACTGTGAGGCACATTAGGAACTACTACAAACACTGCCCATTTAGAACCCATAGCAAACCCGCTGTATCCTAACAGCACTACCAGCACTCACAAAGCACCATACTCTACCTATCAAAAGGCAACACTGCAAATATTAAACCAGTACATTTCAGAGAATAAGAAAATACATGACCTACTGGGGAAAGAGAACAAGTGGCAATGTCAAATAGGAATTACATAAACAGAATATCTCAGCTCAGTTACACATGCATAGCATAGACCATCACCAAACAAGGAATCACAATTTAGAAATGGGAAGACAAGAATTAAACTGGAAACCCCAAAAGCCAAACTTGGAATGTACAACACTGTAGAAATAAAACTGTAAATTAATTTTCTCTTGTACTAAACAAAGCACAGACGTTAATGATGCACATTTCCCAGAGCTGACGTATTCCAGTTAATAAATTCAAAATAAATATTTTTCTACCTTTTTGTGCATTTTTTTTTCAGTTGCAATTGCTCCAGCCACTTTCTTCTGATTTCTTTGTGCCTTCTGCTAACTCTCCATTGTCTGCTGTCCATTTGTCCTTTCTTCTCTCTTCTAGTTTTTTTCCATTCTCTCTCTAAATCTGCTTTAACATACTAATCTTGGGGGTGTACTATCGTCCGCCTGGCCAGAATGAACAAATGAATGATGAAATGCTCAAAGAAATCAAGGAAGCTAGCAAAAGTTACAGTGCAGTAATAATAATGGGTGATTTCAATTACCCCGGCATCAACTGGGTCAGTGTCACAGCAGGACATGCTAGGGAGATAAAGTTCCTAGATGAAATAAATGACTGCTTCTTGGAGCAGCTAGTTCATGAACCGACCAGAGGGGAAGCCATATTAGACCTAGTCCTTAGTGGAACACCAGATCTAGTGCAAGAGATAAGGGTGTTGGGGCCACTTGGCAATAGTGATCATAGCATGATCGCCTTTGATTTAATTAGTGGAGGAGGGATAGTAAGGAAATCCACAGTACTACCCTTTAACTTTCGAAAGGGAGAGTATGATAAAATGAGGAAAACAGTTAAGAAAAAACTAAAAGGAGCAAGTTGCAAAGGTTAAAGACGTACATCAAGCTTGGATGTTGTTGAAAAATACTATCTTGGAAGCCCAGACCAGCTGTATTCCACGCTTTAAGAAAAGTGGAAGGAAGTCCAAAAAACTGCCAGCATGGTTTAAAGGTGAGGTCAGAGAGGCTGTTGCCAAAAAAGCATCTTTCAGGAAATGGAAAAAAGAGCCAAACGACGAAACCTGGAAACAGCACAAGCACTGGCAAGTCAAATGCAAGGCATTGATAAGGCAGGCAAAGAGAGAATTTGAGAAGAAGCTTGCTGCGGAAGCAAAAACATGAAATAAAGACCTTTTCAAGTACATTCGTAGCAAAAAACCTGTGAGAGAGTCAGTTGGTCCATTAGATGATAAAGGGGTTAAAGGAGCACTAAGAGGCGACAAGGCGATAGCGGAGAGACTGAATGAATTCTTTGCTTCAGTCTTTACTGAGGAAGATGTAGGGATGTTACCCATGACTGAAGTGGTATTTAAAGGTGCGGAAGAATTGAAGGAAATATCGATACATCGGGAAGATGTCTTAGAACTATTAGATAAACTGAAGAGTAGCAAATCACCTGGGCCGGATGGTATACATCCAAGGATGTTGAAAGAACTGAAATATGAGATTGCAGACCTGCTATTAGTAATCTGTGAACTATCATTAAAATCATCTCTAATACCTGAAGATTGGAGGATCGCCAATGTAACACCAATTTTTAAAAAGGGTTCCAGGGGTGATCCGGGAAACTACAGACCGGTGAGCCTGACGTCAGTACCAGGAAAAATGGTAGAAACCATCGTAAAGAATAAAATTACTCAGCATGTAGATAGTCACGACCTAATGGGAGACAGCCAACATGGCTTTAGACAAGGAAGATCTTGTCTTACTAATCTGTTATTTTTTTTTGAAGGAGTGAATAAACAGGTGGACAAAGGTGAGTCGGTTGATATTGTGTATCTGGACTTTCAGAAAGCCTTTGACAAGGTCCCTCAGAGACTTTTGGCAAAACTAAAGAGTCATGGGATAGGAGGCAGTGTACTATTGTGGATCAGGAACTGGTTAAAAGATAGAAAGCAGAGGGTAGGGCTAAATGGCCAATTTTCCCAATGGAGAAAGGTGAATAGTGGTGTACCCCAGGGATCTGTGCTGGGTCCGCTGCTTTTTGACATATTCATAAATGACCTGGAAAGTGGAATAACGAGTGAGGTTATCAAATTTGCAGATGACACAAAACTATTTAAAGTTGTTAAAACCCAAGAGGATTGTGAAAAATTGCAAGAGGATCTTGATAAATTGGAAGACTGGGCATCAAAATGGCAGATGAAATTTAATGTGGACAAGTGCAAGGTTATGCACCTAGGGAAGAACAACCCAAACTATGATTACACGATGCAAGGTTCCACATTAGGAACCACCACCCAGGAAAAAGATTTAGGCGTCATTGTGGATACCATGTTAAAACCCTCGGCCCAGTGTGCAGCGGCAGCCAAGAGAGCAAATAGAATGCTAGGTATGATAAGGAAAGGAATGGAAAATAAAACAAGAGATATTATAATGCCTCTATATCGTTCCATGGTGAGACCGCACCTTGAATATTGTGTGCAATTCTGGTCGCCGTATCTTAAAAAGGATATAGCGATTTTAGAAAAGGTTCAGAGAAGAGCCACCAAAATGGTAAAGGGGATGGAAGGATACTCCTATGAGGAAAGGCTAAAAAGGTTAGGGCTCTTTAACCTGGAAAAGAGACGGCTGAGGGGAGATATGATAGAAGTCTATAAATTAATGAACGGAGTGGAACGGGTAAACGTAGATCGATTGTTTACGTTATCAGAATATAGAAAGACTAGGGGACATGCAATGAAGCTACAGGGTAAACTATTTAAGACTAATAAAATATTTTTTCACTCAACGTGTAATCAAACTCTTGAATTTGTTACCGGAGGATGTAGTAAAGGCTGTTAGTGTAGCTGGGTTTAAAAAAGGTTTGGACAAGTTCCTGGAGGAAAGGTCCATAAACCATTATTAAGAAGTGACCGAAGATATCAATGCTTGACCCAGTACAAGCATTGTGGAACTTGTGTCTCTTGGGGAAACTGCTAGGTACATATGACCTAGATTGGCCACTGTTGGAAACAGAATACTGGGCTTGATGGACCTTGGTCTGACCCAGTATGGCATATCTTATGTTCTTATGTTCTTACTCCTTTTGCTCTTTCCTCATTCCTATTTCATCCACTCAAATTTTACCCCTCCATCCTCAATCCCCACTTACTCTCCCAATACCCGGCCAATTGTAGATTTGTCTTCCCTCCCACACAAAATATTTTTTCCCTCTCCATTTCACTCTCCTAGCTCCATCCCATTCTTTTTTTTTTTTATAAGTTTTATTAAAGAATAAGGAAACATTACAAATTATAAACAAACCTTATCAAGAGGTTGGGAACAACCCTACCTCCATAATAAATTTCTAGGAATAAGAAACAATATTTTATAGTCCACATCCAGGAGAAGTCCAAAACCAAAAATAAAGAATAAAACCCGCCCTGACCAGACCTGGTAGCCCCAGCACGAAACAAGGGTATAAAAGATTAAAGAAACAAAAATAAACTCAAGAAAACAACTCAACCTTTACCCTTCAAAAATTCCAAAAGCTGCGCAACTTCAAGAAAAACATAACGAGTTCCTTGATAGATAATATGGCACCTGCAGGGGAATTTCAAGTAAAACAATGCTCCCAGGGCCAAAATGCGTGGGCGAATCTCCAAAAAGGCTCTTCGCCTCCGCTGAGTGGCCCTCGAGACGTCAGGAAAAATTTGTATGGCAGAGCCACAAAACGTCTCAAACTTTTTCTTGAAGTATGCGCGAAATATTCTCTGTCTGTCCAAATCAGAAGCCACCGTGACTAACAGCGTGGCTCTCGTGGGAATTTCATCGTGAGAAGATTCCAAAAATGCTGAAATATTTAAAGAGGCCAAACCCTTAGATTCTCCCTCAACTCGTCCTTCCTGAGGTTCAGCCTGAAGGGCCATGTCTCTGGAAGGAAGGTAATAAATATTAGACAGGGAAATAGCTTCTACATCAGAAATCATCAATACTTCTTTCAAATATTTATGAAACAACATAAGAGGTGCCAAATAATGCGTTTTAGGAAAATTCAACAGTCTGAGATTCTTGGAACGCAAAGAGTTCTCAAGAACTTCATACTGAAAGCGTAAAGAGGTAACATCCTGAACTAAAGAAGTAACAACTGCCTGCTGAGGGGAGAAGCGAGTCTCAAAAGAGTCAACGCTTTTCTCCACAGCAGACAGTCGGGACGCCTGATCTGAAAACTTTACAACAGTTTCTTTCGAAAAAATAGAAATCTTTTGAAGAGACAAATCCAGAGCCGATTCCATTCTAGATAACATAGTCCAGACATCTTTCAAGGAAACTTCATCTGGGATTACACGAGGTTCACCAGAGCCAGCAAATGAGACCACAGATGGGAACGGAGGAGGTAATGAATCAGCGACAGAGTCCATCCGTAAAAAGGAAGAGGAAAGGATAGGCGGCTCTATTTTATCAAAACTAAGTTCAGTGGAAACAACTAGAGGAAAAGCCTTGTCTCGATTCACCAGGGAGGAGTTCACCGCGACCGGGGAAGAAACAGAAGACACAGTACTTACGGTCGACTTTTCATCAAGGGAGGCATCCAATACAGTGTTCTGTGACGATGGCTTACCAACGGAGACATGTGCATCCATGGGCCCGACAATTTTTACCGCCTTTGGTTGTGCCGCCGGCAGCAAGCGTTTCTTCCGTTTCCCCATTCACGGTAACTTCCAAGCACCGAATCTGCGCCGAAGGGGCGCCAAAGGGGCAGGACCTGCCCCTTTGGTCATGCCCCTTCGGGCACGCACCTGCTACGCGTCCCGCGTCGGAGGCAAGATGTTATAGCCCCAAGAAGACCAGCTGCCCCAATCAGAGGAGTGGAAGTGGGAGACCAGGCCAATCAGGTAGGTGTCAGCAAAAGCCAGGAAACAATGAACTGCTCAGCGTCCCGCGTCGGAGGCAAGATGTTATAGCCCCAAGAAGACCAGCTGCCCCAATCAGAGGAGTGGAAGCGGGAGACCAGGCCAATCAGGTAGGTGTCAGCAAGAGACCAGGCCAATCAGGTAGGTGTCAGCAAAAGCCAGAAAACAATGAACTGCTCCATCCCATTCTAATCCTCCCCCAACATCAGCTCCCTTTTAGTTTCAGCCCCATGCAGCATCTGCTCCATTCTAGTCCCCGCATCAGCCCATTTCCAGTCCTATCCGAGTCCCTCCATCAGCTCATTTCCAATCCCAGCCCCCCCATCAGCCCATTTCTAGTCCTTTCCTAGCCCCACCATCACCATGTCAAATCCTAGCTCCCCTCCACTCAACCCATTTCCAATCCAAGCCCCCATGAGCCTACTTCCAGTTCTAGCCCCTCCCTGAGTCTATTTCAATCTTAGCACCCCCCAACAGCCCATTTCCAATCCTATCCTAGCCCCTCCATCAGCCAATTTCCTGTCCTAGCTCCCCCCCACTCAGCCCATTTCCATTCCGAGCCCCCTCCCCATCAGCTGTTTGCAGTTCAAGCCCCCCCTTCCACTCAGCCCATTTCCAGTCCTAGCAACCCCCCAGCCCATTACCAGCCATAACCCCCCCATCAGCCCACTTCCAGTCCTACCCCCCATCAGCCCACTTCCAGTCCTACCCCCCATAGCCCATTACCAGTCCTAAATCCCCATCAGTCCATTTTCAGTTTTAGCTCCCCCCCATAGCCCATTTCCAGTCCTAACTACCCCATCAGCCCATAGCCCATTACCAGTCCTAAACCCCTTCCCCCCACCCCATTAGCCCAGGTAGATTTTTAAAAAAAACTGGCTGCCACTGTGGCAGCAGCAGAATCAAGTGCCCCGTGGGGTTCTCCCTGCCCGGCAGAGCCCTCCCTGCAGCATCAGCTCCCTCAGCTTGGGCTTTTCAGAGCCGCAAAGGGAGAGTTTCCCTTTCTCTGATCAATGGAAGGTGCGGTATATAAAAACTCGCTAATTAAAATTCTCGCGGCTCTGTTAAACCCTCCGGGGCTGATGGGGAAAATGCCTGTTTCCCATCAGCGCCAGCGGGCTTAACGGAGCCACGAGAGAGAAACTCTACCTTCGCGGCTCTGAAAGCCAGCGCTGAAAAGCTGATGCTGCAGGGAGGGCTCTGCCGGGCAGGGGGGCCCCACGGGACATTTGATTCTGCCGCTGCCACCGTGGCAGCGGCAGCCAGTTTTTCTTTTTTTTTGTTTTAATCTACCTGGGCTGATGCAGAATGTTGTTTGCACGGGGCCCCCTGAAACGCCAGGCCCTGTGCAAATAACATTCTTGCTCAGTGGACGGGACGGCCCTGTCCGTTACCTGTACCGCCCTCGGTGCAGCGCAAACTCAGGTGGTGGCTGTCTCCCACAAACCTGCTGAAGGGAGTACCCTTGGACACTCCACACTGGCTTCTCCTCACAACTGATGCCAGCCTGGTGGGCTGGGGAGCGCACTGCCTCAACCGCACATCGCAGGGGTTTTTGGATGGCCCGTAAGTCCACATGGACAATCAATAGGCTCGAAGCCTGAGCTGTTCATCTGGCACTTCTAGCCTTCCACTCTATCTTTCAGGGTCGCGCAGTGTGGGTTGTTTCAGACAACTCCATCACAGTGTCTTACCTCAATCATCAGGGCGGGACCAAGTGCCCAGGGGTGACTGGGGAGATGACTTCCATCATCCCCTGGCGGAGAGCAACCCGCGGGCCTTCGCCACACAGCACATTGCGTGAATGGACAGTATTCAGATGGATTTTCTCAGCACACCTTGGATCCCGGTGAGTGGGAACTCACTCCAGTGGCCTTTACAGCCATAGTGTGCAGGTGGGGCTGCCCAACCCTAGACCTCATGGCCACCTCAGAAAACACCAAGACGTTGGCCACCTTCAGCTGCCGGTGGTAACAACAACGGAGCACAGGTACCTACAATAGTATTGGGAGACAAAGGAGTCGGTACGCACGCTGGCGGTCAAACAGGTTTTTATTATACCCCAACACGTTTCGGCCACTAAGGCCTTCTTCAGGGGAAAATGAACCTCAAAAACATACATACATAAGCAAATAAAAGATCCACAAAATTATAAATGCATAAGAACAGATAAAGCAAAATATAAAAATCCCTCCTTCCCCCTTCCTTATCGTTCTTCTAGTTTAGTCCTCCACCTCTGGGTTGTGCACCTCCTCCTGCAGCTTGGAGACTGGGCATGTCAAAGTTGTGACATCACTGGATATAGCCTGCTGGTATCTCCCATCAGCCTCCAGTGTGTCCAGTCTCCATGCAGCAGGAGGACATAGTGAGCCTAGCTTCTGGGCTCACTTGGGGGGAACAGATAAGGAGCATTTAGTGTGACAAATTCTATTCTGATTTTACTTTTGATTTTTACTTTTAATTTTACTTTGAATTCAGTTAAATGGCAATCGGGGATTAGTTCCCTTTAGTTATTGGGAACAAGTTTCCTTATTTACAGTAATTTTAAATTTGAGCCTGGCTCTTTAAATTAGTAGCGGCTCTCGCCTTCCCTCCTTGTCAGTTATTTTCACTTGCTGCAGGCATTCTCCGGTGCGGATCTCTCTCCCTGGACAGTACGGGAGAGAGCTCTGGGACCCGTACAGCCACACTGAAGCTGTGTGAGACGGAGCCTCTCCGTTGCTGCGGGATTTTAATTTTACTCTGTGGAACCGGCTGAGCGGTCCTCGCCGTGGCTGCCAGGCGCATTAGCGCGGCTTGAGGATCGGAGGAATTCAAGGCGGTAGGAGCAGGCTGCGTGGCTTTTGGCCCTGCAGGTAAGGCCTTCGGGTTCGGTCGGTCTGCTGAGGCCTCCTTTTTGCAGCGGCTATTGTTCTTGGCGCCAAAATTCATTGGCGAAGGGGCGGCCATTTTCTCTCTAGGTATTTGGACCGCATGGCGAGAGTTGCAGGGAGCTGCCTGTGTGAGGAAGACAACAGGCAGAATAGCTAGATTTTTGGGCCTAGTGTTTCTTTCTTTTGTTTGTAGGTTTTTTGAGGCTCGGGGGGGGGGGGGTTCCTCAGCCTTAAGGGGGCTGTTGCCAGTCCTCTTTATTTTTAAGTTTATTCTTAGTTTTATAGGACAGCAGTTTTGGCATTGATCTCTGATACCACATGTTCTTTCCCTTCTAATCATGTCTCTGAGGAGCATCTGTTAAGTCCCGGGATATTAGGCAAATTGCCAGTTTTTAGGTTCAAGAGCACAGCCCTAACTTGTAGTTGGAAGGAGGGACAGGCTGGAAGTGTGCCTTTGTGTATTCTATAGTGAAAGTTGCCCAAATGCCTGTGGTTTCACAGGGACAGGTTTAGGAAACCTTAGGATATAAAAAAAGTATATAACAGTTAACTGTCAACCAAGAAGGGCCTGTGCTACAGTCTATGGCCACCAGAGGGCAGCTGGTACACTCAATAGTGCCTTTCTGTGACTGTGTGTATGCAGCCATATCAAATTGATCATTCTTTGCAAGTCAGGGAAGAAATAACCACAGGGCCACCTCATGGGCTCTCAGGGGTTAGTGACTAAACAAGCAACTGACTAAATATCCCTATCAAATGGTATATAATACATGACCATAGCAGAAGGAAAATCACTATTAGAACATATTGAATAAGACGGGTACAATTTTCCTGAAATATGCAAAAATTAACCCGGCTGCAGAATGTGGATTAAAAATTTAAAGTAGGCCTTCAAAGGGTTAATTAAAGCTCTTAACTTCTGTATCGTTTGTTGGGCTCTGGTGCCCTAAAGGCCACCGGATGGCAGCGCTGCTCATGAATCACATATAGTATTCAGTGCCCCCATCCTTGGGGGGGGGGGGTGGTAACATATAAAATCATATTACTCTTCAGGTTCACACAGGCAGCAACCTCTAAGACCTCCATTTGCAAGGTTGTCGGTGTATCCCACTGCTATTTCTCTGACTGCAGGAAGGCCGGGGGGGGGGGGTGCCTGTGTGTTTCATAGCTCCACTTAGCATGCCCTTCCCAGGAAATTCTCATCTATTTCTAGAGCAGGATTTCATTTCATTTCATTTCTCTGGTTATGGTTAATGCACAGCGTTAAGGGGCTGTGTTCGAAGGCTTGGGTCCCACGGACTTTGGTGGGATTTCAAAAAGAAAAAGAAACTCTCTTTAGTGAGAGATAGCCTTGTTCATTTTTAGCTAACACTGTTGATTTATTCGGTGGCCTTTTTGCATCCTGAACCCCAAGGTCGGGACACTGTTTGCTTCCAAGGGTTCTACTCTCTATTTCACTCTTCAGCTCCCTGGCAGACACAGCAGGCTGGCAGGGGGTGCGCAATGCGTCCTGCAACGCTGAATCCCTCAGGATAAGGGGGGAAGGAAAGCTGGGTGCAGCAGGGGGGCTGGTAGCTTCTTGCAAAGCTATAGGAGCAGTTTGGGTAATTTTAGCTGATCTGCTTTGATTTCATTGGAGTTGGCGGAAACTTGGTTTTTGGAGTCCTATACTTTTAAAAAAAAAAAAAAAAAAAAAAGGCATAGCTATGTTGATTTACAAGAATCTCCTTCCGCTACCCATAGAAGGTCCTATAAAGCGTTAAAGTCGGTTTATATGGCAGGGTAATATTTTGGCTTAGCTGCTGTGATATAGCGCTATGATCCGCTGTAAACATATTCCAGTCAAAAGGAATTATGGTGATAACTCTCTTGGACAGCTGTAACAGGTGCTTGGGTGAGCGCCATGGCCAGTCCACAGATGTGGAATGCTCTGCCATAAGCATTATGTCATGAAAGGGGTTTTATAGCTGTGTGGTTTCTTAATGGAAAATATTCCCGTTTAGTTTGGCTTTGCCCAAATTATAAGATTTTATGGTAGATTTGTAATGTCTTAATTTTGGCTATATGTGGTTTAATTTTACATATGGAAAAGGCAGCTCAGCGGAGAGAGGTTGCAAAATAGAACTCTGGCCTTTAAGAACATAAGAACATAAGATATGCCATACTGGGTCAGACCAAGGTCCATCAAGCCCAGTATTCTGTTTCCAACAGAGGCCAATCTAGGTCATATGTACCTAGCAGTTTCCCCAAGAGACACAAGTTCCACAATGCTATCTTTGAAGCTATCTATGCTCCCATTCCATTTATCGGAGGTTCTTCAGTATGGAGAGTATCTGCTAGTGTTCAGGGAATGCCTTAATGGCCAGAAGCACACAGCCAGGCTAGTTCTCTAGCAGCAATATCAGCAGCTCAGATTCTAGTAGGCATACATCATATGCTGGGCTTACAAGATGGCTTCCACGCTGATCGGCATCAGCCAAGATGGCTGCCGGTTTAGACTGTGAATGTGGAGGCAGCCTGAATGAGGGACCTTGCGTTCTCTGGAAAATGCCCTGCATACACTGAATCATTTAAATTCGATCAGCTACTGGCAGGACACAATGCACTCTCTCGCATGCTTTTTTGCTTCAGTGGCCTAAAAGTGGAGTCTTTACCAGGTGGTATAATGGGAACTTGTCTGCAGTTTCTCGGCTTCATTGCTGACTCAATTGCAACTGCGGAATGGGAAAGCTGTATTTCCTAACACCAGGTGCTAGTTGAACTTATAATATAAAGTCCACCTTTGTGCAGTCAGACGGAATGGGGCGTTACTCTAGCAGGAAGGCCGTGGATTAGTATGCCTGTGATTGGGAGTTCTTTCTACTTCATATTGTTGGCACGGAAAGAGCTTCTCTTAACATATGCTGAAGGAATTTTTGGTTAAGAGAGGTCTTTGTGGGGGAAAAAAAAGTATTCAGCTGTCCTGAATTCGCCTCTTTTTGATTGACATTTTGAGTCTAAGCAGGGGCAGGCCTGGGTACTACGTGGGTGGGTGCACACCTTGCACTACCAGGGGGTGTGGACTCACTGTATGGAAGAGAGCCCTAGCAATCTTCTTTAGTGCAAGATAGGAAAGTAGATGGTTCACTGAAGCGATCGTTGGGGGCAATGCTCTGTCCTTACAAGCTCCCATTTGTGGAGCCTGGGGGGGCCAGAGCATGCTTCAGGTGGTCGCAGTGTTATGGCAGTCTTCTTGCCTGGAACAGGAAAGGATCAAGGAGTTGAATCGACTAGAGCCTGATTTGCTTTATGTGGCAAATGTGCATTATGGTTTAATTCGAGCGCTAGCTAATATTATTGGCTTCCTTGGGGTTCTTCCGGAGGTCTCTCTGGTGGAGGAATGGGGCGGCTGATGGTTCTTCCAAGTCGAGGCTCAGTAAGCTCCCAGTTAAAAGTCTGTCTTGTCCTTTCCCCGTGGGCTTTCATAGGGCAAGTAGTTAGTGTATCGAGGCTTTCGGGGAAAGGTACTCTTGGTAGTGCCCGGTTGGACGAGACGGCCGTACTAAGCTGATCTCATTCGCCTACTCGACGGGCATTTCCTAGAAGTTGCCGGTAGCGGACGTTCTGCTGCAGCTAGGTCCGCAGCGAATGTCTCAGGTGGATCGGTGCCCGCCTACGGTTTGGCCTTTGAATGGGTGGGGCTGAAGAAGAAGGGTTATTCTGCGGCAGTCTTCGCCACCTTGTTGAGAGCAAGGAGCAGGCTACGTCTGGTACATAGGTCCGTGCTTAGCGCCTTTTTTGAAGGCTGCTGTTCACAGTGGCAAGTCCGGACGACAAAGGTGTCTGTATCCTTGGTCTGAGTTCTCTGCAGGACAGTGTCTGAAGGAACTAGCGGCCAGTTCCTTAGAGGGTCTAGCTGGCGACTGTTTCCGGCTGTAGAGGTTCTGTGGAGGGAATAGCGCTAGATGTTCGGATCGATGTGTGGTGTTTCCTTAAGTTGGGACCCGACTGCGCTCCTCAAGGAGAGTTTGGTGCCGCAGTGGGATCCCATTGGGCCTTAGAGGCATTAACTAAGAGCCCTTTGATTCTTTACTCCAGGCGTCGGTAAAGGATTTGCTGTTATAGACAGTGGCTTTGATAGCTCTTTGTTCGGCGCCACGAGTTTCGGAGTTTCAGGTGTTGTCATGAATGAGCCGTTTTCACCCTTTCTGGATAGAGGGTGGTGTTTGCGACCAGTCCCGTCGTCCTTCCAAAAGGTGGTATCTGATTTTTCTCCTGAGCCTATTGGTTTCTCTTCCAGTTCTCAGTTTTTCTGGAAGGGGAGGTTGTTATTCGTAGCTTACGCCGATAGGAAACATAAAATGCAGGGTGCGGCGTTCGTTTCTTTGTTTTTGTGTGTTGGTTGGAGGTCCCCGCGAAGGGGAAGCAGCAGCGAAGGTGGCCATTTTGCACTGGGTTAAGGCGGTGGTTGCCTCAGCATTCTGGTGGCGAGGTTGTACGATTCCGGGGGGGCTTTCTGACTCTTGCTACCAGGGCGCAAGCAGCTTCATGGGTGGATCACTGTGTCATTCCACCATGGGGGATTGTTAGAGCAGCTTCCAGGTCGTTTCTTCATTCCCTCAGTAACCACTACTGCCTAAATGTTCTGGCAGTAAAGGATGCTTGTTCTGGGTCGACGGTGTGGGGAGTTGGCTGGATAGATCCCTCCCAATGATTACTGCTCTGTTACATCCCAGAGGTGGAGGACTAAACTGGAGGAACGATAAGGAAATAGAAATTACACTTACCTGGTAATTGTCGTTCCTTGAGTGACGACAGTTTAGTCCTCATTCACGCCCAGGGGTGTGATTTCTTCAGAGTTTATTTTCAGGCGGAGTGGAGCATCAATCTCAAGGAGTAGACAGATCCTTTCAGATTCTAGATCGCAGTGAGTACCCCTCTCTGTTGTTTCTTCTTTCTCTCTCATTTAAACGAGGGGATGATATATAGGAAACGTGTTTGCATAGGGGGGACGTGAATGTAAAGTTAAAAAAATATATATATAAGACTGATAAGGTTAAAGAGGTTCCTCAAGTTGAGGAATGGAGATTTATTTAAAGCTATGGTATAGTTATTTGTTGTTCCTTTGAGTTTGCTTTGTCAATAGTACACTGGAGGCTGATGGGAGATACCAGTAGGCTATATCCAGTGATGTCACGACTTTGACATGCCCAGTCTCCAAGCTGCAGGAGGAGGTGCACAACCCAGAGGTGGAGGACTAAACTGTTGTCACTCAAGGAACGACAATTACCAGGTAAGTGTAATTTCTATTTTCCTTCTCCACCACCACCTCCTTCCCCTTCTCCCCCCTTCCCTTCCTTCCCCCCTTTCCCTCCCCACTTTGTTTGTTGGCTTATTTATTTATTTACTGCCCCTCTTTTTTGAGGGGGATTTTAATTATTTATTTTTCCACATTTACTTGTTTTTAATTAGATTTGTCCTCATTCATTGGTTTGACTTTTTAAATGTTTAGCCCTCTTTATTTTAAACACAAGCATTTTTTTTATTATTCATATATCCTTATGACGGTTTTACTACATGGGTGTACAGTGGCTCATTGATTTTACAATACTTTCACTCTGGGTGATTACATACAGCATTGCTTTCTTTTGTTTTGAAAAGATATATAAAACACAACTGTTTTGTTTACTTTTTCAGTTCTTAACCAAATCACTACCATGGAATGCTCCTCATTGACATATTGTTAAAGATAGAATGGATGGCCATCCATGATACATTAGCATTCACTGCTTGTCATGTGCCCCATGTGACTTCTTTATTCATAACATTGTGAGACGGCACATTTGACAGTTTCTTTCTTTCATAACCATTAACAATATTTACACTTAGAGTTCAGTATGGTTATTTTTTAAAACTGCATTTTTAAAATTAACAAATAAAAAAACACTCCTGATCTTAACCTTTGTCCTCAGCCTTTGGCGGGAAGTCTGTCCTTCTCTTTTAAGCTTGGTAGTTGCTACATACGGCTCTTTGTTTTATTTTTGGCCAATCCACATCTACTGCTTGTCAGGTAAACGTGCCATTTTATTCTCTTTATTCAGCACGTAACTTGTAGGAATCTTTTATATATGTGTTTTTTCACATTTTCGTTCCTTAGTTTGCAGGATATTTAAGTGGTTTACTTGGCGCGATTTTCTTTTTGCCGAATTACAAGCGGTTGCTAAGATACCGGTACCTTTCTCCCTCCTCTTCATGCCTCTGACCTTATTATATTGATTTGTAATTATCACTGTTCACTCCCTGCCTTGGTCCTCCTCATCTCCTTTTTAAGTAATGTTATTATATTGCTAGCACCTATTTTAATATGGTCTTTAAAGGTGCTGATATCACAAAAAGATACATTGTTTCATATTGCACTGCTGCTAGCTTTCTGAGCTTTTAGTCCTTCCTATATTTATGTATCATATCCTTTGTTTACATTTTATTTGATTTTAATTATTTATTTCCTCATTTATAATTTTAATCTCTTATGGTTAATAATATAGATGATGGGGAATATATATATAATAGTTCTTATGCATGTATAATTTTGTGGATCTTTTATTTGTTTATGCATTCACGTTATGTTTTTGAGGTTCATTTCCCCCCTGAAGAAGGCCCTAGTGGCTGAAACGTGTTGGGGTATAATAAAAACCTGTTTGACAGCGTGCGTACCGGCTCCTTTGCCCCCTTCAACCACCAGGCAGAAGCACCGGCTCAAGGTCTGAATGCCCTAGCTCAGCCCTGACCCACCTCCCTTCTCCTATACGTCTTTCCTCCATGGCCACTGATCAGCCGCATACTGCACAGGATAGAGACGCATTCTGGCCTAGTGGTCCTGGTAGCTCTGGATTAGCCATGGTACCCCTGGTATGCCGACCTTGTACACCTGTTACGCGAGGCGCCTCTCCCACTAGATGACTGGTAGGATCTTCTCTGTCGAGGCCCCATCTTCATGGAGGACCCCACTCCCTACTCGCTTATGACCTGGCTCTTGAGTGGTGCAGGCTAGAACGCAAGGGTTATTCGCCACAGGTGGTTGCCACTTTACTTAAAGCATGGCACCCCTCAACCTCACAGGCATATGCCCGCGTTTGGTGTCTCTCTTCTTCATGGTGCACCCGGATCTCTGTCTCCCTGTGGAAAGTAGGAGTGCCAGTTATTCTTTCTTCAACTGAGGTTTGAGAGGGGGCTGGCCCTTAGCTGCCTGAAAGTTCAGGTCGCTGTCCTAATGTGCTTTAGAGGACCGATTTGGGGCCGTTCCCTTGCATCTCATGTGGACACTGTCTGGTTTCTGCAGGGGGGTGGGGTGTCCGTGCTCTCTGGTCGCCAGTTCACCCAGTAGTGCCTAGCTGGAACCTTTCTCTAGTCTTTTTCATTCTTTCACTAAGGCCCCATTTGAGCCGCTTCATGCATCTTCCCTTAAGGATCTCATGCTTAAGGCAGTGTTTCTCATAGCAGTCATGTCTGCTCGATGGATCTCGGAACTCCAAGCCTTATCTTGCTGGGACCCTTTCCTCTCCTTTTCGGCAGAAGGGGTCATCCTTCGTACCGTACCGGCCAGTCTCTGTCTCTTCCGGTCTTCTTCCAGGAACAGGAAGCAGCTCCTCAGCGGACTCTGCATCTTCTCAGTGTTAGCCGCCTCTTACATCGCTATCTTAAGGTCACAAATCGGCTTCGTCTTTCTGACCACCTATTTGTGCTTTTCACAGGTCCCCGGAAGGGGGCGGCCGCTTCCAAAACGATGATAGCGCACTGGATCAAACAAGCCATTGAATCAGTTTACATTCTCCAGAATAAACCCGTACCTGTGATCTTTAGGGCTCATTCCACTCGGGCTCGGGCCACCTCCTGGGCAGAAATGTTGCAGGTACACCCTCTCAATATCTGTAAGGCAGCAAGATGGTTGTCCCTGTCTACCTTTGCACGGCATTATTGCTTGGATCTCCAAGCCAGGGAAGCAGCTCATTTCGGAGCCATTGTTTTGGCCGCAGTGGTATCTTCCCGCCCTAGGGTGGAGTAGCTTTGGTACTTCCTACTAGTTTGGACTGGTCTAGCAGGATGATTGGGAAGGTGAAATTTTACTTACCATTAATTTCCTTTCCTGGAATCCTACTAGATAGTCCAGGACCCGCCCTGGTCTATTCTGGCCTTTTCACCGCCTCCAAGAAATACGACGATAGATGGCGAATATAGTCATCTTTTCCTCATACATGCTCGCCTTCAGCCACTTCACAGTTGGTAGCTGTTCAGGAATGGAGCCTCGTTCTGGTTGTTCTTACTGTTTGTTTTCTATTGTGTGACTTGCCAGTCTGGTTCTCTTAGTTTTCCACTGTTGTGATGTTCTTCTGCTTGCCATAGTTATACTGAAGCTGCTCTCTAGGGGTGCCTGGCTATATGCCAGGGATGACGTCGCAAAGCTTCTTTGATTTTCTCTGTCTTGCCAATCTGCTGGCAGGGGCGCACTACCCACTAGTCTGAATTGGTCTAGCAGGATTCCAGGAAAGGAAATTTACTGTAAGTAAAATTTCACCATAGTTCCTAACTGGGAGCATCTAGTCTCTCTACAGGAAGACCAGTTTTCCTGCTTGTACAAACTCTCCATATTATAACAACACAAACTCCAAGGAGTCAAAACATCAGAAATGTTTCCCATGAAAATGCAGAACTACAAAGATTACACTGTGCTATAGAACCCCAATACACTTTCAGCTGTGAAAACAGAACAAACCAGACTTCTTCAGGTCCCTTCACAGAAACTAAATGCTAGCAGAAATGTCGTATCTCTGTCGTACATACAGAACACAGAATGACCCTTACCTAATACAGAATAAGGGGCTACACATTAACAATGGAAATATGCAGTCAGAATTATAGTGGAAACCTCAGGACACTAAACTGCAAACATTGGAAGAATGAAAAAATGCATTTTCTCCAGTGTTGCGGGGTCACATTCATCTGAGCTACCCCTACTCTTATCCTCCAGAGTCAGTCACCTAGTCTCTACAGTCCTCCTAATCCCGCAGTTCCTGCTCAAACTCAGTCTCTACTCTTTCCCCACCAAAGCACCAAGTCCACATTCCCTCAACTTACCCAATACCCAGAGTGATGTGTGCCAACCACAACACAAATCACTATCAGTTTGTTTTCCTCCCAATCTCCACCACTACCACCCTCTGTCAAACCTTCTTCATCCTGCACCGCCAATCTCATTCTCTCTCATATCTCCCTCATCCCCATGCCACCAGTTTGCCCCCTATCTTCCACATCCCCTAGCCCTTTGTTACCACTCCCCCCTCCCAAAATCTCTCACTCCATGTTACCCTTGGGGCCAGAACAATCATCCCCTTTTTCCTACAGTCCCTCCACCAGCACTAGAATTCTCCCCCCCCCCCCCCATTGCAACTATCACATTCATAGCTTGCATCAACACCCCCTTTCAAGCTCCCAAACAGCACCAGCATTTTCCTCTTTGTTCCCCCACCCACATACCTGGGAACTCGGCATCTCCCCATACTGGAGGTTCACATCGTATCACTCTGCCAAGCTGCAACAGCCACAGGCTAATTAAAGCAGCAGCCCTCCTTGATTTCAGCTGCAGCAGCCACGGGCTCTCAAGAATGGCTTCATTCTTCCCAACTTCAGCAGAAATTAGAGAGCAACAACAGGCCGATTCACAGCCCATGTGTATCTTTACTGGCTTTAACCTGGCTGCACTGAAACTCTTGGTGTCTCAACAGAATTTGCCATGTCAGAGGTTTCAATGTGGCATAGTTGCAGGCAGCGAAGAGCCGTCAATGCAGAGGTACCCTTGGAGGTAGGACTTGGTTTCCCCACTAGGAACCATGTTCTTTCCAAGGGGTATTAGAGAAGCCTGAGCCAAATGTAGAGGGGCCTTTGCCCTCCAGGCCCTCCCCACCCTATGGCTACCCCTCTGAGGTACTCCTATCCATGTCTATCCTTAAGGAGCAGGGTGACCACTGAGGGACCTGCTCCCATAATAGCCACATCTCCTGCAACTGGCCATAGAATATATGAAAAGGCAGTGTTGCAAATATTATACCATTCCTTAGAATAGACTGCTTGCAGGGAAAAGAGAACAAGCTAGACTGATACAGATCCCTACACTGAATGCTCACAAAATACCTCTCCTTGGTCGTATATGCAAAATATGCATAGAGCTTTACCAAATACAAAATAAATGACTACATAGTTTATTAAATACTTGATAATGCCGCCTTTCATGGCACATCAGAGTAGTTTTTATAATGAAATTAATGTTCTACGTGTTAGAAATAGAAAAATGCAGACAAGAACTCAACTGAAAACCCTAGAATCTGGACTCTGCCTGCAGTACAGGCCCTAAGAAATAGAAACAGAAATGCATTTCTTCCTGTGCTGTGCAAAATAGAAAGAATCGGACATGCTACACATTTAGATTCCAAAACTGGCATATTGAAATCACTGAACCAAAATTATGCTCCTTAGGGATCATAATAGAAAATAAGAGGCTTAAGGCAAAGCAGGTGGCTACTGTTACTCAATTAGTTTATTATAAAATTATTGGCACCCTTGCATTTTAGGTATGTTGTGTACAATATCTTGAGAAATAATTAGAAATATTCCAACTGCATGTCATAATATTTTAGTAGTATGTTCAAAGGTACAATGAAAAAGACATCTATGCAACTGGGATGTAATTTCTGAGAAAAGAAAATATGACCTGGACAGGATTAATGGCACACTGCACTGATATTTGGTTGCACAACCCTTGGCAGTGATGACAGCCTCTAAACGTTAGTTTTGGCATCTATAAGTTCCGTACATCTGTCTGCTGGTAGTTTCTTCCACTCTTCAACTGTGATTTGTTCCAGCTCATGAATGTTTCCAGAATTCCTTTTACCAATGGCAGATTTCAGCTCTTTTCAAAGATTCTCGATTGGATTGAGATCAGGACTTTTTGCTAGTCACTAAAATAGTCAATTTTTTTCCTTTTTAACCATTCTTTTATACTTTTGGATATATATTTTGGGTCATTTGTCTTGCTGGAAAACCCATGACCTTCAACCCAGACCTAGCTTTCTTTTACTAGGTAGCGCATTTCACTACCTCGGTAGTCCTCCAATTTCATGATTCCTTTAATATGTTTCAATCCTCCAGTTCCTGAGGCAGCAGAACAGCCCCACAACATTATGGAACCTCACCATATTAGGAAGGTTGCTTTTTTCCTTATAAGCTTAATTCCTTTTCGTGTCTCCGGGCCAGTCCAGACCAGATGGGTAGTCAAATCTCCCTCCTCTAGCAGCTGAGGACTGAATACTGTCTCTTGTTGCCAGGCTACCTAGCCCCCCTCCCCCGAGGAGGCAGCAAGGCAGTCTTAATGTCCTCAGCAGCTGAGCTGGATGTGTGGAGATTTGGCTCCCCACAAAGGTCCTGTGTGTATTTTATTTCTTTCTTTGTTTTGGTTATTTTCTAAGGAAGAGTTTCACATTGGGCTTAGTGCTTGCCCTAGCTGGGTATTAGCACTGCGTTGAACTTCAGACTGACTGTAATTTATTTTGGCGCTACTATCAGTGTGCTCATATCAGAGTATGAGGCAGAGCCTGTCTCCTCTACTCTGTTAGGGCCGATTGTGGGTCCAGACCTGGGAGCCCCAGATTCTGGTGTCCTTCTCCGCTATCTCTCCTGCCTTTCTTCCCGCTAGCAGCGGTTGTTCAGGGTTCCGGAGCTGTTTTTACTCAGCCGGCAGTGTGCAGGTAATTTGTTTTTTTACTGATCGCCATTCCCCTTGCTCTTGCTTCTCTCTTCCTTCCCGCGGCGGTTTTTAACAGGGGTACTTCGCGGGTTTGCCTCGGGGGTTCGGTCTCTCATTCCTGCACTTTCGGCTGGGCAATGCAGGATCAGGTTGGGGAACAATTAGACCGCATCTCCTCTGTTCAGCCCTCGGAGAAATGTGCGGGAACGGCGGCCATCTTAGGTGCTTCTGCCGTTTCTTCCGTTCCTCTGCCTAAGCCGGCGAAGCGCAAATCTAAGTCAAAGCATACCGGTGGGGAACCGGATAAACCTGTAGGGACAGCCATGCCTCAGATGCCTGATCCCTTTCTCTCTCCGGAATTTATTATCGCATTTCACAAGGCCTACCTCCTTCAAAAGGCTCAGTCTCAGGTGCCAGTGGTAGCAGATTCTCTCCTGGCGCCGCAGGCTGAGATTTCTGGTAGGGCAGAGCTTAGAGAAGGGGTCTCTTCTTTGCCGCTTAGTGAGGCTAAGCTGGATAATATTTCCTTGACCGCGGAGGTCCTGGGGCCAGAGGAGGGAGAACTCCTAGCTGACCAGGATGGCGATTCCTGGCCCACAGAATTAGAAGAGGGTGAGTTGGGGCCAGGGGAGGACCCTAATGTTTTTAGAGTATTTAGAAGGGATGAATTGTCGGCCTTGATCGCGCAGTCTTTATCTGCGCTCAGTCTTCTTCCTCCGGTGGCGCAACAGGAGCCTTTGGAGGATCCCTTGTTGCAGGGTTTCCGCTCTGAGCAAAAATGTTTTCCCTTCCACAGAGTCATAAAGCAGATGATAGACTCAGAATGGGAATTTCCAGAAGCTTCCTTGCGGGGAGCTCGGACAATGGCTCGGTTGTATCCTGTGCCAGCGGAGGAGCGGGAGCTTCTGCGGATGCCTAAGGTTGATGCTCTGGTGTCTGCGGTCACCAAGAAGACCACCATTCCTGTGGAAGGTGCTACGGCCCTTAAAGATATGCAAGATCGTCGGCTGGAGGCGCTTTTAAAGCAAACCTTTGAGGCCAGCGCCTTGGCGCTACAGGCTTCCGTGTGCGGCGCCTACGTCTCTAGAGCTTCTATTAGGTGGAGTCAGCAGGCTTCGACTCCCGAGGGTGACTCTTCCCTTCCTGTGCAAGGTGCTCAACTTGAGTCGGCGGCGGCTTATCTCGCGGATGCTTTTTATGATTTGATTCGCATTTCCGCAAAGGCTATGGCTTCAACGGTTGCCGCCCGTCGTTTTCTTTGGTTGCGCAATTGGGCGGCGGATGCTTCTTCCAAAGCCCGTCTCAGTAAGCTGCCTTATAAGGGTAAGCTTCTCTTTGGTGAAGCGTTGGAAAAGATTGTTAAGGATTTAGGTGACTCCAAGGGAGGACGCCTTCCTGAAGACCGTCCTCGAGCGGTTAAGCAGTCCTCCTTCTCGCGGGGTCAGGGTCGTGACTTTCGCCGTTTTCGAGGAGCGCGTTTTACTCCTTATCAGCGGGGTCGCTTTCAGTCTCGGGGGCAGTCCTTTCGAGGTGCTCGAGGTTCCGGAAGAGGCTACTTCGGAACCGCTTCCCCTGCTCTTAGAAAGCCACAATGAAGCGAGGCAGGTCCATGCGGAGTTTCCTGTAGGGGGTCGTTTGCAGGCGTTTGTTTCCGCTTGGACCGCCATTACCACCAACCGGTGGGTGCTCCAGATTATACGAGAGGGCTATTCCCTAGAGTTTGTCCGCTAGCAGACGCCTTCGTTTTCTCTCCTTGCGGTCCGCTGGACAAACAAAGAGCGGTGCACGACACGTTGCAGCGCTTATTGCAGCTCCACGCCGTGGTGCCCGTACCTTCGGAGCAGTGCGGCTTCGGTCGATACTCGATTTATTTCGTGGTTCCCAAAAAGGAGGATTCGTTTCGGCCCATCTTGGACCTAAAGCATGTCAATCGCTGTCTGCGAGTCTCTCACTTCCGGATGGAGACTTTGAGGTCAGTGATTCGCTCCGTGCGACCGGGGGAGTTTCTCTCTTCCATCGATTTGACAGAGGCCTACCTTCACATTCCTATCAAGCCAGAGCATCAGCGCTTTCTGCGGTTTGCAGTCCCCATGGGCCATTTCCAGTTTCGAGCTTTGCCTTTCGGTCTAGCGACGGCGCCTCGCACCTTCACCAAGGTGATGGTGGTCATGGCGGCGGCGCTTCGCAAGGACGGTGTCCAGGTTCATCCTTATTTGGACGACTGGTTAATTCGGGCGTCGTCGAGAGCGGAGTCGCTCACGGCAACCGCTCGGGTGGTCTTTTGTCTCGAGAACCTTGGCTGGATTATCAACCAGGCCAAAAGTCGCCTGCAGCCCGTTCAGCGACTTCCTTATCTGGGAGCGTTTTTCGCCACAGACAAGGGGCTCGTCCTCTTACCTCCGGAACGTGTTCGGAAGCTTCTCGCTCACGTGTCGGGGTTTTTGCGTCTTCTCGCGCCAACTGCTTGGAAGTACTTGCAGTTGCTAGGTCTCATGGCGGCAGCTTTGGACTTGGTGCCTTGGGCACGAGCGCACATGCGGCCACTCCAGCATGCGCTGCTATCACGGTGGTCTCCGCAGCGTCATCCTCTGTCCCGGCGCTTGAGCTGTCCCGATTCCGTCAGGCTCAGTCTTCGGTGGTGGTTGGATCCGGTCCATCTGCTGGCGGGCGTGCCGCTCTCCCTACCGGAGTGGATTTTAGTCACTACCGATGCCAGTCTGACGGGTTGGGGGGCACATTGTTTGTCTCGAATAGCGCAGGGAGTCTGGTCGCCGGAAGAGACGCTGTGGTCCATCAATCGTCTGGAGCTCCGAACGGTCTATCTGGCGCTGCTAGCTTTTGCAGAGCTTCTGGAGGGGAAGCCAGTTTGCGTCTTCTCCGACAATCTAGTGACAGTCTCCTACATCAATCGCCAGGGAGGAACGGGGAGTCTCCATCTCCTGGAAGAGAGTCAGCGCTTGTTTCAGTGGGCGGAGTTGCACCTGACGGCGCTGTCCGCCTCTCATGTGGCAGGAAAGTCCAATGTCCAGGCCGACTATCTCAGTCGGCATCTTTTGGATCCGGGAGAGTGGGAGCTCCATGCGGAAGTGTTTCACGAGATCACCTTGCGTTGGGGTCTTCCCATCATGGATTTGATGGCCACTCTTCGCAATGCAAAGACAGGCCGTTTTTACAGCCGGCGCAGAGAGCATATGTCGGAGGGCCTCGACGGTCTCGTTCAACCCTGGCCGTCGGGGCAACTTCTCTATGTGTTTCCACCATGGCCGTTAGTCGGTCCGGTTGTGCACAGGGCAGCCTCTCACGACGGGCCAGTGATCTTGATTGCTCCGGATTGGCCCAGGCGTCCTTGGTATGCGGATCTGATGCGGCTTCTGGTGGAGCCGCCGTGGCGTTTGCCAGCTCGCCCGGACTTACTGCATCAGGGGCCCGTACCGATGCCTCAGGTGGATCAATTTTCACTTACGGCATGGCTCTTGAACGGGACAGGTTGCGCCGCAAGGGTTATTCCTCCTCCGTGATCTCTACCTTGTTGCAGTCGCGTAAACGATCCACGTCATTGGCTTATATCCGCGTATGGCGAGTGTTTGAAGCCTGGTGTGCTGATCGCTCGCTGCGGGCTCGTGGGTCTTCTATTCCGGATATTCTCGCCTTTTTGCAGGGCAGTCTGGAGAAGGGTCTTGCTCTTAGCACCCTTAAGGTTCAGTTGGCGGCGCTAACAGTTTTTCGGGGTCCGATTCGCGGGTCCCGACTCTCCTCACATCCGGATGTTCTTCGTTTTCTTACAGCGGCTAGGCATATTCGTCCTCCTATTCGGCGCGTGATTCCTCCGTGGGACTTGAATCTCGTACTCGATGCTCTCACTGGCTCTCCTTTTGAACCGCGTTCCTCCAGTTCTATCCGGGAGGTCTCCTGGAAGACGGCTTTTTTGGTAGCCTTGTGTTCGGCTCGTCGCATTTCCGATTTGCAGGCTCTTTCGTGTCGGCCACCTTTTCTGCAGTTTTCGGTGGAGAAAGTGGTTCTGCGTCCGGTTCCCTCTTTTCTGCCTAAGGTAGTGTCTGCCTTCCATGTCAACCAGACCGTGACTCTGCCCACCTTTGTAGCAATGGGGGCCGACGCTTCGTTGGCTCGGTCTCTGAAGAGATTGGATTTGGGGCGTGTGCTCCGTCGGTACCTTAAGAAGATGGAATCGTTTCGGCAGTCCGATCGGTTATTCGTGCTCTATGGGGGGCCATCCAAGGGGAAAGCGGCCTCCAAAGCGTCCATCGCGCGTTGGGTGAAGCAGGCCATTAGAGTCGCGTATGAGTCCAGGGGTAAATCTGTGCCTGTTGGTCTTAGAGCTCATTCTACCAGGGGTCAAGCAACTTCGTGGGCGGAGTCGGCGTTGGTTCCTCCTGTGGACATTTGTCGTGCGGCGGCCTGGTCTTCTCTGCATGCGTTTTCTCAGCATTATCGTTTGGATGTGCTTGCGCGTCAGGATGCGTCTGTGGGGGCTTCTGCCATCATCGCGGGGCTCACAGGTCCCTCCCAGGGTTAGTTACTGCTTTGGTACTACCCATCTGGTCTGGACTGGCCCGGAGACACGATAAGGAAGGAGAAATTAGACCTTACCTGCTAATTGTCTTTCCTTGAGTTGTCTCCGGGCCATTCCAGACCCCGCCCTAAGGGGGTAGGTTCTTTTTACTCAGTGCTGTGCATTTCGCGTTTTTTCTCGGTATTTGAGGTTAGTGTTCCTTGAATATGAGGGAAAGTAGAAGGAAAAAAAAAAATCAAAGGAACAAACAACAGCACCAGTTTTTCTTGGGAGCGCTATCCGTGGCAGGACAACTCCCTCGGGAGTCTCTCTCTTGCTCGGTCTCGATGCAGCCGGTACTTGCTCTCACTCTGGTTACCGTGCTCGTTAACAGTTACTGTGCATAGTCAGTTGCCTTCTGTGTACCTCTTCCATAGTTTTTTGTGCCTTCTTCGCCATGTTTCTTGTTTTATGATTGCTTGATACATAAAGACTGCCTTGCTGCCTCCTCGGGGGGGGGGGGGGGGGCTAGGTAGCCTGGCAACAAGAGACAGTATTCAGTCCTCAGCTGCTAGAGGAGGGAGATTTGACTACCCATCTGGTCTGGACTGGCCCGGAGACAACTCAAGGAAAGACAATTAGCAGGTAAGGTCTAATTTCTCCTTTCTTTGCCTGTAAATGTATTGCTGGTCTGCATTGCCAAAGAGTTTGGTTTCATCTGTCCATGGAACATTTACCCAAAAGGATTGTGGTTTCTCAAATGTGTTTGGGCAAAAATCAGGCATACCTTTTTATGTCTGTCTTTGAGCAGTGGGGTACTCCTTGGCCTTTGCTCATGAAGTCCTTCTTTCTTTAGTGCACGGCATATGGTGCAGGTTGAAACCACCACTCCAAACTGCTCGAGATCAAATATAAGCTCTTTGGATGTTATACGTTGTGTTTTTCCAACAGTTCGTACTAATCTTCAAAGACTTCTTGGATTAAATTTCTTCTTCCCACCATGTCCTGGAAAGTTCTTGACAGTTCCATGAGCAGAAAACCTCTTAATAACATTGCGATCTGTGAACACACTTTGCACCGACGACAACCTCTGGAGCAAAAGTTAGAGATGGTGAATAACATGAAGAAGCACTTCAACACTCTCCAGACCTTAGCTATCAACAGTCTCAACAGAAGCTGCAGCTTTAAAAAAAATCACAGGGATCCTACTACCATAAGCCCTACTTATCCAGAACGTACCAGCCACATCACAAGTGGCAGCCAAAATGTTCCAATTGCCGACTTACGAGCCTTACAACCAAAGACTACACATGAAGGAGCACAGACAGCAGAAACCAGCTGCAATCTTATCGGGGAAGAGCACCCCATCCTTTTGATGGCATGGCACCCACACATCTGCCAGTAGGAGGACGCGTGGCCTTCTTCAAGCAAGCATGGGAGAATATCACCACCGACAAGTGGGTACTACGAATCATCAACCAAGGCTACCATATTCGATTCATGGCAACCCCTCAACAAAAGTCCATTCCCCTCAGCCACCTGCCAGTCCATCTCTGTGGCATCGTGTCCTGGGAGATCAAGGCCCTTCTGGATGACAGGCGATAGAGGGCGTGCCCCAGAGAGAAACAGGGCGAGGCTTTTACACCAGGTACTTCATGGTTCCCAAGAAGTCTGGAGGGGTGCGCCTGATCCTTGACCTATGTCGTCTCAATAAGTTCATCTGCAAAGAACACTTCAGAGTGTACTCCCTAGGGTCCATCTAACCCATCATACAACAGAACAATTGGCTGACCTCATTGGACCTGCAGGATGCCTACACCACATCCCCATCCATCCAGCACACAGGCAGTTCTTGCACTTCCACACCATGAACAGTCACTATCGATACAAGTTGCTCCCTTTCGGCCTCTCTCCGGCCCCGAGGGTATTCACCAAGTGCATCATGATGGTGGCACAGGGTCTAACACACGCCGTAGCACCCTTGCAATGTTCTCTTTAATCTGTGCCGGGCCCTCCGCCGGTATTCCTGCCGGTGGGGGGAGGGGCAGAGTGTCGATCACTCTGCACTTCCCCCCACTGGCAGGAATGTTAGCGGCGGACCCAGCACAGTTTAGTGGGAACATTGCAACCCACACAAGCATTGGATTTCATTGGTGCGATCTCAGCACCCGCCAAGCGAAAGCCTTCCTCCCGTTGGTCTGGGTTGACACCATCACATCCCTGGCATGGGATGCTTTGACAGCCAAAGATGTAACTGCCAGGACACTTCTGCGCCTCCTGGGATACGTGGCAGCAACTACTCATGTGATCTGGCTCACCAGGCATTACATGAGACCTACAGTGGCACCTCTGCCGCCACTGGAACTAATGAACCCAGACCATGTTGCAGCAGATAGGCATAGACTGGAAGATACAGGCCTCACTCACCTGGTGAATGCACAAAGAACACCTCACTCTCGGCAGACCCTTCAAGGATCCCCCACCCGACCTCATTCTCAACACGGATGCTTCCAAGCTGAGGTGGGGTGCTCGCCTCTTGCACCTGTGCACCCAAGGATCTGGACAGGACAGGAGGGCTGGTTCCACATCAACCTGCTGGAACCGAGGGCCATCAAGTATGCCCGTCAAGCCTTCGAACTGTGGCTTACAAACAGGGTGGTACTAGTCCAAACGAATAACCAAGTTGTCATGTTCTACATCAACAAACAAGGTGGCATGGGATCGCTATCTCTGTGTAGGGAAGAACTGCCACCTCCTGGCCACTTAACTTCCCAGCAAACACAACCACCTGGCGGACAGACTCAGCTGCCAGCTGCAACCACATGAATGGTCCCTCCATCCAAGATCGCAGCCTCCCTATTTCAGAGGTGGGGTCAGCCACAGGTGTACCTCTTCACACATCCTGCCAATGCAAAGTGTGCACAATTCAGCTCCAGACACCCAGCGGAGCAGAGAATAGCAGCAGACATGTTCCACATGCGCTGGGGGAGCTGTAAACTGCTGTACGCCTACCCCCCGACACGGCTCATCTTCAAGGCCTTGCAGAAGATCATTCCCGACAGAGCCTCAGTGATCCTTATTGCACCATACTAGCTGAGACAGTTGTGGTTCCCCTACCTTTAATGCCTCACCAAGAGCCCTCCAGTGCACCTACTGATGTGCCCGGACCTTATCACCCAGGACGAAGGGAGGACCATGCACCCCAGTCTCTCCTCCCTTACACTAACTGCCTGGAAATTGAAAGGTCATGCCTATCCAACATGAACCTCACAGGTGAGGTCCAACAAGTCATCCTGGCTGCCCAAAGGGAGTCAACTCAATGATCATACACACTAAAGTGGAAACAATTCAACACATGGTGCAGGGCTGCAGAGGTCAGCCCCCTGCTGCAGGTACTCCAATACCTATCCTCCCTCATACAAGTTGGTCTTCAGACATCGGTCATGAGGGTCAACCTATCTCCGCACACTCCTTATTTTTATTTATTTATTTAGCTGTGATTATATACCGCTTTTCACCGGGTCAAAGGGACTGCATCAGGGTTTCGTGCTTTATGAAAGGCCTTGACAACCTATGGTCCCGGTGGGGAAACCGATGCCTTCCTGGGACCTCAACATGGTGCTGGAGCAGCTCACAAAGGAACCCTTTGAACCATTGGAGTGGGCTCCGCTCAAATTCGTCACATTGAAGACATTGTTCCTCATCGCCATTACATCATCCAGGAGGGTGAGCAAGCTCCAGGTGCTCGTTGCACACCGCCCCCTATACCATGCTCCACCCGAACCATGCGTCACTGCGGACCCATCCGAAATTCCTATTAAAGATTGCCTCGCCTTTCCATATCAACCAAACCTTCCAGCTCCCTACCTTCTAACCAGAGCCACACGACAGTCCAGAGGAGCATCACCTCCACACCCTCAACTGCGTGCATGCACTATGCACCTATCTAGCGTTGATGGCGACAGCCCATTAGGGACACCAACAGACCCGGACGGCTGGTTACAAAGCAGATGCTGTCCCAGTGGATCACTGCATACATCGTCTACTGCTATTTGGAGATGGGCACTGACCCTCCAGCACACGTCCAGGCACACCAGCTATGCCATAGTGACTACTGGTGAACCTCAGCACAGTCCCACTACACTACTTCTGCAAGGCTGCAACTTGGGCCTCGCCACACACCTTCCAGAGGCACTACTGCCTGGAACAATTGACACTGATTGACAGCTCATTTGGCCGTTCCATCCTGGAGGCAGGGACCTGGCCAAAGGCCAGGCTATCCCCTGGGGACCCTGGCCTGGAGTAGCTCCTGGTCCACTCTGCCTTAATCTGGCATAGCGGGCAGCTATCCCTGTGGACGATTGATACCTGTTGATGTTGCGCGCCCGCTGGGCCAATTGTTGTTGTTGTTGTGACTTGATTGCTCGTTGCAAATGCTGTGGTTGCTGACTGTTCCTTGATAATTTCTTGTTGCATCGAGCTATTGTGATTTGTGTTGCATAGTTCTCTGAAAGAGCCCCAATAAACAACCCCAGTTGTAACTGAAGGTGTCGTGTTTTGGTTAGGGGTCTCATCGTAAGACCAGGGCCTTCCTCCTACCGCAGCCTAAGGTGGCAGAGACTCACTGGTGAGTCACCAGGTGTGGCTGACTCATCTTGCTTGTCCTAGGAGAAAATGAGGTTACTTACCTGTAACGGGAGTTCTCCGTGGACAGCAGGATGAGGCAGCCACACATTCCCTGTAACCTCCCCTACGGACGAAGGTATTGCAGTTCTCTCTGCCACGCCACCGAGATGGACCACATCCCTACTCGAGCAGTAGGACTGACGTAAGCTCAGTACAAACTGAGCCGGATAGTGGGGCCCGGGGGTGGGGGCAACCAATATGTGCTCAGAAAGGTTCACCTTTCTGAGCTCTAGGAGAGCACTTCCATATCCATGGTGCCATTGGATGACATCACTAGGTATGGCTGACTAACATTGCTATCCACGGAGAACTCCCGTTACAGATATAAGTAACCTAGTTTTACAGATCATGCAAAATACTATTGCAAGGTTTTTATTAGGTGGTAAAAAAAAAAAGTGCTTGATCATTACTGAAGAACTGCAGTGTTAAGGAAAAATATTATTTTAAGCTTTAGTTATTGTTTTTAGAGAACCTATATTAGGTAGACCTCAGTATTTGAGAAGTAGATGATAAGGAAATGTTTTTCATCCCTCCAGTCCAGTTCAGTATGTGTGGGTTATCGGCCTCCACCAGCAGCTGGGAATTGAGCGTGTCAAATTTCTGATATCACAGTACAAGAGCTCCCTCCATAGACTCCAGAGATCAGTATCTTGGTTGCCAGGTGCTGGGGAGAGCTTCCCTGTGAAAGAACTCCACTGGAAGATTTTTTTCTGGGGCCTGTTTTAAACATAAATAAATAAAACAGGAACACATAAGAAATACAGAGACGTTTCTTGAAGACTTTGCAAAATTCAAGAACTGGTAGACTGGGTAATAGTCATGGTGGAGCTATTTACAAGTGAGGGCTGGCAGCTGCAGGGTCTGCCTGTTAAGCACTGGGACCCGTGGGTGGATCAGGTGCAGCTCAGGGGTTAAATACTTGGTGGTCCAGGTCCCTTCCCCCCCCCTCCCCCCCAAACTAGACTGTTCAGCCTCTGGGGAGGCTTTGTTGGCTTTCCCTATTTCCCCCCTTTATTTCACTGGGCTGGTTATGTATTTTTGGTGCTGTCCCTTTAAAAACAAAGTGAAACTAAACTAAAAGCCCAATGTTATCAGCAGTGCTTTAGCGGCATTGAGCTGCTTTGCAGAGCTTCAGGGGAGGGGTTTTGCAGGCATTGTGTTAGGCAGGAAAAGTCTGCAGCACTAGTTATAAATGTCAGGGACAAAGATTCTCTGCATCAGCAGTTTCAGGGATGACTCCTCTCAGTCTGGGGCTCCAACAGTTTTGGCAGGAACAGCAGCCATTTTACCTCAGGAAACAAAGAAATGGTACAAAAAGCAAACCATAAGATGGTGGTTGTGTGGGTGGTGGGTTTGTTTTGTTGGCTATGGCTGACAGCAAGCCCCTGGGTGCATACCTGGTGGTACCAGGTCCCCCTCCCCCCCCCCCCTTTTCACCCCTGAATCGCAGTATTACATTTGGGGGCAAGTCTTATGAATATGGCTTATCTAAAGATGGCTTACAGATAAAGATAAGCTCTTTCCATGCCTTATTCCCAGTTAGGGGGATGGTAGAGCAGAAAAAAATGCTAAACAAAATGATATCATGTATGGGGGATTTCTGCAGATGTTCTCTTGGGGAGATGACTATTCTTAGGCACTGCTTCTTCCCATTGGAGTTGCAATGAACTAAATCTGCCACCTTGGAAGGAGTATGCTTTGACTCCTTTTGCTTTGTCCTTACTCCCTGTGTTTTTATTTCTTCGGCCCTTTTGGTTGTGTGTTTTGTTTTCTGGTCTGTTTTGGGATACCGTCAGCTCCAGTGGTTTGCTAAGGCATTCACACTCTTTTCTCCATCTGTTGGTGGGAATGCAACCAATGTTTCCTCGGTGCTTGCACAGTTTAATACTTTTTAATTATTTCAATAATTAAATGATTATATTTAAATGACTACAGGTGGCAGACCGACCCAGCCCGTTGAAAGCACCGATCAGCATGCAAGTAAATCTTTTTGAGCACAAACTTCAACTGGGATCCCATTCAGCCTGTATCAAGTTGTTTGTGGGGGAGCAGCTCTCTGCAGCACACTGTCAGCTGTCTGTGAAGGCTTAAGCTCCATTTGGTTTAACTCCTAAGGGGGGTTTGTTTTAAGTCAAGTCAAAGGGGAAAAAAAAGATTCCATTTGAAAGGGCTTGGGGTTACAGGGCTAGTCCCAGGTTTTCCTTTGGTAACTGAGTGCCAGGCTCATTTTGACATCTTCCTGGGCTGCTTTGGTTTTGGATCACTGTCACATTGGGGGGGCTCAGCTATATCCTGATGCAGTCTCTTTGGGGAATGGCTTGAATTTCTGTTTACATTCTACGGTCTGGCTTCAAACGTGGTCGCCTCCTGTTTTTGGGATAGACCAGGTCATATATTGTAGCATTTCATGCTCTTGTCGGTGCAGAATAGAATTTACATTATTCTAAAGTGCGCCCATTCGTGTGTTTCTCAGCTGCTGATGGTGGAGCAAGCACAATGCCTAGGGCAAACAACATCAGATTTCTGTTGTTTCTGGACAGGCTCCTGAGAGGTTTTTTCCCAGAGTTTATTTTAGCTTGAGACAAAGCCTTTTTTTTTTTACTGAAGAAAGCACTTGGAGGCAATATGGGAGCTCAAATGCCTAAGCCCTCTGGATCAGAGAAGTTGACAGACATCCTACAAGAGATCTATTTGAAGGCAGAGGCACCTCAAGCCAACAGAAAACAGCTTGAGGAGGATTCTTGGATGGGCCAGGAGTCTCCTCAGTCTCCAGACTCGGAGGATCCTCTGGAGGAACCAGTGGATTCTGGGAGGAGACAGCAGCACCTAAACTGGAAGAAGATGAGGTCCCTCAGCAGGATGATCTCAGTGTTGTTAAGGTATTTCACAGGGAGGATCAGGCCGCACTGATTGCGCACTCGCTGGCAGCGCTCGACATAATTCCAGCTCCGGCAGTAGCAGAGGAACCCTTATAGGACCCCCTGTTGCAGGGGTTCCCAGTTCTCGCAAACATCTTTCCCTGTTCACAGAGTTATCAAGAAAATGATTGAAGCAGAATGGGAGGTACCTGAAGCCGTCCTCAGAGGAAAGTCAGACTGTAAGTCGCCTGTACCGTATTCCTCAGGAGGAAAGAACTTCTTAAAATACCTAAGGTGAATGCTCTGATCTTGGCAGTGACAAAAAAGACTACTATTCCTGTAGAAGGTGGTACAGCATTGAAAGACCTGCAGGACTGCAAACTGGAGACCTTTTTAAAGTAAGCGTTTGTTACTAGTGCCCTGAATCTTCAGGTCTCCATCTGTGGTACGTATGTGACCAGGGCTTCCATCCTCTGGATTCAAGTTTTGGCAACGGAAGAGCTGGAATCCCAAGCTGCAGCGCTTGGGAGTTAATCCCTTGGGCTCAGGCTCACATGAGACCTCTACAACATGCTAGACCAGTCCCGGGTGCTCTGACGGCACATTCGATGAGGTCATAAGCAACCTCCCGGGCAGAGTACAGTCTAATTCCACCGGCTGACATTTGTAGGGCAGCTACATGGTTGTCCTTGCATACCTTTGCACGCCATTACTGCCTCGACATGCAGGCTTCAAATGATGCACGTTTTGGGGCTTTGGTGCTCCAGGCCAGACTCGCATGCCCTCCCATGCCTAGTTACTGCTCTGGTACATCCCACACGTACTGGACTAGACTAGAGGAACGATACGGAAGGCAAAATTAGACCTTACCTGCTGATTGCCTTTCCTTGAGTCCACCCAGTCCAGTCCAGACTCCCCCCTTCGATAACGACTTTCTGTGATTTTGAGTTTCAAGAGTACTGTGTGAGTTTGGCAGTCTACCCTGGAGGACTCCTTTCAGAAGTACATTACTATATATTGGGGAGTTCTTGTGGACAGTATGGCAAGTATGACCCTGATATATAGATATATATATTTTGCTTTCCTCTCTTTGTGTGGTGGTGGGTTTTTTTTTTTTAATAGTTCTACAAGTTGTTTTCTATAGCAAAGTTGGTTGGGAGGTTATTTTTGTCCTCGGACTATGTTTGACGGGCTGTTTCCTGGAATTTTTGCCTTAATATGCTCTCTTGGAGTCTGCTTTGTCAATAGGATACTGATCTCTGGAACCTATGGAGGGAGCTCTTGTACTATGATATCAGAAATCTGACATGCTCAGTTCCCAGCTGCTGGTGGAAGCTGATAACCCACACTTACTGGGCTGGATGGACTCAAGGAAAGACAATTAGCAGGTAAGATCTAATTATGCTATAATCCAGGATGATTGCTGCGTTCCTCCCAGGGAAATTTCTTGGAAATAACTGGGTGTTGTATATTGGAGTGGAGGAGTGGCCTAGTGGTTGGGGCAAGGTACTTCAGGCCGGAAGGTCGGAGGTTCAAATCCCATTAGAGGACAGCAACCTTGGGCCGGAAGGACTGGGGTTTCTAGTCCCACAGGTGCTCCTTGTGGTCTTGGGCAAGCCACTTAACCCTCCATAGCCCATGTTCCCTGTAAAATAGTTATCTCCAAGTTATAATGCCCTGTTCAATGTAATTTCAGTTTGTTCAATGTAAACCGCACTGATGTAGAATAGCGCGGTATATAAGAGAATGTAAATAAATAAATATTTGACTGGCGAGATAGAGAGCAAGAGTATTTAGTGTGATTGGTCTGAGCAATGAATAGCTCTGCCGACCTATTTGAGAGAGGCAGTAAATTTTATGACATTTAGGAAAGGTTTAAAAACTCTTATTTCCTGTGGGGGGACTAGAACTTACTATTGTTCTGTGCATATACTGTTAGGCAATTCTTTATGTCAGTAATGATAGGATAGAGGGGTAGATTATGCGTATGTTTTATACTGGATAATATACAATAAGTGGATGGTTTTTTGTATATTTTTCTTTGTTCTTTTCAATCTGATTCTCTTTTTCTGTTTTTAAAATTATGTTAATTTTGTAAACCATTTTGAATAACCTTGGTTATAAAGATGGTATATAACAATTTTTAAATAAATAAAAACTTTATTTTTTTTTTCTACCTTTCTTATCTGGACAGCTCAGCCTCTATTGTCCGTGTCTCCCACATTTTGCAGGAGTCAAGCAGCATGCACCTCCATATTAACCCATGGACCTGCAAGCATTCACTGAAGACACTGCTTCTCCATTTTCAAGCAGGGGGATGTAACCACACTCTCTAAGTGCTGTCCACTGACAGCGCCTGTGCCCGGCTCTCCTTGAGCTCAGAAAGTCCTTTCACTTTCTTTTCAATCCCGCGGCATCCCTCCCCTCTCAGGAACCTCCGGTTTAAAATAAAAAGAAATTGCGTTGGACTCCAGCTGCCGCCGCGGTGTTTTTCCTGGGGAAGAAAACAAATCCTGAAGAGGAGAAAAGCTTCTAGCAGTCTCTGACCAGTGCTGCTATAGAGAAGGAAAAAAAAAAGCAGCAGCAAGCAGGGAGATATCTGTCGCGCTCCTGCTTCAACCCCTATCCCATCAGTTCCAGCCAAGGCACGATTGTCCCTGAAGGGGTCGCTGAGCATTCAGAGGCAGTTCTTCTACTAGCACCAGCGTCAAAGACAATGTCCCAGAGCCTTAAGAATCAGGCCAGAGGCCCAACTCTATCTCCTACTACCCCAGCCTCCGATATACAGTCCCCAAGGCTGGAGATGTTGATAAGTCACAAACATACGTCTAAGTCAAAGCATACCTGTAAAAGCAACCCTGCCAACACTGAGGGTTCCAAGTGTAGTTCGGGGCACTTCATCAGAAACCTCCTCCCTTACGTCCAAGAAAACAAGGCAGCATTCAGACTCTCCCATTTTCATCACCTGTATTCCCTCTGCCTGATGACACCTCCTTCAGGGACCCCCTTCCGCAGTTGCTACGCCGGTTCATCCAGGACTCTGCAGCCCTTCTGTCAGCTGCCCCGCCTGTTGAACAACCACTATCTCCAGAGGTTCCCTCTTAGCAGCAAGCCTTTCCAAGGGGTCCTCCGCCCCTTCTGGATTGTCGGGATTATGAATCCCTTGTGTGACGATACCTATTAGTCAGACAGTGCCTCTTTCTCCCATCAGTGGGATACAGCACCTCCCCTTTTGGGAGATATTGACGTGACACCATCTCCAGCTATGGATCACAAGCCTCCCAAAGATCTTTCCTACCCCAAATTTCTCCAAAAATTATCCAAGGCACTGGCCCTTGGTGATTTCCAGACCCCTGCTAATAAAAAGTACTTTTAGTTCATTTTGAAAGCTATTAATACCCCAAAAGAGGTCTTGGCCATGTCAGTCCCATAAGTATTGCAGGATCTCCTTGTGTCAGCCTGGAGCACCCCAGTATCAGGGCACACTATGGCTCATCTCCTCGACCTTAAATATAAAGTACTGCCCACACCGGGTTTCCAACATCAACTCCCTCATCAGTTTCTCTGAGGCAGTTCTTAAGAAAGCTAAGTCCTCCAAAACTCCTGACCAGACTGGCAGGGAAAGATCAACGGACTTTGGATTCAGTGGAAAGAAAAACTTTTCAGAGTGGTATGCTCACCATGAAAATTTTAGCACACCAACTTCAGATACTTCAATATTTTCATGATCTGATCTCACAACAGTCAGACTCTGCTCTCATCCCAGGACCGGAGCAGAGCATTTAGGAAAATTTGGAAGAGTGCCTCTATCATATCATTTGCACCACCTACAATGCCTTTGATTCAGCTGCCCGAACCATAGCTACGTCTATTTTTGCTTGACACATAGCTTGGCTCCAGGTTTCTGGTCTCAGAAAGGATCTTCATGACTGGTTGGCAGACACCCCCGTCAAGGAGATAGCCTCCTGGACCTTAGTGTTGAAGAGGCTGTTTCAGAAGTGAAAGAACATTCCTCCATGGTACAAGAACTTTCAGCTCAACCTCCGGAGCAATCCCAATAATCCTGCCATCCCCCATACTCTCAAAACAAGAGAGCATCCCACCACCAGTACGTCCAATATTAATACTCTAGATGGCGTTATCAGCCTTTTTCTCAGCCTCCGCCTCAGTGTCAGCCTGCTCCTGCTTATCTGCAGTGTTCCAGACAAAGAGACAGGAAACAACCTGCGGCCGCATCAATGCATCCCACTGACCCCCAGTTTTTGACTATCTACATGTCAGAGAGCAAGTCTAGCACTTCCAAGAAGCCTGGCATTCCATCACCACAGACCAGTGGGTGCTCAGCATTATTTTATCTGACTACAAACTCAATTTCACGGCCATCCCTCCTCAGACATTACCTCTGCCAAGACCCCCTCCCCTTCACCTAACTATTCTCAAAGAAGAGTTCTCCTTGTTGCTCCACAGCCATGCCATCGAGCCTGTACCGGAATCGGAACGCAACCAGGGCTTCTACTGCAGGTTCTTCCTGATACCCACAAATTCTGGAGGCCTTCACCCTTGCCCCATCCTCAATCTCCAGAACCTCAACTTTTATATCAAAAAAGAAAAGTTTAAGATAGGGTCCCTAGCCACTATACTTCCTCTCTTGCAACAGAATAACTGGCTCACCTTTCTGGATCTCAGACACCTAAACCTATATTCCTATTCACCCTCATACCGGAAATATGTCAGGTTCCGCTTCAAGATGGAATACTACCAGTACAGAGTTCTACCCTTTGGGCTCTCTTCAGCTCCAAGAACTTTTATGAAGTGCCTGGCAGTTACTGCAGTGCGCCTACACAAATAGGGCCTCTGTGTTTACCCCTACCTGGACGACTGGCTCATTTCAGATCTAGACAAGACCTCAACTCGAACATCAGTACACATAAGAAAGAGGTAAACGCTGCGAAAAGGATGCACCACACAAACCTATTAAACAAAGCGATCAACAAACCTAGGGAACTATTTGAGCTGGTGAAATCCCTAACAAAAACATCCCAACCAGACCACCAGGATACCTTTATCCACCCACAAACGCTAGCAAATCACTACGCGAGCAAACTGTCTGCAACCATGCGACCCCTGTAGGGTAGAGGCACACCAGAAAACTACTGTGGAACAAGAACTGACATGGAGAAACTTCCACAGGATCGATGAGCGACAAACAAGCAACATAATAACTAGCATCAATACCACCACCTCCCCGCTGGACCCCTGCCCCACTGCTTGGGTCAAGGCAGCGAAAAAAGATATAGTCCACCAAGTCTCACACATTGTAAACCTATCACTGCATCAAGGAATTATGCCAGACCAGCTCAAGAAATCTATAATAAGACCAGTACTAAAGAACAATAAACTCAACAAAGCAGACCCAACATCCTACCGCCCCATCTCCAGCATATCCTTCCTAGCAAAAATCATCGAAAAAGCAGCCCTCATACAACTTCAAGAGCACCTAGACGACCACAACATACTAGACATGCAACAATACGAGTTCAGACGAAACCATGGGTAGAAACGCTTTTAATAGCACTGCTAAATAACCTCCACAAAGGCTTGGAAGACAGGAAGAAAACGTTCTTACTCATCTTCATTGACATCTCCGCCGCCTTTGATACTGTCCATCATGGTATCCTACTAAAAAAGCTGGAATCAATAGGAATTTCGGGAACCACCCTTAAATGGTTCTCCTCCTATATAACGAACAGAAGGCCACAGGTCCAATTCAACGGAGAAAAAGCAGAAGGGTTCACTCACTCAAGGCATACCCCAGGGATCTGCCCTCTCTGCGCTACTATTCAACATCTACATGCAGCCCCTCTGTGACATCTTCAAAAAACATAATATCAACTACCATATCTATGCAGATGATATTATGCTATACACTCAATTGGACGCAATTGACCCGAAGTATACACAGCTTGAAACCTGCCTGTACGAGATGTTAGCATGGATCCAGCAAAACAACATGGCAATCAACCATAAGAAAACCGAAGTGATGTATATATCAAGTAAACCAAACTTTGAACCTCCCCCGACAGTCACCCTCTGTAACAACACATACAACACAAAGAATGAGATCAAATATCTGGGAGTCACACTCGACAGCAAACTGAAAATGGAAAAACACCTGCGAAAAACCAACAAGGCCATCTTCCACAAACTCAGAGTCCTACAACCGCTGAGGAGCTTAATTGAACCCTGTGATTTTCGGACAGTGGCACAAGCACTCATTATGCCCCACTTAGACTACTGTAACGCCATACTACAGGGTCTGCCAAAGAAAATGCTAAATATTTTGCAATTGGCCCAAAATGTGGCGGCAAGGGTCATCACACGATCAAGCATTGCTCAACACATCACACCTGTACTGATCGAGCTACATTGGCTACCCGTTGCTGCCAGGATACAATATAAAACTTTGGTAACCACTTTCAAGCTCATACATGACCTAGCGCCATCATTCCTCTCAACCCTGGTCAGCAAGCAACCAACAAACAGAGACAGAAGAACTATCAACTCTGAAACACTACAAGTCCCCAATAACATCAGATCAGTAAAAGCCAGTACTAGCAATAAAGCTTTCTCATTCTCTGCCCCAATAATCTGGAATCATCTACCACACGAACTGCGAGCTATAAAAGACATAAATGCCTTCAGAAAGAAACTAAAAACCCATCTCTTCAAATGTCACTATAACCAGATGTAAACCAAAGTGAAATCAAGATGTAAACCAAAGTGGAATCACGAAGCTGATCTGTATAAATGTAATTATTGTATAACTGTAAATATGTAAACCTAACCTTGAAGTGCCAAATCCTGCGTGATGTGACAGACCCCAAATCTATGTATATATTATCCCAATTTTTCTGTCCTGATTTGACATCTTCCAAATTTGTAATCAAACCGCTACTGATCGCTGGAAGTAGCGGTATATAAGTGTAAACTAAATAAATAAAATAAATAAATAAATAACAGCCTTATTAGTCCAGCGACTCTGCTTCATTATTAACTTCTAAAAGTCCGGGTGCAAACCTGGTCAGCTTCTGGAGCTCATAGGAGCTCGCTTAGACACAACCACATTGCAAGCTTACCTACCCTCCGGCAGAACCTCCATCCTGCAACAGCTCCCTACCCAACTGCTGGCCTATCAAAAGGCTTCAACGTGCACTATCTTGCGCCTGTTGGGACACATGGCAGCCTCAGTATATGTGGTTCTGTTTGCTTGCCTCTACATGTGACCCCCCCTCAATGGCACCTCAAGCTCAATGGGAATCAGCATACTTGGTCCCTTTGATAAGTTCCTCTGTCCGGACCCAGTAACCAATTGCACCAGTCCCTTCTGTGGTGGATGCTCCTGTCCAGCCTCGCAGAGGGAAGTCCTTTTCTGCAGCAGTCCCATCAATTTATTCTCACTTCAGATGCCTCCCATATGGGCTGCAGTGCTCATCTGCTGCATCTCGCAACTCAAGGTCATTGGTCCAGCAAAGAGTCTTCTCTGCACATCAACTTTCTAGAGATGTGTGCAGTCTACTATGCCCTTCAGGCCTTCCAACTTTGGGTCCACAACAAATCGCTCCTCATACAAACCGAAAATCAAGTCACTATGTTCTGCATCAGCAAACAGGGTGGCCCTGGTTCCCTCCAGCTTTGCCATGAAGTCATCCACTTATGGCTCTATGCCCAATCCATCGGAGTCTTCCTCACTGCAATTTATTTCCCCAGAGTCCAAAACCAGTTGGCGGATTACCTCAGCCAACACCTCCATCCTCACTAGTGGGCTCTCAACCCCCAAGGTTCTTTCCCCCATCTTGCAGGCCTAGGGGATGCCCGAAGTGGATCTCTTTGCATCAGATGACAATGCCAAGTTTTCGCTCTACTGTTCCCTTCATCCTAGCTCGGACAGATGGGCGGCAGATGCCTTCTTCATCTCTTGGACAGATCGCCTTCTCTATGCTTTTCCACCCTTCTCACTCATTCCTTGAACACTGCTCGAAGTTCGTGCAGACAGAGCAACTGTAATCCTTATCACCCCTCGATGGCCCAGTCAAATGTGTTACTTGCATGTCCTCGACATGGCTCAACACGGTCCCTGGCCTCTTCTGTTCATCCCTTCCTACTAACGCAGCAGAGAGGCCATCTCCTCCACCCCAACCTCCAGTCACTAGTTCTAACTGCTTGGAAGTTGAAGTGCTAACTGATCCTGTTTACTCCATGCCAACTGAAGTTCAAGCTGTACTCCAGGTGTCTCGATGCCCCTCAATGCAGCTTTCATGTAATTCTAAATGGACTCATTTCTCTCACTGGGTTTCATCATGGGCTTTGGACCACATTTCCTGTTCCCTCAATCATGTCCTCACCTGTCTAACTCTGGACGACAGACTTCGTCAATTTGTTATCTCTCCGCCATAGCTGCGACTCATCGGCACATGAATTGCAAGCCGATCTCCATGCATCCTTTAGACTCCCACTGTAAGACTGGTCTGATGAACACTAAGGGGTCATTCTGACTGGTGTTTAGTGGGACTGGATGTACGATCTGGATGTCTAGCCCCACTAAATGCCAGGGTTGCCATTCTCAAGGCAGAGCTCCCCCACATGTTATCCCAATTGTGTGGAGAGCTCTGTTCATGGACAGGAAGGGGCGGGCGGGGGAGGAGCGAGGGTGGGGAATGAGCTGCACCCTGACCTCGGGGCGTACAGGTCTGATTCCAAGGTCAATCCTGTACATCTGGGTTCAGCAGGTTGGATGGGAGATGATGGAGGCCTGGGCCCAGAAACCAAGGTGAGGGGGTGCAGGGATCCCCATGTTCCAACCCTAGCCATGGCAGGGCTGATCGGGGGTTGGGCAGCAGGGAAAGGGTGAAGTCAGGGTCTGCTGCGGATCGCAGCTCCTGCATGGAGCTGTGGTGCCATGGCAACATGACGCCATGACATTGCGGCTCTATGCAGGAGCCTGGCTGAGCTAGCCAGGGATGTGGCTGGATATCTGGGGTGCCTGAATTGGGGCATGTCCTGGATGTCGAGCCACTATGCTGCAATTCTGCTCCCGTGGGGCCATCTAGCCCCCGTGGGAGCAGAATCGGGTGCATCTCGAGGCCTTCCAAAATTCTGGGCATCTGGACGGTCCGGTCGTGCACCTTCAGAATGGACCTCTAAGCCTCCTCTGTAAACTCCGTAGTTCTTAGTACTCATGCAGCCTCCTTTTGAACTCCTGGGGTCTGCTTCATTAAAGCATCTCACTTGGAAAACTATCTTTCTAGTCGCTATGACCTCTGCCAGAGGTGTTAGCGAACTCCAGGCTCTAGTTCATTACTCTTCATATACACTGTTCCTTCATGACAGTTCTATTATGTATCCATCCTAAGTTCCTTCCAAAGGTTGTCTCCAGCTTTCATCTCAATCAATCTATTGTGCTTCCTGCCTTCTTTCTAACAGCATGGCTGAATTCACCTGAACAAGCACTTCATTCTTTGGACTGCAGATGAGCTTTGCTCTACTGTCTACAAGCTACCAAACAACAGCTTCGCCAGTCTTCCTGGCTCTTTGTCACCTTTAACCTAACAAGCCAGGCAGACCCGCATCTAAACAGACCATCTCCTGAATCACAGACTGTATTTCATTTTGTTATGTTCAAGCAGGTCAAGCTCCATCCAGACAAGTAGGACCCCAGCGTCTTCGTGCTACAGCAGCTACAGTTGCTAATTTGTTTGCCATTCCTCCTCAAGAGATCTGCAAGGCCGCTACATGGACAGCTGTACATACTTCCATAAAACAGTACTGCTTAGATTGCTCTTCAGCAATGGACCTTGCCTTTGGCCAGGCTGTCCTCTGTAACCTCTTTGCCTAAGGTCTCTGCCTGCCAATTTTTACCCAGGCTGCGCATATTAATGGACTTTTCAGCAGCCTTTAGCTCTGGACTCTCATCTAGAGTGTGCCTGCATCTTCCTACTCGTAAATGGAGAAAGCATAACTGCTTACCTGTAATGGGGGTTCTCCATATACATAAGGGGTATGCAGCCACACTCACCCGCCTGCTGTCGCCTCACAAACTACTATCTTCTTCCAATGTCTGCAACTGTTACCACAGATCACCTTGCACCCTACTCACCACTTCTTGAAACCTACAGTATCTGATCAAATCCAGCTGCCTCGCTTGTCTTCACAATCCACAGGTGCTCCTTGTGGTCTTGGGCAAGCCACATAACCCTCCATTGCCCATGTTCCCTGTAAAATAGTTATCTCCAAGTTATAGTGCTCTGTTCAATGTAATTTCAGTTTGTTCAATGTAAACCGCCTTGATATCATGAAAGGCGGTATATAAGAAATGTAAAATAAATAAATCATTACCTGTATCTGTCCTTTTTACCCGCTCTGAGTGCTCAAACATTTGTGCTCGTTTGCTTTGGAATTGACTGAGGCAACAGAGCGGGATGGCAAGGCGGGAAGCAGCATTCATGCTTGGAAGTCCCAAGGACTTCTCTGAGCTCAGGGAGAGCCGGGCACAGGCGCTGTCAGTGGACATCACCTGGAGTGTGGCTATATACCTCTGCTGTTTACGGAGATCCCCTGTTACAGGTAAGCAACTATGCTTTCTCCCAGGGTGGGCACTCTGTGTGCATTTGGGGATGTGCAAAGCCTGGGCTCGTTAATCAATTCTTGGGGACCATGGGTCAAATTTTAGCAGGTAATGGAGCCAACACACAGTACGACCTAATACCCCCTGAAATATAGCCCCAGATCTAGGAATCTATTTTTGTTTCTTTCACATGCCTAAGTACTAAGTGTGCTTTCTTTCCACAGCCTGTGGTGCGTGCTCAGTTGCATAAAGGTCCAGAAGAAGAGAGCTTATATTTGGAGAGCAGAGAAAGGCTGTGCCATGGAGAGGACAGAGAAAGTATCATGAAGAAGAGAAAAAAAGAGCATGTTTCGGTTCTGAATTTACCATTACATTCTCATCTGTCAAGGCATTATAGTTCTGTGCTCAGTTGGAAATGCAGGCTGGAAGGATCTAATACCTAATACTCGGGTTCTGTCGATACCAAATGGCAAAATGTGGAGGAAAGAGAATCCCCTTTTAGGATTCTGAATGGTTGGAAATGAAATAGAAAAAAAAAATGCTGTAGTACGTATCAGAATTTTATTTTTTAGTCTCTTCATAGCAGAGGTATAGTTTTAAATTGTCCATAAAATATTATTACAAGGATACACACATGAACCATAAATTAAAATCCTCTTGAAGGAAAACAGGGGCCCTTAATTTTCTGCAGCAGCCAGAAGGTACATTTTTGCAGGAAAGCACCTGGAATTCTGAGAAAAAAATATGTAAGTTCTACATCAATAATCTGTTTTTTTTCTGTCTGCTACCGCTTTCTATATATTGCCACCTAATTGTGAAAAAACAAAACAAAAAAAAAGTATTGAAGAGTACTATTGTGGGACCAATATTGCAAAAAGGATTTTTGGTCTTACTTACAGAAAGGAAGTTCCTAATATTCAAAAGGGTTTACCCAGTACACAGGCCCTGCTAACCGGATAAACCCCACTACCCCCAATATTCAGCCGCACCCTCCAGATAGTGCTACTGACTATTTCTTCCAACTGCTGCAACAGTATCCCAATACTGCTGGGGCAGGGCGAGGGTGTTCTCTGGGATTATCCAGTTAGTGGCGATATTTAGTCTGCTAACTGAATAAGAGACTGAAGTTAGGTCAAAAAAGCATGCCCAACTTTAAGTAGTTTGGCAGAAGCCACTACCCAGGCCCTTCTGCTAAAGCATCTGGTTTCATTTTGCCTTCAGCGGCCAGTGTTTAGAAAACGCATCTCACTAGGGGTGGAATATTGACTGGGGAATGTTTATTTAGTAGGGGGTGACTTCTGTATCTTCTCTTCTCTTCTCTTACAGTTGTGGTCAACATTATTGGCACCCTTGCATTTTAGGTATGTTGTACACAATATCTTCAGAAATAATTGGAAATACTCCAATTGTATGTCGTCATAATATTTTAATAGTATGTTCAAAGATAAACAACAAAAAAAAAGATGTCTGTGCAGCTTAGATGTAGTAGTTTCTGAATAAAGAATGAAATATGACCTGGACAGGATTAATGGCACCCTTCACTAATATTTGATTGCACAACCCTTGGCAGTGATGACGGCTTCCAAATGTTTCTTTTGGCATCTATACGTTTTTTTTGTACATCTATCTGTGGTAGTTTCTCCTACTCTTCATCTGTGATTTGTTCCTGCTCATGAATGTTTCCAGGATTCCTTTTATCAATGACAGATTTCAGCTCTTTCCAAAGATTCTCAATTTGATTGAGATCAGGACTCATTGCTGGCCTTAAAACAGTCCATTGTTCCTTTGTAACCATTCTTGTACTTTTGGATGTATGTTTTCAGTCATTGTCCTGCTGGAGGACCCATAACCTTCAACCCAGACCTAGCTTTCTGACACAAGGTAGCACATTTCACTCCAAAATACCTTGGTAGTCCTCTAACTTCATGATTTCCTTTAATACATCCCAGGCTTCCATTTTCCGAGGTAGCAAAAGAGCTGCATAACATTATGGATCCTACACCATATTTAACTGTAGGAAGGGTATTTTTTTCCTTATAAACTTAATTTATTCACCTGTAAATGTATTGCTGATCTGCACTGCCAAACAGCTCAAGTTTGGTTTCATCTATACACAGAACATTTTCTAAGAAGGATTGTGATTTCTTAAGGTGGGTTTGGGCAAAGATCAGGCATGCCTTTTTATGTCTGTCTTTGAGCAGTGAGGTCCTCCCTGGCCTTTGCCCATGAAGTCGTTCTTTGTTTAGTACGCAGTGTATGGTGTGGGTTGAAACCACCACTCCAGATTGCTCTACGTCAGCCTTAAGTTCTTTGGATGTTGTATGTGGTGTTTTTCCAACAGTTTGCCCTAACATTCAAAGACTTCTTGGATTCTTTTTCCTCTTTCCACCACACCCTGGGAGGTTCTTGACAGTTCCATGAGCATACAACTTCTTAGACACGGGGATCCCAAAGTCTTTTGAGATGGCCATGTACCCCTTTGAATTTTAATGCTTGGTAATAATGATTTGTCTGATGATCTCAGGTAGCTCTTGTGTCTTCACCATTGTGAAAATGGAACAGGGACGGAATGTGGCCATTTTAAATGTTAGAGCCATCATTTATTGCTTGATTCAAGACATGTGAGTACTGACAATTGATCACAGGTGCGTCTAATTTTATTGTATTGGGAATGTGGTTGTTCTGTTCAAACTGGTTTGAATTGTTTATAAGGGTGCCAATAATCATATCCTACATTCCCCTATAAGGGTAACACTAATTATCTATTTATAATTTTTTGTTGGAAATCACACCATAAAGAACCAATTTCTGATTTCTTCTTGCGGTGTGTAATTCCTTTTTATTCTTTAAAAAGGGAATTAACCCTTAATACCAAGGAACCCCATCTCCTTAGTATCATCCAACCGGTATTGAGAATCCTCAAAATTCAATAATTAAATAAATCAGAGGAACTACTTAGCTGTTGATGAACAATCTTCATAACCAAACAGGATATCCAATATTCTCCCCGTATTACTTCAGGGATTCCAAGTTGGTTTTAAAACAGCTAGTCCTCCTCAAGACCAATGGAAAAGCAACAGTCCCGCGAACAATCACAGATATGTGGTAACCCAACGTTGCGTTTCAAGCCTTCAGACCCTCTTGGCTCTTTCTCAAACTCATTGCTTCTAATCCATTCCGGATCTCCTTGATCTTTTAAGATGATCTCATCCTCACGTGACCAGTTGTAGGCCAATGAGACTGACAAATATGACGTAAATCCCTATCGGGGAAGTCACAAAATACTCCACCAATCCTGAGAGGAATTAAGGCCCGCAGGAATTATTGAGACCAAAGTAAAAATCCAGAACTGTTCCCAGGAACATAGAAGCAAATCTTTATCCCCCCCCCCCCCCCCCCGATAAGACTCCGGGACATGATCCACTATTCTCCATCAAAGATCAGAAAAATGATGATTGTATTCTTGACAATGGGCCACCATCAGGGTCGACTCCACTCCTGTGGTTATACGAGAGCGATGTTCCAATAATCGTTGTTTTCATTTTAAGAGAGGTTTTCCCCACATACACTTTCAAACAAGGGCAGATCATTATATAGACAACAAACGAAGATTGGCAGGTGGTAGAAAATCTACTATAAAAGTGTCGATGTAACAAAGGGTGTTCCCATTCAATACCCTCCAAAGTCTGATCACAGAAATCACAATTGTCACAACGAAAATGACCCTTATTAGTTATTTCCACAGGTGGATCACCATGTTGAACTACCCAATCGCCTATATTCCGACCCCGTTGAAAAGCTATTCGTAATGATCTGTTGAAACAAGCATGTAAAGATAACACCGACCAATGTGATCAAAGAATTTTCAATACGTTTGCCAATTCTGGCATGTAGGGACGTACTCCTACATATGGGGAATCCAAATCCGAAACTGTGATTTCATCAGATGTCTTCCACCATTCTGCATAATTAAAACGTGCTCGTCGGTATGCATGATGTATCACAGACCTTGGATAACCACGTTCTAATAAATGACGTTTTAAATTTGTCGCTTGTAATTTATAATCTGTCAATGTAGAACAAATTCTTCTTAACTGAAGAAACTGGCCTATTGGTAGTCCCCCTACGAAGAGGACCAGGATGGTAACTCCTATAATGCAATAATGTATTCCTCTGAATACTCTTCCGATATAAAGTTGAACAAATCCTTGACTGATCCTTGTATAAATGCAAATCTAAAAATTCAATATGGTCTAAATGAAACTGAGGCATAAATTTTAAATCTGCCGATAAAGTATTTATCCAAACTAAAAATTCTTGAAGCCATTTAGTTTGGATAAATACTTTATCGGCAGATTTAAAATTTACGCCTCAGTTTCATTTAGACCATATTGAATTTTTGGATTTGCATTTATACAAGGATCAGTCAAGGATTTGTTCAACTTTATATCGGAAGAGTATTCAGAGGAATACATTATTGCAATCTCCAGGAACAAGCAGGAATGAGTCCTCACATATGGGTACGTCGGAACCAACGGAGCCTGAGCGGGAAAGCTCCCCAGCTTCCCAGAAAGGAAGCTTTTGGGGCCTCCCACAGTGCATGCGCGCTGCCTTCCTGACCAACTCTCTTCAGTTCTTTTTCCGGGGAGCCAGCAGGTCGTGTTCCAGTCACCGCTGAAGAAATTGTTATTTTAATTTGTTTCTTTGACCGCGTGTCTGCCTTCCCCGATTCCGGACCGGTACCGCCGGTCTTTTTTCGTTTATTTCTTTAAAAAAAATAAATAAATAATTACTTTTTCCTCACTTGGTGTATTTTTTCTGTGAGGCCTCTAGGCCTTCTCAGGTTCTCCCTCATGGAAAAACCAGCTTCTGGTTTTAAAAAATGCACCAAGTGTACCTGTACTATTTCAGTCACAGATACCCATGAGTGGTGTCTTAAATGTTTGTGGCCTGACCATTCCATTCCGGATTGTCCATCCTGCTCTCTGATGTCCAAACGGGGCTTACAGAACAGAGCAGCTAAGTTTCATATGCTGTTTTCTACCGATACTCCAGCATCAACATCCTCCAGGTCTTCTTCTCCTGATGGATCTCGGGTAACCAAACATTCTTCAGGCAGGTCCTCAAAAGGCAAATCTCCCTCTAAGCAGCGAGAGGCCCTTGCATTAGACCCTGAGGACCCTGCCCCAGCCAAACAACCCCGGCGGGAAGCTCCGGCTTCCAAAGCTCCTCCTATGGGGTTACAGGTAGACATCGATGGCACGGCCTCGACCGATCTCCTGTTAGACTGCTCTGGGGTACCGGCTAACACCGGTACCGACATCCAGGCAGTTGTGGCGACTATGGGTACTACGGTACAATCCATGCAGCAGGCCTTACTGGCTTTCATTAATGCTGCAACGCCATCGGTACCGCGACAATCGGTTACGACTCCGATTCCGGTACCGCAACCGATACCGGTACCCAGAGCATCTACTTCCAGTAGCATGCTGGTTCCGGTCTCCGGTTCCGGAGATTTCCTCGATACCGCTCCGATTCCCGGTACGCCCGATGTCGATACCGGTCGGTACGCGTATCGATCTCTGGAAGCAAATAGGCGATACTTTGAATCCTCTGAAGATTCTGATACATCAGATGATTCTGCTGACGTCTCTTTTACTCTTCCTGAGGAGCCCTCTTCTCCAAAAAGGAAAATGTCTCCTCCAGAGGATTTGTCCTTTCAAGACTTCATCATTGAAGTAGCTAAAGGACTTTCCATATCTGTAACCTCTGAAAAGGAACCTAGAGCAAAAAAATTGGATATTTTAGGATACTCTAAGGTTCCCAAAGAGGCAGCCACCTTACCCATACATGAAATTCTTCAAGAACACATGATGGACTTGTGGGAGGCTCCTCTCACCCTATCTCCACATTCTCGACGTTTGGACACCATGTATCGGGTTCCTCCTTCTCCTGGTTTTCAAAAAACTCAGCTTCCTCACCACTCTATTGTGGTGAAGTCTGCTATGAAAAAGATAAAGAGTACCAAAAGGCACTCTTCTACCCCTCCAGGAAGAGAATGTAGGACTCTGGATGCTTTTGGGAGAAAAATCTTCCAAGCTAGCATGCTTATTGCCAGAATCAATTCATACAGCCTCTATATGGGCATGTTTTTGAAAGAGATTGCATTAAAGATACGTCAGTTTCTTCTCTCCCCTTTATCCCAGAGGATAAGAAGAGGAGTTCCTTCTTTTGCTAAAGCAAACTCAAGATGTTTCAAAGTTCTCCAACAGAGCAGCCTTTTGACTCTTTTGAGGGGGCAAGCAGAGCCTCTGGCATTGCCATAGCTGCTCGCAGACTGGCTTGGCTCCAGGCCTCTGATTTGGAACCCTGGGTACAAGAAGGCTTGGGCAATCTGCCCTGTACAGGTGAAAATCTGTTTGGCAAGGAGTGGCAAATCAAAGCCACTCAAATGGATGCAGAGAATGCTGCTTTAGATAGACTTTCTAAGTCTACCTCTACCCCTGCCAAGAAAAAACCTTTTAAGAAACCTTTCTATAAAAAGACCAGATTTTCCACAAATACTGGCCAGCAATCTTCCCAAGTTGGCTTTGCTCCTAAGCGTCAGCAAACTAAACAGGCCAGAACAAAGTCTACAGGGGCTGCTACAATCCAGCAGTCCCAACCCCCTCAGGGTTTTTGACTTGATTCTAGAGAACTTAACCTTTCTGGCTCTGCAACAACCAGAACCTCTCACCATTCCAGGAAGGTTAACTCATTTTGCTCCCAGATGGGAACAAATCACATCAGAACCGTGGACCCTCTCTATCATCAAAGAGGGCTACAAACTACATTTCTCCAGCCTTCCTCCCCATTCCATGGTGAGACAATTCAATTCTCCCCCTTCTCTCCTGTACCTGTTGGGCCAGGAGGTGACGACTCTTCTCGCCCAAAAGGCAATAGAAGAGGTTTCTATTCCTCAACAAGGGTCAGGTTTTTACTTCCCTTATTTTCTCATTCCCAAGAAAACAGGGGGGTACAGACCCATTCTGGATCTCAGAGAATTGAACAAATTCCTATACAAGGAGAAATTCAAGATGCTTTCTCTAGGCACTCTCCTTCCATACCTACAGAGTCAGGACTTGCTTTGTTCTCTAGATCTCAAGGATGCGTACACACATATACTCATCCATCCATCCCACAGAAAATTCCTACGGTTTCTGTTCCAGGGAAAACATTTCCAATACAGAGTACTTCCCTTCGATCTAGCCTCTGCTCCAAGGGTATTTACCAAATGCATGGCAATAGTAGCTGCATTTCTACGCACTCTGGGAATCTTTGTCTTCCCATACCTGGACGACTGGCTCATCCGAGCTCCATCTCAGTCCGAGGCTCAGACTTCCCTGGACCACACCAGACGCATACTGCAGTATCTGGGACTTGTCATCAATCTGCCAAAGTCTCAACTCACCCCTACTCAGTCCCTAGAATTCATAGGGGCCTGGCTAGATACCACCACTGCAAGGGCCTATCTTCCTCAGGCCCGTTGGCCACCGTCTAGTGCACTTGGCCTCTCAAGTTTCAGTCCAAAAGCCATTTGACTGCCAGGGAGATGCTACAACTGCTAGGCCACATGGCATCCACAGTTCATGTGGTGCCTTATGCACGCCTACATATGAGAGCAGCTCAATGGACTCTGTCCACCCAGTGGACCCAAGCATCAGGAGCTCTCTCAGACCAAATAGCAACCTCAAAACGTCTTTTTTGGTCTCTCCAATGGTGGATATCCACTCAAAATCTGTTGTTGTGGGCCCCCTTCCAACCTTTGTTACCCCAAGCAACTCTCACTACAGATGCCTCCCAAACAGGTTGGGGAGCTCATCTCCAAGACCTCTCCACTCAGGGCACTTGGTCTCCACAGGAGACCACTCTTCATATCAACCTTTTGGAGCTGCGAGCAATTTTCCTTGCTCTCAAGGTCTTTCATACCCTCCTCATCAACATGACCATCCTTGTTCATACCGACAATCAAGTAGCCATGTTCTACATAAACAAACAAGGAGGGACTGGCTCTCTGTCGCTTTGCAACGAAGCTCTAAAATTGTGGGCCTTCGCCAGAGAGCATCAGATCCATCTCCTGGCAGTGTACCTCCCAGGAATCCAAAACTCTTGGGCAGACAGACTCAGTCGAGTTCTGCTTCCACACGAATGCTCCCTGCACATGGATCAGGTACTCAGAATCTTTCTGGAATGGGGAACCCCGGACATAGACCTCTTTGCAAGTCCGTGCAATGCCAAACTTCCCCGGTTCTGTTCCAGGATTCCGTGTCAGGGAGCTCAGGCCAAGGATGCCTTCCTCCTTCATTGGGGTCAGGCCTTCCTATATGCCTTTCCACTCATTCCCTTGATTCCCAAGACTCTATTCAAACTTCAGAGGGATCAAGGAACTATGATCCTCATAGCTCCACGCTGGCCACGCCAAGTGTGGTACCCTCTACTTCTGCATCTCTCCCAGGCACCCTCCCTGGATCTGGGAGCTGCTCCAGACCTTCTGTCTCAAGAGGAGGGGACTTTGTGGCACCCAAACCCCAAGTCCCTTCACCTCAGAGCTTGGTTACTGAAGGCCTAGACCTTCAAGACTTCAATCTTTCTCAACAGATGAAGGATATCCTCCATGCATCTAGGAAACCTTCCACCAGGCGTTCTTATGCTTTTAAATGGAAAAGATTTTCCATTTGGTGTGCTGAAAAGGGTCTTAACCCTCTAGCACTACCTTTAAACTCTTTACTCGAATATCTCCTGCATCTTTCCAATGCAGGACTTAAAACCATTTCTGTAAGGGTCCATTTGAGTGCTATTGCAGCATCTCTTCAGCCTATCAATGGACAATCTGTTTCCTCTCATCCTCTTATTGCAAGATTCATGAGAGGTCTAACTTTAACTAAGCCTCCCATTCGGCCTCCTCCGGTGGTATGGGACTTAAATGTGGATCTTGGTCAGCTTATGAAGCCACCCTTTGAACCCTTAGCCACTACCTCCTTGAAATTCCTTTCCTGGAAAGTCATTTTCCTTATTGCAATCACTTCTGCTCGCCGCATCAGTGAACTGCAGGCTTTAGTGGCTAATCCACCTTATACAAGGTTCCATCATGATAAGGAAGTCCTTAGGACAAATCCTCACTTTATGCCTAAAGTGGTCTCACCTTTTCATCTTAATCAAGAGGTATATTTACCTGTCTTTTTTCCAGCTCCTCATGCATCCAATGCAGAGAGGAACCTTCATACTCTAGACCAGTGGTTCTCAACCCTGTCCTCGGGACCCCACTAGCCAGTCGGGTTTTCAGGCTATCCACAATGAATATGAATGAGATATATATGCATTAGAAATAGCCTGCCAAACTGACTGGCTTGTGGCCCTCCAATGCTGGATTTGGGGACCCCGGCCTTACACCTCTGTCATTTAAGATTGTGAGTGGGCAAGGTACAGATGTCCAAGACATCAAAAAGATTAGATGGAATATGTCACATACCTCCTCGCCTCTCACCACCACCAAAATATTGTCTATTAGACAACTTTTTGGTGGTGGTGAGAAACTAGGAGGGATGTGACACATTCTATCTACCCTTTTGATGTCGAGGACATCTGTACCTTGCCCACTCACAATCGTACTTGACAGAGGTGTACGGCAGGGGTCCCCAAATCCAGCACTGGAGGGCCACAAACCAGTCAGTTTGGCAGGCTATTTCTAATGCATATATATCTCATTCATATTCATTGTGGATAGCCTGAAAACCCGACTGGCTAGTGGGGTCCCGAGGACAGGGTTGAGAACCCCTGCTCTAGACTGTAAAAGAGCTCTTGCCTTTTACCTCCACAGGACACAGCAACATCGAAAGTCTTCTCAACGTTTTGTTGCTTTTGATCCTTCTCATTTAGGACTTCCAGTCTCAAAAAGAACACTGTCCAATTGGATTGCTCAGTGTATTTCTTTTGCTTACCAGAGTAAGAACCTTTCTCTGGAAGGCCATGTCACAGCTCACAATGTGAGAGCCATGGCCACATCTATGGCTCATCTTCATTCTGTATCCATCGATCAGATCTGTCGAGCAGCCACCTGGGCCTCGGTTCATACCTTCACAGCCCATTACTGCTTGGACAAGGACTCCCGCCGGATGCCTTGTTTGGTCAGGCTGTCCTCAGACACCTGTTCCATTCTTAAACAACTCCTGCCCACCTTCCCTGAATGGATGCCTGAGATCCATAGGAAGATGAGGAACCCTTGGAGGGGATCTCCCCGGCATCTTAGCTAGGGAGTCCCCATATGTGAGGACTCATTCCTGCTTGTTCCTGGAGATAGCACAGTTACTTACCTGTAACAGGTGATCTCTGGGAACAGCAGGAATTAGTCCTCACAACCCACCCACCTCCCCTAGGAGTTGTATCTCTCTCTCTCTCTCTCTTTCCTTTCCTCTCTCTATTGTCTCAGCTTTAAACTCGAACTGAAGAGAGTTGGTCAGGAAGGCGGGAAGGCAGCGCGCATGCGCTGTGGGAGGCCCCAAAAGCTTCCTTTCTGGGAAGCTGGGGAGCTTTCCCGCACAGGCTCCGTCGGTTCCGACGTACCCATATGTGAGGACTAATTCCTGCTGTTCCCAGAGATCACCTGTTACAGGTAAGTAACTGTGCTTTATAGGAGTTACCATCCTGGTCCTCTTCGTAGGGGACTACCAATAGGTCAGTTTCTTCGGTTAAGAAGAATTTGTTCTACATTGACAGATTATAAATTACAAGCGACAAATTTAAAACTTCATTTATTAGAACGTGGTTATCCAAGGTCTGATACATCATGCATACCGACGAGCACATTTTAATTATGCAGAATGGTGGAAGACATCTGATGAAATCACGGTTTCGGATTCGGAGTCCCCATATGTAGGAGTACTTCCCTACATGCCAGAATCGGCAGAAGTATTGAAAATTCTTTGATCACATTGGTCGGTGTTATCTTTACATGCTTGTTTCAACAGATCATTACGAATAGCATTTCAACGGCGTCAGAATATAGGAGATTGGGTAGTTCAACATGGTGATCCACCTGTGGAAATAACTAATAAGGGTAATTTTCATTGTGACAATTGTGATTTCTGTGATCAGACTTTGGAGGGTATTGAATGGGAACACCCTTTGTTACATCGACACTTTTATAGTAGATTTTCTACCACCTGCCAATCTTCGTTTGTTGTCTGTATAATGATCTGCCCTTGTTTGAAAGTGTATGTGGGGAAAACGTCTCGGAAGATGAAACAACGATTATTGGAACATCGCTCTCGTATAACCACAGGAGTGGAGTCGGCCCTGATGGTGGCCCATTGTCAAGAATGCAATCATCATTTTTCTGATCTTCGATGGAGAATAGTGGATCATGTCCCGGAGTCTTATTGGTGGGAAGATCGAGATTTGCTTCTACGTTCCCGGGAACAGTTCTGGATTTTTACTTTGGACTCAATAATTCCTGCGGGCCTTAATTCCTCTCAGGATTGGTGGAGTATTTTGTGACTTCCCCGATACTTGTCAGTCTCATTGGCCTACAACCGGTCATGTGAGGATGAGATCATCTTAAGATCAAGGAGATCCGGAATGGATTAGAAGCAATGGAGTTTGAGAAAGAGCCAAGAGGGTCTGAAGGCTTGAAATGCAACGTTGGGTTACCACATATCCGTGATTGTTCACGGGACTGTTGCTTTTCCATTGGTCTTGAGGAGGACTAGCTGTTTTAAAACCAACTTGGAATCCCTGAAGTAATACGGGGAGAATATTGGATATCCTGTTTGGTTATGAAGATTGTTTATCAACAGCTAAGTAGTTCCTCTGATTTATTTAATTATTGAATTTTGAGGATTCTCAATACCGTTGGATGATACTAAGGAGATGGGGTTCCTTGGTATTAGTTAAGGGTTAATTCCCTTTTTAAAGAATAAAATGGAATTACACACCGCGAGAAGAAATCAGAAATTGGTTCTTTATGGTGTGATTTCCCACAAAAAATTATAAATAGATAATTAGTGTTACCCTTATAGGGGAATGTAGTATAGTGTGGAGAGCACTGTTTGGGTTTAAGAATTAGGATAATAATCATATCCTGGTAATGTTGCAGTTTTTATAGTATTTCTTACTATTTCCTTTTTTAATTGGTCTTGTTTTATTTGACTTTTTTAATGTGTCGTCATATGTGTGCATATATAGTCCAAAGCCATTTCATTGGGTATCTTTTTAGGAGATACTGGACATTGAGGTTGGACTTCAAGGGAGCCAATAATGTTGACCACAACTGTATAACAGGATCCAGACTCCCTGCTGTTCCTTCTCTCCTTTAATCCTTGCTGGGTTGTGCAATGGCTTAAGCTGCCTTGTCACTACTTCTGTTAGGTGGCTCCCCTGGTTGAGTTAATCGGGAACCTCTCCTTCTTCCCTGTGGTACATGGCTGTGGAGCCAGAGACACTTGTCACTCTGGTACAGTGGCTATGTCAGCAAAGGCAGTAAACTGCACTTAGGCTTGGTCTTTATCTCGGTCAGGATTTCCTCCTGCTGAGGTTTCCCCCTACCATTATCTCATCGGTCAGAAGAGCCCTCCCATGTCTGGAAACATAGGGTGGCAGAAAAAGGTCATAAAGTAATATTTTGGTAGAGCCACTGGAGGTTTCTGCTGCTCAGATATGGTAGAACCAGAGAGATTTCTATATATGAAACCCTTATGAAAGAACTTGTGAGGAAGAGGAGGCAGCTCAAGGGTCCTGTTTGCCAGAATGAGCTCAAGAGCTTCAGTATGGTCTTGATTTTTTTTATCCTCTCTTCAACAACTGTTATGAGTTGGGGAAGAAGAACACATCAATTATATAGTGACAGGTCAGCAAGGATGCTTTGAAATGTATTGAGATGGACCATTTTTCAGGCAAACTGGCTGTACTATTTCTATGATTCGCTAAGAGATCCAGACACACATAACACAAAACAAAACCTCAACATAAAATTCTAAATTACACCTTCTACTTATGCAAGCAAGAACAGAATGTAAAAGCACCAAGCTGGCTTTCCCTCAGCTGCAACACTAAGCAAGTCCTATTCATTTTGGTATGTTCTTGCCACCACCCTCCTATTATACTGAAAAATCCTTCTCCCGCAAAGTGAAAGTTCATATGCATTTTCTTCTTTTCCACTCCTTGTTGATTTTAACTCTCTTCCACACAACGACCACATCACCCCTGAAGAGACACTTATGATTCTGATTTTCTTAACAAAAAAAAATTCCAAGCATTGTACTAGTAGAATGCAAGTTATCAAACAACGTTGCCTCACCTATCCCTGAAGGTTCTAGCCATTTTGTAACCATGAGAAACATGTTCTACCTTAAGCATCTTGTCTACTGAAACTAATCATATTTCATCAGAAAATAGACTGGGGCTTCTGGAGAGTAGGTGAGAACTTTTCAGAGTAATTTTTGGATGATGGTGAAGCTCACAAGCATTTCTGAAACTTATCTACAGAGCAGCATAAATAAACACTGTGCTGTAGGCTGACATTTAATGTGCTTTAGAGAGTTGCCATCCTCTGAAGCAATGGGTCTTATAGCAACTCAGACTTTTAGAGGATAATTTTATAACAGAGTATCTAGGTTAAAGCAGCCAAAATGCATTTTAAGCCTATTTCACAAAGTCATGTGGCAACTTGTCTTTATAAAATACCTAGTTAAGTGGCAGAGATCATGGGATATGTTTACTAAGCAGTGGTACCGGCCCCATTGAATTTAGTGGGGCCACGGCTCTGATATCATACGGAAGCTGCTACTGCTGCTTAGTAAATATGCCCTCATGTCTTAAGTTCAGGCGTGGACATTACACCATGAACATGTAGAAAATTGTCAAGTATGTGAATAGATTACGATACTTTAAACTCAATGCATGTACTTATGAAGTTTGCTTGCATTCTGCCCAACCAGGCCCCCAGCAATGCCGACTGACACGTTGACTTGATGGTGTGTACTTTAAAATCTATCGAACAGTGTAAAAGTATGTAAATAGCCCATTAATACACACAAACTGCCACATATATGCTTTCATGATTTCATAAAATTGCCTCCTTAATTTCCTAAAGTGAAGGCTTAGTTGATAGAATGCATCAGTGCTTCATTGGTATGTGCACATATGCTTTACCTGTGCCTCTATACCAAATATGATTCTCATTCTGCCTTTTTTTTTTTTTAAAAAAAGGTTTATTTTTGGAAAAAAAGGAATGCCTATTTGTCACTGGGGACTGATTCACACAGTTTGAAGCCACAAAGAAGTCTGTGGTGAATAGTATTTGTGAGGATCTGACAAACAGCTTAAATGCTGTCCTGTGTTAGAAAATCGTGGGGGGGGGTGGGGGCGGCGGCGGCGGCGGCGGCGGCAACCTTCCTCTGAGCCATATAATGCAGTGGTGGCTTTGAGACATCCAACTCTTCTCTCTGTGGGTATTTAAACATTTTGTGTCACATTGGAGACGTGGAATGCAGGCCCCATGCAAAGTGAAGAAAAAAGCTACAAATTTGCATTTCTCCTGATTGAGCACTCCCAGTCATTCCCTTCCCAACCAAGACATCCCAAACATTAGACCTCCTACAATATACCCTGACCCTCTCCCATTGCCTTCCAGGACTCAACTTGGGGGTTTCCATGGTATCTAGTGTACTGGGGCAGGAGCGATTTCCTCCTCTGCTCTGCCAGGATTGAAAATGGTGTTATGAACCCTAGGAATAATTGCAATCTCCAGGAACAAGCAGGAATGAGTCCTCACATATGGGTACGTCGGAACCGACGGAGCCTGCGCGGGAAAGCTCCCCAGCTTCCCAGAAAGGAAAGCTTTTGGGGCCTCCCACAGCGCATGCGCGCTCAGGGGCGGCCCAAGGGGGGTGCGGGGCCATGTGCGGAGACTCGGTGCGGGGCCTCATTTGCATAAGGGGCCTCATTTGCATAAATATTTGCATAATGTTACCATACACGAACTTTTAGTAAACATGCCTCTTAATGAGTGTATGAATAAAGAAAGACTAAAAGACTTCTACATTACTATAATCCAATACCAACCGCCAGGCACATTAGGAACTACTACAAACACTGCCCATTTAGAACCCATAGCAAACCCGCCGTATCCTAACAGCACTACCAGGACTCATAAAACACCATACCCTAACTATCAAAAGGAAACGCTGCAAATATTAAACCAATACATTTCAGAGAACAACAATACATGACCTACTGGGGAAAGAGAACAAGTGGCAATGTCAAATAGGAATTACATAAACAGAATACCTCAGCTCAGTTACACATGCAGAACATAGACCATCACCAAACAAGGAATCACAATTTAGAAACAGGAAGACAATAATTAAACTGGGAATCCCAAAAGCCAAACTTGGAATGTACAACACTGTAGAAATAAAACTATACATTAATTTGCTCTTGTACTAAACAAAGCGCAGACGTTAATGATGCACATTTCCCAGAGCTGACATATTCCAATTAATAAATTCAAAATAAAGAGATATTTTTCTACCTTTTGTGCATTTTTTTTCAGCTGCAATTGCTCCAGCCACTTTCTTCTGGTGTCTTCTTCTTCGTGTCTTCCGCTAATTCTTCATCGTCTGCTGTCCATTTGTCTTTTCTTCTCTCTTCTAGTTTTTTTCCCATTCTCTCTCTACATCTGCTTTAACATACTAATCTTTCTCCTTTTTGCTCTTTCCTCATTCCTATTTCATCCACTCAAATTTTACCCCTCCATCCTCAATCCCCACTTACTCTCCCAATATCCGGACAATTGTAGATTTGTCTTCCCTCCCACACAAAATATTTTTTCCCTCTCCATTTCACTCTCCCAGCTCCATCCCATTCTAATCCTCCCCCAACATCAGCTCCATTCTAGTTCCAGTCCCACCCAGCATCCGCTCCCTTCTAGTCCCCGCATCAGCCCATTTCCAGTCCTAGCCCCCCATAAGCCCATTTCCAGTCCTAGCTCCCCCATCTATTTGCAGTCCCATCCAAGTCCCTCCATCAGCTCATTTCCAATCCCAGCCCCCCATGAGCCCATTTCTAGTCCTTTCCTAGCCCCACCATCAGCCCATGTCAAATCCTAGCTCCCCTCCACTCAGCCCATTTCCAATCCAAGCCCCCCAGGAGCCTACTTCCAGTTCTAGCCCCTTCATGAGTCCATTTCAATCCAAACCCCCACCACAGCCCATTTCCAATCTTAGCACCCCCCAACAGCCAATTTCCAGTCCTATTCTAGCCCATCAGCCCATTTCCTGTCCTAGCCCCCCCCCTCACCCATTTCCAGTCCTAGCTCCCTCCCCCTCACAACCCATTTCCATTCCAAGCCCCCGTCCCCATCAGCTATTTGCAGTTCAAGCCCTCCTTCCACTCAGCCCATTTCCAGTCCTAGCCTCCTCATAGCCCATTACTAGTCCTGACCCCCCATCAGCCCATTACGTCCTAACCCCCCATCACCCTATTTCCAGTCCTAGCCCCCCATCAGCCTATTTCCAGTCTTAGCCCCCCTCCCATAGCCAATTACCAGTCCTACCCCCCCATCAGCCCATTTCCAGTCTTAGCCCCCCATAGCCCATTACCAGTCCTAACCCCCCCATCACCCTATTTCCAGTCCTAGCCCCCCCATCAGCCTATTTCCAGTCTTAGCCCCCCCCATAGCCAATTACCAGTCCTACCCCCCCCCATCAGCCCACTTCCAGTCTTAGCCCCCCCATAGCCCATTACCAGTCCTAACCCCCCCATCAGCCCATTTCCAGTCCTACCCCCCCACTTCCAGCCTTAGCCCCCTCCCCATAGTCAATTACCAGTCCTAACCCCCCCCCATCAGCCCATTTCCAGTCCTACCCCCCCACTTCCAGCCTTAGCCCCCTCCCCATAGCCCATTACCAGTCCAAACCCCCCCCATCAGCCCACTTAGCCCCCCCATAGCCCATTACCAGTCCTAACCCCCCCATCAGCCCACTTAGCCCCCCCATAGCCCATTACCAGTCCTAACCCCCCCCCATCAGCCCACTTCCAGTCTTAGCCTCCCCCCCCCCCATTGCCCATTACCAGTCCTAACCACCCCACCCCCCTGGCCCATTACCAGTCCTCACCACCCCCCCCCATCAGCCCACTTCCAGTTTAGCCTCCCCCTCCCATCAGCCTACTTCCCTTTTAGCCTCCCCCCCTCCCATAGCCATTACCAGTCCTAACCACCCCCCCCCCTATCATTCCAAATTAAAATAAAAAAAAAACCCAAACCGGTTGCTTCTGCCGCGGCAGCTTCAAGAGCTCTGCCGCGGCAGCATCAAGAGCTCTGCCGCGGGGCCCCCCCCTGCCCGGCAGAGCCTCCGTGCATCTTCAGCTCTTCACGTCCAAAACGCGGGCTTCTTTCAGAGCCGCGAGAGTTTCTTTTCTCGCGGCTCTGTTAATCCCGCCGAGGGTGATGGGGTTTTTTGCGCGGGGCCCCCTGAAACGCGGGGCCCTGTGCAAAAAACATTCTTGCTCAATGGACGGGCCGGCCCTGTGCGCGCTGCCTTCCCGCCTTCCTGACCAACTCTCCTCAGTTCTTCTTTTTCCGCGGAGCCAGCAGGTCATGTTCCTGTCACCGCTGAAGAAATTGTTATTTTAATTTGTTTCTTTGACCGCGTGTCTGCCTTCCCCGATTCCGGACCGGTACCACCGGTCTTTTTTCCTTTATTTCTTTAAAAAATAAAAATAATTACTTTTTCCCCACTTGGTGTGTTTGTTCTGTGAGGCCTCTAGGCCTTCTCAGATTCTCCCTCATGGAGAAACCAGCCTCTGGTTTTAAAAAACGCACCAAGTGTACCAGTACTATTTCAGTCACAGATACCCATGAATGGTGTCTTAAATGTTTGGGGCCTGACCATTCCATTCCGGATTGTCCATCCTGTTCTCTGATGTCCAAACGTGGCTTACAGAACAGAGCAGCCAAGTTTCATATGCTGTTTTCTACGGATACTCCAGCATCAACATCCTCCAGGTCTTCCTCTCCTGATGGATCTCAGGTAACCAAACATTCTTCAGGCAGGTCATCAAAGGGCAAATCTCCCTCTAAGCAGCGAGAGGCCCTTGGGTTTGACCCTGAGGACCCTGCCCCAGCCAAACAACCCCGGCGGGAAGCTCCGGCTTCCAAAGCTCCTCCTATGGGGTTACAGGTTGACATCGATGGCACGGCCTCGACCGATCACCTGTTAGACTGCTCTGGGGTACCGGCCAACACCGGTACCGACATCCAGGCAGTTGTGGCGTCTATGGGTACTACTGTACAATCCATGCAGCAAGCCATACTGGCTTTCATTAACGCTGCAACGCCCTCGGTACCGCAACAATCGGTTCCAACTCCGGTTCCGGTACCACAACCGATACCGTTACTCAGAGCATCTACTTCCAGTAGCATGCCAGTTCCGGTCCCCGGTTCCGGAGGTTTTCTCGATACCGATCCGGTTCCCGGTACGCCCGATGTCGATACCGGTCGGTATGCGTATCGATCTCTGGAAGCTAATAGGCGGTACTTTGAATCTTCTGAGGATTCTGATACCTCAGATGATTCTGCTGATGTCTCTTTTACTCTTCCTGAGGAGCCCTCTTCTCCAAAAAGGAGAATGTCTCCTCCAGAGGATTTGTCCTTTCAAGACTTCATTATTGAAGTAGCTAAAGGACTCTCCATTTCTGTAACCTCTGAAAAGGAACCTAGAGCAAAAAAATTAGATATTTTAGGATACTCTAAGGTTCCCAAAGAGGCAGCCACCTTACCCATACATGAAATTCTTCAAGAACACATGATGGACTTGTGGGAGGCTCCTCTCACCCTATCTCCACATTCTCGACGTTTGGACACCATGTATCGGGTTCCTCCTTCTCCTGGATTTCAAAAACTCAGCTCCCTCACCACTCTATTGTGGTGAAGTCTGCTATGAAAAAGATAGAGTACCAAAAGGCACTCTTCTACCCCTCCAGGAAGAGAATGTAGGACTCTGGATGCTTTTGGTAGAAAAATCTTCCAAGCTAGCATGCTTATTGCCAGAATCAATTCATACAGCCTCTATATGGGCATGTTTTTGAGAGAGATTGCACTGAAGATACGTCATTTTCTCCCCTTTATCCCAGAGGATAGAAAGGAGGAGTTCCTTCTTTTGCTAAAGCATACTCAAGATGTTTCAAAGTTCTCCAACAGAGCAGCCTTTGACTCTTTTGAGGGAGCTAGCAGAGCCTCGGCATTGCCATAGCTGCTCGCAGACTTGCTTGGCTCCAGGCCTCTGATTTGGAACCCTGGGTACAAGATGGCTTGGGCAATCTGCCCTGTACAGGTGAAAATCTGTTTGGCAAGGAGTGGCAAATCAAAGCCACTCAAATGGATGCAGAGAATGCTGCTTTAGATAGACTTTCTAAGTCTACCTCTACCCCTGCCAAGAAAAAACCTTTTAAGAAGCCTTTCTATAAAAAGACCAGATTTTCCACAAATACTGGCCAGCAATCTTCCCAAGTTCGCTTTGCTCCTAAGCGTCAGCAATCTAAACAGGCCAGAACAAAGTCTACAGGGGCTGCTACAGTCCAGCAGTCCCAACCCCCTCAGAGTTTTTGACTTGATTCTAGAGAACTTAACCTTTCTGGCTCTGCAACAACCAGAACCTCTCACCATTCCAGGAAGGTTAACTCATTTTGCTCCCAGATGGGAACAAATCACATCAGAACAGTGGACCCTCTCTATCATCAGAGAGGGCTACAAACTACATTTCTCCAGCCTTCCTCCCCATCCCATGGTGAGACAATTCAATTCTCCCCCATCTCTCCTGTACCTGTTGGGTCAGGAGGTGACCACCCTTCTTGCCCAAAGGGCAATAGAAGAGGTTCCTCTTCTTCAACAGGGGTCAGGGTTTTACTTCCCTTATTTTCTCATCCCCAAGAAAACAGGAGGGTACAGACCCATTCTAGATCTGAGAGAATTGAACAAATTTCTATACAAGGAGAAATTAAAGATGCTCTCTTTAGGTACTCTCCTTCCATACCTACAGAGTCAGGATTGGCTTTGTTCTCTAGATCTAAAGGATGCGTACACACATATACTCATCCATCCATCCCACAGAAAATTTCTACGATTTCTGTTCCAGGGAAAACATTTCCAATACAGAGTACTCCCCTTCGGTCTAGCCTCTGCTCCAAGAGTGTTCACCAAATGCATGTCAATAGTGGCTGCATTTCTACGCACTCTGGGAATATTTGTCTTCCCATACCTGGACGACTGGCTCATCTGAGCTCCATCTCAGTCCGAGGCTCAGACTTCCCTGGACCACACCAGACGCCTACTGCACTATCTGGGACTCGTCATCAATCTGCCAAAGTCTCAACTCACCCCTACTCAGTCCCTAGAATTCATAGGGGCCTGGCTAGATACCACCACTGCAAGGGCCTATCTTCCTCAGGCCCGTTGCCACCGTCTAGTGCACTTGGCCTCTCAAATTCAGTCCAGAAGCCACTTGACTGCCAGGGAGATGCTACAACTGCTAGGCCACATGGCATCCACAGTTCATGTGGTGCCTTATGCTCGCCTACATATGAGAGCAGCTCAATGGACTTTGTCCACCCAGTGGACCCAAGCATCAGGAGCTCTCTCAGACCAAATAGCAACCTCAAAACGTCTTTTTTGGTCTCTCCAATGGTGGATATCCACTCAAAATCTGTTGTTGTGGGCCCCCTTCCAACCTTTGTTACCCCAAGCAACTCTCACTACAGATGCCTCCCAAACAGGTTGGGGAGCTCATCTCCAAGACCTCTCCACTCAGGGCACTTGGTCTCCACAGGAGACCACCCTTCATATCAACCTTTTGTAGCTGCGAGCAATTTTCCTTGCTCTCAAGGTCTTTCATACCCTCCTCATCAACATGACAGTCCTTGTTCATACCGACAATCAAGTAGCCATGTTCTACATAAACAAACAAGGAGGGACTGGCTCTCTGTCGCTTTGCAACGAAGCTCTAAAATTGTGGGCCTTCGCCAGAGAGCATCAAATCCATCTCCTGGCAGTATACCTCCCAGGAATCCAAAACTCTTGGGCAGACAGACTCAGTCGAGTTCTGCTTCCACACGAATGGTCCCTGCACATGGATCAGGTACTCAGAATCTTTCAGAAATGGGGAACCCCGGACATAGACCTGTTTGCAAGTCCGTGCAATGCCAAACTTCCCCGGTTCTGTTCCAGAATTCCGTGTCAGGGAGCTCAGGCCAAGGATGCCTTCCTCCTTCATTGGGGTCAGGCCTTCCTGTATGCCTTTCCACCCATTCCTTTGATTCCCAAGACTCTATTCAAACTTCAGAGGGATCAAGGATCTATGATCCTCATAGCTCCACGCTGGCCACGCCAAGTGTGGTACCCTCTACTTCTGCATCTCTCCCAGGCACCCTCCCTGGATCTGGGAGCTGCTCCAGACCTTCTGTCTCAAGAGGAGGGGACTTTGTGGCACCCAAACCCCAAGTCCCTTCACCTCAGAGCTTGGTTACTGAAGGCCTAGACCTTCAAGACTTCAATCTTTCTCAACAGGTGAAGAATATCCTCCATGCCTCTAGGAAACCTTCCACCAGGCATTCTTATGCTTTTAAATGGAAAAGATTTTCCATTTGGTGTGCTGAAAAGGGTCTTAACCCTCTAGCACTACCTTTGAATTCTTTACTCGAATATCTCCTGCATCTTTCCAATGCAGGACTTAAAACAAATTCTGTAAGGGTCCATTTGAGTGCTATTGCAGCATCTCTTCAGCCTATCAATGGACAACCTGTTTCCTCTCATCCTCTTATTGCAAGATTTATGAGAGGTCTAACTTTAACTAAACCTCCCATTCGGCCTCCTCCGGTGGCATGGGACTTAAACGTGGTTCTTGGTCAGCTTATGAAGCCACCCTTTGAACCCTTAGCCACTACCTCCTTGAAATTTCTTTCCTGGAAAGTCATTTTCCTTATTGCAATCACTTCTGCTCGCCGCATCAGTGAACTGCAGGCTTTAGTGGCTAATCCACCTTATACAAGGTTCCATCATGATAAGGTAGTCCTTAGGACAAATCCTCACTTTATGCCTAAAGTGGTCTCACCTTTTCATCTTAATCAAGAGGTATATCTACCTGTCTTTTTTCCAGCTCCTCATGCATCCAGTGCAGAGAGGAACCTACATACGTTAGATTGTAAAAGAGCTCTTGCCTTTTACATCCACAGGACACAGCAACATCGAAAGTCTTCTCAACTTTTTGTTGCTTTTGATCCTTCTCATTTAGGACTTCCAGTCTCAAAAAGAACACTGTCCAATTGGATTGCTCAGTGTATTTCTTTTGCTTACCAGAGTAAGAACCTTTCTCTGGAAGGCCATGTCACAGCTCACAATGTGAGAGCCATGGCCATATCTATGGCTCATCTTCATTCTGTATCCATCGATCAGATCTGTCGAGCAGCCACCTGGGCCTCAGTTCATACCTTCACAGCCCATTACTGCTTGGACAAGGACTCCTGCCGGGATGCCTTGTTTGGTCAGGCTGTCCTCAGACACCTGTTCCATTCTTAAACAACTCCTGCCCACCTTCCCTGAATGGATGCCTGAGATCCATAGGAAGATGAGGAACCCTTGGAGGGGGATCTCCCCGGCATCTTAGCTAGGGAGTCCCCATATGTGAGGACTCATTCCTGCTTGTTCCTGGAGATAGCACAGTTACTTACCTGTAACAGGTGATCTCTGGGAACAGCAGGAATTAGTCCTCACAACCCACCCATCTCCCCTGGAAGTTCTATCTCTCTCTTTCCTTTCCTCTCTCTATTGTCTCAGCTTTAAACTCGAACTGAGGAGAGTTGGTCAGGAAGGCGGGAAGGCAGCGCGCATGCGCTGTGGGAGGCCCCAAAAGCTTTCCTTTCTTGGAAGCTGGGGAGCTTTCCCGCGCAGGCTCCGTCGGTTCCGACGTACCCATATGTGAGGACTAATTCCTGCTGTTCCCAGAGATCACCTGTTACAGGTAAGTAACTGTGCTTTACCACTAGGAGTCAATCTTCCATACGTACCCTTGAGATGGTGTTAGTGTGGCTGCACTTATCAGTTATGATAGCTAGGAAAAATAGAAATGTCCAATCTCCAAGAACAAGCAGGAATGAGTCTTCACATATGGGTACGTCGGTACCGACGGAGCCTGCGCGGGAACGCTCCCCAGCGTCCAATCAGAAAGCTTTTGGGAGCATCCCACAGCGCCTGCGTGCTGCCTTTCCAACTGTCTCTCCTCAGTTGTTCTTTTTCCGCGGAGCCAGCAGGTCGTGTTCCTGTCACCGCAGAAGAATTTCCTTATTTTTTCTTTATTTCTTTTCTGTCGCGTCTGCCTTCTTTGATGCTGTACCGGTACCGCCGGTCGTTGTTCTTTTCCTTAAAAAAAAAAACAAAAAAAACCTTTTTTTACATTTATTTCTCTTCAGGTGTACTTCAGTTTTGGGCCTTAGGCCCAAAACCTTTTTCCTTAAATATGGAAAAGCCTGCCTCAGGATTTAAGAAGTGCACAAAATGTGGCGGTACTATCTCAGTCACCAACACCCATGACTGGTGTCGGTACGGGTATCGAGCTTTGCAAGAGCATCCCGACAGACGATACTTCGATTCCTCTGAGGATTCTGAAGAGTCTGTCGATGCAGTGATGCTTCTTCCTCAGGAGGAGTCTTCTCCTAAATGAAGGATGTCTCCTCCAGAGGACTTGTCTTTTCAAGACTTTATCAGAGAGGTGGCTCGGGGCCTCTCTATTACTGTGGCCACAGAGTCAGAGCCTAGAGCTAAGGAGTTAGATATTTTACAATATCCTAAAACTCCTAAGGAGGCAGCTACCTTACCTATTCATGAGATTCTGTATGATCTCATGTTAAGGATGTGGGAAGCACCTCTAACCACCTCTCCTCATTCTTGCAGGTTGGACACCATGTATCGTGTCCCTCCTTGTCCTGGTTTCCATAAAACTCAGCTTCCTTACCACTCTATTGTGGTTGAGTCTGCAATGAGAAAGATTAGAAGTGCCAAGAGACATGCCTCTAATCCTCCAGGACGTGAATGTAGAACCCTGGATGCTTTTGGTAGAAGAATCTTCCAAGCTTCCATGCTTGCAGCGAGAATTAATTCTTATAGTCTCTACATGGGAATGTTCTTAAAAGAAGTCACTGACCATTTGCAGACTTTAAGTCCTTTTATGTCTGACAGTAAAAGGCTTGAATTCCTCACTGGGCTCAAACATGCCCAGGATATCTCCAAATTCTCCAACCGTGCAGCTTTTGACTCCTTTGAATGCGTAAGCAGAGCCTCAGCTATAGCTATAGGTGCATGTAGGATTGCTTGGCTCCAAGCATCTGATTTGGAGATCTGGGTCCAAGATGAATTGGGAAATATCCCTTGTACAGGTGAGAATCTGTTTGGTAAGGATTGGCAAGCGAAGGCCAATCAGATGGAAGCTGAAAATTCTGCTTTGGATAGACTATCCAAATCTACAGCTGCTCCTGCTAAGAAAAGGTTGTTCAATAAAACACCCTTTTCTAAAAAGGGAAGATCCTACCCGGCTTATAGTCAGAGAGCATCTTCTGCAGCTCAGTTCCCTTCCAAACGTCAGCAATCCTCCAAACAGTCCAAGGCAAAGGCTGCGAGGCCTGCTCCAGCCCAGCAATCTCAGCCCCCTCAGGGCCTTTGACTTTCTGCTAGAGAACTTAGCCTTCCTGGCTCTAGAAGGACCAGAGCCCTCCACCATTCCAGGAAGGTTATGTCACTTTGCTCCCAGATGGGGGCAAATCACAGCAGAGCATTCGACACTCTCCATCATAAGAGAGGGGTACAAGCTTCATTTTTCCAGCTTGCCCCCTCTCACAAGAGTGCACCAGTTCAATTCTCCAACCTCCCTCCTCAGCCTGTTAGAGCAGGAGGTTGCCACTCTTCTAGCCCAGGGGACAATAGAAGAAGTGCCTTCTCAACAACAGGGCACAGGGTTCTACTCCCCCTATTTTCTTATCCCAAAGAAAACAGGGGGCTTCAGACCCATTTTAGATCTCAGAGAGTTGAACAGGTTCCTAGTCTAGGAACTCTGCTGCCATACCTTCAGAGTCAGGATTGGCTTTGTTCTCTAGATCTCAAGGATGTGTACACTCATGTTCTCATCCATCCAACTCACAGAAGATTCCTTCGGTTCCTTTTCCAGGAGAAGCACTATCAATACAGAGTGCTCCCCTTTGGCCTGGCCTCTGCACCAAGAGTGTTCACGAAATGCATGGCAGTGGTTGCTGCTTTTCTGCGCACCCTGGGAATATTTGTCTTCCCTTACCTGGACGACTGGCTCATTCGAGCTCCCACTCAATCAGAGGCCAAGACTGCTCTAACCTGCACAATGCGTATCCTTCAATATTTAGGGCTGGTAAAAAACATCCCAAAATCCAATTTGATCCCTACTCAGTCCCTGGAGTTTATAGGGGCATTGCTGGATACCACAAGGGCAAGGGCCTATCTTCCTCAGGCCCATTGCCTTCGCTTGATGCAGTTAGTAGGGGTTTTGACTCTGCTTGAGAAGCTAACTGCTCGAGAAATGTTACAGTTGCTAGGCCACATGGCATCCACCGTTCATGAGAGCAGCTCAGTGGATTTTATCCACCCAATGGACCCAGGCATTAGGCTGCCTGTCAGACAAAATAGCAAACACAAGTCGCCTCTTTTTGTCCCTCCAGTGGTGGAAGTCCCCTCAAAACCTGTTGCTGGGGTCTCCCTTTCAACAGCCTCTACCCCAGGCAACTCTTACAACAGATGCTTCTCCAATGGGCTGGGGAGCTCATCTTCAGGACCTCTCCACCCAGGGCATCTGCTCCCCACAGGAGACTTGTCTACATATCAATCTCTTGGAACTCAGAGCAATCTTCCTTGCTCTGCGAGTTTTCCACACCCTGCTCAGCCACAAGACAGTCCTTATCCACACAGACAATCAGATAGCCATGTTCTATATAAACAAGCAGGGAGGAACTGGCTCTCTGTCACTTTGCAACGAAGCTCTGTGACTGTGGGCCCTCGCCAGAGAGCATCACATTCATCTTCTGGCAGTCTATCTTCCAGGTGTTCAAAACTCTTGGGCAGACAGACTCAGTCGAGTTATGCTTCCACACGAGTGGTCCCTACATATGGACCAGGTATCCAAGATTTTTCAAATTTGGGGAACCCTGGACATAGACCTCTTTGCAAGTCCGTGGAATGCCAAACTTCCTCGGTTCTGTTCCAGAACTCCGGCTCAGGGGGCTCAGGCAAGGGATGCTTTCCTCCTTCATTGGGGTCAAGACTTCCTATATGCCTTTCCACCCATTCCCCTAATTCCCAAAACCCTGTTCAAGCTTCAGAGAGACAGAGGCCACATGATTCTCATAGCTCCACATTGGCCACGGCAAGTGTGGTACCCTCTGCTTCTACATCTCTCTCAAGCTCCCTCCCTAGAGTTAGGGTTGGCTCCAGACCTCCTCTCTCAGGAGGACGGAAAGTTGTGGCATCCCAATCCCCAGTCTCTGCATCTCAGGGCTTGGTTGCTGAAGGCCTAGATCTCCAGGATCTTCATCTGTCTCAACAGCTGAAAGATGTTCTTTATGCTTCCAGAAAACCTTCCACTAGACGTTCTTACGCCTTCAAGCGGAAAAGGTTTACCATCTGGTGTTCTGAAAAGGGTCTTAACCACCGTGCCATATCTCTGGAATCGTTGCTGGAGTATCTCCTTCATCTGTCTAATGCAGGCCTTAAGACAAATTCAGTAAGAGTCCATCTGAGTGCTATTGCAGCTTCCCTCAAGCCTCTGAATGGACAACCTGTTTCTTCTCATCCCCTTGTAGCAAGGTTCATGAGAGGCCTCCTTCTAACAAAGCCTCCCATTAGACCACCACCGGTGGCATTGGACATAAATTTGGTTCTTGGTCAGCTTATAAAGCCGCCTTTTGAATCTTTAGCTATCACCTCCTTGAAATACCTTTCTTGGAAGGTTATCTTTCTCATTGCAATCACATCAGCATGCCGCTTCAGTGAATTGCAAGCACTAGTAACTAATCCACCTTATACAAGGTTTCATCATGACAAGGTGGTCCTTAGGACTAATCCACACTTTATGCCTAAGGTGGTCTCGCCTTTTCACCTCAACCAAGAGGTCTACTTACCTGTCTTTTTTCCAGGAACTCATGCATCAAGTGCAGAGAGGAATCTTCATACCCTGGGCTGTAAAAGAGCTCTAGCTTTTTACTTACAGAGGACACAGCAACATAGAAAGTCTTCCCCACTCTTTGTTGCCTTTGATATTTCTCATTTGGGACAACCAGTCTCCAAGAGAACACTTTCTAACTGGATTGCCCAATGTATTTCTTTTGCCTATCAGAGCAAGAACATTTCTCTGGAGGGCCATGTCACAGCTCACAATGTGAGAGCCATGGCAGCCTCAATGGCTCATCTGAACTCTGTGTCTATCGACGACATCTGTCGAGCAGCCACTTGGGCCTCGGTTCATATCTTCACAGCCCATTACTGCTTGGACAAGGACTCCTGCCGGGATGCCTTGTTTGGTCAGGCTGTTCTCAAACACCTGTTCCATACTTAATCAACTCCTACCCACCATCCCTCATGGGATGCCAGAGATCCAGGTGGGGAAGTGCAACCCTTTCCCAGGGACACACAACTTATGGGCTCTCTCCCTGGCATCAAAAGCTAGGGAGTCCCCATATGTGAAGACTCATTCCTGCTTGTTCCTGTAGATAGCACAGTTACTTACCTGTAACAGGTGATCTCTGGGAACAGCAGGAATAAGTCTTCACAACCCACCCACCTCCCCTAGGAGTTGTCTCTCTCTATTTCTCTTCCTTTACCTCTCTCTCCCTCTTTGTCTCAGCTATAAAACTCAACTGAGGAGAGACAGTTGGAAAGGCGGGAAGGCAGCACGCAGGCACACTGGGATGCTCCCAAAAGCTTTCTGATTGGACGCTGGGGAGCGTTCCCGTGCAGGCTCCATCAGTACCGACGTACCCATATGTGAAGACTTATTCCTGCTGTTCCCAGAGATCACCTGTTTCAGGTAAGTAACTGTGCTATCTCTGCATTGCAGGGCCTCACCTCTTCAAGGTATACGCTAACAATCCCTCCAGCTGATGACCCCATATTTCACAGTCCTGTTTTGAAGAAAGACTGCTCAAATAGGCTTTCCTTGCTATCATAGCCCTTAGATGCTGAATCTTTTCCTTGCAGGAACACACATGGGAAGGAGGCTGCCTTCTATTCCCCTCTAAGTCAATTTGTCTAGCATGGCAGCATAAGATTAGGACTCCTCAACCATAGAGAGAAAATCAGCAGCCAAAGAACTTCCCTATAAGAAACATAACCTATCTTTAGGAACCATAGCCACAGGGTTGGCCTGTCCACCAGGTGAGCTAGGCGGAGCCAGGTGGGTGGCTTTGTGCCACCACTTTGTTGCCTGCAGCAGGCCATGTGCTTCAGCACACATGACCTGCCACTTCTGATCCCCCTTCTGACACAATTTACTATTGGAAGTGGCAGGCCATGTGTGCCGAAACACATGGCTTGCTGTACGCAACAAAGTAGTGGCACAAATCCACCACTTTAAAAATACTATCACTGTGCCCGCCTCCCCCCAAAATGGAATCGACAGCAGTGGGGGGGGGGGGGGGGGCGGCGGGCACAGCCGGGGTTTCTGCTTGAGGTGGCAGAAACCTTTGGGCCAGTGCAACATAGTCAAGCAACTTGGCCAAGCCAGTAGAGTTGTTTGTTTTAAAAAAATAGTTAGATTCCCTAAATAGCACTGGGGTGACTTTTAGGAAGCTGGAAATTCTGAAACATTTGGAGGAGACTGTAGTCACAGACGAACTGCAGTGTTTCAAATCCAGCATCACATCCAAGTCACTTCAATGGATCCATTGCAGTAGTGTAAGAAGAGAGCATCCCATCATCTTCAGCTCCAGGCAGAGAGAAAATGCAGTAGTATTCTCATTCCTCGTCCAAAATGTATAAGGAGAAGTTGAGTGGTTATTTTTTTTTTAGCTGGATAGAACATGGTGGTTGTTGTCACAAACTGGGAGGAGGAGGAGAAGATAGAAGATGGCTAACATGCAAGCACACTGTACTTTAAAGAAAGAGGAAGCATTTATAACACAGGTTTCTGACCAAATCACAGTATGACTGAGGGACTGATGTAATAAACTACATTGTCCTTTGACACAGCGGTTTACTTCCAATGTTTCTGTGCTAATTTTACTCCTGATGCAGTAAGAGTTTTGGCATGGAAAAACTCACAGTAAAACTACCATGCTAAATAAGAGGATAGCGTGATGGGCATGCACAATGGCTGAATCAAATTGCCATGCTGTAAAAAAACAAAAAAAACAAACGATAAATGTATATGTGTTTTTTTACTTCAGTTTTATTGCTGAATCTTTACTCCAGCTATGGGCTGGAGTAAAGAATCTCCAGGAACAAGCAGGAATTTAGTCATCACATATGGGTATCGTCGGTACCGACGGAGCCTGCGCGGGAACGCTCCCCAGCGTCCAATTAGAACGCTTTTGGGAGCATCCCACAGCACCTACATGCTGCCTTTCCCAACTGCTTCTCTCCAGTTCTTTTTCCGCGGAGCCAGCAGGTCATGTTCCTGTCACCGCAGAAGAATTCTCTTCTTTCTTTCTTTTTTGTGGTCGCGTCTGCCTTCCTCGACGCTCTACCGGTACCGCCGGTATTTCTCCTCTTATTTCTGTCTTTAAAAAAACAACAACTTTTTTCTTTTTCTTCAGGTGCACGCGGGTTTTTTTTTTTGGGCCTTACCATGGAGAAACCTGCTTCAGGTTTCAAAAAGTGCACCAAGTGTGGCGGGACCATTTCCGTCACAGACACCCATGAATGGTGTCTAAAATGTTTAGGTCCTGACCACTCCATCACGGATTGTATGTCCTGCGCCATGATGTCTAAAAGAGGTCGGCAGAACTGAGCTGCTAAGCTTAGTACCCTGTTTCCCTCTGATGCAGCTTCGGTGGCATCGACGTCTTCCAGGGCTGCTTCTTCCTCCCGTGGATCTCAGGTAACTAAACATAAGTCCAGCCGGTCCTCGAAGGGTATATCTCCTTCTAAGCATCGACATGCCTCTGGTGTTGCCCTCGAGGATTCTGCACCGGCAAAATTACCCAAGCGGGAGGCTTCGGCTTCCAAAGCATTATCAGGGTTCCAGGATGTTCTCGAGGCCTCGACCTCGGCAGAACTACTGGTGCCATGCTCTGGGGTACCGGTGGTCTCCTCCGGTACCGACATCCAGGCATTGGCGGCGTCGATAGACCAGAGAGTTCTGGCTATGGAACACAGTCTGGCGGCTTTCCTTGCGGCATCGACGCCCTCGGAACCGTGACAGACAATTCCACGGTACCAGCCCCGGCATCGATACTGGTACCGATAGCATTGGTGCCTGCTTTGCCGGTACCCAGTCATCTGATGACCTCCGGTACTGATACCCCGGTACCAGTTACTCCCGGTACCGACTTTGGTCGGTACGGGTATCGGGCTCTTCAAGAGCATCCGGACAGATGGTACTTCGAGTCCTCAGAAGAATCTGAGGATTCTGACAGTTCTGTCGATGCACCGATGCTTCTCCCAGAGGATCCCTCCTCCCCTAAACGCAGGATGTCTCCTCCAGAGGATATTTCCTTCCAGGATTTTATCAGGGAGGTGGCTCGGGGCCTGTCCATTACTGTGGCCCCTGAAACAGAGCCAAGGGCCAAGGAGTTGGAAATTCTACAATATCCCAAAACTCCTAAGGAGGCAGCTATCTTGCCCATCCATGAGATTTTATATGATCTCATGTTAAGAATGTGGGAGACACCTCTTACCACCTCTCCTCATTCTTGCAGGCTCGATACTATATATCGAGTCCCTCCTTGTCCTGGGTTTCATAAGTCTCAGCTTCCTCACCACTCTATTGTAGTGGAATCAGTTATGAGAAGGATCAAGAGTGCAAAGAGGCATGCCTCATCCTCCAGGACGTGAGTGCAGAACCCTGGATGCTTTTGGACGTCGGGTCTTCCAAGCTTCCATGCTTTCTGCCAGGATCAGTTCCTATAGTCTCTACATGGGAATGTTCCTGAAGGAGGTCACAGATAATTTAGAGGTTTTAGGTCCTTTTCTTTCTGAGGATAAAAGGCAAGACTTTCTCACTTTGGTCAAACATGCCCAAGATGTTTCTAAATTTTCCAACCGTGCATCCTTTGACTGCTTTGAGTGTATAAGCAGAACCTCGGCTATTGCCATAGGTGCACGTAGAATTGCTTGGCTCCAGGCATCTGATCTAGAGCTCTGGGTACAAGACAAATTGGGAAATATCCCTTGTACTGGTGAGAACCTGTTTGGTAAAGATTGGCAAGAAAAGGCCAATGAAATGGATGCTGAAAATTCCACCTTGGATAGATTATCCAAGTCCACTGCTGATCCTGCTAGAAGAAAATTGTTCAAGAAACCATTCTTTTCTAAAAAGAAAAGATTTTATCCTGCTTATGTTCAACAGGGACGTTATGCAGGTCAGCTTCCCAAGAAAGGTCAGCAACCACCCAAACAGAAAAAAAGCAAAGACTGCTAGGCCTCAGCAGGCTCGGCCTCCACAAGGCCTTTGACTCTCAACTAGAGAATTTAGCCTTCCTGGCTCTAAAGCCTTCCACCATTCCAGGAAGGTTATGTCATTTTGCCCCCAGATGGGGGCAAATAACAACAGAGCACTGGACACTCTCCATCATAAAGGAGGGGTACAAGCTTCATTTTTCAAGCATGCCCCCTCACACAATAGTAAAGCAGTTCAATTCTCCGACCTCTCTCATCAACCTGTTAGGTCAGGAGGTCGCTATCCTTCTTGCCCAAGGGGCAATAGAAGAAGTACCTATTCAGCAGGGTACAGGGTTCTATTCCCCTTATTTTCTTATCCCAAAAAAACAGGGGGTTACAGGCCTATCCTAGACCTCACAGAAGTGAACAAATTCCTTGTCAAGGAGAAATTCAAGATGATTTCTCAGATCTCTGCTGCCATACCTTCAGAGTCAGGACTGGCTTTGTTCTCTAGATCTCAAGGATGCGTACACCCATGTCCTCATCCATCCAACCCACAGAAGGTTCCTTCGGTTCCTTTTTCAGCAAAAGCACTACCAATACAGGGTGCTTCCTTTTGGCCTGGCCTCAGCACCAAGGGTGTTCACGAAATGCATGGCTGTAGTAGCAGCATTTCTCCGCACTCTAGGAATATTTGTCTTCCCTTACTTAGACGATTGGCTCATTCGAGCACCAACAGAGTCAGAGGCCAGGACTTCTCTATCCTGCACGATGCGTATCCTTCAGTATTTAGGGCTGGTAATAAACATCCCAAAATCCAGTCTAACTCCCACCCAGTCTCTGGAGTTCATAGGAGCTTTGTTGGATACCACAAGGACAAGGGCCTCTCTCCCCCAGGCTTGTTGCCTTCGCATGGTGCAGTTAGATGAGACTTTAGCACTGCTTGAGAAGCTAACTGCTTAAGAAATGTTACAATTACTAGGCCACATGGCATCTACGGTGCATGTGGTTCCCTAAGCTCGCCTCCATATGAGGGCAGCTCAGTGGACTTTATCCACCCAATGGACCCAGGCATCCGGATGCCTGTCAGACAAAATAGCAAACACAAGTCACCTTATTTTGTCCCTCCAGTGGTGGAAGTCCACTCAAAACCTGTTGCTGGGGTCCCCTTTTCAACAACCTCTACCCCAAGCAACTCTCACAACAGATGCTTCTCCAGTGGGTTGGGGAGCTCATCTACATGACCTCTCCACCCAAGGCACCTGGTCTCCACAGGAGACTCATCTACATATCAATCTTCTGGAACTCAGAGCAATCTTCCTTGCTCTTCGAATGTTCCATACCCTGCTCAGCTGCAAGACAGTCCTCATCCATATGGACAATCAAGTAGCCATGTTCTATGTGAACAAGCAGGGGGGAAGAGGCTCTCTGTCGCTTTGCAACGAAGCTTTGCAACTATGGGCCTTCGCCAGAGAACATCAGATTCCTCTCCTGGCAGTGTATCTTCCAGGCATACAAAACTCTTGGGCAGACAGACTCAGTTGAGTTCTGCTTCCACACGAGTGGTCTCTGCATGCAGACCAGGTGGCCAAGATTTTTCAAATTTGGGGAACCCCGGACATAGACCTCTTTGCAAGTTTGTGGAATGCCAAACTTCCCCGGTTCTGTTCCAGAATTCCGGCTCAGGGGGCTCAGGCCAGGGCTGCTTTCCTCCTTTATTGGGGTCAAGACTTCCTGTATGCCTTTCCACCCATTCCCCTAATTTCCAAAACCCTGTTCAAGCTTCAGTGAGACAGAGGCCATATGATTCTCATAGCTCCACATTGGCCACGGCAAGACTTCCAGTCTCCAAGAGAACTCTATCTAACTGGATTTCTCTGTGTATTTCCTTCGCCTATCAGAGTAAGAATCTTTCTCTGGAAGGCCATGTCACTGTTCACAATGTGAGAGCCATGGCAGCCTCAATGGCTCATCTGCACTCTGTGTCTATCAACGATATCTGTCAAGCAGCCACCTGGGCCTCGGTTCATACCTTCACAGCCCATTACTGCGGGATGCCTTGTTTCGTCAGGCTGTTCTTCAACACCTGTTCCATACCTAATCAACTCCTACCCACCATCCCTGGTAGGATGCCAGAGATCCATGGGGGGAATTGGCGCCCTTCTCAGGGACACACAACTTCTGGGGTCTCTCCCTGGCATCTAAAGCTAGGGAGTCCCCATATGTGATGACTACATTCCTGCTTGTTCCTTGAGATAGCATAGTTACTCACCTGTAACAGGTGATCTCCGGGAACAGCAGGAATTTAGTCCTCCCAACCCACCCACCTCCCTCCCCTAGGGGTTGTATCTCTCCATCTCTTTTCCTTTCCCTCTCTCTCTCTTTGTCCCAGCTCTAAAACTCAACTGGAGAGAGGCAGTTGGGAAAGGCGGGAAGGCAGCACGCAGGCGCTGTGGGATGCTCCCAAAAGCGTTCTAATTGGACGCTGGGAGCGTTCCTGTGCAGGCTCCGTCGGTACCAATGATACCCATATGTGAGGACTAAATTCCTGCTGTTCCTGGAGATCACCTGTTACAGGTGAGTAACTATGCTTTCTAGTACAGAAGCAAATGCTCATCAGAGGTGAATTGTAGCATTTCATTTGACCCTGGGCATCCCCCTCCCCCATACTCCAAGACCAATCTCTGGTAGTCCAAGCCTCTGGACATCGCTCACCCAACTTCAGCTGGGAAACAAGAGTGATGCCCACTTCTTCCTGCCTCTGGCACAAATATCTTGCAAACTGGAGAACCTGACTCCAATATGTTGTTCTCACCCCTCTAGTGATCAGCCTGCCAAAGAAGGGGAATACGCCCTTAACAGGCTTCAATAAAGTGGAATTTAATTTCATTTACTTTGGCTTTTAGCTTGTTTGCTCTAAAAAGACTTCAAGGCAGATTACAAAGCTTAAAAATAAAACATTTCTTTATATCTAATAGAAGTGTAAACCTTCTTAAAACATATCTTATAAAAACTCCACAAATTTACTGAAATAACCATTTTTTTTATTTCTTTCTAAATTGCTGGTAGGAACTTTCTTCTGTTCACTCCCTTGGCAGCTTATCCCACACTACCAGTAATTTGCACTTCAATGTTGTACTGTATCTTGTGCTCTGTAACCTACATTCCGTATTTTGGGAAGTTCAACACAACTTCTCCTTCAGATCCTAAACTCTGGCTGGAAATGTATATCTTAACCATTCTCTGTACATATAGTGGTGCTAAACCATATACTATCGTAATGCCATTGCCAGAGACTTAAAATTTACCTTGGCATGTATTGGTAGTCAATGAAGTTGTCTTAAAAATGGTGGCATAATCTCCCATTTCCGCCCTCTGAATATCTTTGTCGCTATATTTATATCATGGAGTGGAGGAGTAGTCTAGTGGTTAGAACAACTGCCTCGTACCCAGAAGATCAAGGGTTCAATTCCCACTAGCACGCCTTGTGACCTTGGGCAAGTCACTTTGCCAGCCTTTTCTTCTGAGGCAATGGAGGGTAATCTACTTCCGGTGATACATTGCCAAGAAAACCCAGAGGTAGCTGGGTCGCTATGAGTCAACACTGACTTGATGGCAGTTTAAAAAAATATATATATATATTTTATATCACCTGCATTCTCACCACTGTCTTCTTAGGAAATCCTAAATAATAACAATAATCTAACTGAAATAAATACTGTCTTAAAGTTTTCTTGCATCGGGTATAATCTTACCTGATGCACTAGTCGTAGAACACAAAGTTTTTCTAACCACAGCTGCCACTTGTAGTTCCAACCTTAATGCTGAATCTGTAATTCCAAAATTGTTTTTGAACTCATTCTTAAAGGAATTGTAATTCATCATTTACAAGGCCCTTGTACAGGCATTTTCCTGCGATCTGATCCTACCTACAATAAGGCTGTTTTTTCCTAGATTAATCTTTAATAGCTTATCATTCAATGAAATGTGTGCCTTCAAGTCAGTGCTGACTCCTGGTGACCCAGCAGCTCCTGGGTTTTCTTGGCAGTGTGACAGGAAGTAGATTTGCCAGGCCCTTTTTCCAAGGCAATGGACTTGCCCAAGGCCACAAGGAGTGCTAGTGGGAAATTAACCTTGTTCTCTCTGCTTCCAAGCCAGTGCTCTAAACACTAGGCTACTCCTCCACTCATCTGGTCCCAAACCTTTAGAAGAAGAAAGGCTGCTCACCTATAATGGTGGTTCTCCATGGACAAGGGATAAATCAGCCACACAGAAGGGTGCCATCATCCTTGATGGCACCAGGTCAGATCTGCTCTCCCAGAGCTCAGAAGAATTTAGAAAACTCTTCTTGGCATATGTGAGCTAATCCCTTCTGTGTGCCTGTTACTCCTCCCCTTTAGTCCCTCTCAGAGTCTAGGCAATGTCTGCTGCGAATGACACAAATTCCTTGAGAATTACAGAGGCTTCAATCAATAGGGGAGGAGGGAGGGATTGTTTGGCTGATTTATCCCACTGTCCATGGAGAACTACCATTATAGGCAAGAAACCTTTTTTCCATGGACAAGCAGAATATAATCAGCCACACAGATGGGTGAACCTTGAGCTGAGGGTGCAAGGGGTTATGGTGTTCAAACTAATAGAGGACCCCTTGCACCCAGGGAACCATGCTATGGTGGGTTGAGCCAGTATCTTAGGAATATCTGTATGGGTGGTCACTAATAGCGACCCCCTTGGAGGGACATACGTATAGTGATAGATACAGTGATCGTAGCTGGCTGTTAGCCACATAAGTGAGCTGGGTAAAGGGAATGGAACAAACAAGCACTGAGGGTGCAACTTGCTTTGTGAATTCCCAGTGACTACAGCTGTTTGGGGCAATTAGAGGTTCTTTCCTCCCTTTTTTTCTTTTAATCCATCAATGGGTGGGTTTGCGAAGGAGAGGCATTTGGTTGGATATGGAGGAGAAATGTTCCATGGTTTTGGGACAAAAGACCATGTAGGGTGTGGTGATTGACCTTCTTCAATATGTTCTAGTTACGAAGGGGAGGAATGCATATGGGTTGCCTGGCTGCAGTTATAGGACACCACAGGACGATGAGGTTGATTGGGAGTTGTAGCCCAGAGGGATAAGGTGATTATGTGAGGGAGGATGTATGACATCCACCCTGTCATGTAAGGTGAAAGTTATTGGAATATTTGTTGCATTCTTGGGGTAGCAGGATGTGAGGTACTGGAGGAATTGCTACTTACATGCTGTGCCATGGGCAGAGGGATTTCCCTTCACAGGTGGATGTGGTAGCAATGAGATTTGTGCATCTAATGGGCAGAGTATAGCCCATGGAGATCCTCGAAACGTAGGTGAAGTGGAGCCCAGACCAACATGGCTGCATAAGATTGTCAAACTGAGTGCCTCATGTTTAATCAGAACATCTCATTCTTTGGGAAGTCTTAAGTGAAAGCAGGTTGCTGGTTCCCAAAGAGATGGGCACACTACTGGGCAGGGGGCACACTACTGGGCTGTATGGCCCACAGAGGCTGGGATGGCTGGAGGTCTGACCCAAACTGTGAAATTGGTTAAAAATGTGCACACCCCCTTTGTGGAAATGCTGTAAGGCTGGGGACCAGTGACTGAGCTGGTGGAGCTGGCCTGGTCATGACAAAAGGAGATCTATGGAAGTAACAGGCATGTGAATGCTGAGTGTCCTGGATTGTTAAGGCCTGAGATCAAGTGGAGTTCATTCCTCATGTTCAAGTTGTACATAGGAAATCCTTGGAGGGGTTGTTTAGTAGCTGCAGATCCATGCGCGTGGATGGTTCCTGTCTGGCCATCATGGAGGGATGCCCACTGTTTTTATCGAGGTATCTCACAGGTAACAGAAGCCCGCCCATCATATGTAGTTTTGGTGGAATGCTGAGGCACACTAGCACTGGAAGGTTCTTCCCACTTTTTTTTTTTTTTAAAGGGGAAGCAATGGCTGCCAGGTGGCTGGGGCTCATGTTTTTGGGCACAATACTAAGTTTACCCAGAAAACATGCAGCAGGACATCCCTTCTTTGGAAAAGAGAGAATGCAGAAGAACGTCTGCAGCACTTGTGGTACCGAACAGTGCCTATCATGATTCAGGCTGAAAGATTAGGCTGGTGATGACTCTTGGCAGCTCTCTAGTTGTCCTGACCCCAGCCACTGCCCGAGGCAGCTGCTGCGGATGGCTGGAAAGAAGAAGCATTGGAGGTCTGAGTTTTTGGAGGAGTGCATCTCAGAAGGCAGGGAGTAGATGTTTCTCACATTAAGCCATGTCAGGTGATGACTGGCAAGAAGACAGGGAGAAGGCCTAGGGGTCCACACAGGAACAGGCTTGTTGTTTGGGGCTTGCTTTTTTTTGTTGTTGGAAGCAGAAGTCAAGTCTGCTTGGCAGTGTGGGAGCTGCTGCTTGGCAGTGTGGGAGCTGCTGCTGCCAGGAAATCTGCTCTGGATAGGGCAGGATGCCTGGGGCTTTCATAGTGCCCTCCTCTCAGTGTCCCACAGCCAGAGAAGTCTGCTCTGGATAGATGGTGTGACATGAGGAAGAGTAAAGACTCTTTAGTGCTGCCACTGCCGGAGAGGTCTGCTGTGGTCGGGGTTAGCACTGCCAACAGAAAGGTAAAAAGTGTAAAAGAAAATGTAAAACATTTTGAAAAATAAAGAGAAAAAAAGAACAAGGGCGAGCTATATATGCATTTGGCCACAGATGAGGAAGACTGAAGGGGAGGAGTAACAGGCACACAAGAGGGGTTCACTCACACATGCCCAGAAGAATTTTCTAAACTCTTCCGGGCTCTAGGATGATGACACCCATTTGTGTGACTTATTTATCCCATTGTCCATGGAAAAAAAGAATTTTCCAGTAGATAGATAAATACAAATACCAAGGTCATATTAAGTTGGAAGCAGTGAGACTCAGAGGAAACATGGAAATATTTATCAGCATAATTTGGGGGGGAGGGGAGGGGCAGTACTCTTCCCCAACCACTGTAGGCAAGCACTGAAAAGAAAAAGGCCACACGGCCCTAGCCCATCTGACTTTTAAACCCCACCCACTACTGATGCCATGCCATCTTGCTACTCTCTGTTCCCTACAACCCTGAATACCCTCCACCCTGATCTAGCATTTCCCTTTCTCAAGCCTCCCTTCCTGCCACGGATCCTTATCCTCAGCAGCGCAGCAATAGCAAAAGAAGAAACAGTAACACAAGAGATGGAGCCTTCACACCTCTCCCCTGAAGGCTCTGTGCATCCCACCCCTTCTGATTATACTGCCTGTTGCCATAGGAATGGGACATGTAGAGCCTTCAACCACACCACTCAAGAATAGGATCTAAGCATCATTGTGGATAATATGTTGAAGTCTGCTGTTCAGTGTGCACTGGTGGCCAAGAAAACAAATAGAATGCTAGGAAATATGAGGAAAGGAAGGGTGAATATAGCAACGAATATCATAATTCCCCTATATCACTCCATGGTGTGACCACACCTTGAGTATTGTGTGCATTTCTGCAGAATTACAAAAAGTACAGAGAAGGGCAACCAAAATGATAAAGGGGCTGAAACAATACCTCTGTGAGGAAAGACTAAAGAGATTAGGGAGAAAAGAAGGTTGAAGGGAGATGTAATAGAGATCTATAAATAATTGGTGGAGTGGGATAGGCAAAAGTGAATCAGTGGGTTACCTTTTCAGAAAGTACAAAGACTAGGGGACATGCAATGAAGTTACTAAATACTGTATTTAAGACACATTGGAAAAATATTTTTTCACTCAACATCTAATTAAGCTCTGGAATTTCTTGCTGGAGGACGTAGTAGAAACTGTTAGTGTAGCTGGGTTTAAAAAAGGTTTAGACAAGTTATTGAAGAAAAAGTCCATAAACCATTACTAAAGTGGACATGGGGAAGTACACTGCTTATCCTTGGGAGAAGTAGCATAGGATCTCTCTATCTTTCAGGATCCTGCCAGGTACTTGAGACCTGGATTGGCCACTGTTGGAAATAGAATACTGGGTTTGATTAACTTTTTGGTCTGACCCAGTATGTCAAATCTTATGTTCTTATTAAGTTGGCAGAGAAGCTGGCTAGCATGAATAGCAGAGGCATCCACCCGTGATCTTTCTTCTGGTCCATAATCCTTCCAATGAACTAAATATTATAGTCTGACTCAGGAACATCGAGAGTCCACAATAGATTGAGATTCATACTTTGAGTTCTCAAGGAAAGTTGGTAGGGTCACCCAGCAAAGAGCTGAAGTAAGGCCTTAGAATATTCATGTAAATACAACTGGAATGAGAAAGCAGGTAACCTAGCACATATGGCAAGTTAACCTCACTACATTCCCCAGTTTAGGACAAAAAGGGATCTCCTGCAGATAGTTAAGCTTGTATGGCTGACAGCTAGGAGACCTCAACACAGTGAAGTGGTAAGGCAAGACAGGGTGATGACCTGAGCTTGAAATGTCCAAGCTCATATAACTAATATTTCAAAAGGGGTCAATACCGGAGTAAAAAAATAAGACTAAAGGAAGGAAATCACTCTACTGATGCAGAATCTTCAAATGAATCCACACAAAAAACCAAATAAAGAGGAGAAAAGGCCTCAGAACAACTGGGATATAGAGCTATAACAAATGGGCATTTGCCACCCAAAGCTCTCCACAGAACAGCAATGGCCAGAAAAACTCCTCACAGGAAAATCTCTATTCTCCTCTAGAGCATGTAACTTGGCATAAATGGTACGTAGCAATGCAAACATAAACATAAAACCACATGTATATCAGGCAATTCTTCAGCTCTTCAATCACAGGACCAGCCAACAGTGATACAGTCAGCACAAACAAGTCATATGTAGTCCACGAAGTCCCCAACGATGCCAGCAAGGCATTTTGCTATATGCTTTATCAAGAGGAAAAAACACATGCTGTAGAAGAGAACAGAGAAACAAAAAAATATCATTAGAAGAGAAACCCCAAACAAACCAATTAAACCAGACCTTGTACGTCCAGGGAACAGCCACGCATGATGTACAAAGCTATCACACAAATGCTTAGAAATAAGAAAGACGCCGTGCATGTGTGTTCATTTATACGCCAACTGTACCTGCCACTACAAGCACCAGAAGCACAGAAACCAAATGATAACAGCCACAGCACCGATGATCCTACCCACAAAGGACTGCTCAACAAAGCCAGTAGCACTTTCCCAAAACGGACTCACACAAATCTGGAAATGCCAACCCTTCAATAACAGACATTCCATTCAATCTGGGCATTAAGCCCCCGAGGGGCTACTGAATCAAGCTGAAAAATCCATTGTTCCCGTCGGCCCAAGAATTGCTCTGTATCCTGATCCCCACTCCCAGTAAAAACCTGATCAATACAAAAGCAGCGTAAATCAGCAAACTCATGCCCAGCATCCAGACAATGCTATACAATAGGGGCTTCCTTATACCTACATCATACCCTGCTATGCTCATTTATTCTAAGTCTAAAAGGACAAATAGTCTTTCCAATACATACCAACCCACACGGACATCTAATCAAATAGACAACAAAACGTGAGTCACAAGTAGTACAACTCTTAATGGTATATGTCTCCCCTATATGGCTAAATACAGTGACCTCCTCAGAAATCACACAGATAGAGCAATTGCCACGAACGTGGTGTCCATGAAAGCGTTCTGATAGATATTCAATGGTAGACAATGCACTAGGACTCAATATATCACATAAATTACGATTTCTAGTCCATACACATCGCAAAGCCTTACCACTAAGGCCTGGAACCACCTGGGTGACATGAAAACATTGCTTAACTATCCTCTGTAAGCGATCACTCAAGGGTGAAAATTTAGTCACAAAATGCACAAATGATGTATCCAATGTAACTTGACCCGAGGGACGGGGACACAACAACCACTCTCTATTGTTGAACTTAGTCCATTTATACGCCCTATCCACCACCCACCGGGGATAAGCCCGCTCTGCAAAATTACTTTTCAAAACCTGAGAGTGACGAATAAAGTCATTCATATCAGAGCAATTGCGTCAAAAACGTATAAACTGAGAGAAAGGCAAACCCTCAACCAATCTGCGCGGGTGAGCACTACCAAAATGCAAATAAGTATTCCTATCGGTTTCCTTCTGATAGATGGTTGTCATCCAGCCCATAGAATGCCTAATCACCCAGACATCCAAAAAAAGAAATTCTTGTATCATGATAAGAAAGGGTGAACTGTATGGCAGGGTGGCAATCATTAAGCCATTGATGAAACCGTAACAGATCCTCAACTGAACCATCCCAAAGTAAAAAAAACATCATCAATAAACCTGTGCCAAACTCTAATGTGGGACAAAAAGGGAGATGTTAACCATCTTCGTTCAAAAGCACCCATACAGGTTAGCTACAGATGGTGCAAAGGTTGCACCCATGGCTACCCCTGAAACCTGCTGATAAAGTTGTCCCCCAAAAACAAAAAAAATTACAAGTCATGGCTATTTCGGCTGACTGCATGATGAAATCTAAGAGGGAATGTGACAGATCTCCCCGGGACATCAATGCTTCCCTAATCACCAGTAACGCCTCCTCTTGAGGAATGCTGGCATAAAGAGCAGTGACATCTAAAGTGACTAGCCAAACATCAGGTAGAACAGATAGAGAGTTCACCTCTGCCAACACGTTGAGGAAATGTGCGGTATCTCGCAGATAGGAAGGTATGGTGATCAACAAAGGACATAAAAATGAATCTACAAACACTGACAGGGGCTCCAAAAGAAAACCCCTAGTAGAAACAATAGGACGTCCTGGCGGATTAACTAAACATTTGTGTATCTTAGGTAACAAATAAAAATGCGCTATCCTCACAAATGGTGGATTCAGAGCTCATATAACTAACATCTGGAAGATGTGCATAACTAGAGCAATAGAGAGGGGATCAAATGGTCAGACTAGGTGGGTTATATGATCCTTATCTGCCTCTATATTACTATGTTATCGCTGAAATATACAGCTTGTTGCATGTTAGCCAGGCATCAAGCAGCATTGCCCATTGTTTTAGAGCAGTGTTTCACAAGCCAGTCCCAAAGTACCCCCCCCCCCCCAGCCAATATAGTTTTCAGGATATCGATAATGATATCAATAAGATACATTTGCAGTGAAGGCAATATTTATTCATTCTGAATAGTCTGAAAATATGCCAAGATTCAGTTGATAAACACAATTTGAGGCCACTTCTATGCAGTTTAGAATGATGAAATAAAGTACTGTAAAAATAGTAGAAATAGAAAGAGGCAATACTAAGACAGCACCACCACATTCCTAGGCATGCTGGCAGAAACTTGAATTAAGGCATTTTGCTAATGGAGAGAAATCAGTTTTTAGGGCTGCACTATAGGCTGGGACTGTTTAGCAAGAAAATTTCTCTGTGGATTCCACAGCATTGTGCTTCCACTGCTCATGCTGTAAGCCTTTCCGTAATTACAGTATTTTTAAGAGTTACCTGAATCTGGCATTGCTTTTCAAGCAAAATGTTGATGCATGTCATATTAAACAATTTGCCCCTCTTATCTTTCCACCTTTATGTCGCTCACTCTTTCATATAGCTAGGTCCTTCAAGTGATGTCCTTTTAATGTCTTTCAATGAAAAGGTTTTACTTCAGTTTAAGTTTTTACCTGCATTGCCCAGAAATACAGAGAACCTAAAGCCAGAGGACAAAGAGAGGCAATCACAGAACTCAGAGATTTCCAATGTGCAGCAAGACAAGACAAGGAGAAGTACTACAACAATACATGCAAGGAAATAGAATCAGAAACTATTATTTATTTATTTATTTAACAAGCATTTCTATACCGCTCTTTCCCATGGTTCAAGTGCGGTTTACAGAGAACAATAGTTTATAAGGTATGGAGGGGTTCATACCTAGTCGTTTTACATATAACAATTGTAACTTTTTCAGGTAACAGTATAACTAAATGCATACAAAACAATTTTCAATATTACAATTCTTACAATACGGGTTACATTCCAAAGGATCAGTTTGGGATGTGAACCAACTATTTACATTAGTATATTATTACATTATTAGGGTGCATAAAGGTCAACATTGGCAGGTATAATAATTGTCAGGGATAGTTTTAGTCTGCATATATGGTATAACACTTTGTAGTATAAAATGTTAACCTGTGTCTTTGCTTGTCTTGTTTATTTTGTGTAGTATAGTGTAAGGTAAATAGATGAGTTTTTAGTTTTTTACGAAATTCCTTTAAGTCTGTTAACAGGCGTATGTCGTCTGGTAGTTCATTCCAGAGAATAGGGGCTGAGTGAGAGAATGCCCTATTATTGGTGTGTTTTTTGGCTTTAGTATATTCTCTTGGTATTGCTATTTTGTTTGTGTTTCTACTCCTTTATGTACGTTTTGGTATTTCTATGTTGATTAGTTTAAGGGTAGATGGTGCAAGATTGTTCACTAATTTGAAGGTAGTCACAAGTATCTTATATTTTATTCTACTGAGGATTGGTAGCCAATGTAATTTAGCTAAATAGGTGTTATATGTTCAATAGTTCTTACTTTCAATATAATTCTCGCTGCTACATTTTGCATTAATTGAATCTTTTTAAGGTTTTGTTTCGTAATACCTTGGAGTATAATGTTTGCAAAATCAAAGTGGGGTGTTATGATTGCTTGGACTATGGTTATGAAATCTTGTAAATGAATCAACGGACGTATTTGTTTCAAAGTCTTGAGTTTAAGGTGTGTGATTTTTGTTAGTTTTTTATGTGTGAGTCCATAGTGAGTTTATTGTCCAGTATCAAACCTAGATATTTTACTTCATTCTTTGTTTTACTCTCATGTTTATTTAGAATGATGGAGCTTGGTGGTATGTAGGTTTGATTCTTAGTGACATATAGAACATCAGTTTTTGCAAAGTTGATGTGTAGGTTATGTGAGTTGAGCCATATTGTAATTTCATTAAAACATTCAGTTATTAGTTGTAGTGGTGGGTTTGGGATCCTGAATGGGAGGTAAAACATTATATCATCGGCGTATATATGGTAGTGGACGCCAAGACGTTTAAAAATGTTGCAAAGTGGTTGTAGGTAAATATTGAACAACAGTGTGGAGAGAGCGGATCCTTGTGGAAGATCCTGTTCTTGCTTAAATGTGTCTGAAGTTTGGTTGAAAATTCTTACTGTTTGAGTCCTATTTGATAGATATGATTTAAACCAATTATATACTGTGGAGGTGAGTCCAATTTGTTGGAGTCTATGTAGCATCATTGTGTGATTGACACTGTCAAATGCCGCAGAGATGTCTAGAAAAATTAATATGAATGCTTGTTTGGTGTCGTCTATTCCTCATATTAGTGTGTCAAATAGGACTGTTAGCAACATTTCTACTCCGTGAAATGGGCGAAATCCATATTGGTGTTCGTCGAGGGGGGTCGATGTGTCAACAAATTCTTGCAATTGTGTTTGAATTACTTTTTCAATTAGTTTAGCCATAAAGGGAATACTTGAAATGGGTCGGTAAGAGTTTGGAGATGATTTGTCAAGGGAGCTGTTTTTAAGGATCGGTCGTATTTGAACATGTTTAAGAGATGGTGGTAAATAGCCTTTTTTAATGATAGATTAACCATTGGTAGAATGAAAGGGGCTAGTGTTGGAAGTGTCTTTTTTATCCAGTCTACTGGGCATGGGTCTAGATAGGACGTTGTTGTGTTGATGTTAGAAATTAAGGATTTGAGTGTGTTCTTTGATATTGGGTTGAATTCAGACCAGGTATATTAGAGGACGAACACAATCGGCATTCCTAAAGCTAAGAGAGTTAAAGAAAAAATTCCAGCCTCGAATTGGAATGTTACAAGATGCTCAAGGATCCAGGTTGAATGATGCTGAGAAGATCAAGAAAAGGTGGAAAGAATATACAGTCATTATATAAATCACTTTGATTGAAATGATAAAATGGTATAAAAAATTGTTAAATAAATAAGATAAATTATACCAGAAAGATCAAGTGTACCAACAGCCGTTTTAACCTGTACCTTATGATCAAGAACCATTGGTGATGAAAGAAGTCAAAGCAGCATTGAAAGCCTTATCAAAGAACAAAGCACTGGGCATTGATGGCATTCCCATTGAAGTATTACAGCAATTGGATGAAGCTGTTACCATACTTACAAAGCTCTGCCAAGAAATTTGGAAGACAAATTCATGGCCAACTGACTGGAAAAAGAGTTGTGTTTATACCAATAATGAAGAAAGATGATCCAACTGACTGTAGAAATGATCACACAATCGCTCTGATCCCACATGCCAGCAAGATTCTACTCAAGATCATTCAGCAGAGACTACAACTATACCTGGAACGAGAACTGCCTGAAGCATAAGCAGGGTTCAGGAAAGAGCAAGGAACAAGAGACGACATTGTGGATGTGAGATGGATCCTTGAAAAGACAAAAGAACACCAAAAGGATATCTATATGTGTTTTATTTATTACAGCAAGGCTTTTGACTGTGTAAACCATGAGAAACTCTGGGCCACATTAAGAAGCATGGGTATACCAGAATACTTGATATTTTTCTTACACAACCTTTACATTGATCAAGAAGCAACAGTTCAAATGGAACAAGGAAAAACAGAATGGATTAAGATCAGCAAAGATGTTCAACAAGGCTGCATACATTCCCCTTACCTCTTTAATTTATATGCAGAATAAATCATCAGAGAAGCAGGACAGTATGAAGACAACTGAGGTGCGAAGATTAGTAGAAGACTCATCAACAACCTTTGCTGTGCTGATGATACCACATTGCAGACTGCAAATGAAGATGATATGAAACATTTTCAAGATCCAGGAACATAGTCTTAAAATGGGCTTGCACCCTAATGTTAAGATGATGAAGATCTTGACAACTGGCAAAATCAATAAGTTCATTATTGATGGAGAAGAAATTGAAATAGCTGACAACTTTAACCTATTTGTATCAACAATCAATAAAGAAAGGACAAGCAGTCAGGAAATACGACAATGCATTGCTCTTGGCAAAATGGCTTTGAAGGACCTAGACCTGATTCTCAAGAGCAGAGATGTCTCTCTGCATACAAAGATTTGACTTGTCCAAGCCATGATATTTTCAATAACATCATATGGATGCAAAAGTTGGACAGTGAAAAAGATAGGCAGAAAAAAAATTGATGCCTTTGAATTATGGTGCTGGCGACGAATACTGTGTATATCATGGACTGCCTGAAAAACAAACCACTCAGTAGTAGACAAAATCAAACCTAAGCTTAGAAGCTCAGATGACAAGACTTTGACTTTCATACTTTGGACACATCATTTGGAGAGAGATTGTTAGAGAAAGACATCATACTTGGCAAGGTAGAAGGTCAATGCAAAAGAGGAAGGCCAGCAATGAGATGGATTGATACAATAACAGCAGCTATGGGTGCCACTCTATCAACAATGAACTGCCTGACTGAAGATCAAACACAGTTTAGGTCAACTATCCAGAGGGTCACCATGAGTCGACACCAACTTGACGGCACTTAACAACAACAACAACATGTACACCTTGGGTGCTGATGAAGGGGGGGGATTAATTATTGGACTAGCACTGGATACTCCTAACTAGGCTGTTATAAAGGTGATGCAGCTAGTCCCAGGAATGAGCAAATTTTATTTTTGTTCTTGGTTCACTATCGTTTCTAATTATATACCATATAAACTCATTGGCATGTATTGTAAAATACCAAATAAAATCTTGGAAAAATTATAAAAAATAGAGGATGAGATATAGTCTTGAGTGATTCAGAGGAGGCCACCGGATTTCACAGATAACACTGTTGGTATTCTGGTGAGCAAGTAGAACAGACACTACATATGCTCTGGATTTGCCAGTCTAGACTTTCGCTCCCATGACTGTACTTCCTGCATGGTTTTCCTCAGTTCGGTGCTGTGCTTGCAGAGAGTGATACAGATGTGATTTATCATACTGAATGCACTGAGCTGCAAGGCCTTTACTTACAAATCATACACTTGTAAGACTTCTAGGACAAGTAGCTTATAAAACATTTAAATCATCAGGCCACAAGTAAGCGCTGAAATCAGCCTGCCAATCTGTACACACTGTCCATCAGTGTGCACCAATGACTGTTCGATCATCCTCCTGTATTCTCTAATCTTTTACTAGAAGGTTCCTTTAGGAAAATTCCATAACATGAATTTGAGTCCTTAAAGCACAGATGGTTTCTGACATGTATCCTAATACCAATACTATCAATAATCAACCTCTGTAAGTAAACCAAAACTAATGTCTCAATGTTGAAGGTCACTCACTATTTCCCATATTCATTGTCATGACATGTTCTTCACCGGGAATCTTGCCCACGAACTATTATTTTTTGTCGGATCGTCTGCCGTGAGGGTGTAACACACTCTCTGGTAGCAGACCCTCCTTTTTATTCAACATTTATTTAAAAGGTCTGTACGACCTATAAATGCCTGAGGCTACAACTAGCCCTAAAGGACCAGCCCCTGCATAAACTAGAAGCTACTTGCATAGTAATTAATTGTTCCAACTGATTTGTGTCGCAAGTACCCAACCATTGCTCGATGTGATATGGAAGATTGGTTAGCGGATCATTCCGGGAGTTAATTGGAGCCATTCGTGGACAGGAAAAAGTTTTTGGACTATCCAGTTTGTGAGGCTTTTATGAAGTTTCCTCTGGCGGTTATCAGCTCCGGATTCCCTTATGCTCAGCTAAGTGTTACCACTTCCTTACATTGAATGTTCTGCTGGTAGCAGATTTCTTGAGAAGGAACAATTAATTACTATGCAAGTAGCTTCTAGTTTATGCAGGGGCTGGTCCTTTAAGGCTAGTTGTAGCCTCAGGCATTTATAGGTCGTACAGACCTTTTAAATAAATGTTGAATAAAAAGGAGGGTCTGCTACCAGAGAGTGTGTTACACCTTCACGGCAGCCGATCCGACAAAAAATAATAGTTCTTGGGCAAGATTCCCGGTGAAGAACATGTCATGACAATGAATATGGGATGTATCCTAATACAGCAACAGAGCTAGTAGAACAGGTCCTGGGAAACAGCCACATGTGAAAGAAAAGTGATATATTCAGAAGGGAGTTTGTTCTCGGTCCGGTTTACAAGTTTATTCTTGCTAACCTCTTTGTAGTGGAAACTTGCAGGTATTCTGGCATTTTGTCACTTTTTTGCAGTAATTTTTACAACCAAAGAAATAATGGTAAATAATATCAACACACACACACAAATGAACCTGTTATACCAGATATCATTGAGTTACAGGAGGAAGTGCAGAAACAGAACAAAAGGGTGTGGTATGAGAATTGACTGAGAGGTTACTTACAGTTAAGTTGGGAAAGGATTTAGGAATCTTTTGAAAGATTCTTTTTGTGTGTGTAATGCATAGTTGCATCTTTCAAAAGCTGGGGTTAGGGATATTTGAGGTGAAGTAAAGGGATATAAAAGGAGCAGAGGCAAATCTACAGCTACTAATGAACAGACAAGGAGCAGAGGAGTATCCTAGTAGTTACCACAGCAGTCTAGTAACCAAAAGAGATGGGTTTGATTCCCACTGGCACACCTTGGGCAAGTCACTTTACCTTCCGTTGCCTCAGAAGAAAGAACTAGTAATCTACTTCCAGTCAGGCAATGCCCTTTAACCTCTCCCAGCATTCGCCGCTTCACTGAAACAGCCGCCAGCGTGAAGGAAAAGGCTCTTCACGCTGGCGGCTGTGCAGAGGGAGCCGGGGTCTCGCGCAGGCTTCCCTGGCTCCCTCTGAAGCCCCTTAGATGTCCGTGGGGCTGTTCAGAGGAGGGGGAGGGGTTTGGACTGGATGGGCTGTGATCAGGGGGGAACTTGGACTGGAAATGGGCTGTGATGGTGGTGGGGGTGGGGGGAACAGACTAGAAATGGGCTGTGATGGTGGGGGGGGGAACAGACTGGAAATGGGCTGTGATGGTGGGGGGCTAGGACTGCAAATAGGCTGTGATGTGGGAGGGGAACTTGGACTGGAAATGGGCTGTGATGGGAGGGCTAAAATTGGAAATGGGCTGATGAGCTGAATTAGGACTGGAAATGGGCTGATGGGGGCTGGAATAGGACTGGAAGTGGGCTGTTGGGAGCTGGAATAGGGCTGAAAATGGGCTGACGAGGGGGCTAGGATTGGAAATTGGCTGATGGGGGAGCTTGGAGTGGAAATGGGCTGATGGAGGACTGAAATGGAACTGGAAAAGAGCATATGGGGGGCTAGGACTGGAAATGAGCTGATGAGCTGGAATAGGACTAGAAATGGTCTGATGGGGACTGGAATAGGACTGGAAGTGGGCTCTTGGGAGCTGGAATAGGGCTGGAAATGGGCTGATGGGAGTTGGAATAGGACTGGAAGTGGGCTGATGGGAGTTGGAATAGGGCTGGAAATGGACTGATGGGGGAGCTTGGAGTGGAAATGAGCTGATGGGGGACTGGAATGGAACTGGAAAAGAGCATATGGGGGGGCTAGGACTGGAAATGGGCTGATGTGGAGGATTGGGAGAATGGGACTAGAAGGGGGTGGATGCTGGGTGGGTCTAGAACTATAAGGGAGCTGATTTTGGGGGAGGACTAGAAAGGGATTGGGATGGGGAATGAGAATGGATAGGGGAAAATATATTTTGTGTGGGAGGGAAGAAAAATCTACGATGGGCCGGGTATTCGGAAAGTAAGTGGGGATTGAGAATGGAAGGATGAAATTTGAGTGGATGGTAAAGGAATAAGGAAAGAAATGGGGTAAAGAGCAAAAGGGGAAAGATCAGTATGTTAAAGCAGATATAGAGAAAGAAAATGGAAAAAAAAATCTAAAAGAGAAGAAAGGACAAATGGCTAGCTCACAGAAGACACGAAGAAACCAGAAGAAAGTGACTGGAGCAATTGCAACTGAAAAAGAAAATGCAAACAACAAAAAGTAGAAAAATACTTTTTTATTTTGAATTTATTAACTGGAATATATCAGCTCTGGGAAATGTGCATCGTTAACGTCTTTTGTGTTTTGTTTAGTACAAGAGGAAATTTATGGTTTTATTTCTCCAGCGTTGTTGTACATCCCAAGTTTGGCTTTTGGGGTTCCCAGTTTAATTATTGTCTTCCTATTTCTAAATTGTGATCCCTTGTTCTTTGGTGACGGTCTATGTTCTGCATTTTAACCAAGCTGAGGTATTCTGTTCATGTAGTTTCTATTTGACCGTGCCACTTGTTCTCTTTCCCCAGTAGGAGATGCATTTGTATTCTCTGAGATGTATTGGTTTAATATTTGCAGTGCTGCCTTTTGATAGGTAGGGTTTGGTGCTTTGTGAGTCCTGGCAGAGCTGTTATGATATGGTGGATTTGCTATGAGTTCTAAATGGTCAGTGTTTTATAGTACTTCCTAATGGGCCTGGCGGTTAGCACTGGAATATACTCGTAGTAACGTAGAAATCTGTCAGTCTTTCTTTATCCAGATACTCATTAAGAGACGTGTTTACTAAAAATGCATGTTAACTATGCAAATATTCATGCAAATGAGGCCCCGCAATTAATCTCCGCACATGGCCCTGCACCGCCTTGGGACGCACCTGCTTCCAGTCACACATTAACAACAAAGTTCAGGGATTGCTGGGTCAACAGGAGTCAATTCACTCAACAGCTTGCATCACTGAACAGACAATGATATTAATGATGGTGGCAGTTAATAATCACACAACAACTAAATTAAAAGTAAACTATTGCTGAGGATCAGTCCATCTGTCTGAATCTATTTGGTAGTGATGATGCCAAGAGTAATGTGGTTTTTATATATTTTAACTCTGAAGTGACACAAACCTTTCAGCTCAGATAGGAAAACCATTTTTCATATGTTCCTATAAAGTGGCATTTTAGAAAGGACGTCCAAGTGCAGTCTGGACGACTAGGTCAAAATGGCTGAGAAAACCCTGGGAACATTTACATTTCGGCGCAGTTTTAGAAACATGGATATCCCCAAATGGACGGCCACAGAAACGGCTTCTTGGCTGTCCCGATTGGTAGTTTCCAGAAGGGGGACATCCATGTTCAGTGATATTGCAGACGTGCAGTAATCTGGGTTTTATATTTACATGCAGGTTTCTTTGCTCAGGAAATATTGACAGTGACGATGACAGCGTAATGTGCTCTTCACCCTGGTAGTGTTGCCACTATGAAATGAGCACTTTTTTGCTCTTTTTTTTCATGGTCAGGAGCAGGTATAGGCATGGACATCTGAAAAGCCAGGGCCAGACGTGCTTGTGAAGTTCTGGATTCGCATTGTGCAGTGCATCTTCGTTGCTTCGCCTAGGCCACTCCTCCAGCACACTGCCGTTCTACCTGGGCTTCCTCACACTAGGGATGTCCATAGATCCAGTTTCTAAAATGTCTCCAGAGACGCTCTTGTGAATTGGATGTCTGCGTACCTGTTTTCAGATGTCCATCAAGCCCAGTATCCTGTTTCCAACAGTGGCCAATCCAGGTCACAAGGTACTTGTCAGGTTCCCAAAATGTTAGATTCCACGCTGTTTATCTCAGGGGTAAGCAGTGGATTTCCCTGGTCCTCTTTAATAATGGTTTATGGACTTTTCCTCCAGGAACATGTCTAAAACCTCTTTTAAACCCAGCTACACTAACCGCTTTTACTATATCCTCTGGTAATGAATTCCAGAAAGCTAAGCTTCATTAGCTCCCTCCTCATGTTTGCCAGAGCCATTGCATATTTTGGTATCATTTGCAAAAAGGCAAACCTTTCCTTTCAGCCCTTCCAGAATATCATTTATGAAAATATTGAAAAGAACTGGATCTAGTGCAAATGCCTACAGTACACCACTAAGTTATGAGCTGGAAATGAGCCTTTTATACTTCCCCTGTCATTTTGTATGATATAATTTTAAAACCTATCTGTTATTTATTTTCAAATTTCTAGACAGCCTCTCAGAAAACAGGCTACAAAACAGTTTACAAAACCATTATAGGAGCATAAGATATGTCATACTGTGTCACACCAAAGATCTATCGAGCCCAGTATCCTGTTTCCAAAGTGGCCAGTGCAGGTCACAAATATCTGGTTGGATCCCAAAAAGGTAGATAGATTCCATGCTGCTTATCCCAGGGATAGAAGTGGATTTCCCCCAGTCATTCATTACAATAATGAATCCAAATATACATAAAACTTCCTTTAAAAATATAATAGATATTCTCTGTAAATGAAGCCTCAAACAAGCAGGCAGCAACATTTCTGCTAACCAGTCTCTAGAGGTCAAGTCACAAATGTAATTGGTAAGAAATACAATATATTTCTTAATTTGTTGAACAAAATTCATTTTGGAGATTTATGGTTCCGTTTGAATTAAAGGTGTTAGTGTGCATGGGAAGAAACAGAAAAAAGAAGAATCTCTGGCTGAAGGGACACTGCAAGCAGCTCTGCTCCAGCCAAATTGTCTGCATACTTACTGCACATTTTTTGAATGCCTCTGTTCCACTAGCATCCGTGGCAAGATTTATGCAGCCAGAGATATCTCTTTGCCTGGTTCGCTCATGAGTTCCACTAAGCGCAAAAGTCAAGTTTTTGAGCTTTCACGTGCTAAATTTTGGGCTTTAGAAATGTTTATTTTTATTTGGAAGGCTTCAAAACCTTTCAGCATAGAGAATCAAAATTTCAGTGGAGAGTGGCTTTTCTAAAATTCGTTACTACAGTGAACCTTAAATAATTAGCAAGGGAGGCAATAATGATACTCCTTGTGGAGTTTCAAAATTTCCCTTTGAGCATTCTAGTGGTATATAAGCAAGGTACAAAGTCCTCACTCCCTTTATTGCATGAGTAAAAGTATGTGTACTGCAAACAGTTCTTGTACAGTTACTCACATGGGAGGGGGAGGGGGAAAGAACATAAAAATTGTCTATTGGGTTAGACCAAAGGTCCATCAAGCCCAGTGGCCAATCCAGGTCACAAGTGCCAGCATATCTCACAACAGACAGGTTCCATGCTTACCCCCAGGAATAAGCAGTGCCTTTCTCTCAAGCCTTTCTTAATAATAGTTTATGGCCTTTTCTTCCAGGAACTTGTCCAAACTTTTTTTAAGCACAGCTACGCTCCTACTGCATAAGGCTTGGCGATGGATCATAAAGACTGGGATTTCAGTCTCATTCCTCAGACGGGTTGACGATTCAAGGGAGTGCAGATTTCTTGCCAGGTATATTCTTGGAAAGGTTTTGTAGACTGAAGCATCAGAGATCTGGGAGAGATGTTAGATGATGATGGGGGGCTTATCCTCCTTCAAGAGCTTTGTTATAAGTATGCTACTGGGGCTAAGGATTTTTATGCATAACCACAATTAAGGCATTGTACTGGAGGACTGCCCTTGGTTTACTTGTCTGAAGAGGCAGCAGAAGCCTCAGAGGATGGCTTTCCGTGAGCTTCTAAGGACAGAATAATTATCTCAGTTTTTAACTGCAAGTAGATATCTACCTTGCAGAGACATTTCAATTCAAGTTTCTCATTTTTGTTCATAGGTTGATCCACACTGGAATCCCCCTTTACCTCGCTGATCTGGTCCACCTTCACTCCTCTCACCGTCCTCTCCGCTCCTTTCACGTAAATCGCATGTCTCCCTTCCCCATCCCAGGCCCATCTGGAATCTACCTGTTCCTCTGCCTTCTTTTTCCTCGGCCCTCGCCTCTGGAACTCGCTCCCCACAGCCCTCCGCCTGGAACCGTCCCTTAAAACCTTCAAGGCCAAACTAAAAACCTACCTTTTCTGCTCCACCTTTGACCTTCCCCCTCCTACCGCTCCTCTTTCCCCCCCCCCCCCCCGCTGAAGCATATTTACCAGCCTACTCCTTTCACTTGTTCTCTCACCCTTTATCGCCCACTCTATTCTTTCCTTTCCTGTCCATTTGAATTGGCGTTCTTTTCTCTTTTCCAGCAGCTTTTGAAATGTTTGTAAACCGCTCAGATGCTTTTGTGATGGGTGGTATATTAAGTTCTCAATAAACAATTTCTCTAAGATTCTGAATAAGTGCCAGTGGCCAAGAAGTCTCCAGGAGTTACTAGGGGTCCTTCTGAACAACAGATGGATGTGTTAGATGTTTCTGCTATTTTGGTAAGCTCGAATCAAAGGGGCTTGTTTATAAAGCCGCGGTAGCAGCTTCCACCCGATATCGGAGCCGCGGCCACAATGGGGCCGCGACTCCGATATCGGGCGGAAGCCGCTACCGCGGCTTTGTAAACAAGCCCCAAAGTTTTGTAGTTCCTGCAAGTTTGTTGGTGACCTTTGCCCTGACCTCAGACTGTGAATGGACGTTAAGAATGTATTTCAAGAAGCGCAATGTGGCCTTTCGAGGCCTCATGATTCATATGTTCCCAGATTTATCTAGGGAGACCCAAAAGAGGCGCAGGGAGTCCTTGTTGTTGAAACCAGCCTTTGCACAACTGGGAGGCTTATAAATGCTTGATTAAGCTACAATCTGTTAATTATTATGTTTTATGAACCTTCTCAGCTTCTTTCTTTCATTAATCCTCATCAGTCCAGTGCGACATTAGCACAGGATACCTAATCCGCTATGATATGGGTTTGCTATATTTCCAGGTGTCTCGATATTATGTTTCTATTTTGCAACTCCCTTAGTTTTAGGCTTTTCAGTCAGGGTGGTGATTATATTGCCTTTTACTTTATTTTCCTTTTGTATCTTTATATACTTTCCTACTGCCCGCTGTTTCCCTTAACAAGATGTTTATGCTTGTTTGTTTTGAAATTTGAAAAATAAAATTAAAAAAAAGATTTTGGATAAGTGGAAGAAAGAATTAGGAGTGGATGTGTCATAACAGCAGTTGCAAAAATCAGTCTTTGGTACTGAAAGAGTGACATGGAATAAGTTGTTTTGAGAGATTCATTATAAAATTGTTATGCAGCAATTTATCTTCCAAAAGCAGGTGTATGGATTATGGGCCAGTAACTTCATGGCATGTTCCCTAGTTTTTGTACTCTTTGAAATAGTAAATTGATTCATATTTACCTATTCCACTCTACTCAGCCATCTCTTCTCCAAACTGAAGAGTTCTAACCTTTTTCACCTTATCTCACAGGAGTGGTTCCATCCCCTTTATCAGTTTAGCCACCCTTCTCTGTACCTTTCCTAATTCTGCTATATCTTTTTTGAAATGCGATTACCAGAATTGCACACAGTTCCTAAGGTATGGATGCACCATGAAGTGATACAAAGGCATTATGATACTCTTCATTTTATTCTCTATTGCTTTTCTAATAATCTGTTTCTTTTTTTGGCTGCCCCCCTACACACTGAACAGAATATTTCAAAATATTGTCTACAATGACACCTAAATCCTTTTCCTAGGTGGTAGTCATAGGTGTAGTTTGGGGGGTATGGGGGCAGTAGCTCTCCCAAATGCTGCAGGCACCCCTGCCCCCACTGTCAGTATGACTTCTTACCTTTTGCCCCCCCCCCAAAAAAAATAAGACAAACTACACTGATGGTGGTGATTCCTAACGTGGAACCTTGCAGCATGTAGCTATAATTTGGGTTATTCTTCCCCGTCTGCATTACTTTGCAGTTGTCAGATTAAATTTCATCTGCCATTTGGCAAGGTCCTACTATAATTTCTCACAAATATGCATGTGATTTAACAACTTTGAATAGTTTTTTGTGGTCTGAAAATTTGATCACCTCACTCACTGTTTCCATTTACAGGTCACTTATAAGTATGCTCAAAAGCAGTGGCCAGTATAGATCACTAGGACACTCCACTATTCACCTTCCTCCATTGAGAAAATTGCCTATTTAACCCTACTTTCTATTTTCTGTCTTTTAACCCAGGCCTTGACAAATGTTGTGTGGATTTAGAAACCTGACCAAAATCATAGGAGCCAGTGCTTATGACCTCTTCGCCCCCCATTCCCCCCCCCCATTATCTTTCATGTTGGTCTCATGTTCTCTAATCTCAAGAGACAAGCGCCAGTTCCTATATACTGTGCCGCATCCTTAGACAGAAATACAGACAATATCTGAAGCTATAATTGTTGTTAAGTATCTGCCTATGTGTATGGTGCAACTGTGCAGTGCCTGTCTGTGTGTGAATGTGGTGATGAGTGTCTTTCTGTGGGTGGGGTGCGGGGCTGCATTGCATATGTGCGTTTGCTTCAGAGATGAGGTGCCCATGTCTGTATGTGTTGCGGAGGTGAGGTGCCTATGTGGATGGGTGGGTGTGATGCGGACATGGGGTGCCTGTGTGTGTAGTGTGGAGATGGGGTGCTTGTAGGTGCATGTGTATGTAGGGCGGAGCTAGGGTGCATGTCTGTTGTGTGAAGGTGGGGCACCTGTGTGTGTGAGCATGTGGTGTGATGGTGGGGTGCTTTTGAGTATGTTTTATAGGGGGAGAAGAATGCACCTTTTGGCAACACCTTGCACTCTTCCTTCCCCTCTAATCCCTCTTCTGCTGGCTCCCCTATTCTGTTTCCCTCCCAGACTCTTCCCCCTTCACCAATCCCTCCAGCACTCCCATCCCCTACCCTAAAATCTCCCCATCTTCCTTTTTGATAAACCCATTCTTCCTTTAAAATTTTCCCTTTCTCTCCATCACTTTCCTCCCCCCCTATTGTTGTTGCTGCAGGCCTTGATTGCGCCTTGCCTTCTGTTCTGTCCACGGGAGATGAGATTCCCGTGAGCAGACATAAGGGGTCACAGCCTTTCAGAGGGAGAAAGAAATCCCAGGCACTAGATGCAAATTTCTGGTCACCATGGCGACCTGGCACCTAGGATTTGTCAGCCCTATTTTAACCAGTTCTCAATCAACAACAGGACACTGCCTCCTAGCCTACGTCTATTTAGTTTCCTCAGGAGTCTCTCATGAGTGGCTTTGTCACTTTTGTGCAGAACTTTTCCCCCACATCTGGCATGCGTTTCGCCCTATCACCGAGGCCGAACTTACCAAGTTCATTGCTTCCTCTCACAAAACCACTTGTCCGCTTGACCCTCTGCCTGACTCCTGGCTGCTAGATCCTTCCCGCTCCCCTACATACTCCACATTTTCAATATTAGCCTTTCATCCTATGGTTTTTCCCTCAGCCTGGAAACACGCCCTCATTCACCCGCTCCTTAAGAAGCCCTTCCTTGAACCCTCCATTCCTGCCAACTGGTGCCCCGTGTCCAACCTCCCTTTTCTCTCTAAGATCCTGGAAAAGCTTGTTTTCACCTAGCTCTCCGCTCACCTCGATTCCACTCTCTCCCTCCACCCACGCTAGTCCGGCTTTCGCACTGGTCACAGCACTGAAACTGCCCTCACCTCCCTTCTGAATGAAGTGCACCAATCCCACAACCGTGGTGACCTTTCCCTTGTGGTGGCCCTGAATCTGTCCTCTGCTTTTGACATTGTTGATCATCGCACTCTTCTTGTCCGCTTGGCAGATCTTGGGATTCACGGCTCTGTTCTTTCATGGTTCCACTCCTTTCTCTCTTCCCGCACCTTCTCAGTCCGGACCAGCTCAGCCACGTCTCCCCCCCTGGCTCTCCACTGTGGGGTTCCTCAGGGTTTGGTTCTTGCCAAACTCCTTTTTAACATCTTTCTCGCCCTCTTGCACTCATTGTTTAGCAGTCCGGTATTTCTGGCTATTTCTATGCAGATGACATCCTTCTTGTGCACCACACAGTTCCCTCACCCCTGATCTCTCTGCCCTCAATCTTTGTCTCACCCGTGTTGCCTCATGGCTAAGCAGTAACTTCTTTCATGTCAATCCCTCAAAATCAGCTGCCCTGTGGTTTTCATTTAGCACCCCCCCCCCCTTCCTACCTGCTCCCCTCTTTTCCAGTCCACCCCTATCCCCCTGGTTTCCTCCCTCCGCTATCTCAGGTTCTCCCTCGACTCCTCTCTCTCCTTTCATCACCACATTACCACGCTCATCCGCCACTCTTTCTTTTTCTTGCGCCAAATCCGTGCTGTTCGTTCCTTCCTCCCTCCTCCGCTCTCACCTCTCTGGTTCTTTCACTTGTTATTTCCAGGCTGGACTATTGTAACACTGTTCTGGCTGGTCTCCCACAATATCAGCTCCGGCGCCTACAGTTGGTCCAAAACACATCTGCACATCTGCTCACCCACTCCTCCCCCAGTGAACATGTCACCCCCCCTTCTCCTCGGTTTGCACTGGCTCCCACTCAACTTTCGTTTCATCTATAAACTCCTCATTCTCACTCATAAAGCACTATACACCGGCACTCCCCAATACCTAACAGACTCCATCCGTCTGCAGCCTTCCCCTCGCCTCCTCCGTTCAGCCCACGGCAATTGCCTCTTTGTTCCCCTGCTAGCAGATGGAGACAGAGAATAAACACTCCAGAGCTGTGATTGGTTGGGCTCTGGGTGACATAGGAGTGCCCCTAGAGGACCTAGTCAGTATTTTCTCTGTCTCTAGCAGATGAAGGTCTTAGACAAGTTTGTCTATTTATTTTCTTTTCTTCATTTTTATTTCCTGGATGCACCCAGAGCACACAAGAGGTGTTTCTCTGGGTTTCCCAGGCTTCCTTCCTTAATAGCTGTATTTTCTGTAATCAGCAGTACAGCAGGGTTTGAGCTCCTGATTTCACTGTCAGTGCAGCTCCCCTTCTCCCCATTCCTCCTCAGAAACACCTTCCAGCCCCTGCCATGAGGGTCTAAGTGACTGCAGAGGGATCAAACTCTAATTTTCCTACCTTTCAGTCCCTGTAATTACCTTACACTGACTTTGAAAGTTTCTCTTCTCCTCCGTGGGAACTCAGCTCCTCTGTACCAGCACAGTGAGTAACTGACAGTTTCCTTCTCACCTCCATTTTTGGTGATTCGGGTTCGTCAGAATTTGAATTTTTAAGTTGCTAGCAGCATCCCTTGCCTCTCCCCCAGCAATTTTGCTGCATTTTTAAGGTTTTTAGAGCTTAGGAAACTTTAATTTGCCGTTTTTCTGTGCCGGCGGCCATTTTGAAAATTGGGAGAGATTTCTCTTCAGTGTTTTTTTTGAGGGAGCAGCTCTGGGCAGCCATTTCAAAGCATTTAAACATGCTGTGAAGGCACAGGGAGTTTCAAAATCCCTTTTCTTTGAAGAGTCTTCTGTTTCCCTAAGCCTACCTTGATTTTTGTTTAAAAAAAGAAAGGTTTAAGCCTCTGCCATGCCTGTTTCTCTGCACAGGTGTATTATATGTAATAATAATAATAAGGAGTTAATAGATCGCTTGTGTTCCACCTGTATGCTGCATCCAGGAGAATCTTCTTCCTCCATACCCACTGCGCTGCCAGCTGGGGACATCAGTGCTTTAACTCCTCCCTCCTTAGAGCCCCTGCAGCCGGGTCTACCTGCAGAAAGGACTCAGTCAGCTCCCATTTTGTTTCCACAGCTGCTGGAAGCCACAGCAGCTTTGGCTGACAGTGAGTTCCTGATGCTCTTCCGCCAGGCATGGCACCTGTGGCATTTGGAGTCTTTTGGTATACCTCCAGCACCTGCCCGGTAGCAGACAAGGATATGGCAGGGTCTCGCAAGCGGTCTCAAAAGACCTCAGACCTTAAAGCAGTACGTCCTCCCAGGAACGTTGCATGTGGCTTGCGGGACACTACGGAGACTTTAAATCTTTGGAGGTGAGCCCTGATTCATCGGAGAAAGAAGATGGGGAATATTCTCCGTCTGATTCTTTCTCCAGGACCAAGCAGGAAGTCAGTCCTCACATATGGGTGGCGCCGACGGAGCCCCCATGCAGAGCATTTCCCCAGCTTTCAAAGAAAGCCTTTGGGAATGCAGCGCGCATGCGCGGTCCCCTTCCCGCCCAAGGGTACCATCTTGCTCAGTCTTTTTTCCGCGGAGCCCAACGGACGTGTTTCGTTTTCACCCGAGGAAAAAGTTGATTCTCCAGGACCAAGCAGGAAGTCAGTCCTCACATATGGGTCACGTCGGCGCCGATGGAGCCCCCATGCGGAGCATTTCCCCAGCTTTCAAAGAAAGCCTTTGGGAATGCAGGCACGCATGCACGGTCCCCTTCCCGCCCAAAGGTGCCATCTTGCTCAGTCTTCTTTTTTCCGCGGAGCCCTACAGATGTGTGTCCTTGTGACCCGTGGAAAAAGTGGATTTTCCTGCGTTGAGACTGATTTTTTTTCTTCGGTTCGACGTCGGTTCCCTTTCCCGCCTGGACTCGGTACACCGGTGCCGAGCCCGGATCTCTCTTTTTCAGTTTTTGTCCTTAGAGACTGCGTTCGCGCCAATTTTTCTTTTCCCTGGCAGACCGATTTTTTGATCTTGCAGGGACCCTTTTTCCCCCGATGGCTGCCAGTGGCTTTAAAAAGTGTGATCGGTGCAAGAAACTGATGTCTCTCACCGACACACATGACTGCTGCCTCCGGTGCCTGGGGCCTAACCACGATCCTAAGGTCTGTAGTCCCTGTGGCAAAATGTCCTCGAAGGCATTGAGGAGCCGTCAGCACCAGCGTGAGAGGATCTTCTCCGATTCTGCATCTGGATGGGTCCAGACTTCGTCAGAGGCCTCGACGTCTCAGGAGTCTGACCCCGAGCATCGTCGGGACTCCTCTGAGAGGGAGTCCCCCTCGAGGGAGCACCGAAGGAAGAAGAAACCCGCGAGGGCGGCATCGGTGGACGCTCTTGGCCCCTCGACAGCCAGGTCGCATAGCCCCGATCGCCGTCCCGGGTCTTCAGAGTCGGAGAGGCCTGCAAAGCATCCTCATGTAGAGTCGGAGGCCCCGAGTCACGTGAGTACTGTAGTCCTTGTGGACTCTCCTCTGGGGGAGCCGTCGTCGGGCCCAACACCGTCGGGGCCCGAGTCGGAGGCTGCTGGGTCTCCTGAGCTTGGACTCAGGTTGACGGCCTTGGAGAGCAGATTGTCTGCCTTCATGGAGCAGCAGCGGGTGCTGATCACCGGTCTCACTGGCGCATCTGCCCCGACCACCGGGACCTCGATGTCCAAGTCGACCCCGGAGGCCGAGCCGATCCTCGAGACCATGCGAACTTGAGTCGATCCTCGGCCGAGGTCACCCTTGGCCTCCCGTTCGGGACCAAGGTCGTCGACGCCGGTACCCTTGGCATTGGGGCAGATGGCGTCGGTGCCCGCCCACTCTGAGCCGCTCGATTCCTCCTTGGAGGAATCGGCGTGGGAAACTGAGGAAGAGGAGTCCCCTGACACCTTCCAGACTCGATGCGTCCCTTCGGACTCACCGGGATCCGAGCCTCGGACAAGGTCCCCCCCGGAGGATACCCGGTTCTCGGATTTCGTGCGGGACATGGACAAAGCCTTGGCCTTCCCGGCGGACCCCGAGGAGGAGCCTCGAGCCGAGGAGCTCGAGGCCCTGCAGTATGACTCTCCTCCCAAGGAGGCCTTTACTGTACCGGTTCCTCAGATGCTGGAGCGGTTGCTCTTCCGCATGTGGGAGGTGCCGGCCTCGATGCCAGTTCTAAGCAAGCAGGTCGATTCCATCTATCTAGTCCGCAAGAGCCCCGGGTTCCAAAAGGCACAGCTACCGCACCACTCCATGGTTGTGGAATCGGCCATGCATCGCCTGAAGAGTCAGAAGATGCACTCCTTGGTGCCTCCCGGCAGGGAAGCCCGGAACCTGGATGCCCTCGGTAGAAAGTGCTTCCAGGGCTCTATGCTTGCTTGCCGCGTCCAGACCTACCAGCTGTACATGGGCATGTACCTTCGAGACCTGGCAAAGGAGATTGCTGGGTTCTCTGCTGGTCTGTCCGAGGAACCCTTGCAGAGGTTCAAGGCCTTGTCTTCTGGTATTCAAGAGTGCTCGAAATTTATCTCTCGAGCCGCCTATGATGGATTTGAGGCTTCGGCCCGAGTAGCAGGGGCCGGCATTGCTGCATGCCGCCAGGCCTGGCTACAATCCTCGGACCTCGAGCCATGGGTACAGGACAAGTTGGTCGATGTCCCCTGTCGAGGTAAAAAGCTCTTTGGCAAGCCCATGGCGGAAAAGGCTGCCGAACTCAAGACCGAGACTCTTACCCGGACAAGGTTGTCCAGGAAAACCTCTGCCCCTTCTCAAAAGAAGAAGGGCTCGGGGAAAAAGACCTTTTACCTGAGGAGGACCACTGCCTACAAAACCTACCCTCACTACCATGCCTCTGCAGCTCCCCAACAGGGCCAGCAGGCCAAGGGGCAGGGTCATGGGCCCCGTAGGCAGAAGGCTCCCAAGCCTCCTACTCCAACTCCTGCTCAGCAGGGAGGGGGTTTTTGACTATGCCAGCATAGCCTCTCCTCCTCTCCAGGGCACAGGAGGTCGGCTGACCCTGTACGCAGACAGGTGGCCAGCCATCACAGGGGATACTTGGGTGTTAAGCATCATCGAGAGGGGCTATCTGCTCCACTTCACCCAGATACCCCCCTCCTACTTTCCAGGGGAGCCTCCAAGACCCCCTCTGCACAGAAACGTACTCCTTCAGGAGTTGGAAGGTCTGCTACAGGACCAGGTGGTGGAACCGGTGCCTCACCACCTGGAAGGGCAAGTCTTCTACTCGAGGTACTTCCTGGTACCAAAAAGAACAGGAGGCCTCAGACCCATCCTAGACCTGAGAAATCTGAACAAGTTTCTGGAGAGGGAAATGTTCAAGATGCTTACCCTTGGAATCTTGCTGCCCTACCTCCAGCAGGGAGATTGGCTATGCTCCTTAGATCTGAAGGATGCTTATACGCACATCCTCATCCATCCAAGTCACAGGCAATACCTCAGATTTGTGGTGGGAGGGAACCACTTCCAGTACAGAGTGCTTCCTTTTGGCCTCACCTCCGCCCCCAGGGTTTTTACAAAGTGCCTGGCGGTGGTTGCGGCCTACCTCAAGAACCAGGGGATCTTTGTGTTCTCTTACTTGGACGACTGGCTTATCAGGGGCCAGTCTCCAGAAGAGGCCAGGCACGCCACCTTCAGAACCATATCCCTGCTTCAGCACCTGGGGTTCGTTATAAACTTCCCAAAGTCCACTTTAGTCCCCTCAGAGGACGTGGAGTTCATAGGGGCGAGGTTGGATGCCGTCCATGCAAAGGCCTATTTGCCTGCGGACAGAGCTCAAAGGCTGATGAAGTTGGCCAGCCAGTTTCAGGTGAACTCTCTGGTCTCTGCCAGACACTTCCTCCGGCTCTTAGGTCACATGGCTTCCACAGTGCATGTCACCCCAAATGCCCCTCTGCACATGAGGCCAGCTCAGTGGTGCCTCAGGGCACAGTGGGTATAGGCCACAGGGAAGTTGTCAGACAGGATAAAGGTGTCCAAACCCTTGGTGGACTCCCTACGCTGGTGGAGGCATCTCCCAAACCTGGTCGGGGGAGTTCCTTTTCAAGCCTCCCCACACACTCAGGTACTGACAACCGATGCTTCCCTGCAAGGCTGGGGGGCACATTGCCAGGGGACCTGCACCCAAGGCCTGTGGTCTCCGTGGGAGGCCGCCCAGCAGATCAACCTGCTGGAATTGAGAGCCATTCGACTAGCCTTACGGACTTTCTCTCAGATCCTCTCACCAGTCTGTTCTAGTTCAGACGGACAACCAGGTGGCTATGTTCTACGTGAACAAGCAGCGAGGCACAGGATCCCGACTCCTGTGCCTGGAAGCACAAGCTCTTTGCTCCTGGGCTATCAATCAGGGCATGACCCTCAAGGCGGTCTACCTCCCAGGCCAAGAAAACTACCTGGCGGACAGGCTAAGCAGACTCCTGCAGCCTCACGAGTGGCAGTTGGATCCTCGGGTGGTCCAACAGATCTTTCTGAAGTGGGGACTTCCAACCATGGATCTTTTTGCCAGTCCGCTGAACAGGCATCTACCCAAGTTCTGCTCCAGACAACCGCATCCTCTGAGGAAGGCGGCAGATGCATTCCTGATCCCCTGGTCAGAAGGCCTGCTGTATGCTTTTCCTCCCACACCTCTGGTGGCCCGTACTCTATTCAAAACCCAGCAGGACCGAGTCATGGTGATCCTGATAGCCCCCAGGTGGCCCAGGCAGCCGTGGTTCCCTCTTCTGCAGTTGGCGGTGGATGCTCCACTTCCTTTGGGGCTGCAACCCGACCTTCTGACTCAGGATCAGGGTCCCTCTTGCATCCCAACCTCAAATCCCTCAATTTGATGGTCTGGCTGCTGAAAGGCTAGTCCTTGCTCCCTTGCTCCTCCCAAAGGAGGTTGAAGAGGTGGTGTTGGCCTCCAGAAAGCATTCCACTCGGAAGGCCTATGCTCTGAAGTGGCGTAGGTTTTCCACTTGGTGTTCTCAACAGCTGCTGCTTCTGCTGCTCGGTAAGAACATAAGAACATAAGACATGCCATACTGGGTCAGACCGAGGTCCATCAAGCCCAGTATCCTGTTTCCAACAGTGGCCAATCTAGGTCATACGTACCTAGCAATATCCCCAAAAGACACAGGTTCCACAATGCTTGTACTGCGTCAAGCATTGATATCCTGGGTCCCTTTTTAATAGTGGTTTATGGACCTTTCCTCCAGGAACTTGTCCAAACCTTTTTTAAACCCAGCTATACTAACAGCCCTTACTACATCTTCCGGTAACAGATTCCAGAGTTTGATTACACGTTGAGTGAAAAAATATTTTCTCTTATTTGTCTTAAATAGTTTACCCTGTAGCTTCATTACATGTCCCCTAGTCTTTCTATATTCTGATAGCGTAAACAATTGATCCACGTTTATCCGTTCCACTCCATTCATTAATTTATAGACCTCTATCATATCTCCCCTCAGCCGTCTCTTTTCCAGGTTAAAGAGCCCTAACCTTTTTAGCCTCTCTTCATAGGAGTAGCCTTCCATCCCCTTCACCAATTTGGTGGCTCTTCTCTGTACTTTTTCTAATAACGCTATATCCTTTTTAAGATACAGTGACCAGAATTGCACACAATATTCAAGATGCGGTCGTACCATGGAGCGATACAGAGGCATTATAATATCCTTTGTTTTATTCTCCATCCCTTTCCTTATGATACCTAGCATTCTATTTGATTTCTTGGCTGCCGCTGCACACTGGGCGGAGGGTTTTAACATGTTATCCACGATGACTCCTAAATCGTTTTCCTGGGTGGTGGTTTCTAATGTGGAGCCTTGCATCGTGTAACTATAGTGTGGGTTGTTCTTTCCTAGGTGCATAACTTTGCACTTGTCCACATTAAATTTCATCTGCCATTTGGATGCCCAGTCTTCCAATTTATCCAGATCCTCCTGCAGTTTTCCACAATCCTCTTGGGTTTTAACAATTTAAACAGTTTTGTGTCATCTGCAAATTTGATAACCTCACTAGTTATTCCCTTTTCCAGGTCATTTATGAATATGTCAAAAAGTAGCGGACCCAGTACAGATCCCTGGGGTACTCCACTATTCACCTTTTTCCATTGGGAATATTGGCCATTTAGCCCTACCCTCTGCTTTCTATCTTTTAACCAGTTCCCGATCCACAATAGTACACTGCCTCCTATCCCATGACTTTTTAGCTTCGCCAAAAGTCTCTGTCAAAAGCTTTCTGAAAGTCCAGATACACTATATCAACCGACTCACCTTTGTCTACCTGTTTATGCACACCTTCAAAAAAACATATCAGATTAGTAAGACAAGATCTTCCTTGTCTAAAGCCATGTTGGCTGTCTCCCATTAGGCCATGACTATCTACATGCTGTGTAATTTTGTTCTTTATGATGGTTTTTACCATATTCCCTGGTAATGATGTCAGGCTCACCGGTCTGTAATTTCCCGGGTCACCCCTGGAACCCTTTTTAAAAATTGGTGTTACGTTGGCGACCCTCCAATCTTCAGGTATTACAGATGATTTTAATGAAAGTTTACAGATTACCAATAGCAGGTCTGCAATCTCATATTTCAGTTCTTTCAACACTCTGGGATGTATACCATCCGGTCCAGGTGATTTGCTACTATTCAGTTTATCAAATAGTTGTAATATATCTTCCCGGTGTAGCGATATTTCTCTCAATTCCTCTGCAGTATCACCTTTAAATACCACTTCAGTCTTGGGTAACATCCCTACATCTTCCTCAGTAAAGACCGAAGCAAAGAATTCATTCAGTCTCTCCGCTATAGCCTTGTCTCCTCTTACTGCCCCTTTTACCCCTCTATCATCTAATGGTCCAATTGACTCTCTCACAGGCCTTTTGTTACGAATGTACTTGAAAAAGTCTTTATTTGGTGTTTTTGCTTCCGTAGCAAGTTTCTTCTCAAATTCCCGCTTTGCCTGCCTTATCAATGCTTTGCATTTAACTTGCCAGTGCTTGTGCTGTTTCCAGTTTTCATCATTTGGCTCTTTTTTCCATTTCCTGAAGGTTGCTTTTTTGGCAGCAACAGCCTCTCTGACCTCACCTTTAAACCATGCTGGCAGTTTTTTGGACTTTCTTCCACTTTTCTTAATGCGTGGAATACAGCTGGTCTGGGCTTCGAGGATAGTATTTTTAAATAACACCCAAGCTTGCTGTAAGTCTTTAACCTTTGGAATCGCTCCTTTTAGTTTTTTCCTAACTATATTCCTCATTCTATCATAGTCTCCCTTTCGAAAGTTAAAAGGTAGTACTGTGGATTCCTTTACTATCTGTCCTCCACTAATTAAATCAAACATGATCATACTATGATCACTATTGCCAAGTGGTCCCAACACCCTTATTTCTTGCACCAGATCTGGCGTTCCACTAAGGACTAGGTCCAGTATGGCTTCCCCTCTGGTCGGTTCATGAACCAGCTGCTCCAAGAAGCAGTCATTTATTTCATCTAGAAACTTTATCTCCTTAGCTTGTCCTGCTGTGACACTGACCTAGTTGATACCGGGGTAATTGAAATCACCCATTATTACTACTCTGTTGTGACTTTTGTTAGCTTCCTTGATTTCTTTGAGCATTTCATCATCCATTTGTTCATTCTGGCCAGGCAGTCGATAGTATGCTCCCACTGCCATCACCTTCCCCTTCATACATGGAATTTCAATCCATAGAGATTCTACAGCAAATTTTGTTCCCTGCAAAACTTTAATCCTTTCTGACTCAATGCCCTCTCTAACATAGAGCGCAACCCCTCCACCAATTTGATCAGCTCTATCATTACGATATAGTTTGTATCCAGGTATCACAGTGTTCCACTGGTTATCCTCCTTCCACCATGTCTCTGAGAGTGCAATCATATTTAACCTCTCATTTAGTGCTATATATTCTAACTCTCCCATCTTATTGTTTAGACTTCTAGCATTGGCATACAAGCATTTTAGAGACTGTATTTTATTAATATTAATTTGGCTATTGGTAGGCATGGGTAATTTGGAATCTTTATGCTCTGTCTGCTCCTTACTCAAGGGCATTTGGGCTACTATACTCCCTTTTGGAACCTCACTGCTTTTGGTAGTATCCTTCAAGGATACCTTCGTCCGAACCATGCGCTCCTGGGTGACTGTCAGCTTTCCCCTATTTTCTAGTTTAAAAGCTTCTCTATCTCTTTTTTAAAGGTTAATGCCAGCAGTCTGGTCCCATCCTGATTAAGGTGAAGCCCATCCCTTCGGAAGAGCCCCCCCTTTCCCCAGAATGTTCCCCAGTTCCTAACAAATCCAAAACCCTCATCCTTGCACCATTGTCTCATCCAAGCATGGAGACTCCGGAGCTCTGCCTGTCTTTTGGGTCCTGCACGTGGAACACGTGGTACTGCAATACCTGCTCCACCTGTCCAACCTGGGACTTCAGTCCAACTCTGTTCAGGTCCACCTCAGTGCCCTCTCAGCTCACCACTCACCGGTGGATGGACAATCCCTTTTGGGACACCCTCTGGTGTCTTGCCTCCTCAGAGGCCTGCTTCTGCTCAAGCCTCCTATTCGTCCACCGGCCACTGAGTGGGATCTCAATGTGATCTTGCAGCAACTGACTCACCCACCTTTTGAGCCGATGGCTACCTGCCACTTGCGTTTCCTATCCTGGAAGGTGTTGTTTCTTGTGGCACTCACCTCGGCTAGGCGTGTGAGTGAGCTTCAGGCCCTGGTCTCGGATAGGCCGTATACCAGGTTCTATAAGAACAGGGTAGTCTTGAGGACTCATCTTAAGTTCCTTCCCAAGGTAGTGTCCTCCTTCCACCTCAACCAGGAGGTGGTACTTCCAACGTTCTTTCCCAAGCCGCACGCCAGTAGAGCAGAGACTGTCTTGCATACCCTGGATTGTAGAAGGGCGCTGTCCTTTTACCTTGAACGTACGCAGGGGCATAGAAGGGCTTCTCAGCTCTTCATTTCCTTTGACCTTAATAAATTGGGGTTGCCTGTCACTAAGCGTACGTTGTCCATCTGGGTGGCAGACTGTATCGCCTGGGCGTACAGGGCAGCCGGACTCTCCCTGGAGGGTCGAGTCATGGCCCACTGGGTCAGGGTGAAGGGCGCATCAGTAGCTCACTTCCACTCTGTTCCGTTGGCAGACATCTGCCGGGCCGCAACTTGGTCTTCAAGCCAGACTTTTGTGGACCACTACTGTCTCGAGAGGGAGTCCCGTAGGGACAGTGCTTTCGGGCAAGCGGTACTCCGTAATCTCTTTGAGGTTTAGGCAACTCCTACCCTCCGGCCCTGGTGTTGGGCTACCGTTCAGGTGTGGTCTCAGAGAAGATTCTCTCACTGTTGCTGAGGCTCTAGAGGGAGCTCTATTTTTCAGCCTGGGTTCCTGGTAGCCCAGAGCTAGGGAGTCACCCATATGTGAGGACTGACTTCCTGCTTGGTCCTGGAGAAAGAGTAGTTACTCACCTTTAACAGGTGTTCTCCAGGAGCAGCAGGAATCAGTCCTCACGACCCTCCCTCCTCCCCTTGGAGTTGCAGTTGTATACAGTTCATTTTCTTTTTTCATGCTGTCTTTTAGCTATGTCATTGGACTGAGCAAGATGGCACCTTTGGGCGGGAAGGGGACCGCGCATGCTTGCCTGCATTCACAAAGGTTTTCTTTGAAAGCTGGGGAAATGCTCCGCATGGGGGCTCCGTCGGCGCCGACGTCACCCATATGTGAGGAATGATTCCTGCTGCTCTTGGAGAACACCTGTTACAGGTGAGTAACTACTCTTTTTGTTCTGCGTAGGCCCGTTTTCTTCAGTTTGACGCCGGTTTCCCTTTCCCGCCTGGGCCTGATACATCGGTATCGAGCCCGGACTTCTTTTTTCGGTTTTTGTCCTTAGTGACTAGCGTACGCACCATTTTTTCTGTTTTCACTGGCAGCCCTGTCTTTTGACCTCGCAGGGGCCCTTTTTCCCCCCAATGGCTGCTAGCTGGTTTAAAAAGTGTGATCGGTGTAACAAACGTATGTCTCTCACCGACACACATGACTGCTGCCTCCGGTGCCTCGGACCCGATCATGACCCGATGATCTGTGATCCATGTGGGAAAATGTCCTCAAAGGCGTTGAGGAGTCGGCAGCACCAAAAGGAAAGAATCTTCTCTGACTCCGCGTCCAGACGGGCCCGGACTTCAGAGGCCTCGATGTCTCGGGACTCTGGCCCCGAGCAGCGCCGAGGCTCCTCCGAGAGGGGGTCTCCCTCGTGGGAGCATCGCAGCAGGGCAAGGGTCAGGGACTTGGGCCCCATAGGCAGAAAACCCCCAAGTCACCAGCTCCGGCTCCTGCACAGCAGGGAGCGGGGTTTTGACTCCAGTGGCATAGCCTCTCCTCCTCAGCTGGCCCCTATCAGCACAGGAGGCCGGCTGACCCTGTACGCCCACAGGTGGTCAGCCGTAACAAGGGATACCTGTTTACTAAGTATAGTCCAGAAGGGCTATCTCCTCCACTTCCACCAGGTACCCCTCTCTTGTTTTCCAGGGGAGCCTCCAAGACTTCCTCTGCACAGGGACTTAGTCCTGCAGGAGTTAGCAAGTCTTGTAAAGGAACAGGCAGTGGAACCGGTGCCCCACCACCTGAGAGGTCAAGGCTTCTATTCCAGGTACTTTCTAGTACCAAAAAGAACAGGAGGCCTCAGGCCCATCCTAGACTTGCGTAATCTGAACAAGTTCCTGGAGAGGGAAAAGTTCAAGATGCTTACCCTTGGAATCCTGCTGCTCTACCTCCAGCAGGGAGATTGGTTATGCTCCTTAGACCTAAAGGATGCTTATACTCACATCCTCATTCATCCAGACCACAGACAATATCTCGGATTTGTAGTGGGAGGAAACCACTATCAGTACAGAGTACTGCCTTTTGGCCTAACCTCCGCCCCCAGGGTATTCACCAAGTGCCTGGCGGTGGTGGCAACCTACCTCAGGGTTCAAGGCCTCTTTGTCTTTCCATACCTGGACGACTGGCTCATCAGAGGTCAATCCCCACAGGAAGCCAATCAAGCCACCCTTCGCACTGTCGCTCTGCTTCAGCACCTGGGGTTTGTTATAAACTTCGCAAAGTCCACTTTGCATCCCTTACAGAACATGGAGTTCATAGGAGCAAGACTGGACACCCTTCAGGCAAAGGCCTTTTTACCCGTGGACAGGGCCCACAGGTTGATGGATCTAGCCAGGCAGTTCCACAGCAATTCTCTGGTCTCCGCCAGACAATTCCTGAGGCTCTTAGGCCACATGGCTTCCACGGTCCATGTAACTCCAAATGCCCATCTACACATGAGGCCAGCTCAATGGGGCCTCAGAACTCGGTGGCACCAAGCCACAGGAAGCCTCTCGGACAGAGTGAGGGTGTCCAAACTACTAGAGTCTTCTCTACAGTGGTGGCTTCATCTTCCGAATCTAGTGCAAGGGGTGTTTTTTCAGACACCTCCACACTCTCAAGTGCTGACAACTGATGCTTCTCTTCAAGGTTGGGGTGCACATTGCCAAGGAGCATGTACTCAAGGCCTGTGGTCTCCTTGGGAGGCTGCACAGCAGATCAATCTCTTAGAACTGAGAGCTATCCGCTTGGCTCTGAGAACTTTCTCTCATCTTCTCTCTCACCAGTCCGTCCTAGTTCAGACGGACAACCAAGTTGCTATGTTCTATGTGAACAAACAAGGGGGCACAGGGTCCCGCCTTCTATGTCAGGAAGCGCAGAGCCTGTGCTCCTGGGCAGTCAATCACGGCATTCTTCTCAAAGCGGTCTATCTCCCAGGTCAAGAGAATCACCTGGCAGACAGGTTGAGCAGGATCCTGCAGCCGCACGAATGGCAGTTGAATCCGTTAGTGGTTCAACAGATCTTCCTGAGATGGGGTCTTCCCACCATAGATCTCTTTGCCAGTCCTCTGAACCGTCAACTTCCCAGGTTCTGCTCCAGACAACCGCATCCTCTCAGATTAGCAGCAGATGCGTTTCTCATTCTGTGGTCTACAGGCCTCCTATATGCCTTTCCTCCCACGCCTCTAGTGCCCAAAACACTGTTCAAAGTGCTCCGGGACAGAGCCTTGGTAATTCTGGTGGCCCCCAGATGGCCACGACAGCCGTGGTTCCCACTTCTTTTGCAACTAGCGGTGGACACTCCTCTTCCCCTGGGGATGCAACCAGATCTCCTGTCTCAAGAGCAGGGGTCTCTTTTACACCCCAATCTCCAATCCCTCAATCTGATGGCCTGGCTGCTGAAAGAGTAGTTCTAGCTCTCTTACTACTGCCTAGGGAAGTGGAGGACGTGGTCTTGGCCTCTAGGAGGCAGTCCACCCGAAAGTCGTATGCCCTTAAGTCGCGTAGATTCTCTGCCTGGTGTACTCAGCACAATGAGGATCCTTTCTCATGCCTGGTACCAGTGGTGCTGCAATATTTGCTTCACCTGTCTAACCTAGGCCTTAAGTCCAATTCTGTGAGAGTTCATCTTAGTGCTCTTTCAGTGCACCACACACTGGTGGAGGGTCAGTCTCTCTCCAGCCACCCTTTGGTGGCTCGCTTCCTCAGGGGCTTGCTTTTGCTTAAGCCTCCAGTGCGTCCACCTGCCCCTGAATGGGATCTGAATGTGGTCTTGCAACGGCTTACTTGCCCTCCATTTGAGCCTATGGCTATTTGCCCTTTGCACTTTCTCTCCTGGAAAGCGTTGTTTCTGGTGGCTCTTAGCAAGGCAAGTGAGTGAACTTCAGGCCCTAGTATCGGATACTCCATATACTAGGTTCTATAGGAACAGAGTAGTCTTACAGACTCACCCTAAATTCCTTCCAAAAGTTGTCTCCTCCTTCCACCTCAATCAGGAGGTGGTTCTTCCAACTTTCTTTCCCAGGCCGCATGCCAGTCGGGCTGAGATGGTCTTGCATACCCTGGACTGTAGGAGGGCGTTGTCCTTCTACCTTGACCGTACATGGGAGCACTGGAGGGCTGTTCAGCTCTTCGTCTCTTTTGACCCCAATAAGTTGGGGTTAGCTGTCTCCAAGCATACTTTGTCCATCTGGGTAGCTGACTGTATCACCTGGGCTTACAGGGCAGCCGGCCTCTCCTTGCAGGGTCGAGTCACGACCCACCGTGTCAGGGTGAAGGCTGCGTCAGTGGCTCATCTCCGCTCTGTTCCGTTGTCAGACATCTGCCGGGCCGCTACTTGGTCTTCAAGCCAGACTTTTGCGGCCCACTACTGCCTTGAGAGAGAGTCCCGCAGGGACAGTGTTTTCGGACAGGCGGTACTCCATAATCTCTTTGGGGTTTAGGCAACTCCTGCCCTCCGGCCCTGGTGTTGGGCTACCGTTCGGGGGCGTTATCAGAGAAGATTCTTTTCTCACATGCTGAGGCTCTAGAGGGAGCTCATTTTTTCAGCTGGGGTCTCCAGTAGCCTTAAGCTGGGGAGTCCCATATGTGAGGACTGATTCCTGCTGCTCCTGGTGAACACCTGTTACAGGTGAGTAACTACTCTTCACTGACAGTTCAAGAGGACTCTCAAGATCAGACTTTTTCGGAAAGAGGAGTTGCCGGCCCTAATCACACAGGTGATAGAGTCGCTACGCCTAGCCGACACGCCTGATCCTCAGAGTTCTCAAACCCTTTTGTAGCCAGATCCCATTTTACAGGGCATTCGTAAGCCTTCCAAAGCTTTTTCCTTTCCAGACGAGTTACAGCAAATGGTATCTCGAGAGTGGGACTCTCCAGAGTCCTCTCTACGTACGGCATGCCGTATTGGTCAGTTATACCCTTGGTCTCCCTCTGACTTGGACCGTTGGCTGACATACCCAAATGTTGATGCGTTAGTGACCGGGGTCACCAAGCATACCACCATTCCAGTTGAGGGCAGAGTGGCACTCCGCGACCAGCAAGACCGAAAAACTCGAGAGTCTGCTAAGACGCGGCTGTCAAAACTTCCTTTTAAAGGGAGACTCCTCTTTGGCGAAGATCTCGATAAACTGGTAAAAGATCTGGGGGAGGTGAAACCGCAACGCTTGCCGGAGGACAAGCCAAAGGCATTCTCCCATCGCGGGTCTCGGTCCCAAGGCTTTCGATGATTTTCTAGAACTCGTGACTCTCGGAGATACAGATCCTTTAAGCCAAGTACTTCATCCACTCCTACCAATCGCTTCGGACAAAGATCGCAGTCCTTTCAGGGAGCCCGCAAAGGAACTGATTCCGATTCAGGCCCAGCAAAGTTTACGGGAACCTCCCGTCCTTCCTGCTGATTTGACGAGACACCAACTCGAGATGCCTCCGCCTGTCGTGGGAGGGGGGGCGGTTGGCTCCTTTTTCTCGGCACTGGGGCATGCATAACTTCAGATCAATGGGTCCTCAACATAGTTTCTCATGGCTGTTCTCTCGAATGTTGCCGACCCTTTCACGATGCGGAAAAATGAGTGGCCATTCAAACTACCATTCAGAAGCTCCTCTCCTTAAAAGTCATTTGTCCAGTCCCTCTGTTAGAAAGAGGGCTAGGCCATTATTCCATCTATTTCATGGTGCCCAAGAAAGATGGCTCTTTTCGTCCAATTTTGGACCTTAAAGGCGTAAATTGCAGCCTTCGAGTACCACACTTCTGGATGGAGGCCCTACGGTCAGTCCTTCACTCAGTACGCCGGGGAGAGTTTCCAGCATCCTTGGATCTAGCAGAAGCATATTTTCATATTCCCATTCGAGAAGACTACCAGCGCTTCCTGTGTTTTTCAGTCCTTGGCCAGCCTTTGCAGTTTCGGGCAATGCCCTTTGGCCTAGCCTCGGTACCTCAAACCTTCTCAAAGGTGATGGTGGTTGTGGCGGCAGCCTTATGCAAGCAGGGAATCAGAGTACACCCGTACTTGGAAGATTGGCTCATTCGTGCGGACTTCCTTCCAGAGGCTTGCAAAACTGTTTCCACAGTAGTGGTCTTCCTACAGCAGCTCGGTTGGGTGATCAACCGCACCAATACTTGCCTCCATCCATCTCAAGAGATTGAATTTCTCGCAGCATGCTTCGATACCTCTCAAGGGCGTGTATTCCTGACTCAAGGCCATTTCCTAAAGCTGACTTCTCAGCTCCAAAGTATTTTGTCCCAAAGAGCTCCCCGGATATGGGATTACCTCCAAGTCCTTGGATCCATGACCGCCACCATCGAGCTCGTGCCTTGGGCAAAGGCTAACATGCGCGGTCTACAGGCCGCTCTGCTTTCCAGATGTTCCCCAGTGACAGACTACCAGATCCGTCTCCCGTTACAGCCGCAGGTCTGGCGCAGTCTACAGTGGTGGCTTGCATCTCACAATCTCCTCAGGGGAGTACCGTTGGAAAACCCACGCTGGATCTTGTTGACAACCGACGCCAGTCTGTCCGGATGGGGAGCGCACTGTCGCATTCACTCAGTGCAAGGAACTTGGACGAGGCGTGAGTGCTTCGGATCCTATGCGACAGTGCCACTGCAGTGTCCTACCTCAAACGCCAGGGTGGCACCAAGTGCACAGGGGGTATCAAAGGAGATGTCCCTTCTCTTCCCTTGGGCGGAAAGGAACCTTCAGGCTCTCTCAGCACAGCATATAACAGGGACCAGCAACATGAAGGCGGATTTTCTAAGCCGACACACTCTTGATCTCGGCGAATGGGAACTGGCCCCACAAGCATTCCAGACTATAGTTCAGAAGTGGGGGCAGCCGAAAGTAGATCTCATGGCGTCAGCCACGAATGTGAAGGTTCTGATCTTCAGTCGCTGGAGGGAACATAGATCTCAAGGCATAGATGCCTTGGCGCAGCCATGGCTGAAACACCAGTTGCTCTATGTATTCCCACCTTGGCCAATGATCGAAAGAGTCCTGCAACGGATCAGGGAACACCACGACCTAGTAATCTTAGTGACTCCAGACTGACCTAGAAGACCATGGTATGCCAATCTCATAAAACTATCTCGAGTCCCTCCTCTGCTACTACAAGCTGCCTTCGGACTTCTCAGGCAGGGACCTAACTCGATGGAAGATTCAACTCCCTAGTTGCTTACGGCTTGGCTCTTGAGCACTGTAGATTAGTCCATAAGGGTTACTCTTCCAAGGTAGTGTCGACTCTCCTCAACGCTCGCCGTTTGTCTACGTCGTTAGCATATGCTAGGGTGTGGCGAGTGTTTGAGTCCTGGTGTACTCAACATTTTCTTTCTCCTTGAAGTACAGAAATTCCAGACATTCTTGCCTTTCTTCAAGAGGGCCTCGACAAAGGCTTAGCTCTTGGCACTCTACGGGTACACATTTCAGTGCTGATGTGTTATAGGGGACCAATTTGCGGCCGTTCTTTTGCGTCCCATTCCGATGTGTCGCATTTTCTTAAAGGAGTCAAGCTTCTATGTCCTCTGGTCTGTCCAGTTGTCACTGCTTGGGATCTTGTCTTGGTACTACGGGCTTTGATGTCTCCACCCTTCGAGCCTCTAAAGGAAGTTACCTTAACGGATTTGACACTTAAGATGGTTTTCTTAGCAGCTAACTTTGGCTTGTCACATTTTGGAACTGCAGGTCCTCTCTTGCAGGGATCCGTATTTGTCATTCTCCGCAGAGGGAGTATCCCTTCACACTGTTTCCTCATTCTTGCCTAAGGTGATTACTCCTTTTCATGTCAATCAGCCTCTTTTGTTGCCTGCCTTTTTCTAAGGAACAATTTTCCATTTGTTCCAAGAATCTCCAGGCAGTTGATCTCAAAAGGATTCTCCTTTGCTATCTCAAAGTCACCAATTCTTTTCGCAAGACCGACCATCATTTTGTGTTTTTTGCGGGACCGCGCCGAAGTATGGCACCTTCAAAATCTACTATCGCCAGATGGTTGCACCACACCATTGAATCAGCCTCTACTCTGCAAGGCAAGCCAGTGCCTGCCAGTCTTCGTGCACACTCGACTCAAGCTCAAGCTACATCTTGGGCCGAGCGATCACACGTAATCCCTCTTGATATTTGTCGAGCGGCAACCTGGTCTTCCTTGTCTACTTTTGTCCAGCATTATCACCTGGACTTTCAGGCATGTGAGGACAGTCGTTTTGGGGCTAGTGTGCTGTCAGCGTCTCTCTCTGCCCACCCTGGGGTTCATTAGCTTGGGTACTTCCCGCTTGTCTGGACTGGTCTAGCAGTATGAACTGGAAGGAGAAATTTCACTTACCGTTAATTTCCTTTCCTGGAATACTGCTAGACCAATCCAGAACCCACCCCATTGTCATTGTCACGACTGCTGGGGCAGAGGAGCCGATGTTCTTCTTACTTCAGACGCAAGCAATTACATATTCCGGAGAAAGTCCACAACAGTGGATTCAGAGTTTTTCTCCAAGGAATGATGTTTGATCCTTCTCCATCCTTCCTAGTTCGAGTTGAGGGTTTTAATTTAATTAGTTGTTAAGTGTACATAGTTGAGTTGGTTAGTCAAGCTTTCTCCTTATGTTGGTGCTTGTCAAAAGAATACTGACTAGGTCCTCTAGGGGCACTCCTATGTCACCCAGAGCCCAACCAATCACAGTTCTGGAGTGTTTATTCTCTGTCTCCATCTGCTAGCAGGGGAACATAACCCGCTTGTCTGGACTGGTCTAGCAGTATTCCAGGAAAGGAAATTAACGGTAAGTGAAATTTCTCCATTTGAAACATCCCCTCTCATGATCTTTGTGAAGTCCTAGTGTAGCATGGGAAAAAACCTCAATTGAAGAAGCCAAAATCTCACTTGGTTTTGATTTTATTCTGAGGGATGAAATACTTGCATAATGAGAAATGAAGCAAAAATATTTGCCAATGCCAAGAACATTTTCATGAACCGAGAAGATAAACCAAAGAACTTTATTTTGGCCAGCTATTCTTCTTCAGCTGGCTTCTTCTTTAACTTCTGGTACTATTTTGGATCGGTTTCGCTCTTATCTTTCTGCTCATACATTTTGGTTTATTGGCAAGGGGTAGCTGCCTCTTGTTTTCCTTCTACCTCTGGGGTTCCACAGGGCTCTATATCAGGCCCAATACTTTTTAACATCTTGCCCCTTTGGCCTACTTGTTAGATTTTTTGGGTTTTACATTTTTCATTTATGCAGATGTCATACAGCTTCTTCGCTTTCCTCCATATTTATTTCGGAGGTTTCCTCTAACCTGAATGTCATCACCTCATGGTTAAACTCCAGTACCCTTCAGTTGAATATTAAGAAATCTGAGGTTCTTCTATTTTCAAGGTCTGCTACCATATTGGATCCAAATTTGTTTCCTGCTATTTCTGGTACTCCACTTTCTATATGGGATTCAGTGAAGGTTTTGCCTGTGTTATTGGACAGGGAACTTAGGTTTGTACCACAGATTTCAAATGTCATGTGCAAAGTTTATTTCCTTTTATCCCGCTTGCATTTTATCCACTCTGTTCTTGATCACTTATCACTTTGTAGTCTTTTTTTGTCCCTGGTTATCCCTCAAATTAATTATTGCAATTCTTTATATTATGGCTTGCCACAGAAATTGATTTGATGCCTTCAACTGACTTATAGCACTGCAATTAAGCTCCTTTATGGGGCTTGGAGGTCTGATTATGTCACACCTTTATTATGATGTGAACATTGGTTACCAGTTCATTATCACCTCTGCATAAAGTTGCTTTTAATTGTGCATTTCTTTTCTTCTCTTTTGTTTTCTTATCTGCCATTTTAGGATTTGCGGCCCTTCCTATTTGGATGTTCATTTGCAGTGTTTTCGTTCCTGTTTCTCTGTTGTTGGTCCTTCATTACGGAATGGTCTCCGTCTGTAGGTTCATTTGGAGTCCTTTTCATAAGTCAAAGGTAGTGCTTAAGATGTTTTATTTCATTCAGGTTTTTCCTTCTAGTTAACTTATAAGTATTCTTCTGATGGGTATCGGCAGACTTTTTTTTTCTTTTTCCCCCTGTGTCTTATGTTGATTATTGTAAATTCCTTTGCTTTTTCCTGGTTTTCCCTTGTATTGTGGTTGCTTGTCTTCCTTTTCAATTTTGTATCTGTAAACCGCATCGATGTTTATGTGATTTGTGGTGTATCAAATAAATAAACTATTATCATTTCCTTTATGCTACATTGAATTAAGAGCCATATTTAGAATGAGGCTGTCCAATGATCCAGTGGTGCTAAACTTGCCAAACAGAATCTGGAAGACCAAGATTTTGGGGCTCTGGGAAGATTATAGTTGGAAAGCTGAAACTACAATAATAGACAATCAATCAAAAAGCCAAATACATTTTTGGCACTTTAAAAAAAAAAAAGCGTCACTGTGGGATAGGAAGCCATGGTGATTTTCTACCAGGTTGTGCTAGATCACTGACCAGGAATCTTTTAGAACTTGTTTCCTTTTTCCCCATTGGAGATGGGCCTGACTTGGTAACTTTTATTTCATTAAACTTTTCCACTATAAAAGGAAGGATCACACAAACATTAGCTCAGAATCATTAAAACTACCTACTAGACCAAACATTAGAAACATATCGAGCCTATAATACTATTTTTGCCAAATAATGTCCCAGAACCAAGGGGTATGTTTACTAAACTGTGTTAGCGGCTTCCATGCGATATCGGAGACACGGCCCCATTGAATTCAATGGGGCCACGGCTCCAATATCTCACGGAAGCCGCTACTGCTGTTTATTAAACATATCCCCAAGTCTCTTGTTAGGAGAAAATATAACTATATATTTACAAAAAATGTATCCAAACTTGTCATTCCACTAAATTCAAATTTTCTTCAAGACTGCTGCCCTGACCAGCTTCCAAGTGACTGCAGCTATCATCTGCTTGAAAATGTTTGTAAATCTCAGAATGGTGAATGGCGCAGACTACTAAATTTTGAAATAAATAAATAAATAAAATTTCATCATTATAGCTACATCTGGTGTGAGACCATGCCGGTCCTAGGCGGTTGCCTAGACCTGGGATAGCCTGGAGTTGTGGTAAATAAAGGACACTGTAGTCGTGATCCGAGTGAAATTAAAGTTGGGTTTTATTCCCCTTCCCTTGAGGATGTTGTAGAATAAGGGACAACATAAAGAACGGTTGTTTTCACCAGGGTAAAGGATGTTTAACCAATAATAATCATGCTTCTTTCCAGCACTAAAGTCCAACACTTTTCAATGTGCAAAATACAGTTTCTTTCTTGCTCTTTCCATTTAACAAAGACTCTCTATATCATCAGTCATGCATACAGCACATTTCATGGGTTCAAGGATATTTTCTGAGCTATTGCTCTCCCATTGCATAGGGCTAAGACCTGTCCCTGTATAAGGACATGGAGCCCCTATAAAGCTGCTCTCTGTGTCTTGCTCTGGGGAAACCTCAGTTGCCACCAGTGGGAGCGGTTTTTGTATGTCCCAGATATCAGGAGCTGTGCTGGGGATTTCTTCCCATGGCTTGGGCAAATAAGAGTTCCCTTGCTGGTTATAAGCCTGGCTTCTATCCCCGAGACTCCCTTTTCTCCCCTTAGCAAAAACAGGGTACTTATCTTTTCCTTTGGAGAAGATGATCTCAAACCCCTCTGCTTCCAGCCAAGGCTTCCTCTCTGCCCTGTAGCCTGCTCTTCTGTGGGAAGCCTGATTACGATGTCTGGCTGAGGGAAACTCACTTCCTGCTTCCCATGTGCTTCTTTGGACGTGACCTCTGCCTTCTGTTAACTGGACAGTTTGCCTTGGTGTGAGGACCCCTCTAGCTGGGGAGACCTTGCTGCAGTTTTGCTTATCCCACCTGGGTTTGCCAGCCTGCCTTTCTCCAGCCCTGGTTCTCCAAGGTAACGTGTCTTCCTGCAATTGCTTGGGATTTCTACTCTCACCTTCTCTCCAAGCCTGCCTGAAACAGCAGTCAGAGTTCCTTTGGTCTCTGCCTTCCTCCTGGCATTCAAGCTCCGGCTCCAGCCCTAATCCAGGCTCCAGCTTCCACTGCCAATGCTCATTCTGCTGCTTCCAACTCTCTTCCTCCTCCTTGTTCTCCTTCTGTGAGATTTCCCACCTGCTTTTATCTCTCAGCTCATCTAACGTGGAACGTGAGTCTGAGTCCAGGTGAGCCTGATTGGCACTCTCAATTCTTACTGCGTCACTACAACCCTGTGGAAAGTTTGTTTTCCTTTTCCCTGCCTCTCTGCACTGTGAATGCTGCAACTGCCCCTGAGGCTGCAAGGTAAGCTCTTCTTCCTTTTCATTTTTTAATATTTTAGGGTCTGTGTTTTTTAACTCCTGACAGATAAGCCCTTCCTCCACATTGTCCTTTAATGTTTCAGGCTTAGTGCTGTCTAGCTCCTGACAAGTAAGCTCTTCCTCTGCACTACCCTTTAATATTCCAGGTTTTGTGCTGTCTACCTCATGACACTGGTGATAAGTCTCTTGTACTACCATGAGAATAAGCGTCCATCTCTAAAACAGTAATGAATGTTACCCCATTAAGCAGCCCCCAGAAGTCAGCGTTTAGTGTCACAAGACTGAGCAATAAGTGGTGCATAATATGCTTAGATGTCTGACACTGCATCAGCCCTGTGTGGGACAGCAGCAGGAACAGACCTGAGAAATCAGGACAGGTGGTCAGAAAGAAACATACATATGTTAAGGCCAGCTTTAAATGACAGGTGTGGGTAACATGCTAAACTCATTCAGGATAGGGATGAGGGACTGCAGCTGAAGAATTCCTAGAAGTGTCATACTGAGGTCAGACCAATGTTCCACTGAGTGCAGCATCCTGTCTCCAACAGTAGCCAGTCTGGATCACTTGGAAGTACAGAGTAGATCCCAAATAGGAAAACCCATTTCATGTTGCCCACTTGCAAAAGTGAGAGGTAGAAACATTTAAGATGATCTAGCTAATTAATTGTTAATAGACCTGTCTATTAGAAACTTGTCCAAAGCTTTTTTAAACTCGCTATATTAGTAAACTTGAACACATTGTCTGGAAGCAAATCCCATAGATATATTGGCTCTAGAATTCATTTAGTTAGTTTCATGGAGAGCTCACTAGGCTTAGTTCTATTAGAAAGAGTCAATAACAAATCCCTATCCATTTGTTCTGTACTGTTCATGATTTCATAAAACTCTATCATGTCTTGCAGAAAGTCCCTGCTCTGTGTGTACATAAGGAGTGTGCATGGCCAAAGAAAGGTTTGGTTTGTACTTGTGTTAAATTAATTTTCCCAATTTTGCGGTATTGTTTCATGTTTGTTTCACATATTTGTTCTTTAGGCACACATGCACATACTAGAAATTTTTAAGTATACAAATCAATTGTATGCACATTATTTTGTAGGTATATGAGCATACAAGCAATTTGCATACACTTTAAATTTTTAGGTTACCAGACAAACAGAACATGGGCTCGTGAATGAACATCTCTAGTGTATACTGCTTGTCACTAGCACTTATTAGTCATTTTGGATTGACACTACCAGGATATACAATTGCCGTGAAGGTGCACTAAGAGCATGACTGAAAATCACCCTCTAGGAATTAAAATTCATAACAAAATTTCTGAAAGCAAGCTTCTGAAAGGATTATTATGAATGGTAAGTCTTCAGGGTGCCGTCCACCCTTGTGTCTTATACATGACACGACAAAGCCTCTTTATTTATGCAGCTGTTAGGAGCACTGTTGGCTTGAAACACAGCCTGCTGCCTTTCTGGTGGGGGGAAGGCATGAGTGTATCATCTACTTTTCTTTGGAAGGGAACCAGGAACCAAAGCATATCACTCTATTGAGAGGGCTGCACACTGCAGCTTATTAGTTAAATAAACCCTCCATCACACTTAAGCCTACGTGTTTCAATAGACAGGTATACATGATGGAAACCTTATCCCTTCCTGGAACAACACAGAACAAGGGGGATCACAGCTGAAAGAATATTGGGATCTGGGCCAGCTAAGGGTAAAGATAGTCAAAATCTGCAGAAATAATTGACAAATGAAACAGAGAAAATTACACGTGGAGCCTGATTCACGAAGGGGCACGTCCAGGAAGTCCGAACAGCCCTGAGCAAGACAGGCCCATTAGGACCAGATTCTGGACTGTGGGAACAAAACATTCCCACGGTACACAGAAGCGGGTCCGAGGAAGGTCTGACATGCTCCTGTTTGCCTGCGGGGACATCCTCCCCAAAGGCACCCCGTCTCCCATGGCCAATCAGGGCCTGGATTGGGTGGCAGAGACCCCCCTGCACCTGGCCCCGGGGGGGGATCCCCAGGCCCGATCGGCTTGCCGGTGCTGATTATTCCACCTTTGAGGTGGAATAATCAACACGTCCCCTCTGACCCTCAGGATGTACAGGGTCGTGACCTGAATCAGCCCTGTATGTCCTGCTGGCTCGGCCCGCCCCCGCTCCACCCAGATCCTGCCAGCTTTCCCCGTCCTGCGGATCTAGCCATGCAGGGACAGTAGGAGGGGGAATAGGGGCAGGACGTCTTGCGGGCCTGCACATCCTGCCAGGATGTGCAGCCCCTCAAGCTGCAACTTGAAATCAGACCCTTAGTCCTGTCAGTCCTAATGCAATATACAGAGCTTACATAATGAACCAAGGATCCTATGTTTATCCCATGCTTTCCACCACCTTCCCCAGAAAACTGGACTCACAAGGGCTCATTCCATCCCGGACGTCCAGCCCCTTTGCACGTCCAGGCTGAGCCGGATGTACATAAGAACATAACATAACATAAGATATGCCATACTGGGTCAGACCAAGGTCCATCAAGCCCAGTATCCTGTTTCCAATCTAGGTCATACGTACCTAGCAGTTTCCCCAAAAGACACAGGTTCCACAATGCTTCTACTGGGTCAGCATCCCCTTTACCATTTTGGTGGCTCTTCTCTGAACCTTTTCTAATAACGCTATATCCTTTTTAAGATACGGTGACCAGAATTGCACACAATATTCAAGGTGCGATCTCACCATGGAACGATATAGAGGCATTATAATATCTTTTGTTTTATTTTCCATTCCTTTCCTTATGATACCTAGCATTCTATTTGTTCTCTTGGCTGCTGCTGCACACTGGGCCAAGGGTTTTTTATTTTTATTTATTTATTTACATTCTCTTATATACCGCGCTATTCTGCATCAGTGCGGTTTACAATGAACAAACTGAAATTACATTGAACAGGGCATTATAACTTCAGAATAACTATTTTACAGGGAACATGGGCTATGGAGGGTTAAGTGGCTTGCCCAAGACCACAAGGAGCACCTGTGGGACTAGAAACCCCAGTCCTTCCGGCCCAAGGTTGCTGTCCTCTAGTGGGATTTGAACCTCCGACCTTCCGGCCTGAAGTACCTTGCCCCAACCACTAGGCCACTCCACTCCACCAAGTTTTAAAATGTTATCCACAATGACGCCTAAATCTTTTTCCTGGGTGGTGGTTCCTAATGCGGAACCTTGCATTGTGTAACCATAGTTTGGGTTGTTCTTCCCTAGGTGCATTACTTTGCACTTGTCCACATTAAATTTCATCTGCCATTTTGATGCCCAGTCTTCCAATTTATCAAGATCCTCTTGCAATTTTCCAAAATCCTCTTGGGTTTTAACAACTTTAAATAGTTTTGTGTCATCTGCAAATTTGATAACCTCACTTGTTATTCCACTTTCCAGGTCATTTATGAATATGTCAAAAAGCAACAGACCCAGCACAGATCCCTGGGGTACACCACTATTCATCTTTCTCCATTGGGAAAATTGGCCATTTAGCCCTACCCTCTGCTTTCTATCTTTTAACCAGTTCCTGATCCACAATAGTACACTGCCTCCTATCCCATGACTCTTTAGTTTTGCCAAAGGTCTCTGATGAAGGACCTTGTCAAAGGCTTTCTGAAAGTCCAGATACACAATATCAACTGACTCACCTTTGTCCACCTGTTTATTCACACCTTCAAAAAAACATAACAGATTAGTAAGACAAGATCTTCCTTGTCTAAAGCCATGTTGGCTGTCTCCCATTAGGCCATAACTATCTACATGCTGAGTAATTTTATTCTTTATGATGGTTTCTACCATTTTTCCTGGTACTGACATCAGGCTCACCGGTCGGTCTGTAGTTTCCCGGATCACCCCTGGAACCCTTTTTAAAAATTGATGTTACATTGGTGATCCTCCAATCTTCAGGTATTAGAGATGATTTTAATGATAGTTCACAGATTACTAATAGCAGGTCTGCAATCTCATATTTCAGTTCTTTCAACACCCTTGGATGTATACCATCCGGTCCAGGTGATTTGCTACTCTTCAGTTTATCAAATAGTTGTAATACATTGTCATGAGGTGTGTGTCAATACAGAGGAGTGTTTAAAAAGAAATCCTGTTTCTTTTAAGGAACTAGGTGTGCAATTACCCCCAGGCACAGCTAGAGGGAGCAGGAACAGACATTCGGGAGTTAATGAGCCTGGGAACTCTGATGGCTTGCACCTGGAAGTGAACCCGGAAGTCATTCCAAAGAGTTTGCTTTATAAATCAGAACAGAATGCTTGTAGAGCAGAGAAGGCTGAGAGGCACCAAGAGAAGGCTGGGAAGTACCCAGAGAAGGCTGGGAAGTACCCAGAGAAGGCTGGGAAACACCAAGAGAAGGCAGAGAAGACTGAGAGGAACCTGAGAAGGAACAGACTTCACAAGGCTGGGAGCCAGCAGGCCCAAACTGACCCTGCTGCACAAGGGAAGTTTGCTAGAGCCAGCTCTAAGGTGAGAGTGTCTGCCATGCCCTGTTCTTACAGTCTGCCTGAATCCAGAACAGAGAGACAGAAGCCAAGAACCAGGGAGAAGGGTTCTGAGAAGAGCTTACAATCTCTGAAGGATTATTATCAAGTTTTACCAGGTCAGAGAGGAAAGCACTTTTATGGTCAGCTGGAGTTCTTACCCAGAGAGAGTGGGGAATCCAGGACAAGTTTTACTCAACTGCCCAGAAGCACGGCTATATCCAATGCTGGCAGGCAGAGGCTCTGCTACCAAAGGAAAGTGACTGGAGGAGAAAACACTGTTGGTTCCAACTCGTCCAAATCCAGGTATGAATCACTAACCAATGACTGTGAATACTGTGCTCCTAAAAGCTCTGCTAAAACCCGTGCCCCTTGTGTGAGGGAAAAGAAACCAGATTGGTTTAATCAAATTCCTGCAGCCTTGAGAACCCCTGGCTATGGGAAGCCAGACCCCAGAGGCCTAACCTACAAGTCTGGGTCAGACAGGGACAGTGAATATTCCTCTACTGAGTATAGCGAAGGAGATTCTATGGAAATTGAATACCCAAATACTGTTCCCTTATCTCTGCCAGAACTTATGGAATGTGACTTGTGCACGGCCTCAGCTCCAGAGTCTGTGTGCTCTGTATAGTGAAGAAGAATTAATGAAATTTAATGGCTGTTTGCTTGTACTGAATTCCGGTAGTGAAGCCTGCCTTAATTGTGAAGCAACAATTGTAAATACTGGTACCTTTTTGACACAAAGGACTTTCTGTTTTCAATGATTATCTCTTATGTTGAACCTTTGCATTTAACGGGGAATAAAAAGCCTTATTTCCCTCCACCTGGTCTCATTAATGAGTGCCCCTAGGTAGTTGGAATCTGTGAGGTCACTTCTCTCAACTACGCCGAGTGAACTTACATTCCCTGGACTGCCTAGTATAATCTTTGCCCGGGGTCACCCCAACATTCTTAAGGCGTAGACGGGGCAGCCCTGCGACAACATCTTCTCGATGTATCGATATTTCCTTCAATTCTTCTGCACCTTTAAATACCACTTCAGTCATGGGTAACATCCCTATATCTTCCTCAGTAAAGACCGAAGCAAAGAATTCATTCAGTCTCTCTGCTATCGCCTTGTCGCCTCTTAGTGCCCCTTTAACCCCTCTATCATCTAACGGACCAACTGACTCTCTCACAGGTTGTTTGCTACAAATGTACTTGAAAAAGTCTTTTATTTCGCGTTTTTGCTTCCGCAGAAAGCTTTTTCTCAAATTCTCCCTTTGCCTGCCTTATCAATGTCTTGCATTTGACTTGCCAGTGCTTGTGCTGTTTCTAGGTTTCGTTGTTTGGCTCTTTTTTCCATTTTCTGAAAGATGCTTTTTTGGCAACAACAGCCTCTCTGACCTCACCTTTAAACCATGCTGGCAGTTTTTTGGACTTCTTTCCACTTTTCTTAAAGCGTGGAATACAGCTGGTCTGGGCTTCCAAGATAGTATTTTTCAACAACACCCAAGCTTGATGTAAGTCTTTAACCTTTGCAACTGCTCCTTTTAGTTTTTTCTTTACTATTTTCCTCATTTTATCATAGTTTCCCTTTTGAAAGTTAAAATGTAGTACTGTGGATTTCCTTACTATCCCTCCTCCACAAATTAAATCAAAGGCGATCATGCTATGATCACTATTGCCAAGTGGCCCCAACATCCTTATCTCTTGCACTAGATCTGGTGTTCCATTAAGGACTAGGTCTAATATTGCTTCCCCTCTTGTCGGTTCATGAACCAGCTGCTCCAAGAAGCAGTCATTTATTTCATCTAGGAACTTTATCTCCCTAGCATGTCCTGCCGTGACACTGACCCAGTCAATACTGGGGTAATTGAAATCACCCATTATTATTACTGCGCTGTAACGTTTGTTAGCTTCCTTGATTTCTTTGAGCATTTCATCATCCATTTGCTCATTCTGGCCAGGCGGTCGATAGTACACCCCCACTGCCATCGCCTTCCCCTTTTTACATGGAATTTCAATCCATAGAGATTCTACAGCAAATTTTGTTTCCTGCAAAACTTTAATCCTTTCTGACTCAATGCCCTCTCTAACATAGAGCGCAACCCCTCCACCAATTTGATCAGCTCTATCATTACGATATAGTTTGTACCCAGGTATCACAGTGTCCCACTGGTTGTCCTCCTTCCACCATGTCTCTGATATTCCAATGATATCTAACCTCTCATTTAGTGCTATATATTCTAACTCTCCCATCTTATTTTTTAGACTTCTAGCATTTGCATACAAGCATTTTAGAGACTGTATTTTATTCATATTAATTTGGCTGTTGGTAGACATGGGTAATTTGGGATCTTTAAGCTCTGTCTGCTCCATACTCGAGGGCATTTGGGCTACTTTACTCTTTTTTGGAACCTCTCTGCTTTTGGTAGTATCCTTCAAGGATACATTCTTCCGAACCATCTGCTCTTGGGCGACTGTCGGCTTTCCCCTATTATCTAGTTTAAAAGCTGCTCTATCTCGTTTTTAAAGGTTAATGCCAGCAGCCTGGTTCCATCCCGGTTAAGGTGAAGCCCATCCCTTTGGAAGAGCCCCTCCTTTCCCCAGAATGTTCCCCAGTTCCTAACAAATCCCAACTCCTCATCTCTGCACCATTGTCTCATCCATGCATTGAGACTCCGGAGCTCTGCCTGCCTTTTGGGTCCTGTGCGTGGAACGGGAAGCATTTCGGAGAACGCTACCCTGGAAGTTCTGGATTTCAACTTCCTACCTAAAAGCCTAAATTTAGCCTCCAGAACCTCCCTACCACATTTTACTATGTCATTGGTACCGACATGTATCAAGACAGCAGACTCCTCCCCAGCACTATCTAAGACCTTATCTAGGTGGCGCGTGAGGTCCGCTACCTTCGCACCAGGCAGGCATGTTACCAGGCGATCCTCATGTCCACCAGCCACCCAGCTATCTACATGCCTAATGATCGAATCACCAACTATAACGGCTGTTCTAACCCTTCCCTCATGGACACATGGCCCTGGAGAAACTTCATTGGTGCGAGAGGGTTTTACATCACCTGGAGGACAGGTCCTAATTACAGGATCACTTCCTGCCACACCAGGGTGATGCTGTCCTGTCACGTGACCTCTCTCCTCCATGGCAACAGGGATGCTGCCAGACTAGAGGTGGGACTTCAGGACTATATCCCTGTAGGTCTCGTCTATGTACCTCTCTGTCTTTCTTATGTTTTCCAAGTCTGCTACTCTAGCCTCTAGAGAACGATCTCCTTGTAGCTAGTGCACACGTAAGACCACTCTCCAACTGGGAGAAAATCATACATGTGACACTCAATGCAAAAGACTGGAAGCCCCCATCTCGCTGCTGGACTGCTGTCTGCATCTTAGTTTTAAGCTTGTGTTTAGATCTGTAAGTTCTTTACTTACTAAGGGTTGCTCTGGATATTTATATTAATAAAACTGTACCTAATACGTTTAGTATACCTTGTTCACCTGAAGCTTAATTAATCTCAGGTCCTTAGTGTATGACTGATTTGGGTAATGAGCTTCAACTGAGAGCACCTCCTGTCCTTTAAGATGTGTAAGTACCTATAAAGCTATGATTATCCCAGGGGTGGGTGGGTGTTGGGGAGGGAGGGAAATAACACTTATTAAAAGAGGGCTGCTACACAGTACCCTGTCCTGTGATGCTGAGGTAAGCTATATTCTGATTGGATTTAAATTATAGCTATTTGCTGCTGCTAGGCTCTAACTTATTATGAAATTTAAACTACAAGCTCTCTGCTGGGTTCTAAATTTAACCAGAATACTCTCTTCTGTGTTTTAAATTTAAACTAAAAGTACTTTGCTGATGCTAGGCCCTGAGTGACTGTTAAATTTAAACTACAAGCTCTCTGCTGGGTATGAAATGTAACCAGAAAGTTCTCTTCTGTGTTTTAAATTTAAACTTAAACTGCTGCTGCTAGGCCCTGACTGATTTAACAAAAAATAGTGGTTCACAGATTAATTAGCTTTAATAGAAATAATTCCTTTCAGAAAATTCCCAGAAGTATATACTCACAATTGCAGATCTCTCTCCAGAAGTAACAGTCCCCTTTTCTAGTCCTTCAAAACAGAGGGCTTGCTATTCAGATCCCGTGGGGCACGTCTAGCCCCACAAGATCAGAATCATGAATAGGCCTGTACGTACAGGCTGGGACTGTGATTCAGCCTGGCCTGCATATACAGACCTGATCCCGGCTAACTCAGTCAGGGCTCTACTATGGAGCTGCGGCATCATGGCATCTGGTTACATGGCACTGTGGCTCCATTCTAAAGCCGCGATCCCGGCTGCTGGACTTCAAAGGTGATTTCCCCACAGCTCGACTCCTGATCTGGCCTCCTAAGGCCAGGGATGGGCTGCAGGGGAATGTTCTCGGGTCCCCCTGCCCCATCCATGCCCCAGGCCCGAAAAAAAAAAAAAAGGTCCAGGGAAGTTATTCCACATCGGAGGTGGAATAACTTCCCTGCACAAGTCGCCAGCCCTGTATGTCCAGGGCCGGCGCACGCTCAGACTCTGCCCCCAAGCCGTCCCTTCAAGCTCACATCTATCTTCCCCATACAACCTGCGGGGAAGTTAGATGCTGGCATGGAAGACACAAATAGCGGGGATAGACGTCCCATTGGGACATCCATCCCCGCTATTCATGCAATAGAATAACCCCCACAGTATTTACCATCTTCTCTGTGAAGCAGTATTTCCACACATTACTCCTGAATCTACTGACCTTTTATCTCTTAGCATGATCTCTTACTGAAAAAAACTAGTACATTGGCAAAAGCTTGCATTAGTTATACTTTTGAGATATATGAATCTCTATAATATCCCCACTCTTCGTCTCTGAGGCCATACATGTGTGAAAAATGAAATTATCAAAAGCAAAAAACTGAAACCAATGAACATGTGTCTTGATTTAATTATGAGAACTTTCCCTGATTTATTTATTGTACATAGCATGGTAAAATTTCTACAAGCATATAACAAACATCTTTTTAACAAATTTTAGGACTTGAGTCATTCGAATTTCTTTATAGATTCTAGGACAGATTTCAGCTATAAAAATTGTCATTTTATTAACAAGATATTGTCCTTTCCTTGAGTCCTGCTCGACCAGTGCAGAGAAGTGGGTTGTGCAGATTGGTGGAGACAGAGAATTAATGAAAAGCCCAGGTTTCAATGACATCACTCCCATGCAGCTATTCGCCTCAGCCACCAGATGTCTCTTCAGTATCCATCTCAAAGCATATAGGGGCACATGGCAAGCCTCACATAATGTCAGCATGGGCAACAATGAGTAAGCAAACAGTAAAGAACTATGTACAGGAAAGCATCAACAGAAGGCTGTCAGTAGAGAATCAACCTGCAGAATGTAAACCATAGGAGACCCAAAAGGTATTGCCGCAGAAGAACAGAGCAGACACTGTTCCAGAGGCGGGCCCTGGACTGGTCTAGTACAACTCAAGAAAAGAACATTATCTGATAAGTAAAATGTCACCTTCCATATCATCCTGCTAGACCAGTCCAGAAAGTGGGATGTACCAAAGCTACAGTAAATTCCATTGGGTGGGAAGACACAGCAGCTCGCAAAACTTTAGAGCCAAAGGCCGTGTCTGCCTGCACATGGACATCCAAGCGGTAATGCTTGACAAAAGTGGAAAGTGATGCCCACATTGCTGACTGACAAATGTCTGCAGGGGCTACCAAGCTCCACTCTGCCCATGAGGACGTTTGCGCTCAGGTAGAATGAGTGCACAAACCCTCCAGATCCAGCCGGTTCAGCAACAGATATGCTGAGGCAATGTCCTCCTTAATCCAACACCCCAGTGTAGACTTAGCTGCCATGCCACCTTTGTGTGGGCCAGCAAACAGCACAAAGAGATGGTTGGACTTATGAAAAGAATTCATAACCTCCAAGTACCAGAGAAGCACCCTCCGGACATCCACATGACGAAGATCTTTATCTTTATCCTTCCCCTGACACTGCCCCTTAGAAAAGGAGGGCAAGCAAACCACCCGGTTCACATGAAAGGGAGAAATCACCTTAGGTAAGAAGGAAGGCAAAGGCTGAATTTAAATGGCCTCCTCAGAAAAAGACAGATAAGGGTCCCAGCAAGACAGAGCTTGCAGCTCAGATATCCACCTTGTGGAACAAATCATGACCAAAGAGACAGTCTTAAGCATCAAATCCTTCAGAGTAGTATGCTTCAATGGCTCAAAGGGTGCCAGACACAGATCCAGGAAGGGATCACAGACCAGAGGGGAAGACTCAGCTGCTGAACCCTCTGAAGAAAGTGTGAAACATCTGGGTGAAAGGCTAGAGACTTGCCAGCCACTGGACTTCAGAAACAGGCCAAAGCTGCCACCTGAACCTTCAGGGAGCTAAGGGAAAGGCCCTTCTTCAGATTGTCTTGTAGAAAAGCCAACAGAGATGGCACCTTGGACGTTTCAGGGGTCAACTGCCATGTCATCACTGAGAGGCACAAGATCTGCACATATGCCAACTTGACAGACCTCCTCTGGGTTCTCAGCAGAGTGGAAACCACCGTCGAAGAGTAGCCCTCACATGCTAGCTGTCTCCTTTCAAGAGCCAAGCCATAAGTGAGAAGGGACCCGGGTCTTCCAAATCAGTCCCTGCCACAATAGGCCCCAATATGGAGGCAATCTAAGAGGTGGCGCTTGCTCAGGCAAACAGGAGAGCCATCTCCAGAACTAACCAGCACTTCTCATGCTGCCTTGCCAATTGACATAAGCCACCACTGTGGCATTATCCAAAAACTGCCTGGCCCTCATCAGGGGCTGGAAACACAGAAGAGCCAAACTGATGATCCTTGCTTCGAGGTGGTTGATGGACCACACTGTTTCCCTGCGGTTCCAATGGCCCTGGGCTATATAGTCTTGGCCATGGGCTCCCCAGCCCGAGAGACTGGCATCCATCATTAGAAGGATCCAGGATAAATTGTCCAGTGGTATGCCCTTCCTCAGATGATAGGGCTGCTGCCACCATCGCAGGCTGACCCTCACAATCATTGGGAGCAGAAGCCTGCACTGGAATTCCTGAGAACTCGGGGACCACTGAGCCAGCAAGGACTGCTGGAGTGGCCACATGTGAGCATGCACCAAAGGCACCAGCAATCCGAGGAGTTGAAAATAATCCCAGACTCTGGGAGCCTGCTGTGAACAGACAGTGCCATGCAATCCAACAGTCTTTTGACTTTCTCCTCTGGCAGGAAGACTCTGCCCACTTGAGTATCAAAACGTGCTCCCAGGAATTCCAAGGACTGGGAAGGCCACAACTTGCTCTTTCCCCCGGTTGATCACACAGACAAGGCTTTCCAAAAAGGACACCTCTTGGGACGCTACCTGAGATGTTTCTGAAAGAGAATGGGCCCGGAATATCCAGTCATGCATATATGGGTACACACAGATCCTTTAGCACCATAGCCACCATTACCATGACCTTGGAGAACATCCTCAAGGTGGTGGAGAGCCCGAAAGGAAGGTTGAAGAACTGATAGAGCCAAGCATGGCAAAATGCAGACACTTTTGCTGATCTTCTTGGATCAGGATATGAAAATATGCTTTGGCCAGATCCAGAAAAGCCAAGAACTCCCCTTGGTGTACTGCTTGAATAAATGATCACAAGGTTTCCATCCGGAAGCGCAGGATACTCAAGTGCTCATCAGCACCCTTGAGGTCCAGAATAGGCCAGAAGGAACTGTCCTTTTTTTTTTTTGGACACCACAAAATTGTTGGAGTACCTGCCCATGCCCCTTTCATCCGGGGGAACTGGCACCACCGCCTTTACGTGCAGCAACTTGTTCAAGGTGGTCTGCACAGCAGTACTTCTGATTACAGATCCACAAGGGGAAATGACAAAGGCATCCAGGGTCATCTCTTTGCTTTCCAGGACATAGCCAAATTGAATGTTGTTTAGCACCCAGCGATCCTTGGAGACCCAGGCCCATTCTTGAAAGAAGCAGTGAAGCCTTCCTCCAACCAGAGGAATCAAGGTATGGGCCCCCAAACCTTCATTGTGCAGCCCAGGAGAGTCCTCCACTGGAAGGGACCAAGTCCGGAGTGTGCGTTTACCTGCTATTTCCTCTCCACTTGGATTGCTTGCTATCTCCCGGTGTGTGCTGAAGCCACGTGGGTAGCTGTGGGCTATAAGATCTGCGCCCCCACCGCGGCACTCTGAGTGTGCGTTTACCTGCTATTTCCTCTCCACTTGGATTGCTTGCTATCTCCCGGTGTGTGCTGAAGCCACGTGGGTAGCTGTGGGCTATAAGATCTGCGCCCCCACCGCGGCACTCTGAGTGTGCGTTTACCTGCTATTTCCTCTCCACTTGGATTGCTTGCTATCTCCCGGTCTGTGCTGAAGCCACGTGGGTAGCTGTGGGCTATAAGATCTGAGCCCCCACCGCGGGACGCGCACCGCGGGCGCGTGCCCGAGGGCACGTGCTCCGAAGGGGCGTGTCCAAAGGGGCAGGTCCCGCCCCTTTGGAGCCCCTTCGGAGCACGTAGGAGCTTATTCTGGAGTTGTTTCTGAGTTTGGATTACAATTGTACCTTGTATGGGGAAGCGAAAGAAGAAACCTTTCTCCTCCTTGATGGCTACAAGTAAGGCGGTCAAGGTAGTTGGTCCCATGGACAGTCATGTCAAGTCTGTGGTTCCTTCCCTTCCCGCCCAACTATCACCGGAGTCTTCTACTTCTCTCAGTTCCCCTCCTGGTGATTTGTCTCCAGATCCGCGACGGGTTGTGACTCCTCCCAGCATGGAACTTTCACTTTCGGATGTGAGTTCTCCCCGGTTGGTTGGGGAGGACTCTACGCCGGTTCCTTCTCAGCTGCCGGCTTCCTTCTTGAAGGTAAAAGATCTTGCTACTGTTTTGCCTATTCCTTTCGACTTCACTGTTAATGTAGACACCCCTATGCCTCCTAAAGAAATTTCTTTACAAGATATCTGGCAGGTGGTTTCATGGACTGAGATTTCTTTGAAGTCTTCTTTATTAAAATTGTCCAAGTTTACACATGAAACCGTTACTGCCTTGACAGACTGTCAGACCAGACTGGATAAGTTGGAACAATCTAAAATTAGAACTGATGGTTTAATTTCCTCTGTACAGGGGGTCTTGGCATCCTCTGTCCAAGACTCCCTATTGTTGCATCAACGCGATGAGGTTTTTGAAAACTCCTTGCGGGTCAAAAATTTACGTTTTTTGAATTTTCCCCGTACCCATTACTTGTCTCCTTCTATATTATTTTTTAAGTATCTTAAAGATGTTTTGAAAATACCTAATTCTGATTCTATACTTTTATCAAAAATTTACTATCTGCCTTCCGGGGTCCGTCAGGTTTTGAGGGCGGACTCCGAGACTGGAGCTACAGCCCTGCAAGGAGTTGATCAATTAAATCCACCTAGTTTAGATTTATCTGAATTTTTGGAGACTTCTATTGAGGAGATTTCAACCAGAGCAACCCTACTGGTATCTTTTGCGTTGGAAAAAGATAAGGATATAGTTTTGCGTACCTATTTTAAATTACGTCAAGAAAAATATTTTGGTCAGACAATTCAGGTATTTCCTGACGTCTGTCGTACCACTCAGATAAAGCGGAAAGCGTTTCTTGTATTAAGACCTCGAGTTCAGGCTATGGGAGCTACGTTTATGTTGAAATATCCCTGCAAATGTGTGATAGTTTATAAGGCTAAATCTTATGTTTTTTTAGATTATCTTCAATTAGAGTCCTTTTTGAAGGAATCGGTGGCTGACTAAGTTTTTCTTTGTCGTTTACTTATTTCTTAGTTCTGGCTAAGTTAAAAGGAGTCTTTGTAATTTTCAATCCAATTAGAGATATTTCCTGGACAACTTGTATTGTATGTCGCACTCCATATTGTGGGCTGGGTGTTTTATCTTGTTGTTTAAACCTCTGTGCATTTTGTTTGGATTACTTGTATTACCTGTTGTATACTTTAAATAAAGTTTTATAATCTAAAAAAAAAAAAAAAAAAGGAAGGGACCAAGTCCCTGGGCCCATGCGCTTCATGATAGGACTGAGAATGAGCCCAAAGTCTGGAAGCAGAGGGGAAGAAAGACTTCCAGGTCAGTAACAACGAGTCTCGAGACCCCTAGGAGTCTAGCCAGCATGCCTATGGTGGGTGGGTCGGTGGAGGCTGATGAGAAAGGGGTTCCTGCCTGCATCACAGGCCCCCTGGACCTGTCTTCCAGAAGACGGTAAGATTTTGTCTCACCAAGGTATTTCATCAGCTTCTCCAAATCGGCTCCAAAAAAAAGATGCTTTGGAAGATGTGCCCACTGCCCAGTGCTGGAGCCAAATCCAATGCAATGGCATTATAGACGGGGCACTGTCCCTGGCCACCAAACATACCAGGTCATATATGGCATCAGACTGGAAGTCCACAGCTGACTTTAAAAAGGGGTAGTATCATCTGGTGGAGGAGACTAAATCCACTGCAGCAGGGCTCGAGACTTCAGGCCTGCACATACCACCAACTGAAGAATAGCAGCCGCGGTGACAAAATGGTTTCAACGATGATTCAACTTTTGGTCCAGAAAATCCTCTGCCGATCCACCTTCCACAGGAATAGTGGTCCAACTGGTAAGTGCCATGACCTGCACATCCACCTTGGGAATATTAAACCACGCAACACACTCCTTCTCCAGGAGAGCGTACATCTTCTTATACACCCTTAGCCCTATAGGCGGGGAATCAAGGGAATTCCACTCTAACCGGATCATGTCCATGATCACGTTCAGGATCAGGAAGACAGTAGTAGATTTACACACCCCTTGCAGGTGCGGGTGCATCTTCAACTCCTGCTCCGTACCTGGAGCATCTGCCAAACTCAAGGTGGATGAGACCCTGGCAAGCAACACCACCAGCTTCTTCTTCTGGAATAGGTAGATCACACCAGCCTTTTCACAATCCTCTGAAGGTGACAGTATTTCTTCGTCCACATTAGAGCCCAGTACTGAGACATCTGAATCCAAGTCACAGTCCAAATCTCAAACAGATCACAGTTGATCCCCATATCCAGGGGGCACCCCTCGTCAGAGATACTTAGTCAAAGTTAAAGAGAGCTTGCATTCTCAGGCTATCCCTCATGAGACTGTGCCCAGGGGCACCCAGAGGCTGCAGGGTCTGAATTTCCACACCAGAAGGACTAGGCCCCCTGTAAAAATTAAAAACATTCCGGGAAGGAAAATCCAAAGTTCAGAAACTCTTCTTTCAGAAATGACCCCCCAACACCAAGGGGCATAGCCACTGCAGATCCCCTAAAGGACAAGGAGCGGCTCACAACACGGTCACTGGACATTATAGCCAGCTGAATATCCTTACTCACAGTGCTATCCACCCATTAAGGACAATAACAAGGTCAAGACTTGGTACTCACCCCCTGAGAGCCCCAGGCAATTTGTGCTGGGCTCAGCTCTACTCCCCTGAAACTGTTTTACTGGCTTAGTAGCGCTGCATTTAAAGTGTCTGGCACACAGATCCCTCTGAGAGCCTTCTGCAATCTTCAGGAGAGAGCGGGGGAAACAGAAGGAGGGAGGGGGTGTTGAGGGTATGTGAGGCTGCAGCATTCTTCCAGATCCTTCCAATTTCTGGCTGCTCAACAGGCTTTTATCTTGAAAAGAACGTGGACCTGAACCAATTTTCCCTCTTCCTATGGCTACCAAAAAGACTACAGTCTAGTGAAGCCTCCCATGATATGCTCCAGTGAGTCACCCTCAAGATGGTCATTCACGAGCGTTTAATCAATCTTTTCCTTTCAAATCTTCAGATTTTCTGCAGAGAGGAGAAAATCCATCTACCATCTGCTGGAGACAAAGAAATACTGAAGAGAACTCTAGCAGCTGAGATGAATAAAGGCATGGGAATGATGTCATTAAAATATGGGCTTTTCATTGGTTCTTTGTCTCCACCAATCCGCTGGTAGGGGAACACAATCTACTTATCTGGACTGATCTGCAGGGCGTTATGGAAGTAACTTTTTACAGACCTTGCATGTATTTCCCTATGGAAAGTTAGAAAAAAGGAGATCTAAAGTCTATGGAGAAATTGACAGTCCTGGGCACCTCACTGACACATACAAGAGATTTTGACAACATGAAACAAACGGCATGTGCCTGTCACTGCAAGTTTGTGGTTAGCAATGAGTTACCAGTGGAATTGAGATAACTGATTGCTTAACTGTTTCAAAAAAAGCTAAAAGCATTTTTGATTTTTTTTCTTTTAGCCAGGCTTGTGGCTGATTTCATGGTGTGAGGGCAATTTTGTTGCATTTTTTAAAGCATACGAGATGTGATCAAAAAGTATCGAGATTTGTTGTGTAACTACATAACATTATATTGCACCACAAAGTTACTAAGCATGCAGTGCAGCACTCTACACATGCTGTGCATGTGTAGAGTGCTGCATGGCTACAACACACCTGTACTTTTTTAATCACGTGATGTTTGGTATCATGTAAAAGCAGCTCATCAGATTTACAATGAATTAAAAAAATGAACAGCGAATTTGCATTAAATTCTGCCAGAAACTTGGAGATTCATGCAAAGAGACTTATGACAGGTTACAGCAAGTATACGGAGATGAATGCATGATACAAACATTTCCAAGATGGCCACCACCGTGTTGCGAGTGATGAATGTTCTAGGTGGCTATCCATGAGCAGGAATGAAGACAAAGTTGAAGCAGTGCATGCCATAATATGTGCAAATCATGATTGACCATCAGGGAGCTTGCTGAGGACATGGACATCAGTTTCAGGTCGGTACAGTGCATTCTTACTGTCAATTTGTGGATGTGATGTGTGTCTGTAAAATTCATGCAGAAATTCCTGTCCCCTGACCAAAAAGAAGATTGACTTTCTGCAGCCAATGAGTTGGAATGCATTGAAAATGACTCAGATTTCATCAAAAAGATTATTACTGGTGATGAATCATGGGTTTATGGTTATGACCCAGAAACCAAGGCTCAATCCTCACAATGGAGACTCCAGACTCTCCCAGACCCAACAAAGCCTGTCAGGCGAGGAGCAATGTCAGGGTCATGCTCATAGTTTTTTTTGATTACCAGAGTTCATCAAGAGTATGCTCCCAAAGGCCAAACCATCAATAAGGAGTACTACTTCCGAGTTCTGACTCGTTTGAGAAATGTAGTTTGTCGTAAGAGGCCAGAGTTGCACAGGAATGGTGAATAGTTGCTTCATTATGATAACGCCCAGCTCACACATCACATCTTGTCCAGCAGTTCTTGGCCAAACAATAAATCAAGCAAGTCCATCAACCTCTGTACTCACCTGACCTCACACCCTGTGACTTTTTCTTGTTTCAAAAACTGAAATTACCACCGAAAGAAAGGAAATGTGATGATTTGGAGACCATTAAGCAAAATTTGACACAGCAGCTTCACAACATAACGAGGCATTTCAAAATTGCAGCAGTGGCGGAAACGCTGGAGGAAGTGTTTTATCGGATGGGGACTACTTTGAAGGAGACGGAGTGCAATAACTGTCAGTGTTATACTTCTTGTCATTGTACAAGTCTCAATACTTTTTGATCACACCTCATACGTATGTTTTCTACAGTTTTTCAATGTGCTGCTTTTATTCTGTAAATTGCATTGACTTCAGATACAGATTTTGGCACAGGCAATTACCTAGGGAACCAAATTTCAATGGCACAAATACCTGGGCTAAACAGGGGCCCGATTCTGCTTGTTCTATGGTCACGCTCTATGATCTCCTGAGAAGAAATCTCCCCTCCTCCCCAACAATCCAGTCCTGCCTAAGGGCATCAGCATCTTAAAACGAGCATTGATTGACTTCTTGCAGTGTAATGTGATCCATAAATGTGTGCATTTAAATAGAAAAGTAAATCATTATGGGATATTAATTGAAAGGACAGCTTCAGATCTTTCTTCTAAAAAAAAAAAAAGTAAAGAAAATCTAAATTTCCAGCATGCATGTAATGGTCATCAATTCTTTCGAGGACAAGGGAAATATATACCACCCCTGAACGTACACTGTTTTGACCCGATGAAAAGCGGTATAAAAGCATTGTTAAATAAATAAATAAATGCTGTCTTTTACATTTGCTTGGCTTGTTACAGGAACTACCACTGAGAAAAGGTTTCTACTGTCGCCTACCCACATTCTTTCACTTCTAGTACAAACATGCACACCTAGACTATCCATGGTGATAAGCCTCCAGCAAGCAAGTCAAAGTTCCTCTCTGGGCTAGGAGAGTCACTCTTTTTACTTGGTTTCTGTTATTTCTTAATTAGCTGGCAATTTTATAAGGTGGCACCTACTTTATGCTTGAAAGTAATCACTTTCTTAGATGCAGTTTTATAAAGACACATAAGCACCTATGTATCTTTATAAAATACTAGCATAAACGCTCCTACATTGCTGGCACAGACATTCAGACCAGTTCTGGAGCAGGTGTACATGTCCACACCTACAATTGTTCAATACGCATGTAGTTTACTGTATGTTATAATCTGTATGCATACTTGCATGCTTCACCCATGCTCTGCCCAAATTCCACCCATGTGCACGCTTGCTGGCAAAGTGTATACCATCATGCCAAAGTGCTGGTTGGTATTAGCTACTGTGATAAGGAAGCTTATCATAGCTCAGGTAGGAGCTATAGAAAAGATGATGTGACTCTGAACAAGCAACCTGTCAGTTCTGGTAGAAGTGAGAAAACAGAATTTTCACATAAAAGACTACCAGTCCCAGAATGCACCAGGTTTCCAGCAGCCATGAGAGGGGCTGAAGTGAGAGAATGTGTGTGCAATCAAGAGAGCTATGAGGTAATCCCTAAGCACTCATCTCAAAGGGCAGGGCCTGATTCAACACAGCTGCGCTGTGTTAGGGAGCAGCACACATTAGAACAGGATAAGAATAGAGCTTATTCTTCAGATAACAGCTACAGAGGGAGGAAGAGATACAGAGACAGCAACGGCTACAAGCACCAGTATCACCTGGAGAAACAGAAGCCAAGCCAAGCAGATAGAGAGAGAAGGAAACTCTCTGGAAGGAAGAGAAGAAAGGCCATTGGAAGGTCTGGGAGATTCCAAGGCAGTACTCATACTGGGAGGTATTCCAAAAGCCAGCAGAGTCCATTGGACTGGATTCAGCCAGAGGAATGGAGTGGCAGAGATAGGAATCACCAGTGGCTACCTGGAAGAGAGAAGACTGCATGTGGAAGGGACTTTCAGACCAAGGCCAGAAGGTATGTGAGAGAAGATCCAGCGTCCAGGGATCAAGATTGGAAGGCTGGACATCAGAATTGGATTACATATTGGCCAGGCTATACAGAGAGGAATAATGATAGCAGGAGAGGCTCAGGTATGAACACTGATCCAGACCCTATCTATAATAGAGAATGGCAGCAAGGGAATAAGCATTCTCATGATAGTGCCTTAATGAAAGACTCATCTGTGCCAATGTATGATATTGACCCTATGATTGTTGATGCAGGGGGAAATACAGCAGATGAAACTATTTACATGGACTGTTCTTTATCTAAATGCTATTGCTAGTTTTCTATGAGCAAACACATCAGCCATCACAAAGAAACCTAACTTTGTTCTTTATTTCCACTGCAAACAGCTCTTAAAGCAGGATTTGGGCTCACACAGTAGCAGCCAGCCAGCTAAAGGCTTTCAGCTGGTCCATTGATAGTAATTAGGGCTGCACCTGATTGTGTGTGTGAGCAAGGGAGAATCACTGCTGAGATCGGCGTGGAAAATAAGCAGAAGTTAACCTAACCAGCAAAGTTTATTCTTTACTTTGTGCCTTTGTATTTGGTAATTATTTGCTAAGAAAACATTAGCTAATTGCCTGACAAGCTGAAGGTTGTTTTCTGGTTTACTTTGTGACTTTTTGTTATCCATTTTAAACACTGCAAGCAAGTAACCTCATTTATAGTGCTATCAAGCATACATGTGCTGGGTGAATTAAACCCCATCAATAAAAGAAGTATTTTATTGATCTTACCACTTGGTTTCACAACTCAAATTATTGTCATCAGCTGTGTTTGGGAGTGAATGAACTACAATACCCACAATACCTTGCAAGAATCATATGAATATATGCATCGTCAAGATTGTGTAAGTTCTCACCCTAGGCAGCCGTCTGACAAATGGCGTAGTTTTTCGGATTGCTCTTGCACCAAGAGGATTTACTTGTTGTGGATTACAAATAAAAGTCAAGTTTAAAGCTGTAAGAAGATTTCTTTCCCTCATCTGCACTTTGGAAGAAAAGTGGTTGTTCCAGGAAGCTGTCCCAGAGGAAAAGACCCTGTGCAAAGCTGGATTCATCACTGAGACAAGGTAGTATGTACCTGGGCATGTCTAGTGGTGGATGTGTGTAAGCACAGGGGGTAATTGAAAAAAAAAAAAAAAAGTTGAGAAAAAAAAAAACCCACACCTGGTTGGAAGGTGCTGCTCTTTGGTTTTTTTTTCTCTCTTTTCTTGCAGGGGTCAAGATGGATCCGAGGGAGATGGCTCAGTGGATGGCAGCCCAATTCAGCAAGCAGCAGGAGCTATCACAGCAGGCCCAGGACACTCCTATGAAGGCCTTAATGGAACAGCAGAAACCAGTGCTTGATCTGGTGCAAGCTCTAGTTCAGCTGCAGAGCCAAAGTGGAACAGATGCAAGACCAGCAGTTAGTACTGGTACACCACATGTGAACAATGTGGGACTCAATCAAGTGATTGGGGCATTTAATTTTGGGAAATTAACTCCAGAAGATAATGTTGATGATTTTCTAGAGTCTTTTGAAAGAGTGGCACAGGCTTTAGCATGGCCAGAGACCCAGTGGGCAGTAAGGCTGGCAGCCTCATTAACTGGAGAGGCACTAGCAGCTTACAGAGCAATGCCAGCAGCCCAGGCTTTGATTTATAAGGATGTAAAGGCAGCTATTAGAGATCGCCTAGGATTGTCTATTTCAGAGTATAGGCGAATGTTTAGAGCTGTTACATTGAAAGTGGGTGAGACACCCAGGGCTCTGAGTCAGAGAATCAGAAGTTTAGCTGTAAAATGGTTGGAGCCTGAGCAAAAGACAGTAGAAATGTTATTAGATATTATAATGCTGGAACAATTTATGCTTGGGGTACCTAAAGATTTGAATGTTTTTCTTATACAGCAAAATTGCCAAAATCTTGGAGAGGCAACCGTGCTAGCAGAGAGATTCTTGGAAGCCACGCAGGCTTGCCATAGAATGGGTGGCCCTCTAAAGATGGATGCTGAGGCTAGATGTGCTGTATCAGAAAAAGGAATAATTAAGAATGTACTGTATCAAACCAGATGACACAGTGGAATAGAAGGAAATGTTTCAAGTGTGGAAAAGTGGGACACTTAGAGAAGAGATGCCAGACACACACTAGTTTAATGGGTCTGGATTTAAAACAGCCCAAGGAAGGATTTCTTTTGATGGTTGATGTGCAAGGAATTACCACAAATGCATTATTAGACTCTGGGGCAGACCAGAGTATGATGTCAAAAAGGCTTTGGAAGAGGATAGAGGCCCAAGAAAGATTTGTGCCTAGAACCCCTGAAAGCCAGGTTCACATCAGATGCATTCATGGTGCTGCATCATCATATCCCACCTATAGGCTAAAGGTTAAGTGCCTAGGGAAACAAGAGGAAGTCCTATTAGCAGTGGTGCCTAGGCTACCCTTTGATTTGGTTCTAGGAAGAGACTGGCCAAGATTTAAGCAGGGTCTAGTGGAAGGACTAGGAAAAAAGGAGGGAGAAGGTTTAATGGTAGTAGCTCCCGGGCCTTTATTTGGAAGTCCTCAGACCCCAGCTAAAAAGATGGTTAAGCGTCCAGAAGACCAAGCTACCCCAAAGCAGATATTCGTCCTAAAGTACCATAAGGTCTCTGAGAAGGCCCAAGCTCCTAGGCGGGCAACCCCTCAGTCTGCTGGGTTTGACCTGTGCAGCATAGAAAATGTGATTGTACCTAGCCAAGGGAGAGCCCTGGTTGACACTGGTCTCCAAGTGGAAATACCAATTGGATGTTATGGGAGAGTAGCCCCAAGGTCCGGATTAGCCCTTAAATATTTCATCGATGTGGGTGCGGGAGTAATTGATCCCGATTACAGGGGCAATATTAAAGTTCTGTTGTTTAACTTTGGACAGAATGAGTATCATGTGAAGACAGGAGACAAAATTGCCCAATTGATCTGTGAGAGGCTGGGTTTTCCACCTGTGGAGGAGGTCACATCCCTAGAGAATTCTAAACGTGGAGCCAAAGGCTTTGGTTCTACTGATGTCAAAGGGGTTAAAAGCTTAGCTGCCACCTGTGCCCGAGAGAGGGAGGTGAGTGAAGAGGAAGATTTGGGACCCCAGGTATCTGATTGCAAAGAAATATCAGAGCCCCAAATAGGTGAGGACCTGACAATGGTACAACAGGAAGAAATTAGGAAGTTGCTTAAGGAATTCCCAGATGTGTTGACACCCATACCTGGGGAGACCCATTTGGGGGCCCATGAAATAATAACTCCACCTGGGAAAGTGGTTCGTCAAAGGCCATACCGCTTGCCTGAAGCCAAAAGACAGGAGGAAATGGCACAAGTCCAGGAGATGTTGGACATGGGGGTAATAGAGGAGTCAAAGAGTCCCTGGAATAGCCCCATAGTCCTGGTGCCGAAGCCTGATGGATCCTTAAGATTTTGTATTGACTTCCGGCAGGTAAACGCCATATCAGTTTTTGATGCATATCCAATGCCAAGAATTGAGGAGCTGCTAGACCAGCTGGGACAGGCTCAATACTTAACCACCCTTGATATGACAAAAGGATATTGGCAAATCCCGCTCACCAGGGAGTCGAAGCCGAAAACTGCGTTCAGCACCCCCGTTGGCCTTTTCCAGTTCAAGAGGATGCCTTTCGGACTGCATGGAGCAGCGGCTACCTGCCAAAGGTTAGTGGATCAGGTACTTCGACCCCACCAAAGTTATGCTTTTGCATACATGGATGATGTCATAATCCATAGTAACACCTGGGCGGAGCATTTGAAGAGGATCAGGGCAGTCTTGTGCTCTATGAAGCAAGCGGGAATCACTTTAAACCCGAAGAAGTGTGCCTTTGCAAATAGGGAGGTAAAATACCTAGGCCACCTAGTGGGAAGAGGAAAAATTAAACCTCTATTAAGCAAAATAGATAGCATCAGGAATTTTCCTCCTCCAACAACCAAGAAACAACTAAGAAGTTTCTTAGGACTTATTGGATACTACCGCCGGTTTATACCGCAATTCACAGAGAAAAGTGCCATTTTCACGGATATGCTGCGAAAGAATTGTCCAAACCAGATAAAGTGGACACCAGAAGCTGAAAAAGCGTTTTCAGTATTAAAAGAAAAATTGTGTACAGGACCGGTACTGAAAGGAGTAGACTTCAAGAAACCCTTTCTGGTTCAAACCGATGCATCGGATGTAGGGCTAGGAGCAGTCCTGTCCCAGTGCCATGATGGGGAGGAGCATCCTGTGATGTACCTGAGCAGGAAGTTGTCACTGGCTGAACAAAAGTATTCCACGATAGAAAAAGAGTGTTTGGCTATCAAGTGGTCAGTGGAGGCGTTAAGGTTTTACCTTACAGGGAGAAAGTTCCAGTTGGTCACGGACCATGCCCCACTTAAGTGGTTGCAGCAAATGAAGAACCACAATGCCAGGTTGACACGCTGGTACATGGCCTTACAGGCGTTTGATTTTCAGGTTGAACATCGTGCCGGGAAGTTACACAAGAATGCGGATGCACTTTCCCGTATTACGGACTGTAGAGAAGAAGTTTCACCAGTAAAACCAGTCCGTAATAACTTAAGCAGGGGGGTATGTGATAAGGAAGCTTATCATAGCTCAGGTAGGAGCTATAGAAAAGATGATGTGACTCTGAACAAGCAACCTGTCAGTTCTGGTAGAAGTGAGGAAGCGTAGTTACTCACCTGTAACAGGTGTTCTCCAGGAGCAGCAGGAATCAGTCCTCACTTATGGGTGACGTCGGCGCCGACGGAGCCCTCGCGGAGCAATTTTCCCCAGCTTTCAAAGAAAGCCTTTGGGAATTGCAGCGCGCATGCGCGGTCCTCTTCCCGCCCAAGGGTGCCATCTTAGCCAGTCAGATGACATAGCTAAAAAAGACAGCATAAAAATTTGCAAAAAAACTAAAGCAGACGATTGCAACTCCAAGGGGAGGAGGGAGGGTTGTGAGGACTGATTCCTGCTGCTCCTGGAGAACACCTGTTACAGGTGAGTAACTACGCTTTCTCCAGGACCAAGCAGGAAGTCAGTCCTCACTTATGGGACTCCCAAGCTCAGGGCTACCGGAGACCCTAAGCACAAAAATGAGCTCCCTCTAGCTCAGCAGCACAGAAGGAAAGAATCTTCGCTGAATTATTACCCACCGGTAGCCCACATCCGGGATGGAGGGTAGGAGTTGCTCAGACCTCAAAGAGATTACGGAGGACTGCCTGTCCGAAAGCACTGTCCCTGCGGGACTCCCTCTCGAGACAGTAATGGACCGCAAAAGTCTGGCTCGAAGACCAAGTAGCGGCCCGGCAGATGTCTGCCAGCGGAACAGAGCGGAGGTAAGCCACTGACGTAGCCTTTGCCCGAACGCAATGAGCCGTGACTCGACCTTCCAAGGAGAGTCCGGCTGCCCCATAAGCCCAAGAGATACAGTCCGCAACCCAGATGGACAGAGTACGCTTGGAGACCGGGAGCCCCAATTTATTGGGGTCAAAAGACACAAAAAGCTGAGCAGCTTTACGGTGCTCCCGCGTACGGTCAAGGTAGAAGTTCAAAGCCCTTCTACAGTCCAGGGTATGGAGGACCGTTTCAGCTCGGCTGGAGTGTGGTCTGGGAAAGAAGGTTGGAAGTACCACCTCCTGATTGATGTGAAAAGGGGAGACCACTTTTGGAAGAAATTTAGGGTGAGTCCGTAGGACTACCCTATTTTTGTAGAACCAAGTGTAAGGGGGATCAGACACGAGGGCCTGCAATTCACTTACGCGTCTAGCGGAAGTGAGGGCTATCAAGAACAGTGTTTTCCAAGACAGAAAACGGAGAGAACAGGTAGCCATAGGTTCAAAAGGCGGACAGGTGATCCACTGCAAAACCACATTCAGGTCCCAGTCAGGCGCTGGCGGGCGCAGAGGTGGTTTAAGCAGAAGGAGACCTCGGAGAAACCTCGCTACGAGAGGGTCGCTGGAGAGAGGTCTGCCGTCCACCGGCACATGATGTGCCGAAAGAGCACTGAGGTGAACTTTGACGGAGTTGGACTTAAGTCCCAGATTAGAGAGGTGTAGCAAGTACTGCAAGATCACCGACACCGGGCAGGAGAAGGGATCCTGAGACTGTTGGGTACACCAAACGGAAAAGCGACGCCATTTAAGGGCGTAGCATTTGCGGGTAGAAGGTCGTCGCGAAGCCAAGACGACCTCCTCCACCTCTGCCGGCAGGAGAAGGGGAGCAAGGACTACCCTCTCAGCAGCCAGGCCATTAGGTTGAGAGACCTGAGGTTGGGGTGTAGCAGAGACTCCTGATCCTGAGTGAGGAGATCCGGTTGAAACCCCAGAGGGAAGGGATCCTCCACCGCTAATTGCAGCAGGAGCGGAAACCACGGCTGTCTGGGCCAGCGAGGGGCCACCAGGATCATGAAGGCTTTGTCCCGGAGAACCTTGAAAAGAGTCCGAGAGACTAGCGGGATGGGAGGGAAAGCATACAGAAGGCTTCCTGACCATGAGAGTAGAAAAGCGTCCGCCGCAACCCGAAGGGGGTGGGGCTGACGAGAGCAGAAGCGAGGAAGTTGCCGGTTGTGAGGACTGGCAAAGAGATCCACCGTGGGGAGGCCCCACTTTAGAAAGAGCTTCTGAACTACCAAGGGATCCAGACGCCACTCGTGCAGCTGAAGGATCCTGCTGAGTTTGTCCGCCAGGTAATTCTCTTGGCCTGGGAGATAAACTGCCTTGAGGAGAATGCCGTGACTGACGGCCCAAGAGCAGAGCTTCTGAGCCTCCCGGCAGAGGAGGAAGGAGCCCGTGCCCCCTTGCTTGTTCACGTAGAACATGGCAACTTGATTGTCCGTCTGGACCAGGACGGACTGATGAGAAGTCAGGTGGGAGAAAGCCTTGAGAGCCAGGCGGATCGCCCTGAGCTCCAGGAAGTTGATCTGCTGAGCAGACTCCCATGTGGTCCAGAGGCCCTGAGTACGTGCCCCTTGGCAATGCGCACCCCAGCCCAGGAGGGATGCATCTGTCGTCAGCACCCGGGCCGGCTGAGGTGACTGGAAAGGCATTCCGAATATCAGGTTCGGCTGCTGAAGCCACCACCGGAGAGACGAGATCAGCGGCTCGGAGACGCACACTAGGTCTGCTAGGCCGCCTGTGGCTTGTCACCACTGCTGGCGGAGACACCATTGAGCAGGCCGCATATTCAGGCGGGCATTGGGGGTCACATGGACGGTGGAAGCCATATGGCCGAGTAGTCTCAGGAAGCGCCTGGCGGAGACCAGGGGCTGGCTGCGAAAACGGTCGGCTAGGTCCATGAGCCGTTGAGCCCTGTCGAGCGGTAGGTAAGCTCGTGCCTGAGGAGTGTGCAGCCTTGCGCCGATGAACTCGAGATCCTGTGAGGGGAGCAAAGTGGACTTTGCGAAGTTTATAACAAAGCCCAAGTGCTGCAGAAGAGTCACGGTGCGGCGCGTGGCGTTGGTGACCTCCAGAGCGGACGCTGCTCTGATGAGCCAGTCGTCGAGGTACGGAAAGACATAGAGGCCGTGAAGCCGGAGATGGGCCGCCACCACCGCGAGACATTTTGTGAAGACTCGCGGTGCGGAGGACAGGCCAAAGGGCAGTACTCTGTACTGGTAATGATTTCCTGCCACCACAAACCTTAGGTATTGTCGGTGGCTTGGGTGGATGAGGATGTGCGTGTAGGCATCCTTTAGATCCAAGGAGCATAGCCAATCTCCCTGCTGGAGGTAGGGCAGAAGGATTCCAAGGGTAAGCATCTTGAACTTCTCTCGCACGAGGAACTTGTTGAGGTTGCGCAGGTCCAGGATGGGTCTGAGGCCTCCTGTTCTCTTTGGTATCAGAAAATACCTGGAGTAAAAGCCTTGACCTTTCAGGTGGTGGGGCACCGGTTCCACCGCCTGTTCCTGTAGAAGACCTGCTAACTCCTGAAGGAGTAATTCCCTGTGCAGAGGGGGTCGTGGAGGTTCTCCCGGAAAAAAGGAGGGAGGGACCTGGTGGAAGTGGAGAAGATAGCCTTCTCGCACGACTTGAAGCACCCAGGCATCTGAGGTGATGCTGGACCACCTGTGGGCGAAGTGAACCAGCCGGCCTCCGGTGCTGGGAGGAACCAGCGGGGGGGAGAGAGGCTATGCTTAGTGAGTCAAAAGCCCCCACCCTGCTGAGCAGGGGCTGGTGGTGCAGGCTTGGGGGCTTGCTGCCTACGGGACCCGTTACCCCGTCCCTTGGCCTGCTGGCCCTGTTGGGGAGCTGCAGGGGCCTGATAATGGGGGTATTGTTTGTAGGCAGCCGCCTTCCTCGGGTAAAAGGACTTCTTTCCCGAGCCCTTCTTTTTCTGGGAAGGGGTGGAGGTCTTCCTAGAAAGCCTAGTCCTGGTGAGAGTCTCCGTCTCAATTTGTGCAGCCTTTTCAGCCATGGGCTTGCCAAAGAGGTTTTCGCCTCGGCAGGGGACATCGACCAACTTGTCCTGCACCCAGGGCTCAAGGTCAGATGACTGAAGCCAAGCCCGTCGGCGGGCACCGATGCCGGCTGCGGCCACTCGAGCCGACGCTTCAAAGCCATCATAGGCTGCTCGGGATATGAATTTTGAGCATTCCCGAATACCAGTGGACAAGGCCAGGAACCTCCGCAAGGGTTCCTCGGACAAACCAGCGGAGAATCCGGCTAGCTCTTTAGCCAGGTCTCGGAGATACATGCCCATGTATAGCTGGTAGGTCTGGACACGACACGCAAGCATAGAGCCCTGGAAACACTTCTTGCCAAGGCCATCCAGGTTACGGGCCTCCCTGCCAGGAGGCACCGAGGAGTGCATCTTCTGGCTCTTAAGACGATGCATGGCCGATTCCACTACCATGGAATGGTGTGGCAGCTGTGCTTTTTGGAAGCCAGGGCTCTTGCGGACTCGATAGATAGAATCGACCCGCTTGCTCAGGACCGGCGAGGTGGCCGGACTCTCCCACATGCGGAAGAGTAGTCGTTCCAGCATGGGAGGAACCGGTACAGTAAAGTGTTCCCTTGCGGGAGAGTCATACTGGAGGGCGTCGAGCTCTTCGGCTCGAGGCTCCTCCTCGGGGTCCGCAGGGAAGGCCAAAGCCTTGGCCATATCCCTGATGAAGTCCGAGAACCGGGCATCCTCCGGGGGGGACTGCTTCCGAGGCTCGGACTCCGGTGAGTCCGAGGGGACACACCGAGTCCGGAAAGAATCAGGCGACTCTTCCTCTTCAGACTCCCAGACCGACTCCGACGAGGACTCGGTGGGGTCGGCCCGGGCAGGGCGCGGCGCCTGCCGCCCCGACGCCGAGGGAGTCGGCGTCGGCGACCTCGGTCCCGAACGGGAGGCCGAGGGTGACCTCGACCGAGGATCGACTCGAGGAACGGCTCGGTCTCCGGGGTCGACTTGGACGTTGACGTCCCGGTGGTCGGGGCAGCGGCGCCAGCGAAGCCAGCGAGCAGTGCCCGCTGCTGGTCCATGAAGGCAGACAATCTGCTCTCCAAGGCCGTCAACCTGAGTCCGAGCTCAGGTGACCCAGCAGCCCCCGACTCGGGCCCCGACGGCGTCGGGCCCGACGTCGGCTGTCTCGGAGGCGAGTCCAGGAGGACCACAGGACTTACCCGAGCAGGCAGCTCCGACTCCAGGCGAGGTCGCTTCGTGAGATGCTCCTTCTCCAAGGACCCGGGACGGCTATCGGGGCTATGCGACCTGGCCCTCGCGGAGCCAGGAGCGTCCACCGACGCCGCCCTCGTGGGTTTCACCTTACGACGATGGTCCACGGAGGGAGAACCCCTGTCGGAGGAACTCCGGCGACGGTCCGAGCTGGAACCTTTGGACGCGGAGGCCTCCGACGAGGTCCGGGTACGGCTGGGGTCAGCGAAGATCCTATCCCGCTGATGCCGCCGACTTATCAACGCTTTGGAGGACATTTTGCCGCAGGGCCCACAGATCATTTCTTCATGATCCGGGCCCAGGCAGCGGAGGCAAAAGTCGTGTGTGTCAGTTAGTGACATATTTCGGTCACACTGACCACACCGCTTGAAACCACTGGCAGCCATCGGGGGAAAAAGGGCCCCGGCGAGGTCAAAGGACCGGGCTGCCAGGGAAAAAACCGAAACGAAAAACTGACTAAGTCAGAAAAAACGAAAAATAAGAAGAGGACTCGAGACCGGCGTCGCGAGTCCGGCGGGAAAAAGACCGGCGTCGAACCGAATGGAAAAAAAGAGAAATTCTGAAGAAAAAATCAACTTTTTCGCGGGGACACGACGGGTACGTCTGTAGGGCTCCGCGGAAAAAAGAAGACTGGCTAAGATGGCACCCTTGGGCGGGAAGAGGACCGCGCATGCGCGCTGCAATTCCCAAAGGCTTTCTTTGAAAGCTGGGGAAAATTGCTCCGCGAGGGCTCCGTCGGCGCCGACGTCACCCATAAGTGAGGACTGACTTCCTGCTTGGTCCTGGAGAAAACAGAATTTTCACATAAAAGACTACCAGTCCCAGAATGCACCAGGTTTCCAGCAGCCATGAGAGGGGCTGAAGTGAGAGAATGTGTGTGCAATCAAGAGAGCTATGAGGTAATCCCTAAGCACTCATCTCAAAGGGCAGGGCTTGATTCAACACAGCTGCGCTGTGTTAGGGAGCAGCACACATTAGAACAGGATAAGAATAGAGCTTATTCTTCAGATAACAGCTACAGAGGGAGGAAGAGATACAGAGACAGCAACGGCTACAAGCACCAGTATCACCTGGAGAAACAGAAGCCAAGCCAAGCAGATAGAGAGAGAAGGAAACTCTCTGGAAGGAAGAGAAGAAAGGCCATTGGAAGGTCTGGGAGATTCCAAGGCAGTACTCATACTGGGAGGTATTCCAAAAGCCAGCAGAGTCCATTGGACTGGATTCAGCCAGAGGAATGGAGTGGCAGAGATAGGAATCACCAGTGGCTACCTGGAAGAGAGAAGACTGCATGTGGAAGGGACTTTCAGACCAAGGCCAGAAGGTATGTGAGAGAAGATCCAGCGTCCAGGGATCAAGATTGGAAGGCTGGACATCAGAATTGGATTACATATTGGCCAGGCTATACAGAGAGGAATAATGATAGCAGGAGAGGCTCAGGTATGAACACTGATCCAGACCCTATCTATAATAGAGAATGGCAGCAAGGGAATAAGCATTCTCATGATAGTGCCTTAATGAAAGACTCATCTGTGCCAATGTATGATATTGACCCTATGATTGTTGATGCAGGGGGAAATACAGCAGATGAAACTATTTACATGGACTGTTCTTTATCTAAATGCTATTGCTAGTTTTCTATGAGCAAACACATCAGCCATCACAAAGAAACCTAACTTTGTTCTTTATTTCCACTGCAAACAGCTCTTAAAGCAGGATTTGGGCTCACACAGTAGCAGCCAGCCAGCTAAAGGCTTTCAGCTGGTCCATTGATAGTAATTAGGGCTGCACCTGATTGTGTGTGTGAGCAAGGGAGAATCACTGCTGAGATCGGCGTGGAAAATAAGCAGAAGTTAACCTAACCAGCAAAGTTTATTCTTTACTTTGTGCCTTTGTATTTGGTAATTATTTGCTAAGAAAACATTAGCTAATTGCCTGACAAGCTGAAGGTTGTTTTCTGGTTTACTTTGTGACTTTTTGTTATCCATTTTAAACACTGCAAGCAAGTAACCTCATTTATAGTGCTATCAAGCATACATGTGCTGGGTGAATTAAACCCCATCAATAAAAGAAGTATTTTATTGATCTTACCACTTGGTTTCACAACTCAAATTATTGTCATCAGCTGTGTTTGGGAGTGAATGAACTACAATACCCACAATACCTTGCAAGAATCATATGAATATATGCATCGTCAAGATTGTGTAAGTTCTCACCCTAGGCAGCCGTCTGACACTACAAACACATGGGAATGACTTTATAACAAACTCCCTGACTTGTGTGGCAAGTTACACCAGTTTGCAAATGTTAAAGATGCGCACTCTGAAAATTATCCCACGGAAAATATGTGCACGTTTGCAATTGCTTTTCAGCACACATAAATTTGCCAATCTAATTTTGTGCATGCATATGCGTATTTTATAACTCCAACCCCCCCCTCCCCCATACCATTCCCTAGAACTTCTCACCCAGGCTGGACAAACCTGTGCATAATTTTAATCATATATATACAGGGCAATTAGAAAAGGCCATAGGTGTACATAAAACATTGTCTTACATTGGAAATGCCTTTTAAAATTAACCCTTCAGAGGGCAAATGTAAAAAGCATTTGCAGGAGTAAAATAGTGTTTTACATGCAGCACTATGTTTTTATAAAATTGCCTTCCTGATATGTGCGTGAACGTTCGTGCATAATCTTTGTAGGTGCATATTTTCACCTGCATTCTTTTGAGGCATTCTTAGGATGGGATTTCCATTTACTTCCTTTTTTTATTTTCTACAATTTTCAAGAGCATACATGTAGATTTTTCTCAAAAAAGCACTTCAGTTTGCTGGAGCAATTTTCAAAGCAAGTGTATGCATGTAAATTCACTTTGAAAACTGGTAGAACTTAGGTGTATAATAACTCACAAATCTGCATGGGCTATTATATTTATTTATTTATTTAACAGTTTTTATATACCGCTTTTATACCAAAGCAGTTTACAAACAACAACAGCACAAAATCTCTAGAGATTTGTTTTACAAAGATCAGGGGTTATAAACCTTGTTAACTTAAATATAATCTCATATTTATCTCCAAGTCATTTATAGTTGGTGTATATATACTTATGTCATTCGGTCAAAAGTGTTCTATGAAGAGGTGTGTTTTTAGCAATTTTTTCATGTCTTTGGTGGACTGTGCAGACCTAATAGTTTCAGGTAGTGAGTTCCAGATTGTGGGTGTGGTACCTTAGTACATAAGCTGGTATCATCAAGCATTGTGATTACTAGATACTATATACACAATGCACTATCAGCCTCACAGGACCTGTAGACCCTTTTGGGGCAGTGAGATATCTACTGTATCTCACTGAAACTCATCTAGACCTTGGGTTTGTAAAGGCAGTTAACCTAGATAAGAAGGACTCTAATTCATATCGTCCAATATCAAGCTTGCCTTTCTTATCGAAGACAATTGAGAAGGTAGTTCAGATTCAATTGCAAAATCACATTGATATACATGCTCCACATGATCTGCATCAACATGGCTTTAGGCCCAATCACAGTGTTGAGACATTATTTACATCTTTTCTTGACACTCTCCTATCTGGTACAGATAATACTAGAGTAGGCTATATCTTAATCTTTATTAACATCAAAGCTGCTTTGACTCAGTAAACCACTATACGTTAATTAAAAGGCTCAGTGACACTGAAATTTCTGATATGGTCCTGAAATGCTTCATTTCTTATCTAACTGATAGAAAGCAGCAGGTCAGATGTGGAAATGATCAATCAAATCCGATTACTCTACACCAAGGTGTCCCTCAGGGTTCAGCGCTGTCTGCTCTACTTTTTAACATTTATCTACAACTGCGCCGCTCCATGATAAGCAAGTATAATATCAACTATGAAATTTACACAGATGATATTATGATTTTTACCCCATTCAATACTGAGCAACCGGATCGCTCTTGGATTGCAAATTATCTAAGAGCAATGATAGGCTGCCTTAATAAGTTAAGCCTTGCAATCAATTTCACAATGTCTGAAGTCCTTTATGTTACAAGAAACACCTCTTTTATACCACCTAAGAATATACATATTCTAGATTATGATCTAGCTGTTAAGCAACACGTAATGTATCTTGGTATAACTCTTGAACAAAATCTCAACTTCCAAGAGCACATTAAGAGAATAACTAGAAAGGCTTACTATAAGTTACGCACAATCCAGAAATTAAAACCTATACTAAATGAATGTGATTTCAGGACGATTTGTCAATCTAAAATAATACCTACCCTGGATTATTGCAATTTAATCTTCCAAGGTCTTCCTATGAAATCGATATACCCACTACAACTTGTTCAGAACACAGCTGCATGTCTGATCATGGGAGCCTCCAAGATGAATCACAGAACTCCAATTCTATTTCAGTTACACTGGCTTCCAATTCATATACACTGCATATAAATCGATTCTGATCATTTTCAAAATTATACATAATATTTTTCCAGCAACCCTTCAACTTTTACTTATGATGAGACATAACAATAGACAGAGAAGATCTTCTTGCGAGAATTTAATATCTATACCTAAGTAATGTACAAGCGCAAAGCAAACAATTTGTAACCGTGCCTTATCTTTATACGTGTCATCTCTTTGGAACTTTTTGTCAGTGGAATTAAGATCCATATCTTATAGCAAAGATTTCGGGGAGCATTTTGGACCCGATATGTAAACCTAGTCTGCATTTGATTATATCTCCTTATTTTATGTTTTTGTAACACTCCAAGTTAACATTCCCTGTTTAATGTATCCATTTGTGTTTGATGTAAACCACATTGAATTTAAGAAATGCGGTATAGAAGACCTGTTAAATGAATAAATAAATACAATTGAAATCAGTGACCAATGACAAGGCATATTTAAAGATACTTGATGGCATGCCAAGGAGCTATAGCCTCACTGAGACATTTTATGTAGTGGGCTTTGTGTTGGATAATGTGTGATAACGGTCTTAGCACATGATATTACTTAATGATTCCTTACATTGTTGACTGTTTGGGACTAGGAGTTATTGTACCTGAATTCTAAAAATACTTTGAGCATCATTTGGAAATGTGAGCCAAAAATTCAGAGGGGTAGGGTAATTTTATATCACAAATATGCACCTATTTTAAGCTTAGAGGGCCCACTTTTCTTCTGGGCGGGCTATGTTCTGCTATGGTGCATAGCCCTGCCCACTCACCCTTAACCCCAGATATTCAATGCCATGGCAATTTATTTATTTATTATTTATTAATTTATTTAGCTGTATTTATATCCCACTTTTCACCGGGTCAAAGCGGTCAATTGGGGGATACATTTAACACGAGGGGATATGAGACACATACACTAATACTTACAGGGAACATGGGCAGTGGAGGGTTAAGTGGCTTGCCCAAGACCACAAGGAGTGCCTATAGGACTAGAAATCCCAGTCCCTCTGGCCTGAGATTGCTTTCCCCAGGTGGGACTTGAACCCACGGCCCTCCGGCCTGAAGTACCTTGTCCTAACCACTAGACCACTCCTCCCTCATCAAATATCCGGGTTGTGTGCCAAGGGGTCAACGCCGCAGACCCTAACCATGTAGTGGTGATATTCGACTGCTTCACAATTAATTGTCCATGGCTAGAATTAGGTGAGCCAAAAGCTGGCCTAGTTTTAGCCGCAGACCACTAACCATTTAGTGGTCCAATATCGCCACTACATGGTTAGTGGCAGTCACTGGCAGTCACTGCCTCTGCTCCGCCCCAGAATGCCCTCAACACGCCCCAATGCTAGCACAGATAGCATCGGGGCGTGTAGGGGAAATAATCGGGGATATTCAACGGCACTAACCACGTAAGTGCCGTTGAATATCCCCATTTAAGGCATTTACACAGTTTACATGGCTATAAACCATATAAATGCCTTTTGACTATTGGGTCCAAAGGCAACATAGGTGACTATGGGGCTTGTTTATAAAGCCGCGGTAGCGGTTTCCGATCGTTATTGGAGCCACGGCCCCATTGATTTCAATGGGACCGCGGCTCCAATAACGATTGGAAACCGCTACTGTGGCTTTGTAAACAAGCCCCAATGTGTCTTTATAGACTCCTAGGGCTATACCCAATAGCACACAAATTTACACCTGCAAATGTGCTCTGTGTGTACACGTGTATTTTATAAATTGCATATATCAGAACTCTACATAAGTGCTGCCCCTGGGAATGCATAGATACAGATTGCATAAAAATAGGCATGCATACTTATACATACATATTCACCATGCAGTTTTATAACAGACATTTGTGGTGTGTGTAACATGCAGAAAATGCTTTATAAAATTACTTCTATGCAAGATGCTTATGTTTGAGTTCTGGCCACTATGCAAAGCTGACATCTTTACTACTGTAACCTAACTACATGGATAGATAGCATCAGTTTGTAGTTATACACTCTTTCACTGAGCAGCTGCACTACTTTCGAAAACCTGAGGAAATGTTGAGATCATGCAACTGTCTCCTAACGTTTTAAGGCCCGATAAGGCATTTACACGGTTTACTGACCTATAAACCGTGTAAATGCCGCTGAACAGGAAATTCAACAGGATCTCCCCAGCGCTGCTATACGCCCCAATGCATCAGGACGTGTCGCGGGCGTTCTGGGGCATGTTGCGGGCGGTGACAGTCACTAACCTGGTAGCAGCGATATTGCACTGCTACCCAGTTAGCAACATGTGGGTGAAACTAGGTGAAGCAAAAGCTGGCCTCGTTTTACCCGTGAGAGCTAACCAGGTTGTGATGCAATAGCAGTGCTACCCGATTAGCTTCTGCGGCTGTGGAGGTTGTACGGTGACCCTGGATATTCAATGCCAGGGCGGCATATGAACCTGGCCTTGAATATCTGGGGTTAAAGGTTGGCGATGACGGCTATGCCGTCCCAATTGAATATCGGGCCCTATAAATATGTGGCCAAGTAATGAAAAAGTGAAACGTGTATATGGATCTCATAGTGCAAGAAATCAAGTTAAATAGCTTTAATCTTTTTAATACATCAGTATGCAAAATCCTTGTGTCTAGTCTTTTGACAAATCCTTGGACAGTCGTATGATACAAAGTAGGATCTGCAAAAGCCCTACACGTACTAGGAAGTATAGGAAGCAATATGTTTTATATTAATAATGTCTGGGACTTTCTTTAACCATTAATGGGAAGCGTGGCCTAGTGGTTGGGGCACGTTACCGAGAGCCAGGGGTTCAAATCCCTCTAGGGGACAGCAAGCATAGGCCGGGAGGACTGGGGCTTCTAGCCCTACCGGTGCTCCTTGTGGCCTTGGGCAAGCCACTTAACCCTTCGTTGCTTCAGGTACAAAAACATAGATTGTGAGCCCTTTGGGGGAGAAGGGATGTATATATATATATATATATATATATTATATACATACAGTACCTGCATGTACACTGCTTTGACTGGTAGGAAAGTGGTATATAATCCTAGCTAAATAACTAAACTCTGAGTCAGTTTGCATTAGTTAAAGAATGCAAGCAGAACCCAAGAAGGGGCAAGAGACAGAGGGCTGGGTTCCTGGGGATGTGGCAGATTTCTTCTCCCTTTCCCCAGTGGTGGCCAGAGGGATTCTGCCGTCCTATCCAGACTCTCTGTGTGGACCCTCCCCCCTTGTGCTGAAGCAGCAGCAGATGAACTACTGCTTCAGCGCTGCGTCGGGGCTTAAAGTGCCCGTGCTGATTCACACTCATGACCTGCCACTCCTGCCCCCCTCCGATGCAACTTTCTTGAAGGGGGCAAGAGCAGCAGGCCAGAATCACGTGAGGGTATTTTAAAGCCTGCCATAGCGCTGAAGTGGAAGTTCAGTGGCTGCTTCGGGGGAGGGGGTAGCGATGTCGCCCACCAGGGTCTGCCACCCTCGACGACCACCTAGTTCGCCTGGTGGACAAGCCGGCCCTGCCTTTCCCCAGCATCTGCCATGGGGGACTGGAAAGTAGATAGATGGCAAGGGGAGGGGATGTTTATGTGGAGCACTCTTCTACCATTCACCCCCCATTCTTTCACTCCTTTCCCTTCCCCTCCTCTCCCCCTATTCTCTTGCACACTCTCCTTCTCTTCCATCTTTTCTCACTCCCCTCTCCCCACCCCACACCTGCATACACACTCCAAGTCGCTAGCACATCCACCCCAGCCCTGAAGCCCTAGGGCAGGTGCAGCTGCACACAGACACTCAAGTCCTGTAGGTTCAGCACCCAAAAGCACCCCCCACGCGCACATGTCCCTGACAGCCAGGTCGTGCAGATGGGATAGTAGTAGTGCCTGTGGATGGGTTCCCTGGCTGCAGCATGGGGGAGGGGGGCCTAGACTAGACCCTATATTGGTTGCAGAAACAATGACAGTCTGTCTAGTCCCATGACAGGCTGGGGACTTAATCGAATGTAGTTTGAGTGAGGATTGTTGAAAACTAAAGACATGGGGAAAATACCCTGTAGTGCATGGCAGGTACACTCCCCCCCCCCCCCAACAAAAATAAATAAAGACATGGGGAAAGTGACCTGCACTATGCCACAGGTTCTGTCTAAGAACTCTACTGGGCAGACTGGATGGACCACTGGTCTTTATCTGCTGCGGTCATCCACTATGGGGTCAATTTCCTAAAAGTCAGATATTTAAATATCATGGCTGTCAGAGGTGGCATTTAAATATCCGCCAGATAGTGAGCGGCTGCCACTGAATCTCTGGATTGTGCAGTCATTTGCTGGATAACTGCAGCACTTATTTGGATACTGGTGATGTTCGGCCATTAGCTGCTTAGCAATTTAAGCCAGCTTTTTCTGCAGCCCAAGCTATCCAGATAGCTTATCTGAACAGGGACTGAAAGTCGTGATTATCCAGATAGTGGCTGCACTACCCTTACTCCACCCATGAACTGACTGTGCACGAACCGCATTAGTGACAAGGCAAGCTGCGTCACTATCCAGATAGTGCAGCTGAATCTCTCTCTCCATGTTCTTATTTGGGTAACGTCTATGGTTATACAGATAAACTGTTTTGAAAACTGACCCCAGAGTGATTGTGTAAGTAGAGAGCACCACCTGGAGCTAAGCAGAGACTCTTCCCCCTACATCACTAAGAGCAAAATGCACCCGACCTGCTAGCAAAATGTCCACCATGATGGGTGTGAGATGGAGGCAAGCTACAATCACAGACACTGGAGGTCGCTGGACCTAATTTACCTTTAGCAGACATATCTCAACAATTCTGGACTCTTGAGACATCAAATATCCCCAGAACTATTTCTCGAGCGGTTGCCACTTTCCCAGCGGAGGGGAAGAGAAGGATTTGAGCAGCAGGCAGGGCCAACCTGAACACTAGGTGGAGTACCCCTCAGCAGCGCAGTAGCCACAGCACAACCGGCGCAGTAGCCACAGCACAACCGGCAGAAGTAAGTAGCAGGAAGATGAAGCAATGACCATGCCAATCTGGCAACAGAAACATAGCAACATGACGGTAGATTAAGACCATATGACCTATCCAGACTGCCCTTTCATATGAACCACTAAGCTCTACAGTCTTTTTTTCTTTTAGAGATCCTCTGTGTTTGTCCCTCGCTTTCTTGAATTAAGAAACAGTTTTTGTCTCTACTACATCCACTGGGCGACCACTCCATGCACCTAGCACTCTTTCCATAAAGAAATATTTCCACAAATTATTCCCGAGTCTCTCTCCTTTCACCTTCATCCTATGCGCCCTCATTGCAGAGCTTTCTTTCAGTTGAAAGAGACTCTCCTCCTGTGTATTTATTCCACAGAAATATTTAAAGGTCTCTATAATATATCCCTTCTCCCGTCTTTCTTCCAAAGTATACATATTTACATCTTTCAGTCTGTCCCCATATATCTTATCGCAAAGCCCACTGACTATTTTGGTAGTCACCCTCTGCACTGACTCCATTCTGTTTATATCCTTTTGAAGGTGTGGTCTCCAGAATTGCACACTATACTCCAAATGAGGTCTCACCAGACACCTATACACTCCTTCTTCCTGCTGATCATTCCTCTCCCTATGCACCCAAGCATCCTTTTGGTTTTCACTGTCATCTTTTCTACTTGTTTAGCCACTTTAAGATCATCAAAAACAATTATACCCACGTCTCGCTCTTCTTTCATGGACAGAAACACTTCACCCCCTATACTGTACTGCTCCCTTGTATTTTTACAGCCCAAATGTATGACCCTGCCTTTTTTAGCATTAAATCTCAGCTGCCAGATTCTTGACCATTTTTCAAACTTTGCTAAATCCCTCCAAATGTTATCTACACCTTCCTGGGTGTCAACCCTAATGCATATTTTTGTATCATCTGCAAAGAGGCAAACATTACCCAATAGCTCTTCTGCAATATCACTTACAAAAATGTTAAAAAGAATCAGACCAAGGACAGATCCCTGCGACACACCAGTGGTAACATCCTTCTCCTCAGAGTAAGATGCATTTACCTGTACCCTTTGTTGCCTCCCACTCAACCAATTTCTAACCCAACCAGTCACTTTAGGGTCTATCTCTATGGCATTCAATTTATTTATAAGTCACCTGTGCAGAACAGTATAGACAGCTTTATTGAAATCTAAGTGCATCACATCTAGAGCTCTCCTTCAGTCCAACTCTCTGGTCTCCCAGTCAAAGAAATTAATGAGATTTGTCTGACAATACCTTCCTCTCATAAAACCATGCTGCCTTGAATTCGGCAATCCATTGGATTCCAGAAACCTCACTATGCTCTGTTTTATAGGCTTTTCTATTAGTTTACACACCCAGAGATCAAACTAACTGGCCTATAGTTCCCAACCTCATCCTTATTTCCACTTTTGTGTAAAAAAACCACATGCACTTTTCTCAGGTCTTCTGCGGCCATGCCAGACTCAAAAGAAGCATTGAAAAGGTCAGACAGTGGAGCCGTTAGAATTTCCCTAAGGTCCTTCAGCACTCTCAGATGTGTCCCATCTGGCCCCATTGCTATATCTACTTTTAGTTTAGCTAGCTTCTCGCGAACGCAATCTTCTGAAAATCATTCAAGATCCTTTCCACTTCTGTTCATATGCGTTGGTGTATTCAGAGGTCCTGGCTCCTGGACCTTCAATCTGCGAACACACAGAGCAGAAATATTTGTTAAACAATTCCACTTTATCCCCATCAGCTACTACATATTCTTTCCCTTCACCCGTCAGTCTGACAATAGCACTTTTGCGCTTCCTCCTATTACTAACATATCTGAAAAATATTTTGTCCCCCCATTTTACTGCACTAGCTTTTTTTTCTTCCATTTGTATATTTGCTTTCCTGACTACTTTCCTAGCTTTTCTAAACTTTTCTGAATATTGATGCTTGTCTTCCTCTTTCTGTGATCTCTTGTATTTTATAAAGACCACCCTCTTTTTCTTCACCTTTCAGCTACTTCTTTTGATAACCCAAGAGGCCTCTTTTTCCTTTTACATTTACTTACTTTCCTAATAAAAAGGGTCGTTGCTCATAAAATATCCCTTCAGTTTTGCCCACTGCTTTTCTACATCTTCCAGCTGTTCCCATTCTGCTAACGACGACTGCTTGAGGTATTGTCCCATCTTGGCAAAGTAAGCTTTCCTAAAATCTAGGACCCTCACTTTTGACTGGACTTTATCAGCCCTAGTGCTAATACTGAACCACACTATCTGATGATCACTGGATACAAGTTGATCACCCACTATAACATCAGAAATACTCTCCCCATTTGTTAGCGGTGTTGGACCTCTCCTGCAGCTATTTCCATTTGAGCACCGATGAACTCTAGGCCCCCTCACATGTGAGCTCTGTTACCAATTGCTGGAATAGTTCTCCCTGTAAAGAATCTAGAATCTCCCTACTTTTAGATGGTGCTGCAGCAGGGATGTCCCAATCAATATCTGGCATATTGGATTTGCCTGAAACAAAGGAGGAGCGAAGCTCTTGCAGAAGCCACAGGGGAACAAACGGAGCAAGAGACGGAAGGAGGTTTGGACCAGACTGCTTTATTGAAGATGATCCCTACGCGTTTCGGCTAACGCCTTCTTCGGGGGACATACAGCTACCATGAGTTAAAACAAACATTGTTATACAATGGATATGTAACATATAAATCCAATAAATAATATGATATATCAATAAAAACAAATAAATAAATAAATAAATGTGTAACGAAAGTATTAGAACAATAAAATGACTAATATTAGTAAATGTTACGTTTAGACCAACCAGAGGACAGAGGAGAGTCAAAAACCATAAAACAAATAATAATAATAATAATAAAGATCAATACAATAAAATAAAATAAAATCAATTAGACAAATCTAATTAAATCAAATCAAATCAAGTAAACGAGGGCCGAGACAGAGAACTAAAATATTATAAAAAGCAAATAGACACAAATTGGTAAAAAACGTGAATACAATTCTGTACATAAATAAATATAGATAAAGTTGTATATTAAACAAATAAATATGATAATGATGAAGCCATTGAATAAATATGTAAAATATATAAAAGTATATAAATACGAATAAATGTAATAGAATAATAACATACCAGTATTGTAAGGATGGAGATGTCTCATAAAGACAATTGGGTAAAAAGCACTATATGTTGATAGCGCCGTAGTTGATGAGGTTGTCTCTTAAAGACAATTGAGTCGTAGCACTATATAATGGCTATGAAAGGAAAAACTATATAATCACTAATTAGAACAATTAATTATATATAAAGACAAGAACAAAACATCAAATGTACCAAAAATCAATGAATAAATACATAAAAATAGATAAAAAAGGGAATAAAATGAATGATAATAATACTAATAAATATCTATAAAGTAATATAAAAAATACTTAGATACAAGTTTATGAACTATGAGATGTTAAACAAACTTAAGACATGCGAATAAAATAAAATACTTGTAAAACAATAATATATTAAAAAAGATAGAAGAGGAATTGGCACATGATAATAAATATGGTAAAAATATAATAAAAATACATGTAAATATTAAATCAAAGGAAAGACACAGGTGAGTAGATCTATAAACAGAACATGTGTTATATCAATTGGAGCTACAAAGAGGACCACAGGAATACTTTCCTTACTTACGACAGTTGTCATAACACTTCCTTTAAGCAGAACTTGCCAGTCAGTCAATTTCTTAGAATTAGACGTTTATGTACCAATGATACCGATTTTGAGAAACATGCCACGGATTTATTTCAGCGGTTTGAACAACGTGGATATCCAAATACATGTATTCATAAAGCATACCAGCGAGCATCTGGTACAAATCGTTCTACACTCTTAAAGAACATGGTACGCCCCAAATTAGATAGAGTAACATGTCCTCTCACCTTCTCAGCACTTTCCAAGTCTATCACGGAAATATTAAAACAAGAATGGGATTTAATTGCTTCCTTACCAGCCTTTGCATCCAAACAACTCATGGTCTCATACAAACGTGCTTCCAATCTTAGCCATTTTCTGGTTCCCTCTGCCCTGACTGCACCTAGAACCGTTCCAAAGGTCAAAGGCCACTACAGCTGTGGAAATTGTTCTGTTTGCCTTCATGCTATTATAGCAAAAAATAGTTTTACACATGATTCCACTGGCCACAAAATTACCATTAATCACTATTCTAATTGTAAAACTGCAAATGTAATTTATTTAATCCGATGTCCCTGTGATATGATTTACATAGGGAAGACCTTACGTCAAATTAGAACACGCATTATAGAACATAGAAGCAATATCCAAAGACAACTTACAGATAAACCATTGGTTTCACATTGGGTAGAGAAGGGACATACGATTAGTGATCTTAAGTTTTTGGTGATCAAAACTGCTATACCACACTGGCGTGGTGGAGATATTAACCTTACTTTACTCAAGTTAGAACAACGATTTATTTATAATTTTAATAGTTTACATCCATTTGGTCTCAATCAGGAGAGTGATCTTTCAGTCTTCTTATATTAATCATTTCCACATTAATATTTTCAATAATTAGCTTAATTATGCCTTGTTTTCAGGATACCTCTGTAATTATTTTTGTATTGCTATTTTTCGGGATATTGATTCCATCACAATTTCCTTTATTAACAATATTGTTCACTATTTCTTTCATACATAACTTATTTCTCATTCTTATATTCATACATACATTTTTAAACACTATTTTACATGTACATACATTTATTTTTGGCTTCATCATAAGTACTACTACTTGCCTAGCTTATCATGTGATGATATACATTGTTTTTGAAAATAAGGTTTCTGCATTCAAATAATCATTTTATTACCTTTATGGTTTTATTTTATAGCATATCATTACAAACTAATATTCCGTAGTATACATCGATTGATGATACACTTATATTAACTTTACCTTGTATATAGTTGTTTGTACTGACTTTTTAGCTCCGCCCAATTGTGACGTCTCTCTCAAAAAAGGCGCGAACATTGACGTCTATAAAACAACTGTCATACAGTGCTAGCCCCTGATGCTATTGTGTGTAAGATTGGGCACGCTCCCTTTTGGTAATTCCCCATTTGGGTATCTTTTGTGCTACATTTGCCTGCTTAAACAGTAAGTATGTTCCATTTTCATACCTCCGGTTGATTTGAAGTTTTGATTCAAGTTCGGGTGGTACCGAGGTCGTAATTATCTCCTTCAAACTTTCTCTACTTTCAGTCCCACAGCTTTCTTCCGTCTTCAATACTCTGATTCACTCAGTTTCTACTCAATAGCATGCATTCTTTTGTTTTGTATATAGTTGTCCGTATTGACTCTTTTTTAGCTCCGCCCAATTGTGACGTCTCTTTTTAAAAAAAAGGCGCGAAAATCGGCGTCTATTAAACAACTGTCACACAGTGCCAGCCCCTGATGCTATTATGTGTAAAATTCGGCACGCTCCCTTTTTGCATTTCCCCATTTGGGTATCTTTTATGCTACATTTGCCTGCTTAAACAGTAAGTACGGTTCATTTTCACACATCCGGTTGGTCTTTAAGTTCTGATTTAAGTTCGGGTGTTACCGAGGTCGTAATTATCTCGCTCAAACCTTCTCTACTTTTAGTTTCACAGTTTCCTTCCGTCTCAAATACTCTGATTCACTCAGTTCCTACTTAATAGCACGCATTTTTCATTATATTATTATTTTTATTTTTTACAATATAAAGCGTATCATTGACTGATTATTTACCACCCGCGCCAATATGTTTCCTTATGTTTAAGTGCCAAAACCAGCTCAGCGATCATGGTAAATATATGATGTATTAGAATGTAGAATACCTCTTGTTACACACTCCTTGTTTTACAAATGTGTACACCACTACAATACATATCCCCATGATAGTTCATCGTTGTAAATTTATTTTCAACATTCAGTATTCTAATCTCATTATACACTATCTAATAATCTTTATCTAATCTATTCACCATTTACATTTTCCCTCCATGTCTAAAGCACATTGATACCATCCAACTCTCCCTCTCCCCTTTATGAAACACAAGGTTCTGATTCATCATACATCCGTAGCTCATTCCATTACGCCCTGCGGTCCCCTTCACAGTTTCAATTGATATAACACATGAATGCGCTTTTTCACGGATCCTCTGATCCATAGCTCTTTCATATTATAGTAATTTTTGCCTAGTTCATCATGTGACTTTCTATATTGAGGGATGTCGACTGCACTCAATTAACATGCGCAAAATCAGTTGCACAATCACATTAAATACATTGATGCAATTAGCATACAGTATATTCCTTCATACATATCCTTGATCTTATTAAAACATATAACAGCAGAATATGGATTTTGTTACATTATTGCTCTAAACTTGTGCTTAATAATTAGCACTTTAATCTCATTCTGCATGTTCTATTACTTTTGAAACAACCCGGTTCCCCTCCGTCCTTTTCTCTCACTGTATACGTCCATTGAGAATATTAAAACCCCCTTTTTTTTCTCCCCATTGATAGCATGAGACTTACACTCACTATTCATTATTCTCTTTCCTGTGGTCCTCTTTGTAGCTCCAATTGATATAACACATGTTCTGTTTATAGATCTACTCACCTGTGTCTTTCCTTTGATTTAATATTTACATGTATTTTTATTATATTTTTACCATATTTATTATCATGTGCCAATTCCTCTTCTATCTTTTTTAATATATTATTGTTTTACAAGTATTTTATTTTATTCGCATGTCTTAAGTTTGTTTAACATCTCATAGTTCATAAACTTGTATCTAAGTATTTTTTATATTACTTTATAGATATTTATTAGTATTATTATCATTCATTTTATTCCCTTTTTATCTATTTTTATGTATTTATTCATTGATTTTTGGTACATTTGATGTTTTGTTCTTGTCTTTTATATATAATTAAGTGTTCTAATTAGTGATTATATAGTTTTTCCTTTCATAGCCATTATATAGTGCTACGACTCAATTGTCTTTAAGAGACAACCTCATCAACTACGGCGCTATCAACATATAGTGCTTTTTACCCAATTGTCTTTATGAGACATCTCCATCCTTACAATACTGGTATGTTATTATTCTATTACATTTATTCGTATTTATATACTTTTATATATTTTACATATTTATTCAATGGCTTCATCATTATCATATTATTTGTTTAATATACAACTTTATCTATATTTATTTATGTACAGAATTGTATTCACGTTTTTTACCAATTTGTGTCTATTTGCTTTTTATAATATTTTAGTTCTCTGTCTCGGCCCTCGTTTACTTGATTGATTTGATTTAATTAGATTTTGTCTAATTGATTTTATTTTATTTTATTGTATTGATCTTTATTATTATTATTATTTTGTTTTATGGTTTTTGACTCTCCTCTGTCCTCTGGTTGGTCTAAACGTAACATTTACTAATATATAGTCATTTTATTGTTCTAATACTTTCGTTACACATTTATTTATTTATTTATTTGTTTTTATTGATATATCATATTATTTATTGGATTTATATGTTACATATCCATTGTATAACAATGTTTGTTTTAACTCATGGTAGCTGTATGTCCCCCGAAGAAGGCGTTAGCCGAAACGCGTAGGGATCATCTTCAATAAAGCAGTCTGGTCCAAACCTCCTTCCGTCTCTTGCTCCGTTTGTTCCCCCATATTGGATTTGCCTGTCAGTAGTACTTCCCCTTTCATGGCAATAATGCATATATCTTCTATTAAATCTCTGTCCACTTCTATATATTCACCAATGCAAATGAATTTCCCATTCCCTCTTTCTAATTTAACCCACAGTGCCTCCTCATTCCGTTTAAGCACTGTAATTCTATAGCTTTAATATTATTTTTTTCATACAGTGCTACTACTCCTCCTCTTATTCCTACTCTATCCTTCCTGAATAAAGAATAGCCTGGAATAATTACATTCCAGTCATGGTAGTCCATGAACCATGTCTCTGTAACCACCACTAAATCCAAGTCAGCCACTTCCATTAAAGCTTCAACATCATAAAAACATAACAAATGTCATATTGGGTCAGACCAAGATCCATAAAGCACTGGTCGCAATCCAGATCACAAGTACCTGGCAGGTTCCCAAAAATGCAAACAGGCTCCACAATGCTTGTCCCAGGGTAGGCAGTGGATTTCCAGGTTCTCTGTAATAATAATGTTTTATGGATCTTTCCTCCATGAACTTATCCAAATCTATTTCAAACCCAACTACACTAACAGCTTTTACCACATACTCTGCTAATGAATTCTGGAGTTTGATTACGCATTGAGTAAAAAAAATGTTTTCTCTTATTAGTCTTAAATGGGTTACATTGTAACTTCATTGCATGTCCTCTAGTCTTTCTACTTTTTGATTCCGTAAACAACCAATTGATATTTATGCATTCCACTCTATTCAGTAATTTTTAAACCTCTATCATATCCCCCACCCCAACCGTCTCTTTTCCAAGTTGAAGAACCCAACCTTTTAAGCCTCTCCTCATAGGGGTATCCTTCCATCCCCTTTACCATTTTGTCGTTCTTCTCTGTACCTTTTCTAATTCTGCTATATCCCTTTTAATATATGGTGACCAGACTTTCACAAAATATTCAAGGTCGGTCACACCATGGAACAATACAGAGACATTATAGTATCCTTGGTTTTATTCTCTATTCCTTTCCTTATGACTCCTAGCGTTCTATTTGCTTTCTTGGCCGCTGCTGCACCCTGGGCCGAGGGTTTCAACATATTATCCTTGATGACACCTAAATCTTTTTCCTGGGTGGTGGTTTCTAAGGTATCATGTATCATAGTTTAGGTTGTTCTTTCCTAGGTGCATAACTTTGCACTTGCCCACATTAAATTCCATCTGCCATTTGGATGTCTAGTCTTCCAATTTATCAATGTCCTCCAATTTTTCACAATCCTCTTGCATTTTAACAAGTTTGAATAGTTTTGTTTCATCTGCAAATTTGATTACCTCACTCATTATTCCTATTTCCATGTCATTTATGAATATTTTAAAAAGCAGCAGGCCCAGCACAGATCCCTGGGGTACCACACTATTCACCTTATCTTCACTGAGAAAATTGGCCATTTAGCCCTACTCTCTGCTTTCTATCTTTTAATCAGTTCCTGATCCACAATAGTACACTGCCTCCTATCCCATGACTTTTTAATTTTGCCAAAAGTCTCTCATGAGGGACCTTGTCAAAATCTTTCTGAAAGTCCAGATACACTATATAAACTGACTCACGTTTGTCTACCTGTTTATTCATACCTTAAAAAAAACATAACAGATTAGTAAGACAAGACTTTCATTGTCTAAAGCCATGTTGGCTGTCTCCCATTAAGCCATGACTATCTACATGTTCAGTAATTTTGTTCTTTATGATGGTTTCCACCATTTTTACCAGTACTGATATCAGGCTCACCGGTCTGTAGTTTCCCGGATCACCCCTGGAACCCTTTTTAAAAATTGGCATTATATTGGCCATTCCCCAATCTTCCGGTACTACAAATGATTTTAATGATAGTTCATAGATTACTAATTGTATGTCTGAAATCTCATATTTCAGTTCTTTCAACACCCTTGGATGCATACCATCTCATCCAGGTGATTTGCTACTCTTCAGTTTATCAAATAGTTGTAATTCATCTTCCCAGTTTATTGATATTTCTTTCAGTTCTTCCGATATATCACCTTTATATACCATTTCAGGCAAGGGTATCTTCCCTACATCTTCTTCAGTAAAGACCGAAGCAAAGAATTCATTCAGTGTCACTTAGCGCCCCCTTTACCCCTCTATTATTCAATGGTCCAACTGACTCTCACGGTTTTTTTATACGAATGTATTTGAAAAATTTGTATTATATGTTTTTGTTTCCATGGCAAGCTTCTTTTCAAATTCTCTCTTTGCCTGCCTTATCAGTGCCTTGAATCTAACTTGTTTCCCATGTTTGTCATTTGGTTCCTTTTTCCATTTCCTGAAAGATGCTTTTTTAGCAACAACAGCCTCTGACCTTGCCTTTAAACCATGTTGGCATTTTTTTCCTTCCTTCCACTTTCTTAAAGTGTGGAATATATCTGGTCTGGGCTTCCAAGATAGTAGCTTTAAACAACGCCCATGCTTGATGTAAATCTTTAACCAGCTGCTCCTTTTAGTTTTTTCTTAACTATTTTCCTTATTTTATCATAGTCTCCCCTTTTGATAGTTTAAAGGTAGTATTGTGGATTTCCTTCTGCCCTGCTTCCATTTATTATTTCAAATTCAATCCCGCTATGATCACTATTGCCAAGTGGTCCCAAAACCCTTATCTCTTGCACCAGATCCTGTGTTCCACTAAGGACTAGATCCAAAATAGCTTCCCCTCTTGTCTGTTCATGAACATCCAGAATCTTATTTCCCATACTACGGGCATTAATACACGCCACTTTCCAGATGTTGCCCTTTTTACCCATGTCTACAGAGGCATTTACTCTTTTAACTGATACTTACCTGAGGGCTTTCACTTACCTGGAGGCTTTCTTCACTCATCCCCAACAAATCTAATTTAAAGCCTTCTTTAATAGGTTAGCCAGTCTGCTGTGGAAGACACTTTCACCCTTCTTGGATAGGTGGACACCATCTCTGCTCACGGCCCTTGGAATATCATCTCATGGTCCAAGAAACCAAAAATGTTCTTGATGACACCATCCATGCAGCCATGCATTGATCTCTAGCATGTGAGCTTCTCTGCCTCAGACTTTACCCTCTACATGGAGTATTGAGGAGAACCCCACCTATTTGCTTCACACTCTCTTCCAGAGCCATGAAGTTACTCTTGATACTCTCATAGTAACATAGTATATGACGGCAGATAAAGACCAGTATGGTCCATCTAGTCTGCCCAGCAAGGCGGCAAGAGCAGGTGCACCTGCCGCTCTGTGCAGGTCACCCCTCCCCATGTCTTTGTTTAGGAGTGTACCCACCACTCCATGTAGGTCACCCCTATTTGTTCAGATATAAGAGATAGTAATGTTTATTTTGATTTTATCCTGTTGCTATAAAGGGATCCACTGTGTCTGTCCCATGCCATTTTGAATTCTGTCACTGTATTTGCCCCCACCACTTCCATCGGGAGGGCATTCCAAGCATCCACAACCCTTTCAGTGAAAAAGTATTTCCTGATGTTGCCTTTCAGTTTACCCCTTGCAGCTTCATGTTATGCCCTCTAGGTTTTACAGCTTCCCCGTCTTTGAAGAGGTTTGTTTGTCTATTAATACTCTTTTAGTATTTAAAGGTCTGAATCATATCTCCTCTGTCCCTCCTCTCCTCCAGAGTGTACATATTTAGGTCTTCTGGTCACTTTCCTCTGAACCGCTTCCAGCCTTTTATATCATTAAAGAATGACCCCGTTTTTCACTTCCGGTGACGTCACGGAGCTGATGGCGGCTTAGGTGCCTAGCTCCTCTCCGATCCCCGCATTTTAGCAATCTTTTTTGGATACCCCCACGGCCTTACGGTGGAAGGCAAGTGTGCCGAGGAGTTGGGGAGAGCAGCGCGGAAGAGACTAGCACCCTTCCAATCCTCATACGCGCGAACCGAGCGGCTGGAGGCTCAGTCGGACCCGGAGGAGATGGCGGAGGCGGGAAGCCCGGAGGCCGACGAACCCAGTTCAGAGACGGAGGAGATGCCACTGAAATCCTGGCTGGCGCTGTTTAAGGCGGAGATGCAAGGTGCGATGCGGGAGATGCGGAAAGATTTGAAGGACGCTCTGGAGGCTATACAGCAAGAGGTGAGCTGTATGGGACAGCGCATGGTAGAGCTGGAGGGCCATGTGGAACAGCACGAGGAGGAGCTGTGGGAAATGGCGGCTGAGCAAGACCGTGTTAAGATTTTGCAGGAGGAGATGCAAGAAAAAATCGAGGAGATCGAGGACAGAGCGCGGCGGTGCAACTTGAGAATTCGGGGGGTGCCAGAGACAGAGCTGACTAAAGACTGTGAGAAAGTAGTGCAACGTTTATGCAGCCATATTTTGCGGTTGGGAGGTGAAGGGGAGGCTCGTATTGACTCTATAGCAGTGGAACGGGCACACAGGAGCCTAGGCCCTCGACGGGAGAACCAGAGGAGAGACATTATTGCTTGCTTGAGCAGATTCCCTGTTAAGGAGCACGTTCTTGCCTTGGCTCGGAAATATGGCAGAATTGCTTGGGAAGGACATGAGATCGAGGTGTTCAATGACCTCTCCAAGGGCACATTAGAGCGGCGGAGGAACCTGAGAGAAGTCACCACCTATCTGCGCAGGGAAAATATCCGCTACTGGTGGATGTTCCCCTTCGGACTGCTGCTTACAGCGAATGGAGTGTCCCGGAAAGTTAAAACAGCGGGGGAGGCCTGGGCGGTGCTGGCGGAGTTGGGATGTGTGAATCTGCCCCAACCACCGGCGCGCAAACAGCGGGAACATCCGCCGGCCACACCTGGGAAGCAGCGCACGAAGTCGCAATGGCAGCGAGTTGGAGAGAAAGGGAAAAGACTGAAGCGGCTGACCCCGGAGCAGGAGCAAGTGGCTTCAGAATCGGTGGACTGAATCCAGGCCAGCGGTGGCTGGTTGATGTTTTGCTGGCGGGGGTGAGGGTCACGTGCCTTTACACCCCCGTAGTTTGGACACTTGGTTTATTTGCGGGATGGGGTGGAGGGTGCGGGTGACTGGTGGGACCTGGTGGTGGCAATGTTTTGTGGGATCTCTGGGGAGGGATGGAGGGGGAATAGTTGGATTTTCTGGCCGAGGGGGTGAGAGATGTGAGCGGGGGAAGGATTTGATGGTCACGGAAGGGGAGGAGGGCGGGTTGGCGGGGGGAGCTGGGGGGGGTTCGGGGGGGGTGTGGGGGGGGAGGGATGGGTGGGGGGAAGGGGGGGTGGGAGGAGGGGGGGGAATTAATGGTGCGGCACAGGAGAGGGGGAGGCAGGAGGAGGGGGAGGCATCATGTTGCGGATAGGGACACTTAATGTGAAGGGACTGAATTCCCCGACTAAACGCAGTATGCTCTTTCGGGAGGCACAGCGCAATAACTGGGATGTAGTGTTAATTCAAGAGACCCACTTGCGGAGGGGGGATGTGGGGCGGTTGCGGCATAAGCTCTTTCCGGACCAATTTTTCTCTTGTAATAAGGGGGGGCTGAAAAAGGGGGGGTAGCGATATTGGTGCGGGCAGGGTGCGGCTTGAATATTGGGGGGCATTTTAAAGATAGTGATGGCCGGGTGGTGGGGGTTAAGGGGCGGTTGGGCATGGAGGAGGTTGTGTTGATTTCAGTATATGGACCGAATGGCAACCAGGGTACGTTTTGGGCAGAGGTGGGGCGATTAGTGGAAAGGGAAGGGGGGGGAAAGTTGGTAGTTGGGGGGGATTGTAATGTTGTGTTAGACCCCCGGGTGGATCGCGATTCAGTGGGAGGGGATGGGGGGAGTAGGAACCGACAAGGCTTGAGAAACTTGATGCAGCAGTGGAATCTTGTGGATGCTTGGAGGGCCCTCTATTCGGGGAGGAGAGAGTACACCTTTTTCTCTTCTCCGCATAACAGCTGGAGTAGAATTGACATGGTTCTCCTAGATAAGCGTTGGATGTTAGAGGTGATAGGCGGGAACATTCTCCCCGTCGGGTGGTCAGACCATGGCGCTGTAGAAGTGGTGCTCAAGTGCCCTCAGCGGGGAGGGGTGGCCTTTTGGCGACTGAATGAAAGCCTGCTGGATTGCCGGGAAGTGGTGGAGGATGTACGGGCCGCGCTAAAGGAATATTTAGCCCTGAATGATACGGGGGAAGTGCGGGATGTGGGGATCTGGGAAGGGCTTAAGGCTTTTGTTCGGGGGAGGTTTATAATGTGGGGGGCTAGGAAGAAAAAGGAGAGAGGGAAGAGGAGTTGCGGAAGGCATTGCAGGTGGCCGAAGCAACCCATCAGGGGAAGGGGGGGGCTGGGGATCGGGGAGCAGTGGAGCAGGCTCGGGCGGAGTTGAATGAGGTGCAGGTGGCGCAGGTTGCATTTGCTCTACAAAAGGTGAAGCAGGTTCATTATGAGTTTGGGGATAAAGCGGGCCGGCTGCTGGCCAGACAGTTACGGCAACGGCAGGGGGCGTCCACGATCTACCAGATTAAGGGAGAGGATGGGATAGTACTCCGGGGTGAAGAGCAAATCCGCGGCTGCTTCTGGGACTTTTATAAGGGACTATATACGGAGATGGCAGGGGTAGAGGAGGGGGCCATTCGGGAGTACCTGGAGGGGGTGCCGCTCCCCGGGTTGTCGGAAGCGGCGCGAGAGGAGCTGGAGACAACCATCGGGATGGATGAGATTGGTAGGGTGGTGAGGGGTTTGGAGAGTGGGAAAGCACCGGGACTGGATGGGTTGCCGGGTAGGTTTTATAAGGTTTTTGGGGGGGAGTTGGGAGACCTCCTGAGGCGGGTGTTTAATGGGGTGGTTGAGCAAGGAGGGGGGCTCTCCCGGGAGATGCTGACAGCTGGGATTACGGTGCTGCTAAAACCAGGGAAGGATCCCCTTAAATGTGGCTCCTACCGCCCTATCTCATTATTGAATGTGAATGTTAAAATCTTGGCTAAGGTCTTAGTGGATAGGTTGGCGGGGTGGCTGCCGGGGCTGATTAATGGGGATCAGACGGGATTCATTCAGGGGCGACAGGCCGCGGATAACATCAAACGGGCAATAGGGGTGGTGTGGGAAGCAAGTCAGGGGGGGGGGACGAGCTTATCTTGATGTCCATCGACGCTGAGAAGGCCTTTCATAGGGTACATTGGGGGTTTATGATGGAGGTTCTTGAAAGGGTGGGTTGTGGGCCTAATTTAATGCGATGGATACAGAGCCTATATCAAGAACCGCGAGCTCGAGTAAAAGTTAATGGTCGCTATTCGGATGACTTCCCAGTGGGGCGAGGGACCCGGCAGGGGTGCCCAATGTCCCCCTTGCTGTTTGCCTTGGTGGTTGAGCCCTTGGCGGAGTGCATCAGGCGGAATATGCGGATTAGAGGTTTGGTGAGGGGAGGGGACTCTCATAAGATTTCCCTGTATGCTGATGATATCCTATTGTACTTATGCCAGCCCATGCTTTCTCTGCCAGAGGTGCTTCGAGAGGTGGAGGCCTTTGGAGGTGTCTCGGGGTTCAAAATGAACCTTGATAAGACAGAGGTTCTGAAAATACGACTGGCAGCCGAGAAGGAAAGGCGGCTGAAGGAGGCTTTCCCCTTGCGGTGGGTGCGCTCCTCCTTGGGGTATTTGGGGGTTCAGCTGACCCGGCATTATAACGAGTTGTATGATGCTAATTATCCTAAACTTTGGGGGACCATTGCCTCGGACCTTGAGGGGTGGATGGGCATGGAGACTTCTTGGCTGGGCAGGATTGCCGCCGTTAAAATGAATATTCTTCCCCGCTTATTATATCTGTTCCACGCTTTGCCGGTGGAGATCCCGGAGGGGGCCATGAGAGGGTTGCAACGACGGGTCTTCCGCTACATCTGGCGACGGCGACCGCCGAGAATCTCTCGGAGGGTCCTGTGTAGGGGCAAGGCCGAGGGGGGACTTGGTGTTCCCAATCTTAAGGATTATTATAAGGCGGCACAATTAAAGCATATTCTGGATTGGAGGGGCGGTGGGGGTGGGGGTGGGGCTCCCTGGGTTAGGTTGGACAGCACAAGGGTTCAGGGGGGGAGGTTGGACGCTTGGATTTGGTCACAGGGGGGGGGGGAGCGGAAATTACTGGGGGAGGGATCACCCACTATGTGTCAAGTGTCAAAAATTTGGGATGCAGTGCGGAGGCCGGAAGCTCTGCAGCGGGGGTCCTGGTTCTCAGTGATGACTCCATGGAGGGGGTGGCGGGCCTTTAGACCGGGTTGGGAAGGGGGAAGATTTGACGTATGGAGAGGGAAGGGGCTCCAATGTGGTTTCCAATTGCTTGGGGAGGGGGACATTCGGGAGTTTGGGGAGGTGCAACGGGAGTTTGATCTGGATGAGGGGGACCGTTTCGCGTTTGTTCAGGCTAGTTCCTTTCTTAGACGTACCCTGGGGAAGGAGGGGTTGGAGAGGGAGGTCTCGGATTTGGAGGCCATTTGGTATGGGAAGAGGGGTTCGCGGGGGATGATTACGACCCTCTATAAGGTGGTGCATGGGCAGGGGAGCTTTAATTATATGCTGGAATGGGAACTGGACCTAGCTCAAACTATTAGTACTGTGGCTTGGAAGTCCATTTGGGAGGTGATAAAGAAGGGGCCTTGTGCGAGCCAGCTACAAGAAAATAGCTACAAAGTGCTCATGCGGTGGTACCTCACTCCGGTGAAATTGCACCGATTTTACCCAGCGCTCTCTCCCCTGTGCTGGAGGGGGTGTGGGGAGGAGGGGTCTTTTTGGCATATTTGGTGGGGGTGCAAAAAGGTACAAGGGTATTGGGAGATGATACAAACCTGGATTCACTTAAATTTAGGGGGGGACGTAGTCATCACTCCCCAAATTGCTCTGCTGTCTTGGTGGGGTGAGAATCAAGTGCGACAAGGGGGGAAGATGGTGTTAGCCTGCTTAAGCGTGGCTCGGTGCGAGGTGGCAGCGGCCTGGAGGAAAACTGAGCTGCCGTCTCTGGGGGAATTTTTGGTCCGACTCCGGAATGTAATCCTTATGGAAAAGTTGACAGCTATCTGGAGAGGACGTGGGATGCGATTTGATGAGGAATGGGGGGTACTGTGCCGAGTGGTGGGATTAGAGGCAGGGGGGGGAGGGGGGGTGGGGAGGGACTAGGCCGGGGGCGGGGTCGGGAGGTGGTTGGGCGGGGGGGGGGGGGGGCAAAATGGGTAATCTTAGAGGTACCGGTCACTTTGGGGTACACTGCATGGGGAGAGTTGGAGGGGCGGGATGGGGTCTAGGTTGTATGTTTGATGGTTTTGGGCTATCTTTTGCTGTTATCTTTGTGGTTGCCCTGTGGTGTTGCTGGTATTGTATTGTGTTATGCATTTCTTCAAAATATAATAAAAAAAACTTTAAAATTAAAAAAAAAAAAAGAATGACCCCTTAGGGGAGCGTGTGAGGAGAGGAGGTTGTTGCTCACCACTGTGTTCCGCTTGTGTTTCCTTCTGCCAGCGTTGGAGTGCACGATTCATCTTGGCAGCGCCTACCCCTGACGTCATCTAAGGAGGTTTAAAGCCCGATCGCTAAGCGGTACGCGGTAGCGGTCACGTTCTAAAGGGGCGCGTTATTAAGGGGCTTTTTTTGGCTCCTTATGTGCTCCTTTGGCGCTCGGGAGCTGGCTTCTGGCTGTGCAGGATGGGTAAACATAGGAAACGACCTCTAAATGTGAGTGCTGTTAACCCTACTAAGGCTGTTAAGACTTCTGGCCCTAAGGATCGACATCTTGTTGCTTTGGAAAGTAAAGAGGGGGAGGTTGTTGCTGCAATCCAAACCCAGCTCCCCAGTGATGGCTCTTCTCTATCATTGGGGGTTAGTATCTCTTCCCCTTCTGCTGCCATTACAGACTCTGTTCCTGTTACTTCCTCTCCTCCTCCTCTTCGCATTTGGATTGTTTACCATCTGTATCCTCCTCCGGGTTCCCTTTGGACTCTGGGATAGTTCCATTATCTCGGATCCTATTGGTCCCGGAGAGTTCTGCTTTGGCGCATCGGGACGGTGCTTCCTCTTTGCCAGTGGATTCTCAAGATGTTTCTCTTTCAGGTGTGTGGCGTATTCTTTCCAGGATAGAGTCTTCATTGAATTCTATTGTTTTGCAAATGACGGATTTTTCTAGAGACTCTGGCAAATCTTGCTCAACATGATTCTCAGATTGTTACTCTGGGGGAAAGATGCCAGAAGTTGGAAGCTCAATGTAATGCGTTGCAAAATTCTTCAATGTCTTTTAGGAAAGATAGTATCGTCCTCCATACCCAACAAGAGCTATTGGAGAATAGCTTGCGAGCTTTAAATCTGAGGTGTTGAAATTTTCCTTATACGCGGTTTTTATCTCAAATTTTATTTGATAAATATCTGATAGAAATATTGGGATATCGAGAAGAAACTAAACTGCATGTAACTAAGGTGTTTTTTATTCCCTCTAAGGGGGCTTCTCTGGCAGGAGCTTCTGCTGGTTTAGCCCCAGTTATATCTCAGGATTCTCTGAACATCTCTGAGTTCATTGAGTCCTCTCAATATATAATCTCAACTAGAGCTACACTTCTGGTGTCTTTTGCCTCTGAAGTTGATAAAAATGCCGTAATGCGTTTATATTTTTCAAATAAGGTGACTGCCTTCTGTGGAGAGAAAGTTAGTATCTTTCCCGATGTCTCCAGGAAAACTCAACTTCGTCGCAGGGCTTTTTTGGTATTGAAGCCATGCGTCTTAGCTCTTGGTGCCACGTTTTTTCTTAAATTTCCTTGTAAATGTTTAGTTACCTTTACTAAGTATGTTTTTCTGGAGGCTTCGGCGCTGGAGTCTTTTCTTGTATCTAATGTTACACTGGCTTCTTAAGTTTTCTTTTTTGGTTTAATTATTGACAGCAGATAGTAAGAAAAAGAGTATTGATTTATGGATCAGCATTTCCTCCTTGTACTCACGCGTTTCTCATGATGTGGACTATATTATGGATGTTTTTTCCTTGAACCTTTTTTTTCTAGTACTATAATATGGAATATCTGTATTTACTTTGAAGTTTCTGAATAAAAGAAATTTAAACCGCAAAAAAAAAAAAAAGAATGACCCCTTAGTTTGTCTATGTTCTTCTGTTCTCTCTCCCTCTGTCCTGTCTCAATATGGCGTTCTTTTCTCTTTCTGCAGCAATGTTTGGATATTTTATTGTAAACTGCCCTGATGCGTGGGTGGTATATCAAATGTGAATAAACATAAAGAAAGATATCCTTTGCGAGATACGGTCTCCAAAACTGAACACAGTACTCCAAGTGAGGCCTCAACAGAGACTTGTACAGTGGCATTAGTACCTCTTCCTTTCTGCTGATATTTCTCTTTGTATGCAACCCAGCGTCCTTCCGGCTTTTGCCATCGCCTTGTCACACTGTTTTGTCACCTTGAGATCATCAGAAATAATCACACCAAGGTCCCTCTCCTGGTCTGTGCACACCAATCTCTTGCCCCCTATCACGTCCAAATCCCTTGGATTTCTGCTTCCCAAGTGCATGACACTGCACTTCTTTGGTTTAATGCTTGGCAGTTAAGATTTAATGCATTCTTCCAGCTTTTGTAGATCTTTCCTCATGTTACCCACTCCCTCAGGAGAGTCCACTCTGTTGCAAATTTTGGTGTTATCTGCAAAAAGACAGACTTTTCCATTCAGCCCTTCAGCAATATCACTCATGAATATATTGAACAGTACCGGTCCCAAGATCGAACCGTAGGGCACACTGCTAATCACCTTCCTTCCATCACCTGTCAGTCAACTAATTTCTGATCCAGTTCACCATCCTGGGATCCATCCCCAAGCTGTTGAGTTTATTGATAAGCCTCCTATAGGGAACAGTATTAAAGGTTTTGCTGAAATCTAGGTAGATCACATCCATCGCATGCCCTTAGTTCTCTGGTCACCCAGTCAAAGAACTCAATCAGATTTGTTTGGCAAGATCGTCCTTTGGTAAAACCAAGTTGCCTCAGATCATGCAACCTATTGGTTTCGAGGAATTCCACTATTCGCTCTTTCAGAAGCGCCTCCATTACTTTTTCTGCCACTGAGGTAAGGGTGACTGGCCTGCAGTTTGTCACTTCTTCCCTATTACTTCTTTTGTGGAGAAGTAATAGGGAAGCCCTTCTCCAGTCCTGTGGAACTTCTCCTGTCTCCAAGGATCTATTAAAAGCATCCTTTAAAGGCCCTGCAAGAACCTCTCTGAGCTCTTTTAGTATCCTGGAGTGTATCCCATCTGGTCCCACCATTTGTGCCAACATGGATGAGCAACATTGGATAATAGTCATTAGACTTGATGAGTCTTGGCAAACTCTCTGTAACTTCTCGGATTTTGGTACCTGACAGATAGCACACCTCCTGGGACATCATGTGTTTTCGGCAGATGGAGCCTCAGAATAGAGCTAGCCCAAGGGTTTCTACGCCCCAGGCAGAAATCCCAGCTGTGCCAGACCCCACCCCCCAATTCCATCTTGGCAGAGGAGGTGGAAGGGGGGGGGGGTGGGCAATGACAGTGGCAGCAGTATTTTAAAAGTGGCAAGTCATATGCTACACCTCACATGACCTGCCATTTCTGACACCCCTCGCATTGAAGAGGGATCAGAAGCGTCAGGTCATGCATGCCAAAGAACATGGCCTGCCGCAGGCAAAAAAGCAATGACACAAAGCCACCCACCCGGGTCGGCCACCTAGGTGGCTGCCTAACTTGCTTAGAGGACAGGCCGGTCCTACCTCAGAAGAGAGTCACCATCCACCACTACCTTTTGCTTCCTTGTGGTCACGGATTCTGCAACTTTGGGCTACTTGAGCTGTGGTTCTCTCTCTTCTTGGGATGTTTTTGCCTTCTCCACTTTCAGGGCTGCAAACCGGTTCTTCACTTTGAAGGGTGATGGAATTGGAGATTGGGTGTTGATTCTGCAGCTTCTGGTGACTCGTATCCATCTTTCTTCTTTCTGTGGCATACCCTCTTCACCTCTATTGGAGAGTTTGGATGCCTCAGAAAGCAGCCATAGCTCAGAAAAAAAATCCCTTTCTGCAATTCAACTACAAAAACAAATCTGGGCAGAGCCACAGATTTATCTTCATTGCAATGGAGGCCTCTTGACTGGCAATCTTCCCTCCCACTCTGACTGCAGCTGCTACAACCCCACCAAGCCAACACCTGCCTCCAGTATGGCCTCTCAGAAATTGCTTTTTTGCTCAAAGAACTCCTCCAATCATCACCTCCCCCCTGGTCTTTCCCCATAGGAAATGATGTCATGCATAGCCACAGCACTACGAGAGGGAAGTGGCTGGCCCGTCATTGCATGTGATTGACTCACTCTGAGGAAAGGTTAATCTGGGCAGTGTGGCATGGTGAAGCATGCAGCAGCAGGTATGGTAGCAGGCACATTTGGCAGCGACTCCCAGTGGTCTCTTGGTCCCAGAGCACTGAAAGCAGAAGCAAGAGGAGAGGAGGAAGAGTAGATGGATTGACATGCTGCACACTGCAGGTCTAACCCCAAGCTGAGGACAAAGGCCTTCTCTTCCCTCCCAGTGCAGGCTGAGAATTTGGCAGAACTGGGAACCTGTATACCTTTTGGGATCTTGACACTTGTGTCCTGGATTGGCCACTGTTGGAAACAGGATACTGGGCTTGATGGACCCTTGGGCTGATCCAGTATAGCATTTGTTCTTATGAAGCTGTAGTGGGGATAGGAACTCAATGGGGGGAGAGTCACGGGTGAAAAAATAAATAGCTGGGGTGGGAACAGAGGTCTGAGGGAGCATAAAGGAAGAAAGGACCGATGCACAGGTGAAAAAGAAGGGATGCTGGGACTGGCACTGGGACAGAGAGAGGGGGCTGCTGGGATTGAGGGGGGAGAGAAAGAGAGGGCTGAAGAGTGAGCAAGGACTCTAAGAGGGCATGAAGAAAGTTAACGAGGTGGGGGAGCACAGTTGAAAGTTCATCTAGAAAGGAATTTCCAACTCCAGTCCAGATAAATGTGAATACAATGGGGACAGTGCAAGTAAATATATCTATTGGGGATATCCTGAAAATCTGACTGGTTCGTGGCCCTCCAGGACTGGAGTTGGAGACTCCTGACCTATTTATTTTATTTATTATTTATTTTATTTAACATTTTTTATATACCGCACTATTCATCATCAGTGCGGTTTACATTGAACAACAACATACCTGTCAATACATGACTGATCTAGGTTTACAGATAACAGGGAGGATAAACTGGGTGTAAACTGGGGCTAACTAACTATCTACATAATTATACATAATTATATATACATTAGATAGGTTACATCAAAATTTGAGTTTGACAAGAATACAGTGTTATTACGTTTTGATTTTTTGTTCTGGGTTGTTGTTATGTGTAGGAGTTATCTGAGTGAGGTGGGGGCCGGTTCTATTGGGTGTATGGTAGCCTGAAGTGCAGAGTGAATAAGTAGTGCTTGATGGACTTTCTAAATTGGGTGATATCCCTGATATCACCTAGGGTATCAAATATCACCTGTCCTAGGGTATCAAATACCCTTGGGCCGACCCTGGCAGTGAGGAAAGGCCCACTGAAATTAAGGTTGGGCTGCAAAACTTCTGCAGGAAGGAAGGAACGAAGAAAAGAGGCAGAAGGGCCTGCATGAGCAAATAAATAAATGTGTTTCACAGGTTAAGCTCTTACTCCCGGGGCTCCATCTAGCTCCTGGGCCATAGCTCTTTGGAGATCTCCCCCTTCTACCTTCATTAAACAATCAGAAACATGAATGGACAGGAAAAACAAAACAATGGCTGAAAATGAACTTGTCATATGATGCCATTATAATATTGAAATTATTCTAATATCCAGTAACATGCTCAGACATGGATGTACATGCTTCCTGAAGCCGTAGTTGTTTAATTAAGAAAGTAAATACGATTTTTATTACATGTTTTATGACTTAAGGAGGGCCTATCTCAACCCCTCCTTTAATTACCCCAATAACATGGTATGTGGTAGAGTATTTAGTCTTGTTTTGAAACTCAGTGCATGTTACAAAGTATCAAAAACACATAGGACATATTTTCTACATAACCTCATAAGTCACGTTATGTTCCGTTCCTCCAGGTATTTATTTCAGTGGTAAATACTGAATATTTGAGAAATTTAAAGACGCCATGGTAGGTGCAAATATTAACGATGCTGGTTCACTCAATACGTGTAAGATGATCACATGCAATCGTGATGTTGCAAGAGTCAACAGCAACTTATCAGAGACATACTGCACATTAGCCCTGCTGTAACGGACACTGTAGACCCCCCCCCCCCCCGGCTATGGTTACACCGTCAGCAAAGAGCATGAACTTCCGACGAAGCAGCAAAACTCAAGTAATCGTGGAAAAAAAACAGACGGGGTTAAGCTGAGGCAGTTACAAGTAGCAAAAAGAGCCCACCATAGGAGTAGGACAGATTGCACCTTCCTTAATTTGAATTTAGCTTCTAGCAAGAAAAGGAACTCTACCCGGAGCGCTCCACGTCTCTCATTGGCCGGACGGAATCACATGCTTTTAGCCCGCGCTCTGTCTCGTCGGACGAGTCCCGGTCTCGCTCGCCCCCCTCCCCCCCTTTCATTAGCCTGAGAGACAAAAAAAAGCGGGCGGGTTTGTCATCGCTGCAACTTTTCTGTCTTTTTCTTTATTTATATTATATTTTGCATTTGTGTCTTTTCATTTTTTTTTATATCATGCATTTCTCACGAGATTTTTTTCCGCTACTTAATTTGTCTTAGCAAGAGGACATCGTTTATTAGGGTAATATCCCACCCGCACAATTCAGCGTGTTTTTTTTTAAATCCACGCTTTTTAATATAGGTGGGATAGCCTTTTAATACATGTTTTCTGGTTTGTTTGTTTTTCCGTGGCTTTATTTTGTTTGTCTCCTTTTAATTGTTCTGCGCTTCTAGCTGCGCGCCTCCCGTAGCAATCTCCTGTCAACCTTTCAGCCCTGATAGGCAACCCCCCCCCTTCTATACTTTGTAGCAATGGCGACATCCACCCCCGCCGGGCCACGGACTAGCAGCCGCGGCAGCGCCGCCAGCACGCCGCTCAGCCCCACGCGCATCTCGCGGCTGCAGGAGAAGGAGGAGCTGCGGCACCTCAATGACCGGCTCGCCGTCTACATCGACAAGGTGCGCAGTCTGGAAATCGAGAACAGCTCGCTGCAGCTGCAGGTGACCGAGCGCGAGGAGGTGCGCAGCCGCGAGCTCAGCGGCCTCAAGGCGCTCTACGAGACCGAGTTGGCCGACGCCCGCCGCTCGCTGGACGACACGGCCCGCGAGCGCGCCAAGCTGCAGATCGAACTGGGCAAGATCCGGGGCGAGCACGAGCAGCTGCTGCACAAGTGAGTGATACCCCCTCCCCTCCGGTACTAGTAGATGAGCGGTGCAGTACCCAGGTAGAGGGTGCGGGGAAATTCCACGCCATTTTGTTGGGGAATTAAATGTGAAAAAAGTGCTTCGGTTACTCCTGTGAGGTTGTAGAGCCTGGAAGTAGTGGGTTAAGAGATCCTCCGTCCGCCTGAGTGATTCCTCTTCTTTGGCCTCACTAGGATTGTGGGAGGAGAAAGAGAGGCACTGGCAGAGGTGGTACAGACTGGTGGTATCGCCAGATGTGGCATTTATACTGCTTACTGCACGTCTGAGCCGCTGCTGACTTTGTCTTGAAACTGAAGGAGGTGGGAAATGGCGAACGGCTTTGAGGAGGAGGCGAGAACGGAGCTGCATTCCTGAGGGTGTTATCTGGGGTGGGGTGAGACGGTGAGTTATTGTGCGGGTACCTGGAGGCGCTGGGAAAGCGAGAGATCGACAAGCAGGACTCCATTCCTCATCTCTAGCTACATGCTTGCGGAGTAATTCGTATTCAGTCCAGACAGGAAACAAGTAATGTTTTGTTTCAAATTCAAATACATAGTAATCTACAGGAAAGGGAGGGCTCAAGAGCACGCATTTGATTACTATGTAACCTGTTGAGCGGGAAATTCTTTAGGTTTTATTGCCCTGTAGCAAAATGCTGTCACAGGGTGGAATGAGGCTGACACTTGTGCTCAGTCGGATGCGTTAATGACTCGGGCTGAATGGGATGGGTTTGCTATGATTAAAAGGTGCCTGGCCTATGTAGCGTTAGATGGACTGGCAGTGACATAATGAACGTGTTAGTTTTGTTGTTGGATTAGATGGATTAACAGTGGCAAAAGGAAGATGGTGGGGTGGCTTTTTGTGGGTATGAAAGTGCAGGGTGGTGGTGAGGATCACTGTAGAGCTGACTGGATTAGCTGTGATAGAAGGCAGGTTAGTGCGAGCCCGATGATTGAACGGGCAAAGCTGGAGTTGTGTGATTTCACAATAAATCGTGAATTACCAACCTAGTTTTCAGACACAGCCAGTCAGATTTTCAGGAAAACCACAAGGAATATGCATACGAGAGATTTTGCATACAACGGAGGCAGTGCATGCAAATCTCTCATGCATATTCATTGTGGCTGTCCTGGAAACCTGATTGGCTAGATGTGTCCGAGGACTGGGCTGAGAGTCCCTGCAATAAACCCTTGGCTCATGCATGAGCGCCACCGCACGGAGTATTTTCTTTTATCGCGATTAGGGTAGTATATTTTTTGCAAAGTCAAACACAGTTTTACTATCTGTTGCAAAATAGGAGTCAGAAGGAGTTAGTCTCCTGTTATCTGCTCAAGACTACAAATTGATAATATGAAATTAACTAGTGGTCTCAGGGGGCCGTGTTGTGGGTTTGGCTTGTTTCCTTTGTTGATTTGACGGCTGGGGATATGATGAAGCCCGTTTTTTCCTCTGATTGTGGTGCTGAATTCCCTCCCCTTTGTCTTCAGCTTGCAGAGTGATGTATGAATGATTGCCCCTCGGGACTCTCTGCCCTTTGTCGGGTGTGACAGAAACTGGAGTAGGAAGTGGAGCCGTGGAGCCTCGGAGCCCCTCCCCCCTCGCTACAAAGAAACTGCTGTCTGCAGGAAGTAGTACCGGCAGTTTTAGGAGATACGGCTACCAGTTTCTCTTAGGATTTCTCAGCGCTTTGTAACAACACAGCTGAGTAATCCGATTTACTGTCTTTGGCTAATGTGACCAATTGAAGAGGGGATTGCAGGGTTTTTAGTAAAGCTTTTGTGGGGCTCCAGTATCTCTTAGGAGTAAAAGAAGACCTAAGAGTAAAACCCATAAATGGAAGTCATAGTAAAGAAATGAAAAAGCTCAGTAAATAGCTCCTGCTGAAGCTTAGCCTAGTGGTTAGAGCACTGGCTTGGTAACCAAGAGTCCAGGGTTCAGTTCCCACCAGCACTCCTTGTGGCCTTGGGCAAGCCACATAACCCTCCATTGCCTTGGAAGAAAGGCCTGGCAATCTACTTCTGGTGACCCAGCAGCTCCTGGGGTTTCTTGGCAGTATGACCAGGAGTCAGTATGGACACACTTTGCTTACTAAACCGGGATAACTGTTAAACCTGGCTGTCTGCAACTAGATCCCATTGAACAGCTGTTAGCCTTGGTTCTTTTCTTGAGCTGCGGCTGCAGGCCTCGGAACTCTAGCAGATGCTCCAGGCCAGCTCTCTCTGCCCCCTCCGGCAAGAAATTGGCATCAGAGAGGGTGACTGAAGTCAACCTATAGAACACACCAGAGCTCTGAGGCTCACCGCTGCACAGAGTTTACTTGCAGCAGCTGCTCGGGAGAAGCAGCAAGATAGGGTGGCAGCAGCAGCAAGAGGGGGAGGACAAGGGACAGGGTTAGGGCAGTGGTTCGAATGCTATGCCTGACCTTTGCCACCCTAGGTGGATGCCTAGCCTGCCTACTGGTAGGGTCAGCCTGCCCATACTAACTGCCCTTAGCGCTTTGGGGTAGTGAGAAGGCGTACCAGCCAGTGACAACTAGTGCGCAGAGGTGACATTAAGTGCAACTGCACTACCTGGTGGTACGGTAACTGGTAAGCCTTCTGAAGTAGCAAAACATGTGGCCCTAGCACTGAAGTAGTTTGAAGAAATGCTGTGGCTTTGATGACCCCCCCCCCCCGTAATCTCCACACATCTGATCACATGCTCGATCCCCCTTGTAAACATACACATGACCTCCCTGCAATCAGATTCCAGCCCTCCACAACTGATAAACTCCCTTTCAGCATCCTCTGCCAGACAGCACTATTGTAATTAGAACCCCACAATCTCCCCCCTTCCCCAAGGCTTACTTGGAGGGATTCCTTGGTGTCCAGTGGACCTTGGGAAGGAGTCCCTCTCCACTCCTGCCCCAGCTGCTGTGGCCTTCAACATGATGGCTTTCACCCCCCCCCCGGTGGTAGTCTCATATTACTGGGTCATGGCAGTAGCTCACGTGTCACTAGGGGTGGAAGCTGTCATTTTCACTGTGCAAGTCCCCAGGTGAGTCCAGAAGATGGATGGTGATTGGGGGGGGGGGGGTGTCTAATTTTGGAAGGGTTTTTCTTAGGATCTATTTTGCAGGGGGGGGTCTGGTTCATGGGGATTTTCTCATTACAATAGTACTGTCCAGCAGAGAATGCCAAAAGCGGGTTTATGAGCTCTGTTGGGGGGTCACATATGTTTATGTGGGAGACCAAATCAGGGATTATATTGGTTGGTGCATACATCAGAGGGGTACCGGGATCACTGTGGCTGCAGCTTCCAACTACTTTGGCACTGGGGCTGTGTTCTGTGCCTCAGCAGGTAGCGTAGTTGCTCCTGTACTACCTGTCACAGCAGGACACATGGCTTCTGTGTGCATCCCCCCTGCATTTAGTGCACAGGGTTTGCACTTACGCTACCTTAGCTTCAACTGAAGCGACTTTTTACGCACCCGACAATGCACACCTTTTTAATGTGCAATGCAACAAGGATAGTGTAAATAAAGGATGCATATGCAAATGAGCCATCGCAGCAGTAAACTGGGAAAGCAAGCCAAGCACATGCGTGCAAGAAGTCTGTGCTAGTTTGGCATGCTCTCCCAGAGAACTGGCACCGCATGACTAATTTGTATATCAGCCCTGACAATTTAAATTAAGATAAAATAACCTGCTGGTCTAGCAGCCCCTAAATCCACCCCCTCCCACCCGATAGCTTAAAATAAGCAGGAGCACTGCCTATGTGCTCCTGCTCTGAGTCTGCCGTCTTGAAAAATGGTGGCGCCTGGCCCTGCATGGTGCATCCTGAGATGCACTGGGTGAGGTCAGACTGCTATATAAAGTAGACTATACTTTATATGGTAGTCTAACCCTGCCTAGTGCATCCCAGGATGCACCATGCAGGGCCAGGCGCCACCAAGATGGTGGACTAGGAGCTGGAGCATGTAGGCAGCGCTCCCGCTTATTTTAAAGTACTGGGGGAGGGGTGGATTTAGGGGCTGCTAAACCACCAGGTTATTTTGTTTTAATTTGGAGTAGGGGTTTCAAGGGCTGCTAGACCACCCCAGGTAGTCACTTTCTGTTGGGGCACCGGCCCCCAACAGTATATTTTTATGGCTTTGTGGGCTTTTTCCGATGCCACAATAGTCCCTGAGGCCATCAAAATACATTCGGGTGGGGGGTGGGGATCTGGGGCCATCAGGGATTCTCTTTATGTTGGGGCACTGTCAGTATTTTGATGGTATCGGGGGCTTTCCACGATCATCTGAGAAGAAGATATAGGCATCGGGAAAGCACCAGGTGCCATCAAAATACTGTCGGTGGCACACATAGTAACATAGTAAATAACGGCAGATGAAGACCAGCATGGTCCATCTAGTCTGCCCAGCACGATGGCAAGAGTAGGTGCACCTGCCGGTCCGTGCAGGCCACCCCTCCCCACGTCCCTGTTTAGGGGTGAACCCACACTCCATGCAGGACACCCCTATTTGTTGAGAAATTAGATGGTTCAGTTTATTATGATTTTATCTTGTTGCTGTAAAGGGATCCACTGTGTCTGTCCCATGCCATTTTGAATTCCGTCACCGTGTTTGCCCACACCACTTCCATCGGGAGGGCATTCCAAGCATCTACCACCCTTTCTGTGAAAAAGTATTTCCTGACATTGCCTTTCAATTTACCACCTTGCAGCTTCCTGTTATGCCCTCTAGTTTTACAGCTTCCCCGTCTTTGGAAGAGGTTTGTTTGTTCATTATTTCCCTTTAAGTATTTAAAGGTCTGAATCATATCTCCCCTGTCCCTCCTCTCCTCCAAAGTGTACATGTTTAGGTCTTTAAGTCTCTTCTCATAAGGCTTCTGACGCAGGCTCCAAATCATTTTGGTCGCTTTCCTCTGAACAGTTTCCAGTCTTTTTACATCCTTTGCAAGATACGGTCTCCAAAACTGAACACAGTATTCCAAGTGAGGCCTCACCAGTGACTTGTACAGTGGCATAAGTACCTCTTCCTTTCTGCTGGTGATTCCTCTTTGTATGCAGACCAACATCCTCCTGGCTTTTGCCACTGCCTTGTCGCACTGTTTTGCCACCTTGAGATATTCAGAAATAATCACACCAAGGTCTTTCTCCTGATCCGTGCACACCAACCTCTCGCCTCCTATCGCATACAGTTCCCTTGGATTTCTGCTACCCAAGTGCATGACTCTGCACTTCTTTGCATTAAATCTTAATTGCCAAGCATTAGACCATTCTTCTGGCTTTTGTAGATCTTTCCTCGTGTTGACCACTCCCTCAAGGGAGTCCACTCTGTTGCAAATTTTCGTGTCATCTGCAAAAAGACAGACTTTTCCGTTCAGTCCTTCAGCAATATCACTCACAAATACATTGAACAGTGCCGGGCCCAGGACCGACCCCTGGGACACTCCTCTAATCACCTTCCCTTCATCTGAGTGACCTCCATTTACCATCACCCTTTGTCGTCTGTCAGTCAACCAATTTCTGATCCAATTTACCATCTTAGGATCCATCCCAAAGCTACTGAGTTTATTGATAAGCCTCCTATGAGGAACAGTATCAAAAGCTTTGCTGAAATTCAGGTAGATGACATCCATCGCATGCCCCTGATCTAGCTCCCTGGTCACCCAGTCAAAGAACTCAATCAGATTTGTTTGACAAGATCGTCCTTCGGTAAAACCATGTTGCCTCGGGTCTTGCAACCTGTTGGTTTTGAGAAAGTTCACTATTCGCTCTTTCAGGAGCACCTCCATGACTTTTCCCGCCACCAAGGTAAGGCTCACAGGCCTGTAGTTTGACACTTCTTCCCTATCACCACTTTTGTGTAGAAGTACAACATCAGCCATTCTCCAGTCCTGAGGAACCTCTCCTGTTTCCAAGGATCTGTTGAATACATCCTTTAACGGCCCTGAGCTCTTTCAGTATCCTGGGATGTATCCCATCCGGTCCCATGGCCTTGTCCACTTTCAGTTTTGCAAGTTGTTCTCTAACACCTCATCTTCTGTGAATGGTGTGGTAACTACTTCTTTCCCATTTTTATATTTGGGAGTCACAGGTGGTCCTTCTCCAGGACTTTCTTTAGTAAAAACAGAGCAGAAGTATTCGTTTAGCAATTTCGCTTTTTCAATGTCACTTTCCATGAGTCTGTTCGCAGCACTTCTGAGTCCTGTAATTCCACCTCTGATTTTCTTCCTTTCCCGAAATATACCTGAAGAAGGTTTTGTCACCACACTTCACATCTTTAACCATCTTTTCCTCTGCCTTTGATTTTGCTATCCTTATTTCTCTTTGTCTCTTTGAGTTTGATCCTGTATTCATTTCTGTGTTCCTCTGTGAGCTTTTGAATTTTGTGAAAGCTGTGTTTTTTGCCTTTATTTGAGCAGCCACTTCTTTGGAAAACCAAATAGGCTTTCTTCTCCTCTTGTTTTAGTTTACTTTTGTTACATATTTATCTGTTGCCCCTTTTATTGCCACCTTTAGTTTAGCCCATTGCAATTCCACTTCCCTTATCTCCTTCCACCCTGTCAGCTCCTCCTTTAGGTACGTGGCCATTTTATTGAAGTTGGCGTTTTTGAAGTTTAGGACTTTGAGCTTGCTATGTTTGGCCTGTACCATGGCTTTTATCTCAACCACACCGTGTGATGATCGCTGCTGCTCACAGGGACACTCACGCAGACATTCGACACGCTATCGCTGTTGGTGAGCACTAAATCCAGTGTTGAGCTTTCCCTGGTTGGTTCCATGATCATTTGTCTAAGTAATGGATCTTGGAGAGCATCCACGATTTTTTTGCTTCTTTCCAGATTTGCAGAAGGAGTAATCCAGTCCACATCAGGTAGATTAAAATCACCCAATATGATCGCTTCCCCCTTTTGTGGCTATCTTGGCAATATCTATAATCAATTTGTTATCTATCTCTTCAATTTGTGTCAGAGGTCTATAAACAACAGCAGTATGGATGACAGTGCCATCTCCTCTTTCCAACACAATCCAGAGCGCTTCTTTTCCCCATGCCCCCTGCATTTCAGTAGCTTTAATATTGCTTTTGACATACAAGGCTCCTCCTCCTCTTCCTCTTCCGTTTTCTCTGTCTCTTCTGAATAGATTATAGCCAGGTATGGCTATATCCCAATCATGTGATTCGTTTAGCCATGTTTCTTTAATGGCTGTAATGGCCACAATGTCCAAATCCTTTTCCACCATTAGGGCTTCTAGATCTGGAACTTTGTTGGCTAAGCTTCGAGCATTTGTGCTCATTGCTTTCCAGCATTTAGCTGGCTTGCATGTATTTAGCATTGATTTTGTTCTGCCTACATCTTCCCACTTGTGTTTGATATGTGGTTTTATGTGTGGCTGTTTCTGATTTTAATCTGCTTTTGCAGGGGGTGACGTCCAGAGCTTGACCTTCCACATCTGTCACCCCCTTGTTCTAGTTTAAATGCATATCCACATATTGCTTGTATTTTTCACTTAGGATTCTTTTCCCTGAGACAGAGAGATGTAGTCCATCAGCACAGTATGTCTCTCTTGTTGTTCCATCTGTTACCCCAGTCGCCAATAAATCTGAATCCTTCTTGTTTGCACCAGGTCTGGAGCCATGTATTAAAGCTGTTGATGCAATGCAGCCTTTTTGCCCCCTTACCAAGCACAGGTAGAACCTCTGAGAATGCAACAGTGTTAACAATGGGCTTGAGTTTCTTTCCCAGAGATTGGAAGTTCTTTTGGATTGTGGAGGTACTGTTTCTAGCCAGGTCATTTGTGCCCAAGTGGATAACCACATCAGGTGTGGAGTGTTCACTTTCTGTGCTAAGTATTTCAACAACTTGCTTTGTATTCCTGCTGGCTAAAGAGCTTGGGAGGCACTTGACTATCTTCTCTCCTTTGAACTGTGTTCCCAAGTTGGTGCCACTGATGATGGAATCACCAAGTAGTAGTAGTTTGCTGTTTGAGGTTTTCTTCATATTTTGGTCCTTTAGCAGGAGATTGGGCAGTGTCTGTCTCATTTAAGGGCCCTTCAGTTTTTTTTGATTGGGCATCCTCATTCGCCAAGGCAGAGAAGGTATTATGCAGAGATATCTCCTGATGCATAGGATGCCTCTGTGTCACAGGTCGCAATCTCCCAGAACCCACTGTGATCCATTTGTTCCTGGGGTGTTTCATTCTTTGAGGGAGTGGTGGTGGACTTTGTTCAGTTTGTATCTTAGAAGAGGTGCGCTTCATTGCAGCCAGTTCCTCCCTCAGTTCCTCATCCTCATTAGCCAAGGCAGTGAAGGCATTATGCAGGGATATCTTTTGATGCATAGGATGTCTGTGTGTTACAGGTCGCAGTCTACCAGAACCCACTGTGATCCCCTTGTCCCTGGGATGTTTGATTCTTTGTGGGAGCGGTGGTGAACATTGTTCAGTTTGTATCCTAGAAGAGGTGCGCTTCATTGCAGCCAGTTCCTCCCTGAGTAGGGTCACCTCTTTATGCATGGCAGCTAGGTCTTCCCTTAGTAGAGTCAGTTCTTTATGCATGGTAGCTGTCCTGAGGCACATAGGACAAGCTCTGAGGTTCCGTATGATTCGTCTTGGAATGAAAGTACTGCAGTTATTGCACCGAATACACAACATGCTGAATAAGCAGTCCAGGAGGAGGAGGAAGAAGGAAGGAAGGAGGAAGATGATGTGGGCTCTAACTCAAGTTAAAAGGATAAATGGCAACGTATGTGAGTACTATATAGGTAATGCAGCCCCTGGGGTGGGTGGGGCGAGGGGTAGGGTGTGTCTCTGGCCAGTAGGCTGTTCCTGAACTGGGGGCACCCACAGATATCTGCTCCAAGGCTACCCAGAAAAGGAGACAGTCAGATTATCCCCAAGCTTAATTTATAACCACAGTTAAACTTTATATGAACAATTCCCACAAAACAGACAATTAGACTCTATACTGTTAACTAGAAAGCAGAGATAAGAAAGAAAATTAGTCTTAGCTTTGTGAAATATCCACAACTCCTCGGAGATCCGTAGGTGTGGCCACTGGCCAGGTGTAAGATGGGCTCAAATTAGCCCCTGCCTGTGAGCAGAAACTGAGAGCAAAAACATTCTCTCCCCCCCCCTCCCAGAAAAAGCAAATCGTTAAGAGGTTTGTCACCTCAGACCCTGCAGTAAATATTACCATTATGACTGGTTGCAAAATCTTCTACATCTGTCTCTGCATCGGGCGTAGCTGTGACCAGACTATTATGTGCAGCTCATTTTCCTACAGTTTAAATACTTGGGGCATTTAATTAGGCGCTAATTTTTCCATTAGTGTCTGTGCGCATCCGTCTGTTTTCTGTGTGTATAATGTGTTTAAATGTGGCGTTATTGGTGGTTAAAGGCTGCACTAGCTTTCTGCATTGGCCTGTAAGGCAGTGTAGTTACTGCAGGCCTTGAACAAGTAATATGTTTCTATTCACATAGCAGCATGTCCTGTCAGAAACTTTCACTTGCTCATCTAGACTAGTGGATGAATGAGTTCCAATGAGTTTTCTCAACACGGCTTTGATTCAGGAACATTTAGTAATTTATTATAGGAATACCAGAGTGCAGTTTTGTGGGATTTGGTTTATTTCTTAAATATGGATTCCTTATCCTGCTAGATCAGACCAGATGTATGGGTTATGCTGCCTTGCCAGCAGGTAGAAGCAGACTTGAGCAACTTCAGTGGCAACATCATTAGGTGTTTCTGCTGGTGTAACACTGAGAGAAGCTAGTATTGTCTGTCTCTAGCAAGTGGTAAGATATGTGGACTGGTGCAGCATTGCAGATTGGCTTAGACTACTGTCCTGTGGCCTGTGTGCATGAGACTAGTAGGCCCAATATTTGCTCAGAGCTTGGGTACACCCCTGTGTCCAGCACTGGAGAGCAGATAGGGAGGACCCCTGAGGGGGTTGGTAATTTTGGTTTTGGCTTTGGCTCTGGCCCTGGCTCCCCTTTTCCTCTTTCTGTCCTGTATCTGCTTACTAATTTTGTCTTTTTTTCTTTCGCTGTTGATTTCAGTGGGGCTGCATTTGGCTCTCTGCTTGCAATAAAGCAGCTCTTTCAAAAAGAGAGCCCCAAAAAACCCTCTCTCCAGCAGCTAGGCCTTAAGCCTGCAGAGGTGCTTGGGTCCTCCTTTTTTAAGTTTCCCTGGCTGGCCTGATAGATTTTGGTATTCCCCTTTCGGGGTTCTTTTTTTTTTCACTACATCTTTTCCTTCAGGCCATTGCTGTGCTTAATCGGGGACTTATGCAGTCTATGGCCTTTGATATGGCAGTTCTGTGGTGGCTGTCTCATTGGGCAGAGGAGTATCTGGATGCCCTGTTAGCAGCCTGCATTGCAGTTATTGATGATATGCAGGCCGACTTCTTGATTTGGAGCACAATGGATCCTGGCAAGTGGGAGTTAAGCCTTCAGGCATTCAACCTAATATTGAAGAGGTGGGGCTTTCCAGTATTCAACTTGATGGCCACCCAGGAGAATGCCAAAGTAGAGACCTTTTTCAGCTGCAGGAAGTATCCGTGGGTGGTGATCTTGGTTATCCTGCTTCAGGTGAGTTTCCAGATACAGCGTCTGTATGTCTCCGTCCCCCCCCAATCCTCCATGACCATGCACAAAATTTGGTCTCAATGGTTCATGATCTCGTGAGTCAGTTGGCTTTATCAAGAAAGGGGCCTTCTTTGGCATGGGGCCCTGGTGATGGAGGATCTCTTTTGATTTACAGCCTTCTTCTCAAGGCCCAGAAGACCTACTGAACTTGATATGCCATACTGGGTCAGATAAAGGTCCATCAAGCCCAGTATCCAGTTTCCAACAGTGGCCAGTCCAGGTCACAAGTATATAGCAGATTCCACAATGCTTGTACTGGGGCAAGCAGTGGATTTTTTTGGGTCCTCTTTAATAATGGTTTATGGATCTTTCCTCCCAGGAACTTGTCCAAACCTTTTTTTAAACCCAGCTACATTAACAGATTTTACTACATTCTCTGGTACAAAATTCTGGAGTTTGATTACGCATTGAGTGAAAAAATTATTTTCTATATTAGTCTTAAATGGGTTACACTGTGGCTAGCAGAAAAAATGAGGTGATAGTGCCTCTGTATAAGTCTTTGTTGTGACCTCAGAGTATTGTGTGCAATTCTGGAGACCGCACCTTCAAAAGGATATAAACAAGATGGAGTCAGTACAGAGGGTGGCTACTAAAATGGTTAGTGGTCTTCATTATAAAGCATATGAGGACAGACTTAAGGATCTTAATATGTACACCTTTAGAGGAAAGGTGGGATAGAGGTCATATGATTGAGATGTTTAAATACCTCCGTGGCATAAATGTACAGGGGGAGAGCCTCTTTCAATTGAAAGCAAGTTCTGCTACGAGGGGACATGGGATGAGGGTGAAGGGGGATAGATTCAGGAGTGAGTTGTGGAAATATTTCTTTACCGAAAGAGTGGTGGATCCTTGGAATAGTCTCCCAGTGGAAGTGGTAGAGATGAGGACAGTATCTGAATTCAAAAAAGCATGGGACAAACAGAGGATCTCTAAAGGCAAAAAGGGGACTGTTGTTGTTATGGAAGGACAGACTAGATAGGCCATGTGGTCTTTTTTTCTGTCGTCATATTTCTGTGTTTCATTGCATGTCCCGTAGTCTACTTTTTGATGGCGTAAACAATTGATCTACGTTTACCCATTACACTCCATTCATTAATTTATAGATCTCTATTGTATCTCCCCTTGGCCGTCTCTTTTCCAGGTTGAAGAGTCCTAACCTTTTAAGCCTTTCCTCATAGGGTATCCTTCCATCCCCTTTACCATTTTGGTGGCTCTTCTATATTCCTTTTTCTAATTCCACTATATCCTTTTTAAGATATGGCAACCAGAGTTGCGCACAATATTCAAGGTGCAGTCGCACGATGGAATGATACAGAGGCATTATAATATCCTTGGTTTTATTCTCCATTCCTTTCCTTATCATTCCTAGCATTCTATTTCCTTCTTGGCTGCTGCTGCTGCGAAGGGTTTCAACGTGTTATCCATGATGATGCCTAAATCTTTTTCCTGGGTGGTGGTTTCTGAATTGGAACCCTGCATCGTGCAATCATAGTTTGGGTTGTTCTTTCCTAGGTGCATATTTTGCACTTGTCCACATTAAATTTCATCTGCCATTTGTATGACCAGTCTTCCAATTTTTCAAGGTTCATTTGCAATTTTTCACTATCCTCTTGCGTTTTAACAACTTTGAATAATTTTGTGTCATCTGCAAATTTGATCACCTCTCTTGATATTCCCATTTCCAGTTTATTTACGAATATGTTAAAAAGCAGTGGACCTAGCAAGATCCCTGAGGTGCTCCACTATTCACCTTTCTCCATTGGGAGAATTGGCTATTTAGCCCAACCCTCTGCTTTCCATCTTTTAACCAGTTCCTGATCCACAATAGTACATTGCCTCCTATCCTATTACTTCTTAATTTTGCAGAGAGTCTCTCATGAGGGACCTTGTCAAAGGCTTTCTGAAAATCCAGATACACTTTAGTGACCATCTCACCTTTGTCTACCTGTTTATTCACACCTTCAAAAAAAAAACCTGTAACGTATTAGGAAGACAAGACCTTCCTTGGCTAAAGCCATGATGACTTTCTTGAATTAAACTATGACTATCTACATATTCAGTAATTTTGTTCTTTTATAATGGTTTCTACCATTTTGCTCGGTACTGACGTCAGGCTCACCAGTCTGTAGTTTCCTGGATCACCCCTTGAGCTCTTTTTTTTTAAATTGGCATTACATTGGCCATTCACCAATGTTCAGGTTACTAATAGTCGGTCTGCAGTCTTTTATATTTCAGTTCTGTCCACACCCCCAGGTGTGTACCATCTAGTTGAGGTGATTTGCTACTCTTTATTAAATAGTTGTAATACATCTTTCTGGTTTATCAATATTTCTTTCAGTTCTTCCAATGCATCATCTTTAAATATCATTTCAGTCATTAGTAACTTCCTTACATCCTCTTCAGTAAAGATGAAAGCAAATAATTTATTCAGTCTCTCCGCTACGGCCTTGTCACCTCTTAGTGCCCCTTTTACTCCTCTATCATCTAATGATCCAACTGACTCGCAGGTTTTTCTTGCTACTAATGTACTTGACAGTGTTTTTATTATGCGTTTTTGCTTCCACTGCAAGCTTTTTTTTTTTTTCTCCCCCCCCTTCAAATTCTTTTTGCCTGCCTTATCAATGCCTTGCATCTAACTTGCCAGTGCTTATGTTTCTAGTTTTTGTCATTTGACTCACTTTTTTTTTCCATTTCCCGAAAGATGCGTTTTTGGCTACAACAGCCTCTTTGACCTCACCTTTAAACCGTGCTGGCAGTTTTTTTTGGTTTTCTTCTACTTTTTCTTACTATCTTGGGTTTCCAAGATAGTATTTTTAAACAATGCCCATGCTTGATGTAAATCTTTAACCTTTGCAGCTGCTCCTTTTTTAGTTTTTTTTAAACTATTTTCCTCATTTTATCATAGTTTCCCTTTTTTGAAAGTTAAAATGCAGTACTGTGGATTTCCTTGCTATCCTTCCTCTATTTATTAAATCAAACATGATCATGCTATGATCACTATTGCCAAGTGGCCCCAACACTCTTATCTCTTGTATCAGATCTTGTGTTCTACTAAGGACTAGGTCTAAAATAGCTTCCCCTCTTGTCTGTTCATGAACCAGCTGCTGCAAGAAGTAGTCATTTATTTCATCTAGAAACTTTCTTGCTAGCATGTCCTGCCCTGACACTGACCCAGTCGATACCAGTATAATTGAAATCACTCATTATTACTGTGTTGTAACTTTTGTTAGCTTCTCTGATTTCGTTGAGCATTTTGTGATCCATTTGTTCATTCTGGCTAGGCAGTCGATAGTACTCCCCCACTGCCATCGCCTTCCCCTTTTTACATGGAATTTTGATCCATAGAGATTCTACAGTGTTTTCCTGCAAAACTTTCATTCCGTGTGACTCAATGCCCTCTAATAGAGTGCATCCTCACCACCAATTTGATCTGCTCTATCATTACAATGTTTGTACCAGGTATCATTGTCCCATTGGTCCCTTTCACCAGGTCTCTGAGATAGTAACCTTATCTAATCTAATTTATTGCTATTAAAACTCTTCCATCTTATTTTTTAGACTTCTAGCATTTTCATTCAAGCATTTTAGAGGTTATATTTTATTCATATTCATCTGGTGATCGGTAGATAGGGGTAATTTGGAGCCTTTAAGCTCTGTCTGCTCTCTACTTAAGGGCATTTAGGTTACTTTCATTGTTATTGGAACCTCTGTCAGTATGCCCTAACTTCAGTCTTTTGTTAGTATCCTTCAACAATACAGCCTTCCAAACCATGAGCTCTTGGAGAACTAGGCTTTTCCCTATTATCTTGTTTAAAGCTGCTGTAGCTCTTTTTTAAAGGTTATTGTCAGCAGCCTAGGCCCATCCCTTCAAAAAAGCCCCTCCTTTCCCCAGACTGTTGCCCAGTTTCTGACAAATCCAAAGCCCTCTTCCTTGCACCATCTTTTTATCCACGCATTGAGACTCCGGAGCTCTGCCTGTCTTTTGGATCCTGCACGTGGAACAGGAAGCATTTCTAAGTATTCTGAGTATGCCCTGAGTAAGTTCTGGATTTCAACTTACTACCTAAAAGCCTAAATTGGCCTCTACAACTTTCCTCCCACGCTTTCCAATGTCATTGGTACCAACGTGTACCAAGACAGACTATTCCTCTCCAGTGCGGTCTAAAACCTTGTCTGAGTGATCTGTGTGGAAGTCTGGAGGGTCTTTGAGAGTTTGTTCCTCTCAGGCCCTGGAAGCCAGGGAGTCATACACAGTTGCCATTTTGTTCTTTTTACAGTCCACTTTGGGCAAAGGGTTGGCTTTGAACTCTCTCAAGGTTCAGGTTGCAGCCCTTGTATGCTATTATGGGCATGTTCAAGGGATGTCCTTGGCAGCACATCTTGACATCCCCTGCTTCCTCAAAGGGGTGCAATGGAACTGTCCAGTGCCTCCAGTTGTTCTCAGTGGAGTCTTTCTGGTGCTGAAAAGCCCCCACCCTTCCATGTGAATCCATTTGGAAGGCCTCTGTCATGGATTTGACCTCCGTGTTTTTTTTAGGCGACTTGCATCTGCTAGTTGAGTGTTGGAGTCATTTTATTTATTTGATTTTATATACTGCTCTATTTTACAATCAGAGTGGCTTATATAGAATAACATTGGAACATCTTACATGGAACAGGAATGTCAACTTGGGTAATTAAACAGGGTTGAACTATATTATATGATGTCCTGTAGCATAAGGGTAAGCTGCTAAATGGAGGAGTTGGTTTATGATTGTTGAATACATTGTTATATGATCATCCGTTGGAATAAATGGATCTTTATTGCCTTACAGAAGTTGAGAGGTTGGTGACGGTTCAGATCTGATCTGGTAGGGTGTTCCAAAAGGTTGGTGCATACAATGAGAAGGCTCGATTACTGGATGCTTGGGTACTTTTTATTATCGCTGCTGGGGTCTTGCTTGTGTTTGCCATGCCTTGTCTCCTCATTCTGTTTGGTGTTAGGTTTATGTTGTCTGAAAGGGAATCTGGTCAGATTATTTCTTGCTTTGAATGTCATCAGTAGTGCTTTATATTTTATGTGGCTTGCTATTGGTAGCCAGTGTAGTTGCATTTAAGATAGAAACATGACAGCAGAGAAAGATCACATGGCCCATCCAATCTACCCTTCCATAACAGCTACTACAATAGTCCCCTTTTTTCCTTTAGAGATCCTCTGTGTTTGTCCCATGCTTTTTTGATTCAGATACTGTCCGTCTCTACTACCTCCATCTCTACACAGAACAGAAATATATGTCAAGCATTTGCGTTTTATCCTAACTGGCTTCTACATATTCCTTCCCTTCACCCTTGATTCTGACAATACCACTTTTGCCCTTCGTCCTCTCACTAACATATTTGAAAAATGTCTTCCTTATCGTCTCTCCAGTCCAGTCCCTTTCGTCTGGGTTGTGTTGCCCTTCCAGCAGCTTGGAGGCTGAGCTCATCATTGATTTGATGATCCTCTGGTATAAATACCACTGGCACCACCCACTAGCACCAGTAAAAGTTCAGCCTCCAAAGGACGCAGTAAGCCAGGGTCAGGGCTTACTGGAGAGACAGGCCTTAGGGGGTAGGTTAGGCTCCTTGGCTGGGTTCTTTATTTAAATTGAGTAGTTCCATTTAATTTAATTTTATACTTATTTTATATTTGATTTATAATAGGTTAGATCAAAAGAAACTAAGCTTTCTTGGTTAGGACAGGGAAACTCCCCCCCCCCCTTCGCGGTACCGGTTCTCCTCGCAGAGGGAGGAGGCTTGCTTGGCCGTGTGGGGAAGAGAGGGAGAACCCCTCTCCCCGTTGGAAGCAGAATCAGTCGGAGGGTGCTTTTTCTGGTCTCTGCTGCCTCGCGCTGAAGCTCTGTCAGGAGGCTGAGTGCGGCGCAAGAGTCTACCTGCACCGTGGCCGAGAAATGGCTCCGGGAGGGGGGGAGAGTGTGAACTCCCGATGCGGCGAGGAGAGGCAGACAGAAGCAGCGTTTAGACTGCGGAGCGAGCGGCTGCTAGCAGCTGGGCTCTGGAGTGCTTGTATCCAGCATGTGGGAGACTGCAGTGGCAGGAGGTAGGTGCCTGCAGGTTTTTTCCTTTGCGTGCTTTTCCACGCGGCTGCAGTGCCGGTCTCCAGGGGGGTCCCCTTGCCTGAGGGGGTGTTTCTGACACATGGTAAGGGGGGTTTGGGGCCTAGGGAGGCCCTAAATTGAATAAATAATTAATAAATAATATATATAATAAATAAACAGGTAGTAAGGAATCTTGGTCCATCCCTACCTCGACGACTGGCTGATCCGGGTGACGTCCAGAGTGGTGGCATTCCTGGAGGAGTTGGGGTGGGTGATCAATCTGGCAAAGAGCAGACTGGTGCCCATGCAGGAACTTGAGTACCTCAGAGCAAGGTTCAACACCGTAAGAGGCAAGGTATTCTTGCCGTTTCAGAGAATAAGGGATCTGAGATGCCCAGTGTCACAGTTTCTGGCCAGGCAGAGACCTACGGCCTGGCATTACTTGCAGGTGCTAGGGACCATGGCAGCAACGATAGAGTTGGTGCCAGAGCACATATGAGGCCCCTTCTGCGGGCCTTGCCCCTCGAGCCTCCGCAGTGGGTGCAGTTGATGACTGGTGCCAGCCTAGCCGGTTGGGGAGCGCATTGCGAGGGCCACTTTGCCCAGGGTCTCTGGAGTCCGGTGGAGGCTCAGTGGTCCAACAGACTGGATATGCAGGCGGTTGCCCTAGCGCTGAGCATTTAAGTCTTTGGTCTGTCAAAGAGCAGTTTGTGTCCTGTCCGACAACGTCACAACAGTGGCCTACATCAACCATCGGGGGGGACAAGCAGCCCTCCTTTGGAGGCGGAAGCAGAGAGTCTTTTGCAATGGGCAAAAGCCCATCTAATAGCCCTATCAGCACAGCATGTGGCCAGAGTAGACAATGTCACTGCGGATTATCTGAGCAGGTGCGAGATAGACCACGGAGAGTGGGAGCTCACTCGGGAAGTGTTCGACCAGATAATAGCCCGCTGGGGAGCGCCGATCATAGACCTCATGGCAAGATGGGAATCGGCCAAGGTGAGTCGGTTTTTCAGCCGCAGAAAAGAAAGGATGTCCGAGGGCCTGGATGCTTTGGTCCAGAAGTGGCCTTCGGAAGGTCTCTTGTATGTTTTCCCTCCTTGAGCTCTCATAGGAAGGGTTCTACAGCGAGTGGAATCTCACCGAGGATTGGTGATTTCTCATAGCCCTGGACTGGCTGCGGCGGCCATGGTATGCGGATTTAGTGAGACTGATGGTCGATCGTCTGTGGCGGCTTCCCTGCAGGGACAATCCATTGGTGCAGGGACATGTGCGGATGCCCCAGGTGGATCGGTTTTCACTTACGGCTTGGCTATTGAAAGGGCACGGCTCCGCAAGCGAGGATATTCAGGGGCTGTGATTTTGACCTTGTTGAACATGCACAAGTGCTCAACCTGCCTCTTATGTGAAGGTATGGTGTATATTTGAGGCCTAGTGTGCGGGGCAGAATAAGAGGCCCCTCGCGGTCTCTGTGTGGGAGGTTCTGGAGTTTTTGCAAGTGGGTTTCGAGAAAGGCCTGGCAGCCAGCTCCTTGCGGTTTCAGTTGGTGGCCATTTCCTGTTATAGGGGTAAGATCCGTGAAAAGGCCTTGGGTAACCACACGGATATTAGTAGGTTCCTGAGAGCGGTTTGACACCTGCGGCCTCAGCGGAGGTCATTGATTCTTCCTTGGGACCTCAATCTGGTGTTGAATGCTTTAGCTTGGGAACCTTACAAGCCAGCGGGGGAAGCTTCTTTGAAGAACTTAACCCTCAAGGCAGTTTTCTGTTCCTCTAGGCGTATTTCGGAGCTTCAGGCTCTGTCTTCGCTTCCGCCCTTTCTTTCATTCTTCAAGGAGAAGGTGGTCTTATGGACTGTTCCTTCCTTTTTGCCAACGGTAGTTTCTCCCTTTTCATGTGAATCGGGCCATCTCTCTCCTGTCCTTTCCTAGAGAGGGATTGGAGGCGGGTGATTCGAGGCTACGCCCTCTGGATGTGCGCAGAGTACTGAAGCGTTATTTGAGTCACACGATGCCGTTTCAAAAGTCCAAGCGGTTTATTCATCCTGTTCGGGGGACCGTGTAAAAGGGAGGCGGCGGCGGCCAAGGCATCCTTCTCCAGATGGATCAGGGAGGTGATTGCGTCAGCCTACACCTAAAGGGGAAACGGGTTCCCGTGGGCTTCCGGGCGCATTCGACTCAAGCCTAGGCGGCTTCATGGACAGAGTATAGTTTGGTTCCACCGCTGGACATTTTGCAGAGCGGCCACTTGGTCGTCTTTACACACATTTGCCAAGCATTACAGGTTGGATGTTCAGGTGGCAGCGGATGCTGGTTTTGGGCGTGCGGGATGGTCTGGGATGGCGAACCCCTCCCAGGCTGAACTGCTCTGTTACTGGACTGATGACTCAGTCCCTGACGTTGGAGGAGCCGTGTGCGTGTGTCCTGTATGAGCAAGGAAGGATTTTCAAGCCGTCAGCCAGGAAAGTTGGCTGCAGTCAGAGCGCTGTTAAGATTGTACAGAAGAAGAAACGGGTTCAGTGGTGGACAAGCCTCATTCAGGTCGTCCACGTGCATCAACATCATGCCAGGACTGCGCACTACGACGCATTTCACTGACTAATCGCAAGTTGACCCCTCCTCAGCTACTTCGAGAGTGATCAGATGAGAGTGAGGTCAGTGTCAGCTCATCAACAGTTCATTGCCGGTGCCTGCAGTTTGGTCTCCGGGGCTGCAAAGCACGAAATAAGCCACTGATGACTGACTGACATACAAAGGCGCAACGGGATCGTGTGGGTGAGAAAGCACTCAGCCTGGTCGACTGAAATATGGGAAAAGGTGCTATTCAGCGATGAAAGCACCTTCTGCCTGTTTGGTAACCAGGCCCACACCTATGTGAGGAGATTTCCTGGAGAGGAATTCAAGCCCGAGTGTCTCAACCTCACTGTGAAGCATCCTTTGAAGGTCAAGGTCTGGGGCTGCATGGCTGCCAGTGGCGTTGGACATCTTCACATCATCGATGGAATGGTCAACGGGGCCAAGTACATCACCATACTGCAAAAGTGCATGGTGCCATCAGCACACCAGCTGTTTCCTGGCCAGTTCCTGTTCCAAGATGACAATGCACCCTGCCATCGCTCCAGACAGGTGATCAGATGGAAACAGCGGAACAACATCAAGTCAATGGACTGGCCTGCCCAGTCTCCAGATCTGAATCAAATCGAGAACCTGTGGCACAAGGTTGCCTTGGAAATATCCAAGAGGCATCCGACATCAAAGCTTGAGCTGATTGTCACTCATTGCAGCTTGGAACCGCGTTGTCACCAACGATCACCTTGTCAGACTGGTTCATTCAATGACGACAAGGTGCAGTCAGGTGATCAAGAACAAAGGGTGGCCCATCAAATACTGAGCCATCACTGACACATAAAAACGGCCTTTTTCAAGGCCATATACATTAATTTGAAGGAAACCTGGCGTGCGTCCATAATATTTTAATGCATACTTACAATAATATATCATTGGCCAACGATGTACATTACGCGATTTTCACAGAAAATCTATCAACAGGACAGCTATGGGGAACAAACTCAGAAAATAAGGGCCAAACCAATACTAAAAGTTGGCCCTAATAGCCAAATCTATCAGTTATCATGAGATACACAGAAAAAGCCACTGGGAGGAAAAAAATTAAGATATAAGGTTACGAAGTTGAAAAAAGTCAAATTTACAAGTGATTCCAGACTTTTGCACACCACTGTAGAATGTCTAGCTTTAGGTGTTTGATGTAGTCTGAGTATTGGCCATTTGTTCAGGATTGAGCGAGCATTTACAAGCGTGCAGTTTAAGCTTTTGATGTGTGGAGGCTTCCGTGTGTGATTCCTTTCTTGGGGCTGGTGGACTATGTGTATAAGAGCTTTGTACTTTCAAATGGGTGGCCCTTGAGGGATTCGGTGAATCTTTGTGTCCCCCTCCAACCATGCCCTTGTGTGATGGGAATTAGTCTTTTTTGCTGGGTATATGTTTGTCTGTGTAATAAGAAGGGTAAGGTAAGTTAAGAGAGACAAGCTCATGAGTAGGTCAAGCATTGTGCTTTACCATGGGTGATGTTGAGTGGTTGTGAAGTTGTTGAAAGTGTAGAGAGGATGCAATTTAGAGGAGGGTATCCACTCAAGAGTGCTTTCTGAGTATTGGTCATTGGATGTGAGAACTTCCTTAGATTGGTGGGCACCCTGATTTACTTTGTTGTGGATTCCCTCTGCCGGAGGAATTCTTATTGTTGGCCCATCTTAGATTGTGTCTCTTTAATGTGTGGGGGTGTTGCCTTTATATGTTGCTTTGTTACCTATCTTGTAGGAGGTAGGTTTGATTTGTTACCTGCTGTTCTTTCCGTTTGGCTTGGAGTCGGTTGCAGGTTCTTTGGGCTGAGTGATAGAGGGTGTCACTGGTGATGTCTTTGTCCAGGCATTGGTTCCAAGGGTTCCGGGTTGTGAGAGTGTGGTTGCTGTTCCTGCCACGGTTTATGCCTAAGGGTCATGCCAAAGGGCCCTTTGGCGCAGGCCTACCTGCAGTGTGGTCTCCTTTTTAAATGGCCAGAGCTGATTTTCAGTACAGAGGGAGGCACTTACTCCGCACTGTGCATGCTGCAGGGGAGTCTCGAGTGCTGGCTGCTTCTGCAGCGTGGTCTTCTTTTAACGGCTGGGGCTGATCTTCAGCATGGAGTTGCTGGCTCTGTCATGCAGAGGCTTATTGGGTTGACTCAATGGCATCTGTCTCTTTATAGACTGTGCCATCCTGCCCAGTGGCAGGATTCAATCCGAACAGGAACCGGTTTGGATCAATCCTGCTACTGACAGAACTAAGCAGGTGACAGCAGGGCACGTGTTTGCGTTGCCTTTGCTGAATGCTGGGGCCACTGGTGGCCACTGCAGGGTAACAACTCCCTGGTGGCCCAGCAGTCCAATTATTTTTCTTTTCTCCTACTCTCCATTGGTTTGACGGTATCAGGGAAGCCCTCAATGCCATCAAACCACTGGCGGGTTGAGGGGATTCCCACCAGTGCAGTGCTGGCATCGGGATGCCGCTTTCGGTCCAGTTCAGTGAATGCAGCCTGTGGCAGAAACTGGTTCGTGCAAACCAGATGAATCCCATCACTTGTCCTGCCTCTTTTCACCTAACAGGCTGACATCTTGCTCTCATTCTCAGAGGATGCCTTTGAATGGACCCCTCATTGTGTTTAGTGGATGTGGGGAGGACATTAATGAGATTAGTAATTCATTCTTTGTTGAATCATCTCTTTGTTCTTCAGTTGTCTGAGGAAAGGACAGTCTGTAGTAAAGTCCTCTATTGCCTGCTGGATTAAAGGGGCTATTAATCCAACCTTCCTTCTGTGTAAAAACTGCATGCTTGAGGAGGTCTGTGCTCACTCCATTAGGGCACATACTGCCTCCTGGGTGGCATTTTTATTGGTGATCCCAGAGGACATCTGTAAGGCAGCTGCTTGGACATCTTTGAGCAACCTTTGTGAAGCACTACGGGTAGCATGGGGGAGCTGGAGCAGAGAACACCTGTGGCAGAATAGTTCTGTCCAGTATGTTCTATTCTTCCACCCTGGGTCCTGGTCTGGACTGGTCTAGCAGGATGATAAGAGTAGAAATTTTACATATCTGATCTTGCAGGATTCAAGGAAAGACAATCAATCTACGAATCACCCTAAAAGACTATTCCTACATGTTTGGGAGCCCTGCTGACCATGTCTGTTGCCTCTTGATTCAGTTATTAGATCCAAACTGTTTGTTCAGAGTTGTTATTGTTTGTTAATTCTTTTCTGAATTTTTCATTCTTGCTTACTGCTTGGGAGACAACATAATAGCTTCCCTCAGGGCTGCACCAGTAGATATACCAATGACATCACTGAAATTTGCTCGTCTGCCTGCATCAGCTGGTTGGGGAGCATTACATAGTCATTTGGACTGATCTAGAAGGATTCAAGGAAAGAAAATCATCAGATATGTGAATTTCTCTATAAAATCATCTAGATTTTTCCCAAAAAGCTTTCAGCCCTGACTAGCAATGTTGAGCTGTGAAGTTACTCGATTATCCAACCATTAGGCAAGACTAGAATTTTGCTTTGGGACAGCAGCTTTTGAGGGGCAGTGAAGAGCAGCAGCAAAACAAAACAGACACACACACTTGAAGCCATCAGTACATTCTTTTACCCGCAGGGAGAGCGGGCGCACACATACATAAAAAGTAAGTTTTTATAGCTAGAAGTATGACATTCAAGTATGCTTTCTTACAGGATTGTTGTGGGAAGGGATGATATTGGGATGATCATGACTGAGTTTAATTAGCAAAATCTGAAGGGGGGGCATAAGGATAAAGGTTTGCCTAGGGCACCCATAACTCTTGCACTGGCCCTGCTGATCACCTCCTCTGGAAATCCTTTTCAGCACTTTTATGCATTAGTTAATTTAAAGGCTTTAAATTACATTTCTTTTCTTCTAACTTACTTGATGGGGGGGGGGGGGGGAGGTAGGGATTGCATGTAATCAAAAAGGTAAGTTTGTGGTTTGCTCACCTTTGGAGAAAAATTTCACAGCAGCAGCTCCAGGGTTGTGATCAGAATGTGAATGCAGGCCAGCTGTTCACAAGGAAGTTAGTCTGAGGTAGGAATGGTGTCTGGATTTCTGGGATTACTTGTGGTATGTGCTGCCCCGGCCTGTGCCTCTGGCTGCAGGGGCTCATCTTTATGTACCCTCCTGATCATTGCACTTCATAAACACATTGTGATGTGCTGTATGGTACTCACAGTTATCCACTATTAGAAATTATGTAGAGCAGTTGGGCTTTCCTGTATATCAGCTTTTCACAATGTCCTGGCTTGGTATTGCCGTTGTAAATTGAAGTTGATGAGTTTTGCACAAGGAGCACATTTTTGGTTTCTAGCAGCTTTTGGGTGAATGATCTTGGAAACTACTTTTTATCTGAAGATTTTCTAATTGATTCCTAATGGAAAGTCATGTCTAGTGCTCAAAAGGAAACTGTGCATTTAACTTCTTTGCAACTCTCTTTATAGCTACCTTGTTGGGGAAAAAGCATACATTTTCATCTTGCACTGGGTGGTTAATGTTTTGCTACAATGTCACAAATGATCTCTCATACACGGCAGGATGTGAGATTTTTTTTATTTAACTGATGTGAAATGCCATTCTGTAACTAAAATTAATGTTGCTGCATATGCTTTATAGAGTACAGTGCCTTTTGAAAGTACTCATCCCCTCATTTTTTTGTGCTGTTTGTTACATTACAACCTGTAATGAAAATGGACCTTCATTTGGATGTTAGATAATGGACCTAACAAAATATTCATCCCTTTTGCTATGAAACCTCTAAATAAGATCTGGTCCAACCAATTAACCACAGAAATCACACAATTAGTTGATTAGGGTCCACCTGTGTGCAATCGGTGTCATATCTTTATCTTTAAGGCCTCTGACTGCAACATGAAGACCAAGGAGCACTCTAAATGGGTCAGACAAAGTTGTGGAGAAGTATAGATTAGGGTAAAAATATCCCAAATTCTGAATATCCCACAAAGCACCATTAAATCCATTATAACAAAATGGAAAGAATGACACCACTACAAACCTGACAAGAGAAGGTCGCCCACCAAAACTCACAGACTGGACAAGGAGGGCATTAACCAGAGATGCCACAAAGACACCAAGGATAACACTGAAGGAGCTGCAAAGATCCACAGTGGAGATGGGAGTATCTGTCCATAGGACCACTTTAAGCCATACATGCCACAGAGTGGGGCTTCATGGAAGAGTGGCCATGTTCCATGTTAAAAAAGCCATTGCTTAAAGAAAGAAATAAGAAAACATGCTTGTAGTTTGCACAACAGCATGTGGCAGACCCCCCAAAACATATGGTAGAAAGTTTTCTGGTCAGATGAGACAAAAATTGAACTTTATGGCCATCATGGGAAACGTCATGTGTGGCACAAACCCAACGCTTCCCATCACCCCAAGAACACCATTCTTGCAGTGAAACATGGTGGTGACAGCATCATACTGTGGGGATGTTTCATCGGTAGGGACAGGAAAACTGGTCAGGATTGAAGGAACGATGGATGGCACTAAATACAGTGCAGAGATTTGAGACTGGGACAAGGATTCACCTTCCAGTAGGACAATGACCCTAAACATACTACTAAAGCTACACTGGGGTGGTTTAAAGGGAAACATTTTCATTTTTTGGAATGGCCTAATCAAAGTCCAGACCTCAATCCAATTGAGAATCTGTAGCATGACTTGACAATTGCTGTACATAAAGGCAATCCATCTAACCTGAAGGAGATGGAGCAGTTTTGCCTTGAGGAATGGTTGAAAGTCCCAGTGGCTAGATGTTCTAAGCTAATAGAGACATACCCCAAGAGATTTAATTCCAGCAATAGGTGACTATTGACTGGGGGGGGGGGGGGTACCTATGCATACTTCTGATTTTTGGAGATTTTTTTGGTCTTAATTACTGTTTGTGTCACAATAAAGGATATTGTGCACCTTCAAAGTGGCAGGCATGTTGTGTAAATCACATGGTGCTAACCCCCAAAACTCCATTTTAATTCCAGGACAAACAGAGGGGATGAATTCTTTGACAAGGGCCCTGTACATATTATCTCCAGGAACAAGCAGGAATGTAGTCTTCACATATGGGTATCGTCTGTACCGACAGAGCCTGCGCAGGAACGCTCCCCAGCATCCAAAAGGAAAGCTTTTGGGAGCATCCCACAGCAGCGCCTGCATGCTGCCTTCCTGCCTTTCCCAACTGTCCCTCTCCAGTTCTTCGTTTTCTGCTGAGCTGACAGGTCGCACATCCTGTCACCGCAGAAAAAATTCCCCCCTTCTTTTTTTTTTTGTGGTTGCGTCTGCCTTCCCTCAACGCTACACCAGTACCGCCGGTTCTAATTTCTATTTAAAAAAAATAAAAAAAATCTTTCTTTCTGGAGTCTTTCCAGTAATTTTCTCCTCAGGTGCCATGCGCCATTTTGGGCACTAGGCCCAACGTTTTCCTTCAGAATGGAAAAAAACCACTTCAGGTTTTAAAAAGTGTTCTAAGTGTGGTGGTCCCATCTACGTTACCGACACCCATGAGTGGTGCCTCAAATGTTTAGGTCCTGACCACTCTATTTCAGAGTGTGTTGCCTGTGGGATGATGTCGAAAAGGGGCCGGCAAAACTGAGCTGCTAAACTTAGCACCCATTTTCCCTCAGATGCAGCCTCTGTGGCATCGATGTCTTCCAGGGCTTCGTCTTCCTCCCATGGATCTCGGGTAACTAAACATAAATCTAGCCGGCCCTCAAAGGGTAGATCTTCTAAACATCGAGATGCCTCTGGCATTGCCCTTGAGGGAATTTCACCAGCAAAATTGCCCCAGCGGGAGGCTTCGGCTTTCAAAGCACTAACAGGGCTCCAGGATGTTCTCGAGGCTTCAACCTCGGCAGAACTACTGGTGCCATGTTGTGGGGTTCCGGCTGTTTCATCCGCCACCGGTACCCAAGCATTGGCAGCATTGATAGACCAGAGATTCTTGGCTATTGAGTGCAGTCTGGCGGTTCTTCTCCTAGCCTCGATGCCCCTGAAACTGCTTCAGACAATTCTACCTGGACCGAGTCATGCGTCTTTATCCGGCATCAACAAGTCTGTAGCGGACTACTCCAATGCCAACTTCGATCGGTACCGGTACTGTGCATTGCACGATCACCCGGAACGGAGATACTAAGAATCCTCGGATGAGTCTGAAGACTCTGAAAGCTCTGCCGATACCAGAGTGCTTCTTCCTGAGGATTCCTCTTCTCCTCAGCGTAGGATGTCACCACCAGATGATATGTCCTTTCAGGATTTTATCCGAGATGTGGCCGAAGGTCTTTCCATCACAGTGGCTCCTGAAAAAAGAGCCTAGGTCAAAGGAATTAGAAATCCTACAATACCCTAAAGCTCCCAAGGAGGCAGCTACCTTACCTATTCATGAGATCTTGCATGATCTTATGTTAAGGATGTGGGAAACACCTCTAACCACATCTCACTCTTGAAGACTCGACACCATGTATCGAGTTCCTCCTTGTCCTGGGTTTCAGAAGACTCAATTACCACACCATTCCATGGTGGTGGAATCAGCCATGAGATGGATAAAGAGTGCAAAAAGGCATGCATCTAATCCTCCAGGAAGTCCAGTATTTGGGACTTGTCATAAACTTCCCAAAATCCAACCTTGCTCCCACTCAATCCCTAGCGTTTATAGGAGCTCTGCTGAATACCAGACAGACAAGGGCCTTCCTTCCACAGCCCCGCTGCCTTCGCATTGTGCAGTTAGCTTCCCAAGCAGTGTTTAAAGCCTCACGTTACTGCTCGGGAAATGTTACAGTTGCTAGGCCACATGGCATCCACTGTGCATGTGGTTCCTTATGCTCGCCTCCATATGAGGGCAGCCTAGTGGACTTTATCCACTCAGTGGACTCAGGCGTCAGGTTGCCTGTCAGACAAAAAATAGCTAACTCAGATTGCCTTATTTTGTCCCTCCAATGGTGGCAGTCACCCCAAAACCTTTTGGTGGGGTCTCCTTTTCAGCAACCCCCACCCCAAGCCACTCTAACAACAGATGCTTCACAGGTGGGTTGGGGAGCCCACCTGCAAGGCCTTTCTACCCAGGGTACCTGGACTCCACAGGAGGCCTATCTCCACATCAATCTCCTGGAATTCAGAGCAATCTTCCTTGCTCTTCGAGTATTCCACACCCAGCTCAGCTACAAGACAGTCCTAGTTCAAATGGACAATCAAGTAGCCATGTTCTATGTGAAGAACAGGGTGGAACGGGCTCTCTGTCGTTCTGCAACAAAGCTTTACGACTATGGGCCCTCGCCAGAGAGCATCGGATTCATCTCCTTTCGGTGTATCTTCCAGGCATTCAACACTCTTGGGCAGACAGACTCGGTCAAGTTCTGCTTCCACACGAATGGTCTCCTCCATGCAGACCAGGTGGCCAAAATTTTTCAAATTTGGGGAACCCCGGACATAGACCTCTTTGCAAGTCTGCTGAATGCCAAACATCCCGGGTTCTGTTCCAGAATTCCGGCTCAGGATTGTCAGGCCAGGGATGCTATCCTCCTCCATTGGGGTCAGGACTTCCTGTATGCCTTTCCACCCATTCCCCTAATTCCCAAAACCCTATTCAAGCTTCAGAGAGACAGAGATCATATGATTCTCATTGCTCCACATTGACCACAGCAAATGTTTTACCCTCTGCTCCTACATCTCTCTCAAGCTCCGCCTCTGGACTTAGGATCTGCTCCAGATCTCCTTTCTCAAGAGGACGGGATGCTGTGGCATCCCAATCCCCAGTCTCTGCATCTCAGGGCCTGGTTGCTGAAAGCCTAGAACTTCATGGTATTAACCTTTCTGAGCAGGTAAAGGATATCCTTTATGCTTCCAGGAAGCCTTCCAAAAGACGCTCTTATGCATTTTAAGTGGAAAAGGTTTACCATATGGTGCTTGCAGAAGGGTCTTAACCCTCTTGCGATACCTCTGGAATCATTACTGGAGTATCTCCTTCATTTATCACATGCAGGGCTTAAGACCGATTCATTGAGTTCATTTGAGTGTTATTGCAGCTTCTTTCAAGCCTCCAAATGGACAACCTATTTCCTCTCATCCTCTCATAGCGAGATTTATGAGAGGCCTTCTTTTAACTAAGCCTCCTATTAAGCCACCACCGGTGGCATGGGACTTAAATCTGGTTCTTGGGCAGCTCATGAAACCGCCCTTTGAACCATTAGCCACTACCTCTTTGAAATTCCTTTCCTGGCAGGTCATCTTTCTCATTGCAATCACATCAGCACGTCGCATCAGTGAATTGCAAGCGTTGGTGGCTGATCCTCCTTATACAAGGTTCCATCATGATAAGGTAGTCCTTAGGACTCATCCACACTTTATGACAAAGGTGGTGTCACCTTTTCATTTAAACCAAGCGGTTTACCTTCCTGTATTCTTTCCAAGGCCTCACACCTCAAATGCAGAAAGGAATCTTCATACTTTGGACTGTAAAAGAGCTTTGGCCTTTTACTTGCAAAGGACACAGCAACATAGAAAGTCCTCTCAACTCTTTGTTGCGTTTGGAAGTCCCAAATGACTACAATCAGTCTCCAAAAAGAACACTGTCCAGCTGGATTGCACAGTGTATATCTTTTGCCTATGAGTAAAAACCTTTCTCTTGAAGGCCATGTCACAGCTCACAATGTGAGAGCCATGGCAGCCTCTATGGCTCATCTTCACTCTGTGTCTATTGACGACATCTGTCGAGCAGCTACTTGGGCTTCGGTTCATACCTTCACAGCCCATTACTGCTTAGAGAAGGACTCACGCCGGGATGCCTTGTTTGGTCAGGCTGTTCTTCAACACCTGCTCCATACTTAATCAACTCCTACCCACCATCCCTGGTAGGATGCCAGAGATCCATGGGAGGAAGTGGAGCCCTTTCACAAGGGCACACAACTTCTGGGGCCTTCTCCCTGGCATCTGCAGCTAGGGAGTCCCCATATGTGAAGACTACATTCCTGCTTGTTCCTGGAGATAGCATAGTTACTCACTTTGTAACAGGTGATCTCCGGGAACAGCAGGAATTTAGTCTTCACAGCCCACCCACCTCCCCTAGGAGTTGTCTGTCTCTCTCTCTTGTCTCTCTCTTCTCTCTCTCTCTCTCCCCCCTCTCCCAGCTTTAAACTCAACTGGAGAGGGACAGTTGGGAAAGGCGGGAAGGCAGCACACAGGCGCTGTGGGATGCTCCCAAAAGCTTTCCTATTGGATGCTGGGAAGCATTCCCGCACAGGCTCCGTCGGTACTGACGATACCCATATGTGAAGACTAAATTCTCCAGGACCAAGCAGGAAGTCAGTCCTCACATATGGGTGACGTCGGCGCCGACGGAGCCCTCGCGGAGCAATTTTCCCCAGCTTTCAAAGAAAGCCTTTGGGAATTGCAGCGCGCATGCGCGGTCGCCTTCCCGCCCAAGGGTGCCATCTTAGCCAGTCTTCTTTTTTCCGCGGAGCCCTACAGACGTACCTGTCGTGTCCCCGCGAAAAAGTTGATTTTACTCATTATTTTCTATTTTTTCCTTCGGTTCGACGCCGGTCTTTTTCCCGCCCGGACTCGCGACGCCGGTCACGAGTCCTCTTCTTCTTTTTCGGTTTTTCTGACTTAGTCAGTTTCGTTTTCGGTTTTTCCCTGGCAGCCCGGTCCTTTGACCTCGCAGGGGCCCTTTTTCCCCCGATGGCTGCCAGTGGTTTCAAGCGGTGTGGTCAGTGTGACCGAAATATGTCACTAACTGACACACACGACAATTGCCTCCGCTGCCTGGGCCCGGATCATGAAAAAATGATCTGTGGGGCCTGCGGCAAAATGTCCTCCAAAGCATTGAGAAGTCGGCGGCATCAGCGGGATAGGATCTTCGCTGACCCCAGCCGTACCCGGACCTCGTCGGAGGCCTCAGCGTCCAGAGGTTCCAGCTCGGACCGTCGCCGGAGTTCCTCCGACAGGGGTTCTCCCTCCGGGGACCATTGACGGAAGGTGAAACCCGCGAGGGCGGCGTCGGTGGACGCTCCTGGCTCCGCGAGGGCCAGGTCGCATAGCCCCGATAGCCGTCCCGGGTCCTTGGAGAAGGAGCACCTCTCGAAGCGACCTCGCCTGGAGTCGGAGCTGCCTGCTCGGGTAAGTCCTGTGGTCCTCCTGGACTCGCCTCCGAGACCGCCGACGTCGGGCCCGACGCCGTCGGGGCCCGAGTCGGGGGCTGCTGGGTCACCTGAGGTCGGACTCAGTCTGCTCTCCAAGGCTGTCAACCTGTCTGCCTTCATGGACCAGCAGCGGGCACTGCTCGCTGGCCTCGCTGGCGCAGCTGCCCCGACCGCCGGGACGTCGACATCTAAGTCGACCCCGGAGACCGAGCCGATCCCCGAGTCCATGCGAACTCGAGTCGATCCTCGGTCGAGGTCACCCTCGGCCTCCCGTTCGGGACCGAGGTCGCCGACGCCGACTCCCTCGGCGTCGGGGCGGCAGGCGCCGCGCCCTGCCCGGGCCGACCCCACCGATTCCTCGTCGGAGTCGGTCTGGGAGTCTGAAGAGGAAGAGTCACCTGATTCTTTTCGGACTCGGTGTGTCCCCTCGGACTCACCTGAGTCCGAACCTCGGAAGCAGTCCCCCCCCGGAGGATGCCTGGTTCTCGGACTTCGTCAGAGATATGGCCAAGGCTTTGGCCTTCCCTGCGGATCCCGAGGAGGAGCCTCGAGCCGAAGAGCTCGACGCCCTCCAGTATGACTCTCCCGCCAGGGAACACTTTACTGTACCGGTTCCTCCCATGCTGGAACGACTACTCTTCCGCATGTGGGAGAGTCCGGCCTCCTCGCCGGTCCTGAGCAAGCGGGTCGATTCTATCTATCGAGTCCGCAAGAGCCCTGGCTTCCAAAAAGCACAGCTACCACACCATTCCATGGTAGTGGAATCGGCCATGCATCGTCTTAAGAGCCAGAAGATGCACTCCTCGGTGCCTCCTGGCAGGGAGGCCCGTAACCTGGATGGCCTTGGTAAGAAGTGTTTCCAGGGCTCTATGCTTGCGTGTCGTGTCCAGACCTACCAGCTATACATGGGCATGTATCTCCGAGACCTGGCTAAAGAGCTAGCCGGATTCTCCGCTGGTTTGTCCGAGGAACCCTTGCGGAGGTTCCTGGCCTTGTCCACTGGCATTCGGGAATGCTCAAAATTCATATCCCGAGCAGCCTATGATGGCTTTGAAGCATCGGCTCGAGTGGCCGCAGCCGGCATCGGTGCCCGCCGACAGGCTTGGCTTCAGTAGTCTGACCTTGAGCCCTGGGTGCAGGACAAGTTGGTCGATGTCCCCTGCCGAGGCGAAAACCTCTTTGGCAAGCCCATGGCTGAAAAGGCTGCACAAATCGAGACGGAGACTCTCACCAGGACTAGGCTTTCTAGGAAGACCTCCGCCCCTTCCCAGAAACAGAAGGGCTAGGGAAAGAAGTCCTTTTACCCGAGAAAGGCGGCTGCCTACAAACACTACCCCCAATATCAGGCCCCTGCAGCTCCCCAACAGGGCCAGCAGGCCAAGGGACGGGGTAACGGGTCCCGTAGGCAGCAAGCCCCCAAGCCTGCACCACCAGCCCCTGCTCAGCAGGGTGGGGGCTTTTGACTCCTTAAGCATAGCCTCTCCCCCTCCGCTGGCTCCTCCCAGCACCGGAGGCCGGCTGGTTCACTTCGCCCACAGGTGGTCCAGCATCACTTCAGATGCCTGGGTGCTTCAAGTCGTAAGAGAAGGCTATCTTCTCCACTTCCACCAGGTCCCTCCCTCCTATTTTCCGGGAGAACCTCCACGACTCCCTCTACACAGGGAATTACTCCTTCAGGAGTTAGCAGGTCTTCTACAGGAACAGGCGGTGGAACCGGTGCCCCACCACCTGAGAGGTCAAGGCTTTTATTCCAGGTATTTTCTAGTACCAAAAAGGACGGGAGGCCTCCGACCCATCCTGGACTTGCGCAACCTCAACAGGTTCCTCGTGAGGGAAAAGTTCAAAATGCTTACCCTTGGAATCCTTCTGCCCTACCTCCAGCAGGGAGATTGGCTATGCTCCTTGGATCTAAAGGATGCCTACACGCACATCCTCATCCACCCAAGCCACCGCCAATACCTAAGGTTTGTGGTGGCAGGAAATCATTACCAGTACAGAGTACTGCCCTTTGGCCTGTCCTCCGCACCGCGAGTCTTCACAAAATGTCTCGCGGTGGTGGCGGCCCATCTCCGGCTTCACGGCCTCTATGTCTTTCCGTACCTCGACGACTGGCTCATCAGAGCAGCGTCCGCTCCGGAGGTCACCAACGCCACACGCCGCACGGTGACTCTTCTGCAGTACTTGGGCTTTGTTATAAACTTCGCAAAGTCCACTTTGCTCTCCTCACAGGATCTCGAGTTCATCGGCGCAAGGCTGCACACTCCTCAGGCACGAGCGTTCCTACCGCTCGACAGGGCTCAACGGCTCATGGACCTAGCCGACCGTTTTCGCAGCCAGCCCCTGGTCTCCGCCAGGCGCTTCCTGAGACTACTCGGCCATATGGCTTCCACCGTCCATGTGACCCCCAATGCCCGCCTGAATATGCGGCCTGCTCAATGGTGTCTCCGCAAGCAGTGGCAACAAGCCACAGGCGGCCTAGCAGACCTAGTGCGCGTCTCCGAGCCGCTGGCCTCGTCTCTCCAGTGGTGGCTTCATCGGCCGAACCTGGTACTCGGCATGCCTTTTCAGTCACCTCAGCCGGCCCGGGTGCTGACGACAGATGCATCCCTCCTGGGCTGGGGAGCACATTGCCAAGGGGCACGTACTCAGGGCCTCTGGACCACGTGGGAGTCTGCTCAGCAGATCAACTTCCTGGAGCTCAGAGCGATCCGCCTGGCTCTCAAGGCCTTCTCCCACCTGACCTCTCACCAGTCCGTCCTTGTCCAGACGGACAATCAAGTTGCCATGTTCTACGTGAACAAGCAGGGGGGCACGGGCTCCTTCCTTCTCTGTCGGGAAGCACAGAAGCTCTGCTCTTGGGCCGTCAGTCACGGCGTTCTTCTCAAGGCAGTTTATCTCCCAGGCCAAGAAAATTGCCTGGCGGACAAACTCAGCAGGATCCTCCAGCCGCACGAGTGGCGCCTGGATCCCTTGGTAGTTCAGAAGCTCTTTCTAAAGTGGCAGACGCTTTTCTACTCTCATGGTCGGAGAGCCTTCTGTATGCCTTTCCTCCCATCCCGCTAGTCTCTTGGACTCTTTTCAAGGTTCTCCGAGACAAAGCTTTCATGATCCTGGTGGCCCCTCGCTGGCCCAGACAGCCGTGGTTTCCACTTCTGCTGCAATTAGCGGTGGAGGATCCATTCCCTCTGGGGTTACAACCGGATCTCCTCACTCAGGATCAGGGGTCTCTGCTACACCCCAACCTCAGGTCTCTCAATCTAATGGCCTGGCTGCTGAGAGGGTAGTCCTTGCTCCCCTTCTCCTGCCGGCAGAGGTGGAAGAGGTCGTCCTAGCTTCTCGGCGACCTTCTACCCGCAAATGCTACGCCCTTAAATGGCGTCGCTTTTCCGTTTGGTGTACCCAACAGTCTCAGGATCCCTTCTCCTGCCCGGTGTTGGTGATCCTGCAGTACTTGCTATACCTCTCTAATCTGGGACTTAAGTCCAACTCCGTCAAAGTTCACCTTAGTGCTCTTTCAGCACATCATGTGCCGGTGGACGGCAGACCTCTTTCCAGTGACCCTCTTGTAGCGAGGTTTCTCCGAGGTCTCCTTCTGCTTAAACCACCTCTGCGCCCGCCAGCGCCTGACTGGGATCTGAATGTGGTTTTACAGCGGATCACCTGTCCGCCTTTTGAACCTATGGCTACCTGTTCTCTCCGTTTTCTTTCTTGGAAAACATTGTTCTTGATAGCCCTCACTTCCGCTAGACGCGTAAGTGAATTGCAGGCCCTCGTGTCTGATCCCCCTTACACTCGGTTCTACAAAAATAGGGTAGTCCTACGGACTCACCCAAAATTTCTTCCAAAAGTGGTCTCCCCTTTTCACATCAATCAGGAGGTGGTACTTCCAACCTTCTTTCCCAGACCGCACTCCAGCCGAGCTGAAACGGTCCTCCATACCCTGGACTGTAGAAGGGCATTGAACTTCTACCTTGACCATACGCGGGAGCACCGTAAAGCTGCTCAGCTTTTTGTGTCTTTTGACCCCAATAAATTGGGGCTCCCGGTCTCCAAGCGTACTCTGTCCATCTGGGTTGCGGACTGTATCACTTGGGCTTATGGGGCAGCCGGACTCTCCTTGGAAGGTCGAGTCACGGCTCATTGCATTCGGGCAAAGGCTACGTCAGTGGCTTACCTCCGCTCTGTTCCGCTGGCAGACATCTGCCGGGCCGCTACTTGGTCTTCGAGTCAGTCTTTTGCGGTCCATTACTGTCTCGAGAGGGAGTCCCGCAGGGACAGTGCTTTCGGACAGGCAGTCCTCCGTAATCTCTTCGAGGTTTGAGCAACTCCTACCCTCCATCCCGGATGTGGGCTACCGGTGGGTAATAATTCAGCGAAGATTCCTTCCTTCTGTGCTGCTGAGCTAGAGGGAGCTCATTTTTGTGCTTAGGGTCTCCGGTAGCCTTAAGCTTGGGAGTCCCATATGTGAGGACTGACTTCCTGCTTGGTCCTGGAGAAAGCGTAGTTACTCACCTGTAACAGGTGTTCTCCAGGAGCAGCAGGAATCAGTCCTCACAACCCTCCCTCCTCCCCTTGGAGTTGCAATCATCTGCTTTAGTTTTTTTGCAAATTTTTATGCTGTCTTTTTTAGCTATGTCATCTGACTGGCTAAGATGGCACCCTTGGGTGGGAAGGCGACCGCGCATGCGCGCTGCAATTCCCAAAGGCTTTCTTTGAAAGCTGGGGAAAATTGCTCCGCGAGGGCTCCGTCGGCGCCGACGTCATCCATATGTGAGGACTGATTCCTGCTGCTCCTGGAGAACACCTGTTACAGGTGAGTAACTACGCTTTCCTGCTGTTCCTGGAGATCACATGTTACAGGTGAGTAACTATGCTTTTTTATTAAAAGGAATGGATCCTCCCCCTCCCTTTTTTTTAGCAACCCCCTCTCTCGCCCATCTGACAAATTGAATATGGCATTCAATCTAGATAGCTCTCTGAACCTCTATTGGATAGAGGACCACTACTCAGTTGGCATGGGTCACTTCAGTAACTTCCTCCTTTATGTGGTATGTCAAGTGGCTATTCAGAGTTAATGAACATTTATTTTTATTTTAATTTAAATTTTATTTTCAACATATTACATCACACCTTTTTATCTCCTACTCCTCCTCATATACAATTCACATACTGCTTATCCTATCTCCATTGCTTACATTGCCTCTTATATATCTTCATACTTATCATTTTACTAAACTTCACTTACATACTATAAACCTATTCCTTAACTTATTCCTTATCCCTTAACTCCACCCTTTGTCCCCCATTTTTTCCCCTGCCACTCCCCATACCACCCCCATTCACCTTCAAATAGATGCCCACAAAAGAGACAGAATGCATAAATCTCACACATAACCCATAATTGATCTAACCGGCCTAGTACCTCTGCTCTTGTGGGTACCTCCGGTCTTTTCCAATACTTCATCAACGCCAGACGCCCAGCCCCAATACAGTATCCAAGAAACAGATTAGCACAATTCCCTTCTCCCAGAACACCATTAAGTATTAACATTTATTTATTTATTTGCAAAACTTTTATATACCGCCAGCTCCTAAGATCAGTGGCGGTTTACATCAAACAAAGGTAGTCAAATAGGCAATGTATGTGGGTAGAATTGATGTGTTATAGTCTATTTGTGCTAAGGGGGGTGAGAGGTAAGATCCTGATGACAGTTTTTATATTGCAGTAAAGTTGGGTGAACAAATGTTTTTAGCTCCCTTCTGAACATTTGAAGTTCTTTTACCTCTCAACTGGTCTGGTAGGTTATTTCATAAGGTCGGTGCTACATATGAGAAGGCGCTGTTGCTAGTTATTTGTTTTGTCTTTCTTATTGAGTCTGACACTTGGATGATATTTTGATTTTTTTTTCTTCTTCTAGCTCTATTTTCTGGAGGGCTATTTATCAGTGTGGATAGATATGATGGGGTAATTTTATTAATTAGCTTGAAGGTGGTCAAGATTATTTTATATTGGATCCTGCTAGCAACGGGGAGCCAATGCAGCGAGTATAGAATGGATGAAATGTGGTCTGTTAACTTGGCTTTGAATATTATTCTTGCGGTAACATTCTGGGCCATTTGTAGTACTCTTAAATTCTTCTTTGTTATGCCTTTTAGGATACCATTACAGTAATTGAGATGGGGTGTTATAAGACCTTGGGCAATGGTTCTAAAGTCATCGTTTTCTACAAGTGGTCTAAGTTGTTGGATGGACCGAAGCTTAAAAAAGATAGTTCTAGCTATTTTCTTAATATGGGATGTGAAGCTAAGCGTTCTGTCAAGGATGACTCCTAAGTATTTAATCTCTTCTTTAACTGGCAGAGTGAAGTTCTGAAGTTTAATGTCTGATGGTGGTATAAAATTAGGGTTTCTTGATGTAAATAAAACTTCATAAGTTGTCATAGTTAGGATCAGTTATATTGGGGTGAACAGCATGATGTCGTCCGCGTATATGAGATAGTTTATATCATATTTTTTGAATATGGTGCATATTAGTTGGAGATAAAGGTTAAAAAGGAGAGCGGACAGTGCGGAGCCTTGAGGGATTCCCTGTTCTTGTGGGAATGGTGGTGATGCAATTTGATCAATTTGTACATATTGTGACCGGTCAGTTATATATGATTTAAACCATTCAAGAGTTGTTTCTTGTAAACCTAGTTGGTTGAGTCTTGAAATGAGGGTATTGTGGTTTACGCTGTCAAATGCAGCAGATATGTCAATAAATACCAGAATGAATGCTTGCTTGGTGTTGTCCATGCCTCTGATGAGAGTGTCAAGAAGGACTAGTAATAGGGTTTCTACGCCATGGAAAGGGCGAAAACCCATATTGATGATCATCAAGGGGAACAGAGGAATCTGTAAAGTCTTGGAGTTGTAGTTGAACAACCTTTTCAATGAGTTTAGTCATGAATGGAATACTGGCAATTGGTCGGTATAATGATGGGTCATTTTCATTTAATGTTTTATTTTTCAAAATTGGGCGGATTGCTGAGAGTTTGAGTTCTTTGGGTAGAACACCTTTTTGTAGAGATTTGTTTACTATATCTAAAATGTAGGGGGTGAGTTTTAGCTTTGTTGTCTTAATCCAGGATACTGGGCAAGGGTCCAAAAGGGATGTAGTTGTATTAAGATTAGCAATTACTGTATATTGAGCAATTGTTTTATCAATAGGATGGAAGGATTTCCATTCATTTATGTTCATTGTATTGGGGAATGGGTCAGTTATTGGTGGGGCACTTTGTTTTAGTTTGGCAGCAAAATAGTTTGCCAATGCTTGGGGGTTGATAGGTGCTTTGTGTGTGTAGTCAGCGTGGGTTTTAGATAACGATTTTACTATTTCAAATAATTCTCTTGGGCGGTTAATAGCTTTGGATAGAATTGCTGTATGGTATTGTTTTTGGCATTATTTGTGGCTGATCTGTAGGAATTAAGAGTTGAGATTTATAGGTCCCGCAGTTCTGATGTTTTATTTGTTCTCCATTTAGCTTCAATCTTTCTGAGTTTTTAAAATGTAGTTAGCTCATACGTGCACCATTTTTCCGATGTTCTTTTATTGTTTCTTTTAGGTTTGGTATCTAATGGTTTTGAAGCTATTTTTATTGCAGTATTCCAATTAGAAACAGTTTTTTCAAGGCTGTTTAGGTCTTTATTCAGCTGGGGTATGATTGTTTCTAGGAACTCTTCTATTACAAAAGGTCGAAATCATGGTCCTTGGTGTGGGCCATGTTTTTGTGAGGTGGAGGTGTAAGGAGTTTGGATGGAAAATTGAATCATAGAGTGGTCTGACCATGGAATCTGAGTTATGGTTGGAGGGGTATGGTGGGGGTGTTTCGTTGTGTTCAGGAATGAATACTAGATCAAGAGTGTTGCCTTTGATGTGTGTGGAGTGGTTGATTTATTTGTTTAAAACCCAAGTCCTCCATTGATTCTAGGAAAGTTGTTGTTTGGTTGCTATTGAGAGTTGCCAGATTAAAGTCTCCGAGAATAATATGAGTTTTATTTATTGATGCTTTGCATGCTGTTTCCAGGATGGTAGTTATGTTTTGAGTGTCTGGTGTAGGGGGATCTGTAAAAGGCTGATGGCTATGTTTCTATTTTCTATCTTTAGTATTTCCATGTCTTCTTTAGTATCACAAATGGTGGTGGAGCAGTTTAGATTTGTTTTTGCTAATATGAGTACCCCACCTCCTTTTTTTTGATTACGGTTACAATTAAATAGAGAGTACCCTTTTGCTTTTAGTTGGTTTAAAATAACCGAGTCGGTTTCTGTTAACCAGGTTTTTGATATGCAAAGGAAGTCTGGTTTCTCATCAGTGATAAGGTCTGTTATGAGTGGAATTTTATTCCTGACAGATCTAGCATTGATGAGGAGAACCTTTAGTGTTTGCGATTGTCTCTAGTTAATTCTTTGATTTTGTTTTCTGGTGTTAATTTTATGTGAACAAGTCTTTTAGTCTGGGTTTTTAAGCGAGATGGAGGGGTGATTTTGTAGGTGTTGTAGTGACTAAAGTATTCTTGTCTAGGGTGGTGAGGAATGATATGTATATTTGCTAATCTATGTAGGTTCAAAGTGGGAGATAGTGTATTTAAGCAATTGGTGGAAGTGACTAGTAGACACATATTAGATACATAGTATGCTTAGTAGATACAAAGTCATATTCTTGAGCTCCATTTTGAATTAGGTTGAGAGTTCTTTATTTTTGCACCCTGCTGCTAGGTATTTGCAGCACTATAGCTAACAATATAATGTTACAATATTTCAACAGTCTAGTAAGGTTACAATATTGCAGTCTATAGAGTACCCGTATTTTCCGGCGTATAAGACGACTTTCTAAGCCCTGAAAATATGCTCAAAAGTCGGGGGTCGTCTTATACGCCGGTCCACGTTCTGCCTCGTTAAAAAATAAAAATTACCGGTAAATGCGCAGAAGTTGCTGCCGCTGCCGAGTCCGCTTCTCGGCAGTGGCAAACTCACCGACTCCTCCTTCTGCAGCCGCGGCTCCCTGCCTCTTAGGGAACCGCGGCTGTGCTTGTAAAATCATCGCGGAGCCCTTCCTGTCTTGACGGGCTCCGTGCAGCATTGTCCCGCCTCTAAAGGAAGTTGTTTACCACTTCCTTTGGAGGCGGGACAATGCTGCACGGAGCCCGTCAAGACAGGAAGGGCTCCGCGATGATTTTACAAGCACAGCCGCGGTTCCCTAAGAGGCAGGGAGCCACGGCTGCATTAGAAGGGAGGCAGACATGAGGAGCGCGAGCGAGCTGCTGCAAGATGAGTATCAAGGTGTACAGCACATCGGTGACCTGCTCCCGGGAGATCAAAGCTCAGCAGTCTGACTTGACAAGGATCTTGGAAGGAAAATGCATTAAATTTTAATCGGTGGATATCTCCCAGGATAACAGCTTGCGAGATGAAATGAGGACCAAATTGGGGAATCCTAAAGCCAGCCCTCCTCAGATATTTAATGGCGATGAGTACTGTGGGGATTATGAGCAGTTCATGGAGGCAGTGGAAGCAGATTCATTGAATGAATTTCTGAAGCTGAAGTCCTAATTCCTGAATGTCGTCTTATGCCTGCTAGATTCCTACTCTGCATTCCGATCCAATAGCTTCTGTACCATTCCAACTCTGTAATCCTTCCTTCTGTATCTTAAAACTATGACCAAAAGAAAGCAGGGGCCCTGAATTAATCTTTATTACTGCTGCTATGTCAAAGGTGTGACTTTTCTGCTTGTTAAACACTGTTTTAAGAAAGGGGGGAGGGATCCAGTTCAGAATTCCATTATACAGTCCTATGTTAGCATTTGTGCATCTTCTACATGCTATCAGAGGAAGCTCCTGAATGCTGAGGAAACAAACGCACATCTTCCGTGCTACTTGACCTTCATTCTTACTGGGATGCACTGACCTTAATCGCTTAGTGCTGGAAACCTCCCAGGTCATGAGAAGCTTGGTTCTGCATTTCAGAGCTTCCAGTGGGGCAGTCCTAGTGAGAAGCAGGCTTCTAGCTAGCTTGTGAAGATCTGAGGCTATTACACATCCTCCACCCAATCATGGCTGGTGAGGTGTGTAATGTTTCTCCAGCCTTTACTCTGAATATTCCTGGTATATTTGGATACTTTTAATCTTATGATATGGAAGCCGTTAAGGCCTGATGTGTGGAAACTGGATAAGATGGATAGAATAGGTTTGAAATTCCTAGCTCTGCAGAGGGGCACATTTTCCTAACTTTTGCCTTGAGAAAGTATTCATTCTTCTTCCCTACACTGTCTTCAGTGTTCAGGTGGGAAAAATAAACCCTATACCATGTTGCTTTGTATTAAACATATTCTTGAAAAAGTTGCAGCAATGCTAGAAAGGGAATCCTTTTAAGATATTTTTGTATGACTGGAGCCAGAGAAGCTTGGGACCATCCCCATGAAAGCCCCTTTGCCTAATAAAAAGGAAATATTTAAGAAGGGAGGCAGACATGGGGAGAGGGAGGGAGCTGACATGGAGGGATGGAGGGAGGGGGCTGACATGGAGGGAGGGAGCTGATATGGATGGAGGGAGGGAGCTGATATGGAGGGAGGGGGGCTGACATGGAGGGATGGAGCTGATATGGATGGGTGGAGGGAGGGGGGGGGCTGACATGGAGGGATGGAGCACTGGTAATGGGGTTGAGGGGGGACTAGCACTGGAAATGAGCTGATTAGGGGAGGCTAGGACTGGTAATGAGCTGATGGGGGGTAGGACTGGTATTGGGCTGATTAGGGGAGGCTAGCACTGGTAATGGGGTTGAGGGGGGATTAGCACTGGAAGCGAGCTGATTGGGGGGCTTTGACTGGGCATGGGCTGATTGTGAGGAGGGGAGGATAGAGCTGCTGGCCCTGGAAGAAAACTGGGGGCTAAGGCTACAAATGGGCTGATATGAGGGGATGGGAGAATGGAACTGGAAGGGAGTGGATCTGAGAGGGGCTGCCATGGTATTTGTACTAGAAGGGACTGGTCAGTGGGGAAGGAGGGGGACTGGAAGGGAATGGACACCAGTGGCAATCATGGGAATGCAAGTTGACATTGGAAGGTACTGGGAGTGAGGACTGGAAAGGGGCTGATATTGGGGAGGGTTACTGGGACTGGAAATAGGCTGATAGAAAGAAGTGAAGAAAACGAAAGAAGAGATAAGAAATGGCAGATGGACCATAGACCACAGAAAGAGAGCTAAGAGAAGACAGGAAAGCAGAAGCCTCAGATCGGGACCAGCATGATCAGAGAATAAATTGGTCAGACAACAAAGGTAGAAAAAATAATTTTATTTCATATTAGTGATTTGACTACAAAATCATCATAATTTTGAAATCAAATATTGTTACTTGTTGTTGTGATATTTTCTGGCGTATTTTTTTTGGTGTGCGCTAGAAGAGGGGTAGTCTTATACGGCGAGTATAGGCCAAACACCTATATTTTAACAGGAAAAGTAGGGGGTCGTCTTATACGCCAGAAAATACGGTAGTTAAAGCATATGGGTCAACTAGAGAGCAGGGTAAAGTTTCAGTGAGATCTATACAATTTAGTTGTTACAATGGGTATGTAGATTAAGACAGTAAAAAGCGGTGAAAAATGCCATTGTGGACGTATGTATAGGGAGACTAATCTGATCAACTTAACAGAGCTAGCAACTTAACAAATAGTAGATCATACCTTATTGTTCAAGGGTGTTACTTGCCACTCCTAAGGGCCACGCCAAAGGGCCCTCTGGCGAGGCCCTCAGGCGCAGTGACGCCTGCAGCGTGCTCCTTTTATTCCTGAGCAGTTTAAGCCCGATTGGCTGTTCTCAGTTCAGGCGGGTGTCCCAGGTGGCGATCGGAGGTCCGATGGAGCCGGCGTGTGCGGTAGAAAAGAAACATTGTCCCAGTTAACTTCACCCTCGGATGTTGTTTCCCAATATATCTGTTCCACCTCCTTCCATACTTTTTGTACACATATACACTCCCATAGCATATGTTTCAGGTCCCCCACCCCTCCACATTTTTTCCAACATTCTCCACTCTCCTGCTTACTAATCCACTGCATTTTAGCAGGAGTCCAATACAGCTGCTACCTGATTTTTATGCTACGCTCCAAGTAGACTGTTCCCGGTGCCAATCTCTTCTCTCCTCTTATCCTCCCCCTCCTGCTATCACTCCATTCACCCCCCCCAGTTGACCTTCCCACTTTTTGTGGCCCCCCCCCACCCCTTGTACTTCCCTCTCCACTAACCCTTTGTACAGTATAGAGAGCAATTTCTTCGGCATCCCTTCTTTTGCCATCATCTGTTCAAAACTTGTTGGCGATTGTTTCCAATCCCTTTGTACTTCCTCCCTCATCAAAAAGTAATATAATTGCACATATGTGTAATAATCCCTGTTTCCCAATCCATATTTCACACTCAGTTTCTCAAATGGAACAATTGTCCCCTTTTCTGTTATTAATTGTCCCATCCTTATCAACCCTTTTCTCTCCCATTCTCTAAATATCCCTCCCTCCCCTCCCGGTACAAACTCAATCGTTCCCTAACAGCCTGCTTCTTTCTTTCTTCCACATTTCCCTTGTTGTTACTCCAAATGGATTAGCTTGTTCCCCAACCATACTGTGCTTCCCCCTCACATAAATAATGTACATCCCACACCCCAAACTCCGCCTTCTGCATTTCTTTCTCCCCTCCTGTTTCCATTTGCACCCAGTCCGGTCTCTCCCCCTCCCCCTTCCAGGCTACTACTGTTCTCAATATCACCACTTTATAATACCTTTCCACGTTTGGCATTCCCAACCCCCCCTCTTCCTGCCTCATGAACATTATCTGCCTCAGCATTTTTGCACACCTCCCTTCCCATACAAAATCCATGAGCATCTGCTGCATTTCCTTCAGATACCATTTCGGAATCGCACAGGGTATTGAACTGAACAGGAACAAAATCCTCGGCAAAACATTCATTTTAATTGTGGCAGTTCTCCCCATCCAGGATAAATGTAATCCTGTCCATCTGCACAGGTCATTCCTGATATTCCCTAATAATATTTATCATGATTCCATTCTCTCAACTTTTCAATTGTCCTACCCATCTCTATTCCCAAATATCTCTATAGGTGTTCCTCACCCACTTAAAAGGGAACTTGTCCCGAAGACTCTTCTCCAAGTTCTCTGTCAAGTTAAATCCTAAAATCTCCATTTTTGTACCATTAATTTTATATCCTGAGACTTCACTATACCCCTTAATCTCTTTCATCAACACTGGCAGGGTAGTTAACGGTTCCCGCAATGTCAGGATCACATCATCGGCAAACAGCACGATTTTGGCTTTTATCCCCCGCATATGTACCTCTTTTATATCTGGTTGCCTTCTAATTCTTTCAGCCAATGGCTCCATTACTAGTGTGATGAGCAAAGGTGACAGTGGGCATCTCTCTCTTGTTCCCCTATCCAGCTGGAAGGCCTCAGAGTACCCTCCATTGACTCAAATGTGAGCCGAGGGGTTGGCATACAAAACTTTGACCCAACTTACAAATCTACTTCCCAGTCCCACGTTTTCCAACATCTGTATCATAAAGGTCCACTCCATCCTATCAAAAGCCTTTTCGGCGTCCACTGATAAATGCCGCTTGTTCCCCACTCCACCCCAATGTCCATGTCAAGTTCCCAATCTTCCTAATATTGTCTCCTTCCTGTCTTCCCCCCCATGAACCCCGTCTGATCCTTTTGTACCAGTATGGGCAAGATCCTCTGTATTTCCGGGCCAGTATCTTCACCAATATCTTAGCATCTATATTTATAAAGGATATTGGCCTATACGATTCACAGCTAGTCAAATCCTTCCCTGGTTTTAGTATCAATGTAATTCCCGCCTCCCCCATCGTTTGCGGTAACTGCCCTTCCATTAAACTAGCATTATATACCTCCACCAGTACCGAGCTCGATTGTTCCTCAAATACTTTATAAAATTTGGATGTGTACCCGTCTAGCCCTGGTGCTTTAGCCAGCTTCAAAGTTGTAATTGCCTCTACCACCTCCAATTCCATAATGGGCCTATCCATGCTTTCTGCCTCAGTTGGATCTATCTTCTGCAGCTCCACTTCCTGCAGATATTGATCACGTTTTCTCTTTCCCATTCTTAATCTCACTCTGATATATATGTTCAAAGAACCCTTTAAACTCACTCCTTATCTCATTGCTACCCATTTGTAATTTACCTTTCCTGTCTCTAATACCTCCTATATTATTCTGTTGCCCTCTAGCTCTAAGCCTACTCGCTAACACCCTACCTGCCCTGTTTCCCACTTCAAAGTATGACTGTTTAAGCTGACTTAACTGAAATGCTACCTCACTCGCCCTCAACTTCCCTAATTGCACCCTCAGCAACTGCAACCTCTGTAACGTTTGTGCATTCCTATCACTCTGGTTATTACTTTCCAACTCCACTATTTCCTTTAGTAGCTGTATTTTCCTGCCTTTTCTGCATTTTCATTTTATATGCCCCTATTCCTATAAGATGTTCTCTCACCACTGCTTTAAGACCATCCCATACTCCTCCCATATGTACTTCTCCTTTCATATTATCCAGCAAATACTCCTGTAGCACCCTCCTAATCTTAGCAATTGTGCCTTGATCTCTTAGTATGGAGTCATTCATTCTCCAGAATTGGAGACCCTCATCTCGATATCCTAAATTAAAGCTAATGCTCACTGGGGCATGGTCCAACCACGTAATTGATCCATGTTCCACCTCCTTGACTCTTAATAACCATGTTCCTCCCACCCATATCATGTCTAGCCTACTATAGGCCTTATGTGGGTTAGAGTAAAACGTGTACCCTCTCTGCCCCGGATGCTTGATCCTCCACACATCCGGTAGCCCCAACCTCTCCTTCAATCGTATCAAACTTTCTCTCTCTCCTAATCCCTCCCCTATCTCCCCCCCCCCCAACTGTTATCTAGCCTAGGATTAACTGTCAGATTGAAATCTCCTCCCAATATTATTTGTCCTCTCCCCAGCATTTCTAACTCCTCTAGCAGCTTGTCATAGAACTCCTTTCTCCTCTCATTCGGTCCATATACACTCGCCACCCACACCCCCTCTTTGCAATTGCCAGCATTACTCCTTCCCATCTCCCCCCTTGTCCCTTCTCTCCTCCACCACCCACTCTTTAGTCCTGTTGCTCAACATCAGTCCCGCACCCCCTTTTTTTTGTGTTCAGCCCTTCTCCCCGCCAGCAACACACATGGATATTTCCTTGTTTGCAGTAACCTTTCCTGTCCCACCTTCAAATGTGTTTCCTGGTCACAGACTACATCTGCTCGCATACGTATCCCCTTCCTCTCTACTAATCTCCTTTTCTGCCAGGTTTTTAGTCCCTTTACATTTACAGTAGTAATGTTGAATACCTGCTTTCCTATTGGCTTACCTCCTCCTTTGCCCAATTTCCTTCTCTCTCCCCTCTCCCTCCCCCCTCCCCCCTCCCCCCCCCCCCCATTCGCTCCCTCACACCTCAGGAACTCCCTAGAGTAGTGCTCATCATCCCAGATCCCGGTGCCCCTTTTCCCATTGTCCCCACTTCCTCCCCACCTCCCACCTACTTCCTTTTTTTGTTACACAATAACGTTATAACAATATCACTTTCCTCCTCCTCCCCCTCACCCCCACAATCCACATCCCCTTATTCCATAAAACTTTACTACATTTACTCCTTAAAGTCTGTCAGACGGCTGCCTGGGTGAGAATGTTCACAGTCTTGGCAAGTGCATATATCAATATGATTTGCAAGGGATTGTGGGAAATGCAGTCCATTCACACCAGACACAGCTGCTCACAATAATTAGTTGTGCTTGAGTGTAAAGCCAATAAGATATTTGTTTATGGGGTTATTTCTCCCAACACAGATATGCTTGGTAGCACATAAAACAGGATACTTGCTTTCAGTGTTAAACTTAGAAAAACAAAATCAGGAAAACAACCGTTGAACTTGTCAGGCAATCAAATGAAAAGAATAAAGACCTGATTGGTAACAAACTGGTCTTTTCTGTAGGCTTTAGCTAATATTTTCTTAGCAGTGCATTAAACAACAAGCAAAACCCACAAAGAAGGAAAAAACTGTTCTTTTCAGGTTAACTTCTTATATCCTCACATACAGACTCAGAAGTGATTTCCTCAGAGCTCACAAGCAATTAGGTAAGGCTCAATTGCTAGCAGTTACACAGCTGAAACCCCTTAGCTGGCTTACTTTCTACTGCTTGGCTCAAAATCCTACGCAGGAGCTTTTCTGAGTAGATTAAAGAACAAGTTTGTATTTCTTTGTGATGGTCGTTGTACTTTGTAACAGTAAATTACCAAAAGAGTTTAGACAGAGAGCAATCCATATATTCACAGCCTGTATCTAAGACTCCTCCCCCTTCTTCAACAATCATGGGTTCAATATCATGGATTGGCACAGAGGAATTTCTCAATGGAGCACTTTCAGGAGAATACTTGTTTCCCTGCTGTCTTTCAAGGTTATAGCTAGGGCATAGATCAGTGTTCATACCTGAGCTTCCATTGCTGTTAGAGTTCCTCTCTAAATAGCCTGGCCAGTATGTAGTCCAGTTTTTATGTCCAGCCTTCCAATCCAGATCCCTGGACACTGGATCTCTCTTCACATACCTTCTGGCACGGGTCTTAGGGTCCCTTCCACGTGCAGCCGTCTCCCTCACAGGTATCCTCTGGAGATTCCTAGCTCTGCAGCACCATTCCTCTGGCTTTCCCCAGTCCAATGGTGTATGCTGGCCCTTGGAATACCTTCCAGTATACGTACTGCTCTGGACTCCTTTAGACCTCCCAAATGCTTTTCTCTTCTTTCTTCCAAAGGGTTTCTTGCCCCCTCTGTCCGTCCGCTCTGGCTTCTGCTTCTGATGATGATCCTCCAGATGATGAAGACATCCCAGCTGAGGATCTCCAAGCTGAAACTGAGGATCTCCAAGATGATGAGGATAGCTGAAACTGAGGATCTCCAAGATGAGGATAATTCTCTGTAGAATAAACTCTACCTTTATTCTGCTTTGATGAGTGCTCCACCCTAGCACAGCGCAGCTGTGCTGAATCAGGCCCTGCCCTTTGAGATGAGTGCTTAGGGATTACCTCATAGCCCTCCTTATTGAACACACGTTTCCCCACTTCAGCTCCTCTAATGGCTGTTGGAAACCTGGTGCATTCTGGGACTGGTAGTCTTTTATGGGAAAATTCAGTTTTCTTATTTCTACCAGAACTGACAGGTTGCTTGTTCAGAGTCACTTCACCTTTACTATAGCTCCTTCCTGAGCTATGATAAGCTTCCTTATCACAAGTCCAATGGCATAACTCACACCCAATTGCTTTGTTGTATTTGTATCTCTCTCCTTTTTAGTTCAGTGTTCTGTCCTTCTCAGTCCTCCTTCCAACCCTTCGACCATCTCTTCCAGATCTTGTCCTGCAGGTGGTTCCATATTTCAGAGACTCTCCTTAATGTCCATTTCCTTCCGCTTACTTGTCATGTTTTTTTTTCCCCGTGTCCTGTTTCATTTGAGCTGGGTTGCTGGCTGCTCCACCAAGTCTTTGATTCTTTGTCCTTGATATTTCCATCTGTTGCTGCTCCTCCTCTATCCGCCATCGCCAGTTTTGCTTCTTGCAGATTTTTACCTCTCCACACTTGTGTACCCTTGTTTAAACATCCAAGCCAAAAGGATATAACCATCTGTATTTCACTCTTTCTCTCCGCATCACCTGCATCGCTGGTGCCATTTCCTGTCGTCTTTGCAATGTTCCAGCTGCTAAATCGCCATATATGGCTATGTGTTATCCTTGCCACGCACAATTATTACTTTTTCGCATTTTAGCCAAGACAGCCTCTTTGATCTCAAAATCCTTTAAGCAAATCACTATGTCCCTAGGCCTGGTGGGGCCCAGTGCCCTATGTGCTCTGTCCATTTCTACTTTTCTCTCATACTTTTGTCCCTCCCCTTGGGCCAAAATATGCATCAATATGGCTTCTGCTACTTTTTTACTGTCCTGCAAACCTGGTTCTTCGGGCACCCCCTGTATCCATAAATTATTTCTTCTAGTCCTATTTTCCAGATCTTCTGTTTTTATATAAAATCTGTTCTTGCCACTGATTCATATTCTTAATGTCTTGTTGTATTTCACTTTGTTCCTGTATGCTGTCCATCCTGCTTTCCTGCTCTTCCAGCTGTGTCCTCACATCCCTCAGTTCCTCCTTCAGCTCTCCCACCTCCTCTTTCACCCGACTGATTTCCTCCTTTAAGTCTTTAAATCAACCTTGGAGCTCTTCATGGGTTACTTTTTTCACCACCACCACCTCTGCTTTTCCGTCCTCCGTGCTTTTGCCACCTTTCTTTTCCCGCTCCGCTGTTTCTCCTCCTCCACTCTGTCCGGCAGCTATTTTTACTTTCTATCCTCTCGTGCTGCCCCGATTATGCATACGCATACTCGCATATATCCACTGTCTCTCTGTGCGTCGCCATTGCATGCTCCTGTCTCTCCACCTCTGTTTATACTGGTTCACCGCTTTTTTTTCGCTCTTTAGAGGGGTCCTTTATCGCTTCCACCGGGTTCTGCTCCGGAGCTCCTGTCTCAGGCAGTCATCCGAGATGACGACGTCACTTCCTCCTAATGAACATTATTTTAGTGGGGAAAAGGAGGAAGCACTGTGGATCATCTTAAAAAGAGGAGTCTACAAATCTTCAATGTTAATGGACGAAATTGGCAGAAATCTGATCAGTGATATTGTGAGACTTTACCAAATGTGAATTGGAGAATCTCATCTGTAAAACTGTAAAGAAGAAATATCGTGGATGCCTTACAAGAGGGAAAGATGGTCGATGGTTTGACTAAGGCATCAGCTACCTTTTGGGTTGGCTCTGTGTGTAAGCCATCCAGGCCATGAGAGGATGGACACTTTTTGTGTGTGTGTGTGAGTGAAATTGGTTGGATATTGCATATTTAAGGGGCCCTTAGAGTGAAGGCTAATCTTCTGTGGAAAGCTTTCCATAGCAACCAGTGTTGAAATACTATTGATTACAACAGAGCATGTATAGCATCATAGCTTAGGCGCCACCTACAAATGTAATTCTGTTTGAGCAATGGGGATCTACATATGATGATTGCGTAACATGACTGCCTTTCTTAGAATGCTGTGAGGAAATAAAGGGAAGCTGGGTTGAGAGAGAATGCTTGATAAAGATCATCACTAGCAGGACATTGACAAGTTTGCTATAGTCAGGTAGTGCTACCTTAGCCAGGATCCGTGCCTGTCTGATGTCCTAACATTATTAGGTCCTTCTTACCTGGTGATCTTTTTGTCCTTTATCTCTTTCTAACAGCAACAAGTCTGCCTTTCCAAACCCATTTCTGTTGTTCACGTTTTGGTAATATGCTATTTATCTCAGATTTGAAGGAAGAATGGAACGTTGAAGTGCAGGGTTGTGCAAGGTATATGCAGCACTATACAGGGATATGTAAGAGACGGTCCCTGCTCATTAGTGCTTACAGCAGGCCTTGACAAATTTTGTGCAGACTTAGGAGCTAGGCCAAAATCTTACCTCCTTGTTCCAAACCCCACTCCCATCCCCCTCCCAAATCCAGTTCTCTCACACTGGTCTTATGTGCTCATGAGACCAGATTCAGAATTCCACACCATAAAGATAGCAAGTGTCTCTGTGGGGTGTGGTGAAATGGTGGTGTGCCTGTCTGTGTGTGGGATGTGGCGATGTGTGCCTTTTTGTGTGGGTGGAGTGCAGGGCTGTAGTACATGCGTGTCTGCTGCAGAGCTGGGGAGCTTGTGTGTGGCGTGGAGGTGGGTATTTTGTGTGTTGCGGAGGTGAGGTATATATTTGTGTGTGTGATGCCTCAGTGTGTCTGTCATGTGAAGGTGGGGTGCGTATGGGGGTGAGGTGCCTGCATGTATGTTCTGGGGGGGGGGGGTATATAGAGTGTAATTTTTATCCCCATCATTCATCCCTTTTAATCTCCAGCTTGTCCTCTTCCCTCCCCACTGTTCCATTTCCAGTCTCTCTTCTCATCTCCCTCCCATCCTCCTCTTCTAAAGATGCTGCTTCTCTCCTGTCTTTCTTTTTTTCCTGAAGGTTCTGATCCCCAACAGGAGGGATCTTTGCCATATCTAAGCCCTGACTGGGGCAAAGGTTGCTCCTGTTCTGCCCAGAGGGATCTGATCTCCTGTGGGCAGAACAGGAGGTGTGTTCTGCCTGTGACCGGGGAGGGAGGGTGGGGACAAATCCGAGGCGCCAAGTATATTTTTCTAGTCGACTTGGTGCCTGAGCTTTCTCGAGCCCTGGCTTACAGTATAATCAAGACGGACAACAGAACTGGGGTATGCAGTGGAAGAAAAGGGCACAGATAGAAAGGATCTGCCAGAAGAGTGGAATATGTTCAGAGAGCAGTGTTCATAGCATCTAGTAAACAAACATCTTACATACAGTATTTGGTGCCTGTTATTTTTCTAGTTTTGCAGCGATCATGCCCTCTGTTAATGTGCTGCTTGGAAGCCTTATTTACTTGGGGGCAGGGAGGATTATATTGTGCTTTTAGGTGCCTCTAGTTTTTGATCATTTCTTTAATGTGTCCTGAAACAATAGTAGTTTCATAGCTCTGTTTGAAGAGTTAAAGCATTTAAAGTATTATGTAATTAGAAAACTGAACAGTTACAGAAGTACATTCTGGGTAGATGTTTGTATTATTCACAAGGGCATCTATTAAGAATGTCCTCTTTGCAGACAATCAAATGGGCAACATGGAGAGCAAGAGATTTCTCAGTTGCTGCTCCTGAATTGTGAAATAAATTTCCAAGGGGCTTACTGTATGGGCATAAGAGTTTGTTTACTTTATTGAAGCAACTACAAACATTTCACTTTCCCTGGTAATTGAATCTTGGCAAATGGAGAATAGAGCTCAATTTCTCTCCCCCCCCCACCAAATTATCCAATTTTGCCACAGGCCACCTATTTCTAATGTATCAGAGGGTTTATGAACTTTTCTGAGGGGGGGGGAATTGGGTTAGATATACTGTTAGATATATGCTTTATTCTCTACCTGATTGTAAAATGCCTTGAATGACTGACTATTTAGTCTGAGTTGGTGCAGTGTAAGATCTATTAATAAATAAACAGAAGCAGTAGGAGGCAAACACTACTTGACAAATAGTTATCAAACAAAATTTTATGACTATTACAACCAGATACATTGTTCTGGCCTAAGGGGTAGATGTTTGGCAAGGAGCAATCTTAATCAGTCTGCACATGAAGTGGGAACTCCCCTGGCACCTGAAATATGCCATCTAGTAGCAATTGATTAAGTCAGGAGGTTTCTTCAGTTGTGTCCTTCAAAATCATTCAAGATAAATAGTTACATAAAAGACAGCATTTAAAAAAGGCAAGCAAAATCATACGGGAAACTTTTTTCCCCCTCCGTTTTCCTAGAAATAGAAATCAACAAGTAGGATTTAGGTCACAGATCCCCCCCCCCCCCCAAACGTTTCAGTACAAGAGCTACTTAGCACGTTGGAGTGTGGGGGTTTGAGTTGACCACCATGCTGTATTAACGTTGTAATATTTGGTTGGTGGATAACAGAATCCCTGTCAGCCCTGATGCCTTTTGTTACTGTCACACGTGAAGGAGGGAAAAAGCAAAGCTTTGTGGGCTGCATACAGCTGTGGGCAAAAAAGGTATGGTAGGCTGTGAAAATGGGCCCTGAGGGCCACAGTTTGGGGACTCCTGTTGTACGTGATACCTAGTTCCCAAAGGTTTGGCTGGCACCCAAGTGTGGGTTTGTTTGTGGTTTTTTTTCAGTATTTCCTGACTTTGGTCACGAGTGTTTACATTTGAAAAATTTGTTACCTGATTCATTCCTTAATTTTTAAATCTATTTACTGTCATTTTCTCTTGGTAGGGTAGCCCTATTAAAGAAGCTTCAGACTGTGCAAAATACAGGTGTGAAGTGGCTTTTTTTTTGGGGGGGGGAGGGGGGAACCCGTTAACTCCTTTAACTCCTTTAATGAAAAACTAGCTGCCTTGTTTAGAATTCAATTCAATGTTCTTATTAATTTATCAGACATTATGTACAGGTTTACAGCATTTATGGGCATGTTTGTTAAAGCGTGCTACCAGTAGGGTTCAGCGCATGCCAAGTGCACCATGCTGACATTTAGCACATGGAGCTGTGCTAAAATGAGCAAGATCATGGAAGGTTATCGATGTAATGGGGGTGTTTCATATTGTGGATAGCATAAGCTTCAATGAGTAGTGTTAAGTATATTCATGTGCTGGGTAGCGTAGTGCCATGTGATTGCAACATGCTATTGGCAGCTCTAAATTAAATTAAATTGCTGTAACAGTGGAGTTGGTAGGGTTTTCTAAGCCCTGTCAGCTTAAAAAGGAGGCATAATTGTAGCTATCAGGAATATCATGATTGGTGGCTGTTTCCAGGCACTGCAAAACTTGTTTAGGGGGTGAATTTCTAAGCTAATTGTGTTGCGTTAGGTTAAGCACCGGCTTGGGTGTTTTACAATTGAAATCCATTTTATTATTTAGTAAGATTGAGTTGATCATATAAGGTATGTCACAAAAATACTGAGATTGAGACCATTTAACTCTTTTCTAAATGCAAAGCATATGAACAAAAATTCCTCCATGGAAGAGTCTGTATTTGATTATTTTATTTATTTATTTTTTTAATCAAGACTTTCCTTCAGTGTCAACTGGGGATGCCACAGAAGCAACATTCACAACTGTGGTGGGAGAGGAGTGGATGTTTCAGCTGTTGCTCAGCAACACCTAGTGGCCAGCAAGGTTGTGTTCATAGGTTTCGGAGGGGACGGGGGAGAGAAGTAGAGTCTGTGTCCACCTCCAGCTAGATACTGTCCCTGCAATGACTAGGCAGAGTTGAGAAAAGACTATAAGAGGAGACGAAGATCCCTGGGTCATGGTGTCTGAAGGTTTATAATGCCATAGCCCAGTAGGAGCTGTTCCCATTGATCTGGCATCCCAAAGAAAGGAAAAAAAACCTGTTGGGCTCAAAATAAATCCTCTGCCTCCTCTTTAGGTGTTGTTTTTAAAGTGTTCTTATTTCTTAAATGAAATAGAAAGTAGCCATGTTTCCCATGATGCAATACAGGTGAAGTTGCAGCAAGATGTGTAACGGTTGTGTAGAAGTATCAGCTTCAGAAAGGATACCGGAGAGAGCAAGGTCTTTAATAACTGAGATAAGGTATTGAAATCTTGGGTATGTTGTAGTCATCCATTTTCAAGATGTTTCCTTCAGTTACTAGTGAAAAAAGAAAGAAAAATGTTGATTTTTTTTTTAATGTAGGTATATGTAAAGTAAGGAAATATTAAGCAAAACTGAAAGAGTGAGCTATTGCAATGCTTTCTTCTTTTACTAGTGTTGGTAGTATGACTAGAGTGTTTCTGCGTGCTGTAAGCCAATAACCATTTAGCTCCTTTCCATCACAGAAGTGATGAAATTACAGTTTTAGATTTAATTACTTGCCTTTTCTAAATTTGAGCTCAAGGTGAGTTACCATTTCAAGTATAGTACATAGGAGTACATAGGAGGTTTCCTGTCAAAGGGTTTACAACCTATAGTCGCTTGCGAAAATCTTTACACCTTTTGTACTTTATTCATATTCTGCTGTGTGGTGCATTTTAATGTATGTGTTGTGGTGGGGTGTGTGTGTGTTTAAGTAGGAGGTTGTTTTATTCTCTGCACAATATACTCTACACTTTCAATATGAACAACCTCTGTATATTTCTATATAACAATAAGAAACAAATTTTGATTACATGGTTCTCTTGCACCTTTCTAATAGCAAACCCAATTGGCTCACTTTCCCACTCATACTAAGTAAAATAGGGCCTACCTATGTCCAGTCAAAGTAATTGAGCTGATAGAAAATATTCCTGGATGGAGAATCACACTGCACACAACAAACACAAATACAGTGGGAAGTACAGAGTATTACTACAGGAACCGTTTGTCGATCAAAAACGGACACATGAATGGTTAAGGAGGGATGAACTGAAACAGAAGGATAATAGATTAATAGCTGCTGCAAGGACAGCAGATTACGGACAAGATGATTTACAGTGAACATTAAAAACCCTGGCAAAACTGACGTCAGTTCTGTATGAGAGAGCTGGAAACGGAGACTCGCCTCATAGATGTCTGTGAAATTCTGATGGTTGAAAATTGCTATACAGAAAGGCACAATAAAGTAGCACATCTCATCCAATGGAAACTCTAAGCACTACAACATTACTGTGCCTGAAAAGCACTGGGTTCATGACCCTAAAAAATTACAGAGAATGACTACAAAAGAACTGCTATTTCTGGAGAGAGATCTGCAATTGTAATTATTTACTTATGGGATTTTTTTCCAAATCTTGGGGAAAAGGGAATTCTTTAGATTAAAGCTGACTAATCTGTGTAAATTAGAATCCAGCATATTTGTTAAATCAGTCAGGGCCTAGTATCAGCAAAGAGCTTTTAGTTAAACTGAAAGCTACCTTTTGAGTTTTCAATTTAAATTTAAAACCTAGCAGTGGGCTTTCAGGTTAAAATCAGAACACAGCAGATAGCTTTCTAATTAAATTTAAAACCCAGCAGAGAGCTTCTAGTTTAAATTTAATACTCGGGGCCTAGTACCACCAAAGAGCTTTAATTTAAATCAACTTTTAATAAGTCGTCTTTCCCTCCCTCCCCGACTCTCACCCATCCCTGGAATAATCGTAGCTTTATAGGTGCTTAAATCCCTTAAAGGAAAGGAGGTGCCATATTCATTCTCAAGTGCAGCTGTTTATCCTCATCAGTCATACATTAAGTACCTGAGATTAGTTAAGCTTGAGGTGAACAAAGTCCATTAAATGTATTAGGTATAGTTTTATTAGTATAAGTATCCCCAGCAAACCTTAGTAAGTAAACAACTTGAATACCTAAACACAACCCTAAAACTAAGATGCAGACAGCAGTCCAGCAGCGAGATGGGGGCTTTCCAGTCTTTTGCATTGAACGTCACATGTATGATCACCACCGATTCTTGGGCAATCTAATTGGTCAAGGAGGGCTACCTTCTCCACCTGTTCCAGACACCACCTCCCTCTTTCTTTCTGGGAAAGCCTCCGAGGTCTCCCTTTCACCAGGACAACCTACTGAAGGAACTGGCATCTCAGGGTCAAGAGGTTCTACTTCAGTTACTTCCTTGTACCAAAAAGAACAGGGAGCCTAAGGCCCATCCTTGACCTGCACAATTTGAACAGATTCCTGGTGGGAGAGAAGTTCAAGATGCTTTCCCTTGGAACATTGCTGCCTTACCTCCAGCAGGGAAAATGGCTATGCTCCTTGGATCTGAAGGATGCCTACACACACATTCTCATTCACCCCAACCACAGGCCGTACCTGAGGTTCAGGGTGGGGGGCAGCCATTACTGGTACAGGGTGCTGCCCTTCGGCTTGGCTTCAGCCCAAAGGGTTTTCACCAAGTGCCTGGCAGTGTAACTGCCTTCCTCTGCCTCCAGGGGGTATTTGTCTTCCTCTACCTGCATGATTGGCTCACAAAGGGAGGCATTGCCTCAGAGGTGCAGGTCCTGCAAAATCTGTGGTTTGTAATAAACTACCCCAATTCCCACCTCCTCCCGACACAATGTCTGGTGTTCATAGGGGCAAGACTAGACACGCTCCAGGCAAGGGCTGTCCTTCCAGGGGACCAAGCTGCCCTTCCAGGGGACCAAGCTGCCCAGCCTCAGGTCTCTGGCCCTGGACGTACAATGCTGTCCTTTGGTGTCCGCACAGCTCCTGCTGCGCCTACTCAGACACATGGCCTCCATGGTCCATGTCACCCCAGATGCCTGCCTCCACATGAGGGCTGCACAATGGTGCCTTCGGGACCAGTGGACACAGGTCACAGGCTGTCTCCACGTCGGAATTGTAGTGACCCGCCAGTTGGTGGAATCCCTGACTTGGTGGCAAAATCGCCCAGTACCTCGAGGCAGGGATGCCCTTCCAGACTCTGTACCCTGCAAGGGTTCTCACAAGATGGGGAGCCCATTTTGAGGAATTCTGAACCCAGGGCAACTGGTCACAGGGCGAGAGCAACCAGCAGATCAACCTTCTGGAATTACGGGCAATGCACCTAGTTCCCCGAGCCTTTTGCCTTTGCCTTTGCCTACGGTGCCAACCAGTGTTGGTCCAAACAGACAACCAGGTGGTGGTGATCAAGCAGGGGGGTATGGGGTC